>CM042188.1:38337075-38377102 GCA_023539305.1 Ilex asprella | reverse complement strand
ACTACATTAGCTAGTCTGCATTGCCAGATTTTTCATTCTCTGTAGTGCAAAATAAGGCATGGAATGCGAGGCGACTCCTAATAAAACTACAACCACAACTAAGCCATGTATTGCTACAAGTTAAATCATTAAACAAGTTAAACACACTACAGTTAAATCATACATTTTCTTCTTAAGTTAAATGAATTTATCATGTCAAAATTGAGTTATTCAAGTCTGATAATAACATACCCGGTGTTCTGGATTGATTTAGGGCCAAATCGCTGACTCGGTGGAACAAGGACGCCCAATCTCAGTGGCTGGATCTCGGTGGCTGGATTTCAGCGTCTTCAGCGTCTTCTCAGTGGCTGGATCTCAGTGGCTGGATCTCGGTGGCTGGAGCTCGTCGGAGATAATAATCGGTAAATCCTTGGAGCTCGTCGGAGAAGACGCTGCACCTCGGCGTTTGGTGGAGGAGGCGAGGTCACGGTGGTTTGGTGGAGGAGGCGAGGTCACGGTGGTTTGGTGGAGGAGGAGAGGTCACGGTGGTTTGTAGAGGAGGAGATGTCACGGTCGTCTGTGTAGGAGGGGAGATGAAATTTTTTGACAAATTTTAACCTAGACTTTGATTTGAGAATTTTTAAGGGCCGGTTATACGTTTATAACGTCATTTGGGATGACGTCTTTAAAGACGTCATTTCAAATGACGTCTTCATCCCTTTATTTTTTGTTTAACTCTGTTAACTGCCGTTAAATTTAGTCATGTTAGAAAACGTCATTACAAATGACGACTTTAAAAACGTCATTTGGAATGACGTTTTCATAAAAAAAAATTTGACTTCAAATCGTCATTCCGAATGACGTTTTTTCACATGAAGGCGTCATTTGGAATGACGTCTTTAAAAAGAAACTGGATTTGGGAATTAAGTTGAAAACTGACTGGGTTGGGGAAATAAGTTTTTGGGGGGGCTGGGTTTGGGGAAAACCTCCTTCAACGTTTGTTTAAATACCCGCTCATCTTGCACCTGCCATCTTTTACCCTTGTCACCCGCAAGAGTAGAATAAGCATCCTCCTCTATATTTTCCCAAATCACTAGATTTATAATTATTTTTGTGAAGTAATTAGGGTAAGTGAACAAATATAAACATTACATCACTCTACTCAATAAATATGTAAACTTGATAAACACACCCCTAATAATCCACTGTAACAACTAAATTTGACAAATATACAGAGAAAAAAGTGAACGATAATTTGATTGTGATCCAGAGTGTAGCTTTTTTATGACATTAAAAGTGTAATTATAAAATTAAAATTTTTTAAAATACAAATTGAAAAAAATGGGAGAAATGTATTCTATAACTTAAAATGTTAAAGAATTCTTATTTTATATCCTTAGAGGTTGGTTTTTTCATATTACATCCTTAATATTTTAAAAATATTACAACGTAGTTCTTTCGATGGTTTTCAGTGCTCTTTCCTTCAACGTCTGAGGTGATTTTTAGAATGAGTGGCAAACGAAAGTTAATAGAAAGCAGGGGCGGGCCAAGAGTGCAAATAAAAAAGTCTGAATTTTAGGTCTTACTGTTATGGAGGACTTCAAAATTTTAGATAAATTAAGTTTAAATAGTTTATTTTAAAAAATTAAATAAATAAATATTTTAAACCCAGCAAAAAATGTCTCATAAAAATACAAGTCCAATAAAAAAAATTAAATTCAATCATTTAGGCTCATAATCCAACTCAAATATTAAAAATTCCAAAAATTGGAAATTAAAAACAAATTAATGGTAAAAACAAATTTATGAACTCAAAAGTCAAATTATTATTTACAACTCATTCTCAATCTTACTCTCTTTCTCTCTCTAAAAAATTCTTGATAAATTTGTTATTAGTAATAAAAAAATATATAATAAAAAATTGAGATGAAATTTTTAAAAAAGAATAAGTAGATAATGAAATAGAAGATGATAATCAAATAGAAAATATGGAAAAAATTTAACAATTCCTTTAACAATTATTTTTCTGAAAAAAAGTTTTTTAAAATTAAAATTGATAAAATTTTATTTAAAATTGGTTATATTATAAGAAAGATTAATTGGATTAACGATACTATCAATTGACAAAGATATATTAATAAAACTTTAATATAAAAATTTAACTAATACTTTTGTAACTCAAATAAATAATAATAATAAAATTATACTAACAATATCATTTTAGGTGTTAAATTACCTTGAACTACCTTGATTGTAAGGTCCCGTTGAATAGATTGAAAATGAAGTATGCAAATTCTAAAATGGTGCAAAATAGGGTTAACCATAAAGACTTATACTCCGTTTGGAACAAAAGATAGAAAGTATGAAGGATAAAAAATATGAGGGATACACTTTCTATCATTTGAGGAAGAAAAGTAAGAATGATACATTTTTCTTCTTTTGTGTTTGATTGGATTGATGAAAAATAAAAATGACTATTTTTTTATGTTGGCTAAGATTAGAGGTGACAGTTGAGTCGTATCGTATCAGATTCGTGTTTAGTCATTACGGAATTATGTCGAACATTAATCACACCTAATTTAACTCATTTAACTAATTGTGTCGTGTCAAGTTATGAGTTAACATATTTATTTTTGTGTCGTATTTGTGTTCGAGTTAATCAAATTCGTGTTATAAAATTCGTGTCGAGTTCGAGTCGTGTCATCGTGTTAGTAAAAAAATTTCACCCCTAATTAAAATGAAAAAAATATTTTTTTAGTTTATTTTTTTTTAATTTTCAAATTTATTTTTAAAATTTTTAAAATATATATATAAATACATATTTTATCATTATATTTTTATATAAAATTAATGTATATATAATATATGTACATATAAAAAAATAAGATATATCTCAACACAAATAATTAACTTTTCATCCACTTTTTCTTTCGATTTTGGTGAGTTAGAAAGAAAGTTAATTCATCAACTTTTTCATCCTTCCTACTTTCCTTCCTTACTAAACATGATATTTTATTTAGAGCAATGTTATATATCTCAAATTTGTATTCCAAATATACATCATGAATCAATGAGAATGGTTCGATGAATGTGTTCCAATTAAAAAAGTTAATAAGACTTATTTATTTAATAGTTCTTGTTCATTTAAGATGCACATTTGGGTTAATAATTTGAGTTATATAGTATTTCTCTTTTATTTATCCCTCCAATTTTGTATCCTTCAAATTTTTTTAATAGTACAAAACGGAGCATTAAGAAAAATTGTAAGTGTTCGTAGAAGTCATCGAATTGCTTTGAGTGTGTGTTAATTTAAATATTTAACCGGTCATTTCATCTTTTAAGAGGTTATGTTTAGTGTGTATTCAAAAAAATTAAAAACAAAGTCTTTTGGGGTGTCTATATGGGCGTTTCGATGTTAGACTAAAATCGCACACTCTAAACTAAAGTCCTGCAATTATCGTAATCCACAAGGGTGTTGAGAGACCGGACAATCCCGGGATTGCTTTGGATGTGTATTAATTTAAATATCTCCCTGCCACTTCTTATAAGAGCAGGTTGTGTCGAATGTGTTAAAAAAAACAATCAAACCTTAGTCCCCAAGAAAACCTACTACTGCGTATAGATTACTTCCGATTCTCAAACCATTTTTACCCTTCTTTTTCATCTTCCTTCAGTTCCTTCTCCTTCCTTCCCCGGAACCAAACAGGAGTAAAAGTTCCCCGACAAAGGAACATACACAACACAGTCCATCCCTCATCCTCTCTCTCCAGATGGGTATGACCAAATTAAAGATAGGAGGGGCATGGTCGGGATTGTTGGAGGTAGAATTGGATGAATGGACAGTACCCATGTTGAGAGAAGAGATTGCCAAGCGATCGGGCTGTGAAGGGCCACACTTGATCAACCTTATATGTGCTGGGAAGGTTTTGAAGGACGGTGACGGGACTGAGAAGCTAAGTCAATTGGGTGTCAAGAACAATGCCAAGATTTTGGCCACTCGTGTCAATCCTGATCAAGGGAAGTCTTTCCAAGAAGAGTTGTTGGCTGAGGAAGAACGGTCTAGCAGACTCTCCAGGCTCAAGTAAGACTCTTTCTCTCCCAACTTATAATTTCTTTCTCTCTCTTTCTTTGTATTTGTGTATATGTGTGTTGAATTGAAGTTCTTGTATGGTTTTGGGGACGTTGGGTGTGTTGGGTTGGGCTTTTTAAGTTTTTTCGCGAATTATGTAAATTGTGCTTTGAATTTCTATAATTAAAGCAAATTCCCCTTTTATGATTTTGAATTCTCGAATGATTTGTGGTTTAGGTCAGTTATGTCACTTTTGTTTTGGTTTGCATAATCAAAGAAGTTTTTCAGGCTATATGGGTTGACTTATATGATCATGGAAAATTATGTGGTTCTTGATATCTCTATGCATCTGTTTTCAAGTTAACGTGGCGGGAAACTCGATGGAAATTTCATGGGAATGAAAGTTTCTTAGGTTCTGGAATTACTTCACTTACATGTCAACTGATCGACATGCTTACAATTTTCCAGTAGATGCATATATAGGTGTGTGTGTGTGTCTCCGATTCTTCAATTCATGGCCTTCATATTTGGTTGCATTAGTTCTTCTTGTTATAGGAGAGCAAAGAAAGATTTTTACTTGGTTGATCAAGGAGTTGGATTGAGTTAGTACGTAGATTCCATGCCACATTTGTAAGGTGTTTCATTCCCTTTTCCGTAAGAAAAAATTGACCATAAGCTTCTTAATTCTTGAAATTTTGGATCATCGTTATAATCAAAGGGAATGGACGTGAGACGGTCCTTAATATGAGATTCCAGTGTTTTCCTTTTTTATGATCTAGAGCTACTTGTAGGCAAAGGAAATGCACATAGTGGGCCCTAGTAGAAGAAGTATACTCTACGGACTAGATGAAGCTTGTATTTTGATCTTTATTATGTTTAACCCTTCTTTCGTGGTGAGATATGTGCGCTTTATAAAACCCAATAATTACGTCTCACCCACCTTGCCACATAGTTTAACTTTAGTGGTATTGCTAAGAGATCCAAAGTCAAGTAAAAGTTGCATTTGCTTCATTGTTTTATCAATCAAGAAGTTACTGATTACCATTGAATATTAAAACACTGTTGTCCATGGTAAGCAGTAGTAAATTCGAGACGAACCCTTAAGTTCAAGATCAAGACTATAAGTAGTATTGCTGAAATCGGGCTTATCTGGATATGTATACAATGATACCATTTGTAGTTATAACCCTTGAAATATCTCACAAAGAAAAAATTCTTGACTTTCTTGCCTTGCGCCATCTCCCACATGCCAAAGGGTGGTAATATGCTTCATTAATATGGAGGGGTTTATCACTGTACTTGTTCTGCAGTTGGTATTTACGACTCCAAAATGATAAGTATGGTACATTATTCATGGCGAAAGAGTTTTTTTTGCCCAATTGAGGATGCTTGTTGCTCTTAATTTGTTCTCTATCTCTTTTGATGAAGTTACTGAAATCACAGGGCTGCTGCCACTTCACTGGCAAAGCGACATGCAGATGGTTCACTGCCCCTTGAAGACTTCAGTCTGGAATTGGAAAATCAGCGTGGAGAAAAAGTGCAGTTGGGATCTGAGACTGATCAGCGGTATGATATATGAGTGAATTGCTGATATGATTTATCAGCAAAAATGTATTTGCAGGCTACTATTTATCCCTCTTTTCTGGGTGTTAAGAATCTGTCATTTATTAACTCTGAAACAGTTCAACACTCAATTTGGCAGGGCAATAATGATGGGTCTCATGCTCCATGCAAACGCAAAACAGCTGATTAGAATGCAGAAGTATAAAGATGCACTGGAAGTGCTCACCATGGGGGAGGTATTACTTTCTGGTGCACTTACCCAAGTTTATGTTTGATGGAGTATCTCAATTTACATAGAGGATGGTGTAATTATGATTTACTAGTACAAAATATAAATAGATCATTCTAGCTTTTGCCGGGCCTTTCAGTTTTGGGTTCTAATACAAATTCTTTTGGTAAATAAAATTTTCAAGGATGCTCCAATTGATGTCCTAGAGGGACACATTCTGTCATTGGTTTGAACTGCCTTTTATAGATGTTACTGAATAAGATGATGGTAACCTCCCTTGCATGAGTATCTTGTAGCGGAACGTAGCTAAGCTTCTTTTGTGCTGCTTAGAAATTACACGTGGGCTTGATTTGAATGCTAATTTAGCTTTGTTCTCAACTTTGAAACCATTCAGGACTCAATAATCTCTCTCTTTCTCTCTAAATTGGTTGGGGTTTGGGTTGGTTCGCTGCTTAGCAAACAGTAATGTAGCCAAATTATTTTGATATGTTCAAGATCTGATAAGTCAACAATTTGAATAAACAATATTATTTTGTCCTGCAATTACACAATGTAATTATCTCAAGTGCGCGGATTTGTGTTCTTGTAGGAGTCCTTCTCTCTCTGCAACCCAAAGGTCATTGAGGTGAGCAAACCATTCTTCTTTTAAAAAGTTTCTATTCAAATGCGTTATTGAGAATCTATCAACATTGAATCATGTCATGATTGATGGCCCTCTTGTGTTTTTCATGAATATGGGTTGGATTGGACATATATTTTGTAAGGTAAAATGCCTATAAACATTTTTGGCAGAGTTGCTATCTTTGAAGATCTATGGATGGAAAAAAGGGTATGTTCCATTTTCTTACAATAGAAGCAGTCGGATGTAAATTATTCTTCTTCTTGATTTGCTGTTGAATTATCAAACTCCTAAACTTCACAAAGAAATGTTAAATTTAAAATTGTGGCCCTTAGACAGCTCATCAACTTCAACCTCGATAATGGCTAAAATCACGGTGTTTTGAGTTTCTGCAAATATGAAAACAACTCTTGGCTTCATGACATTATGTATTGTGATGTGACTCTCTTAATGAGATGTACTGATTTCATTTCACTCGAGTACAGTATTCTTCTTAAAAAATGTAATTTTACATTTTCATCTTACATGTTCTGTGTCGTCTTTTGAACTTCCAGAAGATTGACAATGTCCCAATACTGCAAATAGATATGGTATGGTGCTATTTCATGCTCCAAGACATAAGCTGGCTCTCAGTGGCAGGATTGCGCCTAGCAAAAGCTAGAGAAGGAATTGAGCGTGCTCATGGGAAGGAATCTAGCCGTGTCAGAATCCTTCAAGGAGGTCGCCATGTAGAACTTGCACTGTGAGTATACTTCTTTGATGTATACGTTAAGTGTATTCCCTGCTCCTTTGACACTGCAAATTCTGTTGTCAACTTTTTGAAGTTAATTTCTTTTTTTCTGATTGTTTTAGACACTTGAGACTGGAGTTATTGGAAGGAGTAATTGCATATCACTGTGGTAAGCTAGAAAAATCTAGGGAGGCCTTGACATCTGCACAAGCTAAATACTTGCAGGTTAGGCTATCTTCTTAATTGCTGATTATTTCTACATACCAATAAACACCTTGAAAGAAATGAATTTGACAGTAAAGAAATGACGTTCAGATTCCTTTCTCACATTAAAGTTATTACATTAACCTTCAAAGTATAAGAAACTGAGTGCCTCTGTCTCTGGAAAATGGTTCTTGATGGGGATTTTTGCTTTTGTGCCTTGCCCCATTCACATTCAAGCTGCATCAAATTAATTTGTGGCTTTCTGGGCACCAGTCAAACTCTAAGATGTTTTCCCTATTTTGTGAATCTTTGAATTAATATTTTTTCCCACTGCTTTTCCGTCTACATTAGGAGTAAAACTGCCTGTTTTTACATTCAGCTTCAGGTGTCAGATGAAGCCTTATTGCTACTTATGGGAATGGGGTACAAAGAACGTGATGCAAAAAGAGCTCTGCGCATGAACAATCAGGATGTTCAGAGTGCTGTTGATTTTCTTGTCGAAGAAAAGGCAAAGAAAGCACTGAAAAGGGAGGAAGACATTCGACGACAAAATGAGATCATGTAGGTTTCAGTTTAGCATTAATTAAATCATTTTCTATTCTTTTATGTATGTTCATCTTCAATACTCACTGATTATTACTTCGATTCACCACAAATCGCAGGGAACAAAAGCAGTATGGAAAGACACCTCTTAGGAAAGCTGTGGATCTCCAGCGATTGAATGAGTTGGTGTCGATTGGGTTAGTAGGCCCTACAAATATGGGACATTACTATGTTGTGGTGTCATCATATGGCTGGAAATTGTTTGCTCTTTCTTAGTAGTTGAATTAAGGTTAAGAGAATAGTATTAACGGTTAATTGCATTTTTTCTCACTCTTGGGTATTTACTACAAATTTGGGTTTGGACAAAAGTGCAAAAACTAATGGAGGTGACATTGAACATGAAAAGATGTTGATACTCAATTGACGTTTTTTTATTTTTTTCAGCCCATTTTCTCTCCCTAGAACAATTCCGAATCTCACATGGTGTATACTTTCCAGGGGAAAAAACTTATGAAAAATTAATTGGAGGGGAAAGAATTAAAGAATTCATTTCCAAGAGGTTGTATATGCAATTTCAACTCTTAGTCAAAATTTTGTTTTGAACGTGAAACCATAAGTTGAAGAGGAAAAGTAAGGTAAAATGTCACAAATTGTAGAAAGGTAAAATGCTACTTACCCGGAATTTAATTATTTTGGCCAGACCTTGAAGATGTCAACACTGGCAGCTACATTTATTGTTTGTTACTTTGTTTAAGTCACTCTTTCTGTAGCCATATATTTGGCTCCTAAACAGAATTTTAGTTTTCGGAAATTCTATAACTGTTCATGCATTTGATATAGGCATCAATGCAATCTCTAACGAGCCTGACATCTCCTCAAATTTTCAGGTTTGAGAAAGAACTTGCTGCTGAAGCCCTTCGAAGAAATGAAAATGACACACAAAAGGCGTTGGATGACTTAACGAATCCTGAAACTAATTCTTCCATACAGGTGTGCTATATTATTGTGCTAATGTCATGGGCTTCAGTCTATTTAAAACTCCAACCCTTCACTCAGTTTGATTTGCAGCTTGATATTGAATCAAGGAAAAGGAAAAGACTGCGTCAAGCCGCAGATGCTGCAATTGAAGAGCTTATATCCATGGGCTTCCCAAGAGCAACAGGTACCTAATACATGAAACAATGTTTTTGTCCTATTGTATCTGGTTAGGCCATGAAGTGTAGTTAAGCTGAATGAAGAGACAATCTCAGTTAGCCCCAAACAATGGCCACCATGGTCCACTGCCATGGTGTCAACAAGCACTGGACCCCAGCGAGGATTATGATATTATAGTAGGATCTGTTGATATAAGAGGCAGGGTTAAACATCCATTTAGGGAACATACTGTCATTACTTGCAAGAAATGATGCACCATCAGGTTGAAAGACATCCGTTATTTATGCCACCTGGTTGGGGCTTTGTTGCTCTCATTGACTTCTTTTGTGTGCTTGTAGTGGTTGCAGCTGTTCGCGCATTTGGCACGAAAGAGCAAGCACTAAATCATCTACTGGGACAACCCAACGAAACTGATGCAAATTCTTCTGCTTCAATTCCTAACGATATTGGCACAGATAATCCGAGTGCCGAGGATGGCACTGAAGGCCCCTCTGGTAGCGGTGCACTGTCAAGCTCTGAAGGGGGTGATGGAGGTCCGTCAAGTCACGGTGGAGCAGAGGAGAGGGATGCGGAAATGGAAAGTGAACTTACAGGGGAACTACAAAGAGGAGATGCTTTTTCGGATTATGACATTGATGTTATTAAAGAAGGTGAAGCTATAAATGAGTATTTGGCTCTTCTGCTGAGTACTGGGGAGAAAGTTTCTTCTGCACAGTAAGAAGTACATATATCAAATTGGATATGCAGCATATGCTTTGTGTATAGTATAGGGTCTGTATCTTGGATTCTAACTCTGTTACTAATGAATGACAATCAGATCAGTTCTTCGCTGAAAAATTATGCACGTAGGAGTTATTGTATGGTGCCGTGATAATGGTGTCAGGTTAACAACCATGAGATTGTGAGTTCAAATTTAAGAGAAAAAATGTCCAATCCTTCCCTCCCAATACTCTCAAAAATCAAACTGAGCAACGACCCTTGATGCCTCTTACCTTCAATTGGTGGCATTTCCATATAGCGGGTATTGAATTTACAGTGAATTATAGGTAATGAAGGAAACAAATATCCATAATATGGTCTATTCCTGTACAGAAGCATTAATATAATCTTTCTTCATGTGTATATAGGGTGGATGGAGGTTTGAAGTAAGGACTGACACCACATCTTCACCCAAAGTGATTGCCAAAGGAAGAGGTTTTTTCCCCGAGTTTCCTTTGATTTCCTCTTACACTGAAAAGAAACAAGAAATTACTATAGGCAACGATCTTTAAAAATTACAAAGAAAAACAAATTCCTAGAATATCAAAGAGGATCAGAAAATAACACAGACTGATTCGAGTTCCTCTCGCAAGCTATGGTATCGACTAGTGAAGAAAAAATGTACCATACAAAATGCGTTTTGAAGGCATGGTTAGTACACATTGAAAAGCTTTTCTTTACACCTAGATGGCTTAATTTCATGAATATCTATGTTGCATATTCTTCTGAATGGAAACCAGATGGAAATTCAACATCTGGCACCATAGTGATCTTCTCATCTTGGAGACCGTCTTCCTCCACTTCTGGTCCCTTGTGATCTTTTGGGAGCGCATTACAGTTAATGGTATGCCACACTGGTCTTTCTTCTTGGAACAATCTGCAAACCCGTACTAGCCATCAGAGAAAGTAATGAAGTGTGTATTGTACAATGACATGTTCCCATAGATAATCTCTCTTCTAGTTTATTGAGTGTCCATGGCACACACATGATTCTTAAGTGAAAACACGAATTGATCATTAAGATTGCAATTTACAATTCAACTCTGCAAAAGTTGGAGTTGCATCATTCCGCTACACAAGTTGGCCGCCAACCCTCTAGTCATGAAATGACGATCTGTGTTACAACATGATTAATAAGATACTTGGATGAACTATAATATTGGGCACCTAAAGGCCAGGGCTGTTAACAATGATGTTCTTAGTGGTTCCACAATCAAAGGTAATTTTGGTTTAGTAAACAATCAAAAAATTCACCTAAAAAGAATATTTTACAGCCAAAGAGATCAAACTTTTCCATTTATTGCTATACAAGTGTAGTAGATGGTAGCTTTTCAATTAAATACGATTGTGATTTTAGACTCATATTTCAACAGCATAAAGTATTCACTAGTGTGGGAGCTACTATTTGAATTCTAGACTAACCACTATATAGCTTTACAATTTTCATTTGTGCAAGTGTGTGTGTGTGAAAGAGAGAGAGAGAGAGGGGAAGGGAGGGAGGGAAGAAGAGAGGGAGAGAGACTCACGGGTGCTTGCAGAGCATTGGGCCCTGTACTGTGAGTGCATATTTGCATGTGGATAACTCAGTAATAGAACTAATCATAGCTCTGGCCTCCGAGCAAACAAATCTCACCTGAAAATAAACCCAAAAAAATTAAATGTCTAAGACGAAAATAAGGAAAACAAAAGAAGAGGATTTGAAATATCCCATGCCTCTGTTTCGCGAGGCTGATTTGTAAGATCACAGGTGGTTCCATTTGTATATTGGTGAGCATGATACCTGCAGGAATCATGTACGGTGATAATAAGATTGTCCCTAATATAGATACATTTGCCTAGTATTTATATCAAGGAATTCATACCGTTGTGATGCATCTTTTGAGCGGGGATCTTTCATGGTTGAAATGCCAGAAAGATTCTGATTGTAAGCCGCTGTAGCCTCAGCATCATATATACCCAAGATAAACTCTTGAACCAACTATAACATAAAACACAATAACACATATTACCACACACCCACCCACAGAAAGACAGACAGAAAGAAACACAGCCAGCCGAAAAAAAGTGCAAATGTTACAAAGAAAGTCTAGAAAGATATCAATGTCTGATTTGATTGACAATTAAGCAGGTCTTCTGAGATTCCACCGCAGTTCATTTTTGTGCCTACGCTAGGTCTAGGCTATCTTTTCCAAAAGCTCTGCGAGATCACCTGCCACCAGTCTTTGACTGGAGGGGTTTATTGCACACAAATGCCAACAAAAATGCCAGGAGACGGGCTCCTGAAGAGGGAATCCGAATGACTTGTCAGATGCAAGGCCCCACAACTCATTAAAATCATATTGTCAATTTGTCATACTCCACCCAAAAGAAAGAATCTAAATGGTGGAGTGTAATAAATAGCAGGAGCCAACGCCACAAAATAAGAACCACAACAAACAGAGTTTAGAAACAAAAGCATGGCACCCTACTACAGAGGAGGAATTTTTGGAAGATCCAATTCCAATTGCAAAAGGATGCCTAATAAAAATTGAGAACCCCTATAGAGGCACCTAAGGAGCTACCTTATCATCCTCCCCATGAATTTGGCGCAACTTCTTATGATAACAAAATTCATAGGACCACCATCCTTCTTGCTGCAAAAAAATATTTGACAAAGTTAATATATCTAGCTATAATGAAACACAATTGTTGGAGAAGTCGTGAAGACTTAAAACAACTGAGTTTACCAAATCTTATGCAGATATCGATCATTCAATTATTCCAAAATTGACAAAATATTTCTCAACAATGAACATATTAAAACATAGTTTTGGACATGATAGATACTGACTCTGATAAAACATGTGTCTTTCAGTACTTCAAGAAGCTCATCCGGTGTCTTCAATTTAATGCGTTTCTCAGTTTCCAAAATCAAGCCACTTGTATTGAGTTGAGAGACTGCCTTTCCAATCTTGGATTTCTCCACTTTAGGCAAATAACATAGAAACTTCTCTCCATTCTTGTTCGGAATAAGCACAGACTCCTGGTCATCATACTGCACAATAGAAATTTGGCCCATGAAGCAAGCCATTTTGACATTTGAACACTTAATCCCGTCCCTTCATTTTTTGTGGTACACCAACAGTAGTACTTTCTTTCTACCTTCCATGGGCAAGAAAGACTACAGGCTTACCGGAAGACCAGCAAGAGAAAGCAAATATGAGTTATAATTTATGAAGTACACCAAAGTGACACCAGGAAAGAAATTCATCTGTGATCATTTCCATTGGAGCATTTAAAAAGATGGTCGTGGTGAGGCGAGCATACAAAACATCCTACCCAAGTGAGACAGGCCAAGTGCCCAAGTAATGCAGCTATGTCATTAGAACTCCTACCAAACAAACTTTTTCTTACTTAACAGAAAGGATGGAGGAGGTAAAACCTTGCTTTACTAAGTTTGTCCCAATTATATTGATGCCTTAGAAGATAAAAGAAAGAGGGTGGGAGGATGAGTAAGAAACTAAATTTGTTCAGTTCCCTATATTGCTAACTGCAATATTTTGTAACAGGAATCATTCCAATTGTGCAAGCACATATACACACTAATATGTTTTTTCCCCCAGTAAGTACACAACCTTTGACCCTCTCCTCTGTCCCACCATTAAATTTTCATGAGTGATGAATAAACATCAGAGGAATGTAGCCACTCTCTAATATGAATATTCAATAACTTAATAACATCCATTAATAAACTCATTTGGAATCAACCTTCATTCCATAGTACGAAACAATTAATAATTATTAGCAATTCCTCTAGTCATATTGATTATTAGACTTAAAAGTATGCATATCTATGTATCTATATTACATGAAAACTACTAGGCTATGCTATACATAAGGGTAAGAGGAGTTTTGACTTATTAGTACAAAGAGGGGTTTAGAAGGTATTTTGTGATTCAAATTACATAGAGAATATATTTTCATCATCGAAATAAGTTTTTCATCATGGAAAATTGAAATATAAAATCATGCTTTATTTTGTAGAAATTATATATTTTCTCATGCTTTATAAGAAAAACCTTACAGAACTTAATGTTTATATTTGATTAATAATTTTTGAATCTCTCAATGTTGATAGTTATTGGGGGACTGGCTGTCGCTGTGTCATACAGCTATACCATGCAATGAACTCATGTGACCAACTTGGGGGTAGTGGAACAAAGACGAGGGAGTTTTTTTTTAATTGTGGTTGCGAAATTAGTTCATTCCAATAAAATCTCAAATTATTCTCATCAACCCTTTTGATTGCCAATGGTTAATCCAATAGACAATACAAAAGATCCAATTAAATTGGCCATGAAAAGAAATTTTGAAGTGGGTTCGAAAAAGGAGAATGGGAAACTCATTTCCGGAAATGCTCAAATAAAGTCCACCAAAATATTTATATCTGAAAAATCCATATATATATATATGCAGTTGCATCTATCAATATTAGCAGGCTGCTGAAGTAACATAGCACATCTAAGACCAAAAACCAAATAATGTCAACGTCATTATGATAACTTACAGGATGGAAGGGTGAGTCTTCTGGATGGAATTTAATTTTGTATTTTGGTTCTCGAGAACTGCGACCAAAGGTGCCACCTGAGATTGAGAGTTGGTAGAACATCAAAACAAACTTATATGAGCATAAGAAATAAGTAATCAAAACAATAATTTTGGTCTAGAGCAAGATACAAATGGAAAACTAGATGGCACATGCAAAGCCCCTTGGAACTTGGAAGATTTGTTTTTGCTTTCAATGAAAGACACAAAAAAGGCAAGAAGCTATACAATACAACTTTTCATAACTGATGAGGACTCGGATTGCAATGACTACCAAAAGCTACATTAGCATAATATATGCCAGCTACGGTATGTTGCACTACTTAAGCATGAGTTTGAATAATACCCTTCCAGCAGCTTATGATTTAAGCCCAGCTGATCCTTTCCACTAGAAGCAGTCAGCATTTCGGTCTATGTGGTCTTGTTCCCCTTGTCAACCGATCTAAATACATCGTTTGATTCTCTCATATCAAAATATAACAGGAATAGGATTCAGAATACCAGGCCTAGTGCTCTAGAATTGACTAAGGTGTCAAATTAGGCCCTTTAAAATCATTGGCAAAGTTGGTTTATGAACCTTTATATAGAGGCACTCATTCCAACTGTCCAGTCTAAGCTCAAAACCTCCACATGCAGAGGTTTCTACCATGTCAATCTTCTATTTCTTTCAGTCATCTCTATTAAGCTTTGAATCAAAGTTATTAGTACACGGGCTTACATAAAGATATTCCCAACCATAAATGCAAATACAAGTACATACACATGAAAAATCACACAAACTTATACCTATGTCCATAAACGAGTTCAAAAGTAAAATTACCAAAATCCACTACAACACACCCGGAAGTTCAGAAAACCCCAGGAACTATAAATCAATTCTCTGTTTGGTAGATGAGAAAAATTGCATGATATGTACAAGCAATTCAAACATCGATTCCTAAATTGTTCCCTTCAAATTATTCAATTGGGAAACATTGGAGGAATTTCAAGATAGATTTTCCTTTACTATTTCCCAAGGAACCAAACAGAAAGTTCGGAAATTTTGTACCTGTATGAGCTGTGAAGATCTGATCGGCTAAGACATTAAGATTGAAGAGATTGACAGAGAAAATTAGAAACCACCATATCACCAATCTCACCATTTTCCCCTGCTGTTTTCCTAATGAAGAAGAAGATCAACCCTGGTCTGCGAGTCAGAGAATCGTCGCTCAGACTTCACAGACTTTGTTCGTGGAGCAGAACACGGGTAAAATCATCAGGTGTGCACCATGTAATAACACTCTAATATTTGACCCAATCACAGATTGCCACGTCATCAATGTTGTCATAGTGACGTGCCGATCGTTTATTGGTGGAGTTTACGTGGAGGCCTGGTCCATTTACACTTTATGCACACTCGTGTCTAACCCAACTTATAAATGCGCAGCAATCTGTAGATATGGGCCCACCCATTTGCCCTTAATTGGGCTTGTAGCACATAGCCCATATTAACGAAGATGATGTAATGAATTTTGGCCCATAAAAAGTACTAGGCGCAAAAAATATTTTCGGATGTTATGCCAAAATTTGCTGAATATTCAATAATTGTGATTGTATTATATTATTTGGTGCTAAAAATATTTTTTTATTAACAGATATGAGATTAAATAGACTTTTCATTTATAAACTTAATCTATTTCTATATGATGTAACAATGTATCGAGTTTTCAAAAATCTGTTTATCTCCGACTCAAAAAAAATTGAACTTTTGGGACTTAATCTCATGGGAATTATTAGTTAACCCTTGTGTTTATTTGCTATTGTTAAGCTTAGAGTTGTAAACAAAGTGTCCGTGATAAATATTTTTTGTCAAAAACAATAGTTACACCAACCCAAATAAAAAAAACGTAAGACTATCAATGTCGTTGTTCTAATCAATTTGTTCTGATTTTATTAAGACACCGAAAAGTAATTGCACCTTTTTTTTTTCTATTCAATGAAAATTTTGCATCAACTTAGAGAAAATCTAGCATTTTCAATAGGTTTTCCATCGGATACAAACCAAGTCAATGTTGGTGTCTTTGACCTTAGACGAGTCATTCTTCAAGAAGACTGGACTAGTCTAGTCTAAAATTCAGGAATTTTTCAAACACGTCCCCAGCCAAGCTTTTACAGCATCTTGGGGTTTGCTTGCAAGTTAAGCATAGCATCAAGCTGACCATTCTTTCCCCAAAAGATTTTCTTCCTACCACCACATGTGAAGTTTCCTTGCAAGTAATGTAAATTGATTTTATTTATTTTTTTGAGAAATTTATAATTTATACCCTTAAAGTTTGAACATAATTTTTATTTAGTCCTGAATTTTCTATTTAAATAATTACACCTTTAAAGTTTCCACTGAATTCCAATCTAATCCTTTAATTCAAACCTATCAATTTGTTTTGTCAGAAGGATGTCAAACAACTTGCCCATAAGGATATATTTGTGCAACAAAAAATATAACCTTGAAGTGCATTTGTATTTATCTCTCTATTTCATAATATCTTCTAAATTCTAGTTCTATATCTTCTTCTTTTTCTTTAAATTTGATGAAATAAAATAATACTTTCTAGCATACACATAAAAAAAAAATCACCAGACAAATATACCCTTTTACACAAATCATACATTGGTCAAGAATGGTGATTTCGTCATAATAACTTTGTGAATTTGAATGTAATGACTAAATTATAACATAATTAAAAATATAAAGATTTAATTATGATAATTGAAACTTGAAAGAATAAATAGGAATACGGAGTATACTTTAAGAGTTTGAATTATAACTTATTTAATTTTTTCACTAAGGCCCGTAAGAGAACAAATTATATTTTCACATTTCGCACCTAAACTTGCTAACAATCAAAAATCTAGTTGAAAATTTCAAATTTGTACAACCGAAAGAAACATAATTTCATAAAAAAAAATCTCAAATTCAGCCTCAATTTTATCTTATATTTATGTATTTTAATTATCAATCAAAAATATTAATTCATATCTAAATAATTAAATTTCCAATCAAATCATCGACCCCTTAGTCATACAGAACAAAGGAAGAGCATTCATTAACAGGCCAATCCCACTTTATTGGATCTCACTTGAGTTGGTCGACTTTGTGCACGTGCTCGAAGGTCTGGGATGGGATAGGTCATATGATAGCGTGGAGACCGTTTATAGTGGGAGACAGGAGATAGTACCCTACACGAATTATGATGTATGGATATTCCAAAAATATTATACATTCACCACCATATTTACTCATAATTTGCTTCATATTCACTAAACCTAAAGTCTAGTATTTCCAAATCCAAAAATTTCTAAAATTTGCCCAGCATTTTGATTGTATGCCAAATATTTTGATTGTACATTTTTTTTTTTTGATAATTAAAAAGGGAATGAGGACAAATGGGAGCGTTTAGAGACCACGTCGATAGGCCTTTACTGATGGGATATGAGATCCCTAATCACTATTACTCATCTCGGAAACAAGCCTACCTTAACTAAGTTAACAGTCAACCACTGAATTTCAATGTGGACTACAAAACTCGAACCTTTAACCTCAAAGTGAGAAGTTCGATCAGTATCCCACTAGATCACCCTACTCACTGGTAACCCAAATACATATCATTCGTTCAATCAATTTTTTTAGTAGTTTCTATTCATCCAACACTTATCTGATGAATGATATATATTTAGATTACAATTTTTTGAATTCTATTTGAATTGAGTAACATTTTTCTTATTTTAAGGAGCAATGTAAGAAAGCTAAAAATGTAGAGATACTATAAAATAAAGAGCATAATTCAGAAGTATGTGTGTAGTTTTTTTTAGTTTTCGACAACGACAGAAGTAATTATTTATAGACGACTCAGCAGAATTTCATTACAAACAAATAAATTATTAAAATTGTGGGAATTAATTAAATATTTTAAAGGGGGAAGACTTCCTAAATTGTTCAAAAATAATAATAATAATAATAATAATAGGGTTATAGCAGTAGTGTAAATAACAGAAAAATGTGTGGCAATAGCCAAATCAAACAGCCGTCTGCCACAGGTTACGTCCCCGGCTATCTTGAAGTTCAAGGAAATGCGGGGCCCACTTTGGTGGTCAGCTTTCGTTTCCTTCCCTTTCTGCGAACCCAAATGGCAAATATTTTCATTCCACAAGCAACAGATTTTCTCCCTGGATTTTCTATTGTTTTTCCCGGAAAATCTTCAAGCATTTGAAGGTTTTTGAACAAAGCAAGTTTTCCCAGGTAAGTTTCC
Source organism: Ilex asprella (assembly GCA_023539305.1). Classification (NCBI taxonomy): domain Eukaryota; kingdom Viridiplantae; phylum Streptophyta; class Magnoliopsida; order Aquifoliales; family Aquifoliaceae; genus Ilex; species Ilex asprella. The sequence continues at coordinate 38,358,382 of CM042188.1, read as the reverse complement.
TTCGCCAAATTCTATTGTTTGTCACTTCTTGGAGGAAAAAGCAAGAATCTTGGCTTGCAAAAACATTAATTTGTAGCTGAATAAACGCCTCTCTCTCTCTCTCTCTGAATTGGGGTTTGTTACATCCTGGTTTTGCTGCAACAAATCCTGATTTAGAGAGAAGACAATTTTTGTTTCCTTTGGATTTATTGCTTTCTGCTCAGAGCCCATTTGAGTTTCAAAACTTGGGTTTTATCGGTTCTTTTTGAACATTTTTTAATGGATGGTCTGTGTAAGAGCTTGGTTTTGGTGTGAGAAGTTTCTGTAATGTATTATATATCTGATTAGATTGAATTGGAACCAAAGTGCACTGGCTTGGTATTAATATTATGGGACAATAAGAGTTTGAAGATCTTCTCATCTTTATTGAGGACTTCCTGGTGGATTTTATGTTGAATTGGTATTTGGTTTGGAGGTTTTGACATGTTTTTTATAGAAGAACTCAGGTTCGATTGAATTGTTTTGGGAGGGTGGTTGTGAAGAAAGTTAATATTAATAGCTACTCAAAGTTGAAGCTTTTGTGGTTCGAATTGTTGGGGTCTTTTGTGGTTTGAATTGTTGGGATCAAGATGGGGAAGCAAAGTGGGTTGAAGAAGAAACAGCTGGGAGGAAAATCAGGAGGTTCAGCTGTGAACCAAAACAAAGTTGGTGAGAATATCCCAAAAGGATACGATAAGGATACTGCTGTATTCATTTCAATGTCACGGGAATTGAAGGATGAGGGGAATAAGTTGTTTCAGAAGAGAGATTATGAAGGGGCCATGTTAAAATATGAAAAAGCTGTCAAGTTGCTGCCAAGAAACCACATAGATGTATCCTATCTTCGGAGTAACATGGCCGCATGCTATATGCAGATGGGACTCAGTGAGTACCCTAGGGCGATCCATGAATGCAATTTAGCTCTTGAAGTCACACCCAAATATAGCAAAGCACTCTTGAAGAGGGCTAGGTGTTATGAGGCTCTGAATAGGCTGGATCTGGCACTGAGAGATGTTAGTACAGTATTGAAGATGGAGCCAAATAACCTAATGGCAACAGAGATTGCTGAAAGGGTGAATACAACAATTGAGAAAAAAGGAATCAGGGAGAATGATATACCAGTTGATTTGGTTCCTGTCCCGGCATATGTTGAACCACCTTGTGCTCCGACTCCAACAAAGGTTTTGATGGAGAAGGTGAGAAAGAACAAGGGCAACAAAGTGGAGGAGAAGGTGGTTGAAGAGAAAACTGAGGAAAAGAAGTCTGAGGAGACAATCGAAGAAAAAAAGGCTGGGGATGTTATTGAGGAAAATAAGGCTAAGGACACAATTGAGGAAAAGGAGGTTGAGGACCAAACTGGGGACAAGAAGGCTGAAGATAAATTGGTTGTGGAGGAGAATATAAGTAGAATTATGGAAGAGGAGCCCAAAAGGGCTTTGAAATTAGTGTTTGGGGAGGATATAAGATGGGCCCAGGTTCCTGTTAATTGCAGTTTTTTAAAACTGAGGGAGGTTATTCATGATCGATTTCCAACCTTAAAAGCTGTTCTTATCAAATACAGGGACCAGGAAGGTGATTTGGTCACAATAACCACAAATGAAGAACTAAGATGGGCTGAAGCAGCTGCTGAAGAACGTGGTTCTGTCAGGCTGTACATTGTAGAAGTCACTCCCGAGCAAGATCCATTTTTTGACAAGATTAGTCTGAGAAGAAGAGAAGAAGAGGTGCGCCAGCATGGAAAAAGACATAATAACATCACTCAGAATGGGCATGTGGGAAAAACTGAGGAAACAGGCAAAGGACCATCTTGCTTTGATGATTGGATCTTTCAGTTTGCTGAGCTATTCAAGGACTATGTCGGTTTTGATTATGATGCATATTTGAATCTACATGACCTTGGAATGAAGCTTTACTCTGAGGCTATGGAAGACACTGTTACAAGTGAAGAGGCACAAGACCTTTTCAATACTGCAGCGGAGAAGTTCCAGGAGATGTCAGCGTTGGCCTTGTTCAATTGGGGAAATGTCCACATGTCCAGGGCAAGGAAAAGAGTGTACTTCACAGAAGATGCTTCAAGAGAATCAGTACTGGCACAGGTTGAGAGTTCATATGATTGGGCGCAAAATGAATATGCAAAAGCAGGAAAGAGATACGAAGAAGCGTTGAAAATAAAACCAGATTTCTATGAAGGCATTCTAGCTCTAGGGCAGCAGCAGTTCGAACAGGCAAAACTCTCTTGGTACTACGCAATTGGCACCAACGTTGACTTGGAAACATGGCCTTCTACAGAGGTTCTCCATCTTTATAACAAAGCCGAGGACAGTATGGAAAGGGGCATGCAGATGTGGGAGGAAGCAGAGGAGCGGCGTTTGAATGAATCGTCCAGTCCAAATAAGTTAAAAGCCCTGTTGCAGAAAATGGGGTCAGATGGACTATTTAAAGATTTATCTGCTGATGAAGTTGCAGAACAGGCTGCAAACATGAGGTCTCAGATAAACCTCATGTGGGGCACCCTGCTTTATGAAAGATCAATTATGGAATTTAAACTAGGGCTTCCAGTCTGGCATGAATGTTTGGAGGTTGCCGTTGAAAAATTCGAACTTGCTGGAGCTTCTCAAACAGATATAGCTGTCATGATAAAGAACCATTGTTCCAATGAGACTGCACTAGAAGGTGATATACGAATAATATTAGCTACATGTTGCTGCATTTTTTTGTGGAGAGAAAATTACTTGCAAAAACTTGTAAATATTTCTGACTTCTTCTTATGGTTGTAGGCTTAGGGTTCAATATTGATGAGATAGTACAAGCATGGAATGAGATGTATGAAGCAAAAAGGTGGCAGAGTGGTGTTCCTTCTTTCCGATTAGAACCGTTACTTCGACGACGAGTTTCTAAACTTTATCATGCTTTGGAACATGCGTGAATGCTCGTAATTTATTGGATTCACCAAGATACAGGAGTGACACTCACTATGCCCACTGCATTGTTGGCGATCTGTACTTTTCCATACTTGGTAAGTAATACCTTGCTGTGCCATACTTTTTGTTTTGGTAGCAGTTATTTTTTTTGTGGTAATCGTTAAAAAGTTATGAGAAGTTGTCTTGAAAGAATGGAGAACAATGTTTTTGTTTCCATGTAAAAAGAACACTGATCAACCTGCCCTTACATAATCTTAGAACTCAATAGGAAAATTTCGTGAACACACTTATAGGAGCTTTTGAAAAGTGACTAAAACACCGTAAACAACTGGAAAGAACCCTATCCGGTCATGCCTTAATATGACCAACCTCACTTATCAAGCTCAATCTTTATCCGCACATTGGCACATGTATCATCCTCTCTTGCCAGGTCAGCATAGAAAATATTGCTAAATCTTTAGGAAATGAAAGAATCCCACAATTTATATATTGTAGTCATAGCTGAGAGGTTTGAGGTGCGGGTTGCATTCATGTGCTTTAGAATATATCCCGGCATTGGTCTGTAAATTGCAAGAGAATGCCTACGATTTATTTATGCCAACGTGGGGTGGGTGGATGTTCAAACGAGCTATATTAGAGTTGTAACTTGAAGAATGACAGACCTGTGAGGCAGTCCTGCATTCTTAATCCTCACATCTAGTACTGCAATTGCATTGAAATTTGCAGTTCCACATGAGAATTTTTGGAGACTTTGACAAAAAAGAAGATGATCTTATTAAGTGTTCTGCTGCTGTAGTACAGTAATACTAGTTACTTAATTAGAGAACATGAATTTGAAAACTGAAGAATGATTAGTTACCATGGACTCACAACTGCTGCATGGTTGACAGAAATCTACTAAAATATCCTTGTGTTTCTTTGCTTTTTCAAAGCTTTCTATTTCTTTTCTTTTTTTGCCTCACTCACCTTTTTCCTCTTGAAAATAGAAAAGCCCCTAAGGAGGCATGTCATGTGTTATGAATTTAAGCACCAGAAATTGCTCGAGTCTTCTATCCTTTACTGAGATTGCTGTAGAATAGAGATTTTCTTTCGCTGAGTATTTTGTAGCAAATAGCAAATACATTTGAAAAGTGATTTCACCTTCCCAACAAAAAAGCTTGGCACCCTCCAATGCCGATTGTTTTATTGCTGTGGTATTCCTGCAAAGGATGCTGGCAATATGTGATATCAAATTTATCAGGGCCCTTTTCTGAAACCAGATTTTAGCCTTCCAAAACTTGTATGCATGTCAACATCTGATTATCTGAACCATCAACTTCTATGTGGTGATAACAATCTTATCTAACACTAGTGTAACTTGTCGCCAGTAGCACTAGTAGACAAGTTGTCTTGTATAGGGTACAGATGCTGAGATGCAAGCAATTTGATTTTTGTTTTGCATGTGGAACTTGTCTAGAACCTATTCTCATCTTAAAATTACTATTAAACCTAATGCTGTAGATGACCATGCTCTTCTGCCTTCGTGTGTTGCAATTCATAATAAGATGTAGCACGTGTGGACACATACAGACTTGCCCCTGCTCCTTTGCATCATACAAACACCAGTCATTAAGTGTGCCAGATGAATTAACTACATACCTTGTTGTTCCACAGTAACAACACCGTTACTCGAGTTTTTTTGTGTTTTTTTTTTCATCTTGTTATGTTTTGGTGACACTTTCTGTTTCAATTTTATCTTGATGCTATTAACCTAGGCAAGACATTGATATATCGATTTTGCAGGTCTTCATACGATGTTTGTCTTCACCGAAAAAAAAGAAGCAAAAAATCACAGCTACTATTGGTTTTTGCGTCACCCTCATACTAACAGAAACACTGGTCTCAGACCTGTTTGTAATTATCATGATAAAACAAGTAGGTACCATTCAATTTCAGCACTGGGGACAAGATGCAGTAGCAGGAATTTCCTTTTTGTTAGTTTCTGTTATTACCTTGTTACCTCCCCATTTATATTTGTTTTTGAAAGTAAGCAGAAGATTGTTTTGTATGTATTGTTAACCCTTCTTGATGTTCTCATCCTATTCTGTATCCTTAAATTTTAGTTCAATAGCTTGTCCACAAAAAAAAAAAAAAAGAAAGAAAGAAAATGACGTCTAGTTCGATAGCAACCATTGGGGTCATCTTACTTGTTCGTCTTCTTGATTTGTGAGCTCTTACTTTTGTAATATATATGGCTGTTTGCCATTAGTATTTTCGACTTTGGTGTTGTTTGGAGTTGAACTTTTCTGTTTCTCATGTTTTATTGAAGACTTTGCACTCTTTTTAGTTCCATTGAATCCCTTCTAATTGCTGGTTTATGTTACTAGTTTGCTAGATATTTTTTTCCAAGCAATATTGCTATTTGGACCTCATTTGCTGGGGACGGTGTATGGTACCGCTAGCATTACAGTATTGAAAATTGTAATTTTCTAAAGTTAAATTATAACTTGTAAAAGTTATGATCGATCATAGAAAATTATGATCAATATCAAAAATTACAATTTTCAAACTTTTAAGTTATAATTTTTAAAGATCAAATTACAACTCGCAAGATAAAAATTATAACTGTTCGAGAAAAATCAATAATTGATTATGAGTATCTGTGGTCGATCATGACAACTTTTCCTTTAAAATGTTAAACTTTATCATTAAAAAAATATTTTTTTGGGGACAATAATGAATTATTTTTTTGGTCCGTAGACTTTTCCCATTTATTAACATAATTCATCACAATCATTTAATTAATTATTAATCCCATTAAATAGTGAAACTCGCTGTCAATTCAATGATTACGAATGATTAGATTAACAAATTAAGTAAAATGTGCTGCTCAAATAAGCCATCAAGTTTTAGTTCATAGGTAATTTAATAAGACGTTTGGAGATAAAAACACCAAAATGCAATTGAACTGCAAATAATTGAAGATAAAGACGCAAGGGACATTGTCCCCCATCAATGTGTCGTATTACATCTCAAATAAACACCCCCAACCCCCAATTTAGTTGGGCAGGTCAGAATAACAAACCACTGCCATTGTAGAATTAAGAAAAGTGTAAAATATATACAATTTTATCACGCTTGTGAAAAAAAAAATTTCATAACTTGAACTCATGACGTCTAAGCCAGAAATAATCCTATCATTGCACCAAAACCCTACCCAAATAATTATTCTATTGTGGAAATGAATGCAGTCACTTGAGCAAACTTTTGCAAAACAATGCCAACAGAAATGAAAAGAGAACTATACGAGAGAAAATTGAGAAAAAGCAAGTTAAGAAATGAGAAATTAACAACAGATTTATAGAAGCTAAACCCTTGTGTGCTTACACATACAAAACAAAGGCACTTTCAATTAACTACAGGGAACATCATTCAATCATGAAGCTATCACGGAACGAGCACTGTTTCGTCCAAGGCCAAGACCCAACCCTAAAGGAACAGAATCGGTTTTGCCGCTGTTACCATGGCTACAATGGGAAGAATGGATGTGGCCATAATGGGGTTGTGTGTTCTTATCCACATTAATAACTACATGGCCATTTCCATTGGTTTGATGAGAATGACCAACCCCATTTTGCAGATTTGAATTCCTAGACATATGCACCATTCCAATCCCTTCAGTTTGAGCTGATTCTTCGTTGTACTCCACGTCTTCATTGTAACCATTTATCAAGAAATCCGAGCAATTCTTCTTCAACCCATGGTCATATGGGTTCCTGAACCGGCCTCCTGGTCCTTTAAGGTAGCTATAGCGCATAACATTTGCCATTTCATTGGTTGTAATATTCCGAGATATCTGAAGCAACAAAAATTGGTATCCATGTAAGAAAAATAACAAGTCAATTGCCTTCCTGTTTAACCTAACAAGCTGTGGATTCAGATGCAGGACAGTAGTTACCAACATATTCTTGTCTTTAGGAATCAAACATATTCTATGAGGCATATCCATATCATAGTATGAAGCATTCGTTATAGGCACTAATCAGTAGTGATTGTATGGAGCAGTTTCTGAAAGCCGTGACATAAATAAGACGTGGACAATTGGTCAACAACCCGAGGAGTCACCTCTTAATGGTTTTCCTACATTTTAGGAATTGATAGAAACTTTATTCAAGTGAGCATCAATTATGGGCTACAAAATACGATAGTCAACCCACTTCTAGAGTGTCCTGGACCTGATTCAGCCTCACTACTATACATATTATAGGTTGTGTTTCTCTCCAATATGATGAAAAAAAATTGAGTAAAACTTTGAATGTGCAAAACCTAGTTTTCAGATGTTTGAACATGATTGCAAGCGTTCCTTTCTAAAAACATGTGTGAAAACTTCTCGAGATTCCCTCCAAGTGTATCAGAAATAATTCCCTAAATTGGTTCACCAAAAGCACCATGCAAAATGAACTCTAAAGCAACATTTTCTGTTACATTTTTAACTATCGGATTATTGATTAGCATGGATAGTTGCACCTACAATTTCAGCTGTAAGATCTCATGTTGATGACACCATATTATGCATGCTGCATGCATGGAGAAAAACAAATGTGCTTCCAATAACTAATTGGAAATCTTATTATGACTGCAACAAAAAAGAAAAGAAAAAACAACTACAAACATACCTGAGAAGCTTGTACGACAGTTAAGATGGCCACACCAGAGAAGAGGAAAAAATCAGCAATGACAAACGATATAGCACCAAGATGCTGACTACCAGCATGGTTCAACCATGCTCCAAAAGATGAAGGAGCCATTGGATCAGTCAAAACTCCTGCATTGTCAACAGATTTCAGCAAATGAAGCCATCGTAAAAAAAATAAAGAGGATATACAATAAGTGACTTATTATTGAGTTAACAATGTTGACATTTTGACTTTTTTTTATACTTCCAAAAACTTACTTGTAAGAGCCACTGCACCGGTTACTATCATTGCAAAAACTTCTAGAACAAGAAACAAAAAGAAATCCCATTTGTTCTTCTGTATCAGAAAGATGCAAAACAATGAATCAAAAAAAAAGTGAAAGTAAAATACAATACATACAGACTGGGAAAAGAAATCAACTACAATTATAAGAAAAGCAGCAATTCAGTACATGATTATGAAACCCTATCTTACTATACATAGATAAACAAGTTGGGAAAGAGCATTAAATCACTAAGCAGAAATATCTCGCTATATATCTACTGAAGGTGCCGATACTCACTGATGAACAATATCCTCACTGGACTCTCTCTCTCCAGAAATATACACACAAATTCATGTATATTTGGATTGATCTTTGCACATATGTATTAAAAAAAAATGTTCATTTTGAAGCAATTCTGCATGTCAATATGAAAGTTGCAGGCCAAGCAATAAAAAGGATGCCTAAGATCATTTGATCTGGCCATATACTCCTTGTTGCCCACGTGGCAATATTCTGATTTTGCTATCCCTTTAAGATTCAAGTGATAAGTGAAAAATCAAGTTAGGCATTCATCAGTGTCAACAGACCTTGCCAATGCAATTAGATACCCAAGGGCAATGATGATCAAACTGTTCAACACAACGATCACAAGTCGAACAATGCTTTGCACGAAGGGGTCGGACAATCTAACAAAAATCAAATCAAATAACATTAGAAAGCAAGCAAAACAAAAATGTGTTGAATTAGTAGTACATAGAGGTTAAAGTATCAAGAGCACACAGCACCTTGCATGTCGCGCAGAGCTGAGACCAATTACCAGCAAGCAAGGCAGGATTATTTATCTCAATCTTCAACAAAGGTTCCTGGTAAAAAATAATAAAGTAGACTTTTAAAAACATTTGAAAAGTACGTGTCTGAGTATATAAAAGCACCCCTATAACCCACTTAAAAAGAGTACAAAGTATGACAAACGACAATGGAGGAAAAAGGCAAGATTCTTTGAGGAACAAAAAAGCCAAACCATAAATATAATTTTAGGCAAGAATAAGCAATTGCAGGAAATAAGAAATTATATAAAACAGAAAAAACTTACATCGTCTTTCATATTTTGTGGATCATGCACATTCATTCTGATGTAACCTGGATCTTTGCTACAAACAAAAATGTCAAGCAAAACTCAAATCAGAAATTCACACAAGCTCGGTGTACAAGAAATAAGCAAGTAAAAGTCCTTCTATCACTGCTGTCACGCTGTTGTCAAGTAAGTTTTTTTACATTTCTGCCTTTAAGAGAAATTAGTCAAGCAACACAACGATGCAGTCTGCAAGCATATACCATTCATTTCAGAAAAGTATATCTTCTATATAGCATAGTTTGGGTCCTTCTGAAAAAAGAAAAATAAAAATTACAGTTGACTCTACACAAAGCTAACTGCTAGTGTTCAGAGTGAAGTGCTTTATTGGGAGAAAAAAAAATAGATTGCCAGGTGATAACTCAAATGGAAGCATAAGAGGTGACACAAGAAAACAAGGTTGTGTGGGCAGAAAAACCATGACAGCTAGCGTGAAAAATAACAGATTTCAACTAGGGTTTTTTTTTTTCCAAGTGTCCAACTACCAGAGTTGGGCAACATATTTACACTATCTTTCTTGAGATGGAACCACCAATTAGAAAATACCACCTAATTGTCCACATAAATTGGGTGACAGCATGAACCAGTAAACACCAGACAACAAAGTTAAACAAAAATGAGAACTGGTTGATTTCTGAAAAAACAAATGAGACCTGATCAACAAAAAATATGAAAAAAACAAAAAACAAAAATGAGACAGCATATCTCAATAATATGAATGACAACAAACCACTACTGGCATTAGAACCACCAAAACCAACGTTATATATTTAAGAAATTAAGCAAGTCCTATGTAGTTGTCAAGAAAAATCATCTTCTTGACATATAGGGCAGCTCAGTGTACAAGTCTCCCACCAGTGTAGTGTCTCCTTGACATATTGAGAATCCAAAATTTCAATACACAACTAAATACATAAAGCCAACGCAATTATTTTAGTAACGAGAAATCATTTAACCATGCTTATTTGGGACTCCTAACTGCAATATAATAATATAATACAAAATATCCATATTGGAATACTCTTCCAGATACTATTCTCATTGAATATTCAAGGATACTATCGAATACACACCATACATACCTAATAATTAACGAAATATCTTTATTTCGGTATCTCTCTCAGATATGGATATCCATGACGAATATGCTTCGGATATGGAAGAGGAAAAGCAAAGCAACCAAATTTAGTTCTAATCTTTACCTTTTCCACTTGAATTCACATCCAATGATATACACATTGAAAAAAATATTCTATAAGCCTTTAAAGACATGTGGGTGTTTATTAAGAATTCTCTACTACCACATATTAAAATAACATAAAAGGGTTAACTACACCCGATCTCTTGGCAACAAGTACTTCTATACAAACCATTGAGTGAAATGCCAATCTTGATTCCTTTAGTTGGCTAAAATCATTATATGACAATAATGAGATGATATATGCTTCTTTAAAAGTAAAAGTTGCGTATTTTTTGTATTATTACTATAAGTGTTTACTGAAAATCACAATTATCAAATAATCAAATAATATTACAAAATAATTATATTATTATAGTCATAACTTGATGGTATCCGCATTCTATTATTTTCAGGTTTGCAGTAGTCTTGTGTCCATATTGTACGTTACCCGTATTTTGTATCTGTATCCATGTTTTGTAGGCTACAAACAAAAACCACAAATGCATGCAATTAGTCACAAACCTTACACATTGGCTAACCCCAGATTTTCAAAGGCCAGGAGGGACTCGGGATGTACAGATTTTTGCCCACCCCCTTGTTCAACCACTACAGTAGTTTTCGCCTTCCAAACCGAAAAAAAAAATTTACACTGCTTACCAAATTAAGCCCGCCTAAAAAAACACAGTATTATCATATGTTATATTACAGGTTTGTAAGTTCATTATTCAACTTCATAAAGAAGTAAACTTTTAGCAATGATCAGATCTAGCACAAAATGTCATAGCCATGTCGTCATTCATGGTACCACCACTTTGGTGGATTATTGCAGTGATACTAAAATTCAAGCATATAAAAAGGTTATCCAAAGTCCAATAGGCAAAGGTATGCAGAGCATACCTGCTACACCTATAAAACATAGCCAATCCAGAAGTTGCTAGAAAAACACCCAACCATGCAAGAAGGCCAAAACCAGCAGTTAACTTTGGCAGATTTGGAGCTGCAGCCAAAGCAAAAACATACAATTTCAAGTATGAAGCCTTGCCCCAGAAAAAGCTTAATTTAAGATTGAATGCAAAGATAAGGGCAGATACCCATGATGACTGAATGAACGTATATCACAAGTAGCACGAAAATTATACACCAAAGTATTGGTGCAAGTCCTAATTTTGAAAGTTGCCCAAGGCGACTGTTCCCATCACAACGTTTGTCAAGCAATCTCCGTGCATTTCCCTGCAGAATCAGATTTGTCAAATAAAAAAAACACATAAAACATCAAGGATGATGGGTCCAAGCAAATTCTACCACCACCAGAACGAAAAAAAATTCAAAAAAAAATGAATAGAAATATAACAGAAGCAAAATTATGCCATCAAAAGTAGGAAGTATTATAACAAAATGAATTCCTGCAAACAACATAACTTAATATCCAATCTTAACAAAAAACATAGGTACCATAGGTATTGAATCCAAAGTATACACATATTAATGAGAAAAGTAGATCAATCATGATTCACAAATCCACCAATTGTTAGATAACTGTGACAAAGACAACTGGATGATCCTCATGCAGGAAGACTCAGAAATTTCCCACATAGAATCCCCTGGACATTATGAAAATCCTTCACATATCCACGTGTAGTCACTACAATGTTCAAAATGCATAACAATAATATTATTGTATCAGGTGATGGCTAGAAGAAACACTGCAACTTTCCACTAAGAATATTATTCACAGAAAAACAAAGGCTATGAAATCTATATATCCTAAACTGAACTCAAATATATACAGAATACCACAGCATTGAAGGCCAAATGTTCATCTATCTGCATAAGATTAACATGTATACTTGCAAATTCAATAATATCAATACATAAATTGCATAACCAATTGGTCACCACTGTACAGAGAAGTGATTTAAGAGCACCAACAGCACAAGATAGCAAGTTAGCAACACACCCAATCCCTAAACTATTGGGAGGACAACAAATTACAATCATCTGTAGAATGAACACAAGACAACCTCCAAAAACATAGGAAACCAAAACCATAGTAAGTAGAGGAACTTTCACAAAGTGCAATGAAATCCGGATCTTACATTGGCGTGCGCAATTTTCACAGAATTATCAATATAGCCATATCCTAGGGCAAAGCCAACTCTGAAAACTATTCTAGAGCAAGTGAGACAAAATACTTAAAATAACTGTAGAATGCACATTAACAACAGGGGCGGCCCAACCTAGTTTGGGGCCCTAGGCGAAAATGTTATATGAGGCCCTATAAATATTTATTCAGTAATAATAGTAATATTATATACTTATTAAAATATGTTTATTTACAAATTATTTGTTTTGCCTTTTAAGATATAACGTACTAATTCAAATTTTAAATTTAAATTTTACAAATAAAAATTGTGTTTATCGAAGTCAAATACATAGATCAAATATAATGATACATATTATTTGTTTAAGATAAAAGAGAAACGTAATTGAAAATTAGTTTGACTAGTAAAATGATTTTTTTTCTAAATGTATATAAAAATAGGAATTTATACAAGTTGAGTAGTCCTAAATAAATAAGACATCTATAATATAAAATAGGACATGCTTTAATAAACTTATCTGACGGTCTCAAATTGACTTATCCAACGGCCACCAACATCTCTCTCAAAACCGTTCAAATTAAATTTTTCCTCTTAAAACTATCATTCTCACTTACATTACACAATGTCTTCATACACGGGTTACCCCTAATTGTTAGATATCATAGAGAAAAAAATTATTTTTAAATAAAAAAGATAGCCAGTGCACTATTTCTATTCACTCTATTTTATAGTTATCTTGTGCATTGTAATTAAAGTTATTAAAAAATAACCTAAAATTTAATTTATACAAATATAAAATTATTATTCGCACCTATTATACGATTAGACAATTGACTTTAACAATAAGACTGCAAAGTGATAGTATATAATATAAATATTGAGTGAAATAAAAAAATAAGTTGAACTTTAGGGTCCTAAATTTTTTTAGAACCTCTTCCAAAAAATTTACAATAATACTAGTTGTACTTAATTTGAGGACCAAGTACATTAAATAAATTGTGAATTTTGTTTAAAGTTAATACTCACTATTAATTCAATGATTAAAATATATTGAGTATTTAACCTATATTCTAAAATTTTAATTATATATCATTGTTTATTTTATTTTGGGGCCCCAAATTTTTTTTCTAATTTGGGGGCCTAGGCAATGGCCTAAGTGGCCTAAAGGTAGAGTTGACACTGATTAACAAAAGCATCAGAAAAAGTAGTGTTAAACAAGTATTTTTATAGTACACTAGTGTGTCATTATTGGTAGCTTGACCCGCATTGATACAAAATACCTCCCGTCCTAGCACATAAACATTGTGAGTCCCTCCACTTATTGCCAATTGTTTTAAGTTGAATGTTTTACCATAGTATCAAAGTTAAAGCTTGGGAAGTGCTTGGGCAAGACACAATTTCATCAAATTTAGTAATTGCTTCATTATTTGTTCATGTCATAGTTGCACTTATTATGGCTTTGAATTTGTCATGTAAATGTTCTGTTTATCTCTCCACAAGCATGTGGGGATCACCATGTGAGGAGTGCAAGAGATTCTCCCGCATCTATAAAAAAAACCCTTCCCAACCAACTAGTATATGAGCCTTCTAGATCTCTCCAGTCATTGTCAATTGGTTTTAAGTCACTCACTTCAACAAATATGATATATCTATTCATTCTATGTCACATATTATAACAAGGCCAAAAAACCTTTGGTTAGTAAGAAATTTGAAGTTCTATAAGAGGGTAACCTCATGCTAAAAGCGTGACTAAAATACTTCCACAAGCAAGACAGATACTTAGAAGTAATAAGGTATACATACAAGGAAAAAAGCAACTTGTCTGTGATTTTTATCCGAAGCAAGCTGTGCCGGTGTAAGGCCAGTGTTGTCAGTCACCATCAGATCTTCTTTCTTCCCAGCCTGCACCAACACTGTGCATGCTTCTAAGTTCCCACGAATAGCAGCCCAATGGAGAGGGGTACAACCTAAAATATGTAAGGGCAGCAAATGTAAAAGATATTTTTTATCAGCCAAGGTAATCCTTTAAATAAGTGTCAGCTGCTTCTATTAAGTGTAACCATGTAAATTTCAAAACAGCCAGAGAAACTTCAAGACAAAGCATGAAAGTGTACCCTCTTTGTCCTGGCGTCCTCTATATGCGTCCAAAAACAGAAGAAGGCGTATACTATCGGCGAAACCCTTATATGCAGCCCTACAGTTCCCCAAAGGTAAATCCACCATTACTTCAAACACTAAATAAAGAAACACGTAAGAATAACTCTTTTTTCAACAATGATAATAATTGTAACCAGGAGTACACTTTACATGCTATGAATGTGCACACAACCGAAAAATTGTTGTGCACATGCACATAATAACATTACGGAAAGCGAAAAGCAAAATAAGGTCACCAGTTTAAAAATTTATCATCAAGAAATACTGAAGCAGATTTTTTGTATAGAAGAAATGTTTCATCTAAAGCAGCAATCTATGTATTGCATTTCAAAGACTTGAATGTTTGACATCTTTATTAGTCAGGTTTAGAGGGGATTTTGGTAAAGCTAAAGTTTTTATTGTATAATGTCTAAAATATTGCATAACAAAACATAAAAGATTAAATGACGGATGAAACATTATGGCATAAACACCATGAATCTTTACAAATTTTAAAGTAGATTAACCATCTTCTGAAGATACATGATTAACACTTTGCAATATGTTTAAAAAAAAAGGAAAATACGAAAACAGCAGCTTTACAGATGTTGTGATTAGTTCCAGCAGTCCATAGCTCTTTGATTGTCAAATACTATTCATCGAAAGACCAACTTCAGAAGAAAAAAGAGATCTCATAAATCACAGAATTTGAAACATTGATTTCAGCACCAATGACTGGTTGTTAAATCAATTCTTAATGCTCAATTGTCCACGAAAACAAGCAAAGCCAAAAATTTCAGACAAATATAATAAATAAATCTAAATCATACTCTTGTCAACATGGATATTTTGTCCACCTTATGTACAGATACATCTAAAACATTTTTTTTTTTTTATAGGTGATACATCTAAAACATTATACTGACGAAAACCACTAAAATTGTAATTCTTGATAAAGGCCTTGGGAAACAAAAGCACGGGTAGATTTTTCAAATACCAGTGTAAAGGACTTCTTCCATCATTATCAGGAACATCAGGGTCACCGTTCCATTTTGTAACTACGTGGTAAAGGAAAGATGTCTGACCATATTGCGCTGCAACATGTGTTGCCTGCAAGTCAATTTGATAATACAATTAGAATGAGAGCTTGCTACAACATAACCGGTGCATCTATCAACTCGAAATCATCAGAATAAGGACATATAATTAATATGAAGAAAAAGAAGAAGAAATAGAATTGGGGGGAGGGGGAGGGGGAGCAATTCACATAAAGAAAGAAGGAAAGAAAGGAAAAAATAATGAAAAAAAAATATTGATCAGCCTACTCACTCTTCATGCTCCAGGCAAAGTTTTCCTGCGCCTCATTCAGTTTAATTGTAAGATAATATCAAGTTAAATACAGACCGGTGACTGGTCTCAAATGGACTCTAACTCAACAGAACAACATCTGTGCACAGCGTCAGATCGCCCATCCCCAGTGTATAGTTCATTATTAACTGGGCTGTTTTAGCTTGCTTTTATCAAGTAGTTTTCAAGTTACGATTTGGATCTTGGGATATACTTATATATATTAGTTAATACACACCTACATGAACCATTTTGAGCTACAAATTCGGATTTTAATTTTTAAATCTTATTCATATTATCTCTACACTGATGGTCGGCATGCATCTATATTACTAATATATCTTGTCTAACTAATGTAAATCACTAGTTCATGTTTCCTAACAAATAGGATAACACTTCTTGATATTAATTTCTTTACCATACCTTATACGAACAGAATTGTTAATTTTTGGGTGATAAACACAACCATGCATGTGAGTCTCTTGTGTAAATTTAAAGGGGAAGTTTATCTCTTCGAAATTAATTTCTAATTGGCAAGATTAGAAGAGTTCAAAACAATTTAGAAGTCAAATGGATGCTGTCCAATTTAGAGGAAGTAGGAGGGCCTTAATTTGGGTTATAATAGAATATTAAGTGGATTTTGAATATTGGTCGGTGATAAAATAGAAAATAAAAAATTTTCACATCAGCTGACCTTTATAAGTGATACGGATATATGCATATGTCAATCTCAGAATATAACTTTAATAATGGGGGATTGTAGGACTTAGCTTAAAGGTGAAAACTACATAGAAAGACACCATTAACTGTCCTTTTTTCAGCTGATAAGAAGCATTAAAAGTTAGGGGTACCTGTGATAAAAAGAATTCGGGCCTATTAATGGGCGCATATTCAATTAATGTTCGTAATTCCAGCACAAATGCAGCACATTAAGATTGATGCAAGAAGCATTGCTCAAAGAACTGTTATCATATCTTTTGGACCTATTCCAATCCCAAAATACTCTCTTCAATTACTACAAAATGCTGTTCAAAAAAAATTACTACACAATGGTTCAGAAGAAAGAATGAGCAAAAGACAAACAAACCTGATAACCATATATGTCTGCAGCATTCACCCGAGCACCCTCTCGGAGCAAAAGCTCCGCAACCTGGATTGCACCCCGCACTGCACTCCAATGTAATGCTGTTTGCCCGGTATGATCAGCAGCATTCACATCTCCCCCATGCTGCCATATATGAGACCCGAAACATATAAGTTCATACGAATATGCCTCTAATTAAACCCCATCTCTTTGAAATACATAAACAACAAAAAATCAATAAGCAATTTTCAACATACAAATAAACAAAAAATCTCACCAATGTTTCCTGAAGTAAGCACAACAAAACATATACCTATTTAACTCAACTGTTAGTGATGACAAGTGAACCCCTAAACCCATGCCACCCCTGATGAGACTCGAACCATCATACCTACTGCCTACTAGCCTCACCTTTTCACTAGTCCAAGGTACCAATTAATTCAACTGCAACTTTGCAGAGTGGCAAGAAAAAGGGAGTGTAATTAGAATCTTGACATACACAAGCACAAACCCAATTTTGAGAGAGAGAGATAAACTCGATAAATGTCCCTTTTTTGTGGTGCTTCTAAGAACGTCATTAGGGAGTGAAAGTAAGGCTCAAACTTTGATCCTGGCCACCAAAAGGGTGACTTCGTCTGAGGGATCACAATTTATCTCCAAATTTTCCCCAGTTCAAATTCCCACCATACTCTTTCACTCCCCCCAAAAATTGTCTCCCACTCTTTCCCATCTCTGACTTTTCTCTCTCCCCTTCTTCACCCATCACACACATACACACACCTCTCTCTATCTATCTCTCTGTCACTCTCTCTCTCTTTCTCTCTCACACAGTCTACCACTGTGGAACAACGCCACCACCAGATCCCCTACACCCCCTCAT
Organism: Ilex asprella; assembly: GCA_023539305.1. NCBI lineage: Eukaryota > Viridiplantae > Streptophyta > Magnoliopsida > Aquifoliales > Aquifoliaceae > Ilex > Ilex asprella. The sequence continues at coordinate 38,340,641 of CM042188.1, read as the reverse complement.
CTTCCTCAACCCATCATCGCTTTGGATTTAGGAATTTCTCTCCCCTACTCACTTCTTTACAATACACATTCACATTGTATTTTCCTCCTTCTCAGCAACACACGCACAACGACCACAATACCACGATATTTTCGGCGAGCACATCAAGCCTTCGCCTAGGTATCCCTCCCTCTCTCGGTGTCGATCTCTCCTCCCTCTCTCTGTCTTCAACAACACATGCACTCAAAACACACACAACCGCACCCAACAAAACCCTTTCTCTCTTCCTTCTTTCTCTTCCGCAAACCTCCTCACACCCAAAATCCCTCATTACACACACTACCGATACACGAAACACACGACACATACACCCACACACCAATCTCTGCAAATACATAGCACATCCACACCTATACACACTAGCTTCTGTTTTTAGGAAATTTTTTGGCAATTTTTTGTTAAAATAATAATGGGCCTAGATTAATTGGCGATTTTTCTCATTTTAATTGACATTTTTTATGTTACACTGGTTATATTTTAAATAAAGATTGTTTGATTGTGCTCACATAATTGAGTTAGCTATTTTTTTGTTTGATTATGCTCATAGATTTGTTCAATTTCTACCATTTTGAGCCTGCTCGCAAGATGTTTAAGAAAATGGCTTAACAGAAACTTGGCTTCTTGGTTTTTGTATAGTCCTTTTTCTTTTTAGTTTCTTGATTTTGGTTTTCCATGGGTACAGAGATATATTTATGTTTCTTTTGGATGGATTTTAATTGGTTTTTTGGATAGGTTTTCTGTGGGCAACTATTTCTATGGTCAAATAGCATTCCAAGCTTTGGGTTATTTGTATTAATGGAAACTGATTGTAGAGAAATCTTTAGGTCCAGGGCATGGCAAGAGCTAGCAAAACATCCAGTTTGAGAGGTATGTGTGTTGGGTTTATCATGGTGATTAATGGCTATGTCTCTATCATGTTGGTTAATGACTATGGTTACAAATACATTGGTTTTGGCTGATCTTATGGTGTGTTTGTTGATTGATAAAAGCTAGTTGGATTTTGGTAGTTTTAGGGTATATGATGAATTGGGTTCTTGATATATGGGTTTTTTTTAAGTTGATGTTGGATTCTATCTATTAGAATTAAAGTCTTTTAATTGGTTTTATAATTTTAAAATCAGAAATTTGCTTGGAAAAGTATGATTTTATCTATTAGAATTAAAGTCTTTAGGGTTTTATTCTAAATGAATAAATTGCTTACACAAGTTGATTTATTTTTTTAAATAGTATTACGCGATAAGTGCTGTATTTTTTTTTTGTGTGTTGTATAGTGGCTTCAAGCCCGGGTTATTGCTATTATCCATCATTACACAAGTAAAGTGAACATACTTGTAGCTCAGCTGATGTTCAACAGTTAGACAACCCTTGACTTCAGATTACCCTAGAACGCCAAACAATCCATCCATATAGAAAATGTAAATCAGAAACACTTCAATCTTGAAAAACACAAACTAAATTCCCCCAAAGGACACATTTTCCGCTCAATATAAGTCTGAGACAAAGAATCTACAGGTGAAAAGCACATCCAACAAATCAATAACCCAAGTTTTTATCTCTCTTTGAATCACCTCCCATGGATAAGTAGGAATGGAAAGGCAGCTACAAGTAGCGGTAACACAGCTGTCCAATTGTTATTTAGTAATTAGGACCTTCCGAAAAAAAATAGTTTTTATCTTAATTAAACTCCTAGACAGAGATACAGTCAGACATAAAATATACACAAACATACAAACATTATGGCAGTGCAAGGAGAAAGAGATAAGAAGAAGCAGAAGATAAAGGGGAAAGTAAACCTCGATGATGTACTGAGCAGCAGCAGTACGGTTGTTGAGAGCAGCCCACTGGAGAGCATAATAACCAAGCCCATCAGGCTCGGACACCGAGGCACCCTCTCTCTCCACCAACCTCTGCAGCTTCTCCATATCCCCGTACGCCGCCGCGGTGTACACATCGTTCCTCAAACTATCTTCCTCCACTGCTCCACCACCAGTCGCCGCCGTAGAAGACTGCCGATCTCTCGATTCCACCTCCTCCACCACCTCGATCTCCGACGCCATCAAAAAATTTCCAAAAATACTCCCGCAAATTATCAAAAAATACCAATTCCAATCCCTTAACAAATGAATCGATTCACTTACAGAAAATTCGATGAACAATGCATATGCATATACATATACTAATTGATATATGTATCGTGTATGTATATATGATTGTAGGGCTTCTTCTAGGAAAGAGAATATAGAGAGAGTTGACTAAGTGCAGGCTTTTGGCTTGGGGGCACGAAGAAACAACGAAAACCAGAAGCCAATTCCAATCGCATATGGATATCCGAAGATTTATTTATTTTATTTTATTTTATTTTAGGGTTAATTGCACGGAGGATTTCAAAGTGTAAAGTTTATCCCATTTTAAACTCCAGTATTATAATTGTATTATTTTGAGCACTAAAATATTATAAATATTTTTATATATTCCTTCAAACAGATAGCACACAAATTATTAATAATTTTTTTATCATAAACTTATCATGTAATACTTAAATATGAATAAAAAATAATTATAATAGTTCTTAAACAAAATTTAGGTAGTTTTTGACCCAAAAAAATGTGTAATATGGATAACTTTTGAGTAAAATTTGGATAATTTATAATCAAAACTGTATAATTTAGATAGCTATTTTAATCAAAATTTGTATAAAAATTTGGTCAAGAGTTATCTAAATTATTTTTTTATCTATATTTAAGTATCACGTGACAAATTTATGACAAAAAATTATTAATAATCTAGACGTTGTCTATTTGAAGCACTATATAGAAATATATTTAATATTTTATGAACCAAAATAATACAATTGAAATATTAAAATAAAAAATATATATATAAATTGTACTTCAGAAATTTTTAGTATAATGAACCCTTTATTTTACTTTTTAAGATATCCGAAACCGTTAGTAGGTCATTTAAGGCGGCGTTTGGCCATCCTCTAAAATGCGATCATATCACTATTTGAATTTTCACGTTTGAGATCTAGAAAAATGGTGCTGCCTGATAATGGAGTCGTGTTGTTGGTATTTGGATTGTATCATTTTGAACTAGTATTTTACTTGGAGTTAGGAGTTATTGTGCAAGATGTATGCGGTGAGAGGAACGATAGAGATTTGCATCTATGCGTGTATTACATATATTTTTAAATATATTACTCAAAAAGAAGCGACACAAGAGGTCCAATTAATTAGAATTAAGAAAATTCTATCTCTAATGTTACAAAACATATGCTTCATTAGGAGATGAAAAAATAGATCGAACTAAGTAACTGTGTATGACCGTTCTAAAGAATTATGTTATGTCGAATTCATATCATATTAATGTACTAGTTATTGTTTTTGTGCCTGAAGGTACAGTATAATAAAAAATTATAAACAATAAATATATTTGTATTCATATTCAAAATCAAATTACAAATATAGAGAAGAGATAAATAAATTTAAGCATTAATTTGTAGTGAGAGTGAAAGGTGATGGACGGCA
>CM042188.1:38324318-38336094 GCA_023539305.1 Ilex asprella | reverse complement strand
GGCGGCGATGGTGGTGACGGTGATGGCGGTGGTGGCGCTGATGGTGGGGGTGGTGGTGGTAGAAGTAGTGGTAGTGCGGTTTCAAATACTATTATTTTTTTTTAAAATACTTATGAGGAATAATTTTTAGAAGTATTAAAAAAAAACACTTCAAACACACCCTTAGGAGCCTATTTTTTTTATTAAATTTAGGGTGTTAGTATTAGCCGTTATATTAACTTTAAAGTAAAATTTAAGACGATCTCAACCGCGAATAGTAAAAATTATTTTATTTATCTTTTAAAATTTAAATTGTAAACTATTTTATTATATAAATTGTGTTTAAAAGTATCCCTCTTATAAAAACCATGAGTCATTTTTTGTTTGATCTTAGATTTCTTAACGTGGCTGATTATTGGAATTATTAAGGGGATGTTTGGGAACTACGAGAATTGGTTAAGTCGAAATAAAAGCTTTATTATGTAATTAGCTTTCATAGGAAGGGTATGGTGAGATGTGTCTTTCTTTATCACTTTTCCAAAATTATTTAAACAGTAAATTTTATAAATTGGATTTCTTGAAAATAATCATAAATGATTGCAAAATGCCCCATTTAATAATGTGTTTGTTCATGGTCATAAAATTTAGGGAGTGGGTTCTTTTAACTTTTTTTTAGTGAAAAAGTATATCTTTATTCATACCTCAATGAATGTTCTTGCGATACTTACCCAAAAAAAAAATGAATGTTCTTACGAAACATGGTAGCATTTGCTTCAAAAGAAAATGCAAAGTTAATTTGTTCGATAATTAATAAATGTTGTACATTACTTTTAACATAAAGTTGGATCATTATGAGAAAAAAAAACATTTCTCTTTATTAATTAATGTAAAATAAATCCTTCTAGTTCTAAGATGAATTGATTCCAAGACTTGTCAAACACATCCATAAAATTCATTATATGTCTTAGAAATTTGGTTCATTAACCAATGATCCAACTCACTAATCAAAATATTTGCAACAGAGATGCAATTCATAATATTTCTACCATCAACGAAATCGTGTTGCTCTTTTGAAATAAGTTTAGGGATAATAGATTTCATTCTTGTAGCTATAAACTTCGATAGAATCTTATACACAAAATTGCATAAAGAGATTGTTCTGAATTTTCGAAAAGAATAAGGATTTTGAGTATTAAGAATTAAGGAAAGTTTTTGTGTTGTGTGATAATTATCTACCCTTTATAGAGTTTGACAAATGGTTGAACCATTTTTTTTTTTTGTTATTGAAACAAAGAGGTGGAGTTAAAAAAAGATCGTTCATTTTTACTATTGTAATTATGAGGTCTTTTACGACGTTCGTTATTTCTCTTAAAATTGAATTTAATTAGGTTAAAATAACGGTCAATCACTGAATTTCAAAATCAATTCCGAGACTTAAATTTCTAACTTTAAGATAAAAAATTTGACCGATAGTAAGACCACCCTATTCAACGGTGGTTGAACCATTCAAAAAGGCTAAGACTAACTACACTTCACGTTAATGACGTAGCCAAAAAGGTGACAAAATGACATTTAAATGGGTGACCAAACGCACCCTTAGTTTGGTGATTATAATAAATTGGGATGTGTCAAATCATGATTAACGGGTCAACTATATATTTTGTGATTTTGAAGTGAGAAAAGAATTTATAATATAAAATATAACAGATTTTAATAAATTTATTTAACGATCTAAAATAAATTCATTTAACGATCACTACTATCGCTCTTAAAATTATTTACATTATACAGTAGAATGACAATCAATTCATAATAACATCTTCGATTCTTATTTAAATCTTGATTCAGATTTAAATTTAATAAAAATAAATTTTAATTCTTTATTCAAATATAAAACAAACCAAACTATTTATGACTAGTTCACATCATTTAGGATTGAAGCTCATTTGCATTTTGAATGTTACCGAGCGTGAGTTCAACTTTAAAAGTCCAACCAAGCCAAGCAATGAATATGTTTGACTTGTTAAGCTCACCAAAACATATGAATACATACATATATGTATGTAGAAACCGTGTGGAATTTTGAACACTAATGAACTTTTGAGTAAAATAAACCCCACTATTTTTAAATAATCATTTTGTAAGATAATAACCGCTACATAATTCAAAAGTGGGATTCACTTATCTATTTTTTTTTAATTGAAGCGATAGATATTTTATTAAAAAGTTAAATTTAAGATAAGATATGATATCAAAAAATCTGGTATTATTTCTTCCCAAATGTCAATATGTTCACTTAATTTGGCCTTTTGAGCCAGTTGGTGAACTATACGATTCCCTGATCGTCTAACAGTGGATAAAGAATAAAAAATAAACAGGCGAAGAAATCGTTGCACATTTGCCATAATAGTGCCAATAGGAGAAAAATCTTCAGAATTATCATAAATCCTCTTCATTATTGCAAAGAATCCTCTTCCAACACAATCTCATCAACACCCAATTTGCCTTGAAAAAACAAAACTTCTCTTATAGCCATAGACTCGACAATTTGCGTTTCTCCCAAATTAATGAACTTCTTAGACATCCCAACAATGAACAATTCAACTTTATCTCGAATAACCACCCCTACCCCAATAGCACCCTCTATGTCAAACACTACCCATTGAATTTAACCTTAAATGATCCAGATCTAAGAAGAACCCAACGTTTTGATGTACTTTCCTAGACAATACCTTGACTAGAATCCAAGACTTGCTCATACTACGAAATAAACTCTATTGCCATATGACAATACACCATAGAGTCATTTCGTCTCTGTTGGAATAAAACATCATTCCTGTTATGCCAAATATACTAATACAATACCAAGAAAGTTGCACCAATTTTCGACTTAAGCTGCAAAATAATTTCTCAAAACCATCTATTTTTCGTTTATGAACTATTGCACATGTGCGTTACACGTAAATCATTTACAGTTATAATTAAGTTAGGATACTTGTTTAGAGGATTAAATTAAAATATAATTATCGAATAGCTCATTTCTTTGATGAGAATATAAATAAATTACCAGTAAGAAACCAGATTATAAAATATCAAAAGTTATTACATTATTTGACTTCCCGATAACTCTTACATTCACCGCACTATAATATTTCGTGATTCAACTTTCAAATAGTAAATTCATATATTCACTTTGTTGTAGTATTTATTTATATAATGTGTATGGTTGAGAATTTTGTTTTAGATTATTAAAAACGTGATATACAACACTCTTTTAAGAAGGCTAAATGTTATGCAAATATCATGTAATTAATTAAAGAAGATTTAAAAAAGATTGATCAAGATAATTTTTTATTTAATTAAGGTTATTATGATCAACCATTTTTTTTTATTTTTATTGATATTTTATAATAATATAAATATATATAAATCATTCAACGATTACCACATGATTATAATGACGTACCATACGCGCCAGTCCAGTATGTGATTGTCACACATCTACCCACTCCAATGATATCACAGCAGATAGATTTAAGCAAGATTCGAAGAGTCAAAAGATAAAAATCACATTTTACTATACAAAAAGACAATATACCACAAAACCCTAGAATTTGTTCAAACAAAAACCCTAATTTTATCTTTTATCTTTTTTTTTTTTTAATTCTTACTCGTTTGGACACCCAATGACCCAAAAACAACCCTAACCGAGTAACCTCAAACCTCTCTCTCGTTTACTTTTTTTATTTATTTATCTCCATAGCCCTTTGTTTCTCTTTCTAAAACTCTCTACTTTTTTGTCTCTAATTATTGTGTAGTTTTTTCAGTTGGTGCAATGGAGGTTGGGTTTTTGAGCTCTGATGTGCTTGCTTTGGAGAGAATGATGGTTTGCTCTGTTATTGAAGCTGTGCTGGTTGAGACCCTCTTGGCAGCTGAGAGATACGTTGCTTGTCTTCTCATGATGGTATATGCTTTTTCTACCCTAATTTTATTGCAAAGTTTTGATTTTTATGATGCGGGTCTTGGATTTTATGCTTTTTTTTTATTTTTTATTTTTTATTTTTTATTTTGGGGTTTGCTTGAACAACTGGGTTTTACTAGTTTATAACTGTTTTTTTTTTTTTTGCTGCTAGAATTTTGGTTCTAGGTGTTTCTAGCCCTTTTCTTTGTTTCTCACACACGATGACACGCACAAATACTTTGTAGATATACACACTTGCTATTGGCTTTTTGATTTTTTGATGTTTTGTGCTAGTTGAATTATATGTTTGTGTGTTGGATTTATTGAAAAGCTATTGATTTTCTATCACCAGTGGTTTTGCTTAGTGAGGTTCTGTTATAAGCAAGTTCTTCTTATCCTGCTGCTTTCTGTTCTATTCAAATTTAAAAAGACAGACATTTGATGATTTTTGAATTCTGGGTTTTCTTAAAGTCGTTGTATAAGGTACTGGAGATGTTTGTTTAAGTTGATCAGTATTTTGAATCTCTTACTATTGGAGCATTTGGGGTCTTAAGTAGCCTTTAGTTCTATTCTTGCCAATGAGGAAACATATTTATTCTGTGATATTTGCACAATGACAGATTTAGATATACGATTTCTTACGGTAATTCATTTTTTAGTACTCTACTCTTCGTGTATACGAATATACAGTACTCATTTCATTGTACGCCTTTTATGCACGCTATATTGTTGCTTAATACTTATCATTTATGTGGTATTCTACATTATTTTTTTGGTTTTGAATTGTGTAAGAATGTGTTCGTCTTACTGTTTTAGGAAGCAGAAATGACGAGTCTTGTAGATTAGAAGGTACAAAAATGGCAGCAGTTTTGTGTACATAGAAGGTTTGGTAATTAATCTCTGATGGTGCTTATAATAGTAAATGTGAAGGACAATGTCAATTTACATTTCGATAGACTGTTCATGTTGCTTGAACTTATAGAAAAGATCAACAAAGAGTAGATAACTCATTTATTATTCTAGACGAGAAGATTAGTGAAAGGAAGAATTAAGAGTGTTTTATATTTCAGGAGCTCGAAGAGTTGGCAACAAACAAAAATTGCCTCTCAAAAAAAATTAATGGAATTTGACGTAAAAAGGCCGACGGTAATTCACTAGCTATCTGATTGAATAAGGGCCCCATTAACCTCGAAACGAAAGTAGGTAGAGGAACCCCACTAACCCTGATAAAATCTGCTGCCTCCCTGATAACATCTGCTGCCTCAGTAAACCTGATTTAGTTCGGTAAAGCCTGATTGGGATGACACAGGTGACCTGTCTTGCCATTTATTAAATTAAGAAGCTTTATGGAAGCGCAGCAAAGGTTTGTTTTTACTATGTAGTTAGTCTAGAACCTGTGTGGGTTCCATAAGAACTTTCGTTGGTCTGTTTCTTGAGGATTTCTTTTAACAGCTCTGTGTGGCATATGCATCAGGGTCTGTTTTGCTGAAACTTTCTCATTCTTGACTAGAAATGTGTGGACATATTTAAACCATTTTTAGCCTGCTTCAATTGAAATGTTCACAATAAACTGGATTTGGTTCTACAATATATGAGTCGGAGTTATTGTATATCCCTACACGATTTCGTTGGGTTGTTGGATTAAGGCTATGTAGAGTTGATTCCTGATTGCATATCTGTTGCTTCCTCGTTCTCTACCAATTTTATCGTTGTATTGTTCTTCTTTGCATTAAAGATATAATACAGATTTTTAGTCTATGTTGGAGTTGGGCTGGTTGGAAACATCTCATCATTGCTTTGTTGCATGCATTTGTATACATTTAAGCTCTCTTACCTACATCAGCGATGTTTTCAGGAAGGATCTCTGCTGAAGGATACTGAGGAGTTGCCTACATTGACTGGGACTGATGGAAGGTGCTAATTTTCTTTTTTAGGGCATTATTTGCATCCCAAATTGTGTTATTCCAGTGAACAAGTGTGTTTAAACTTCATTTTGTAGGTTTCCTATGGATGAACTTCGTAGAATGAAACAGCCTGGTCCTGAAAACAAAGATGCTAGTGATACAGAGGATGATAATGCAGATGACGATGATGATGCTGACAATCAGGACGATGATGATGCAGGTGATGAGGATTTCTCGGGTGAAGAGGGGGGAAAGGATGATGATGAAGGGGACCCAGAGGATCCTGAGGCTAATGGTAATGAGGGCAGTGATGATGATGACGAGGATGACGATGATGACGACGACGATGGTGATGGTGATGGTGATGGTGATGGTGATGGTGATGGTGATGGTGATGGTGATGAGGAAGAGGAAGAGGAAGAAGAGGAGGGAGACGAAGATGAAGAGGAACAACCACCGGCCAAGAAAAGAAAATGAAGTAATTGTATGTCTCTCTTTAGTTTTCTCATAGTTGGGAGTATGTTGTAGGAAGGGGAACACTTAGCCTACGTGTGTTGGTAGAGTAGGAAATTAGCCATCCTTGTTCAGAATGATCTTCCTGCTTTTTATCTTGTGATAGATTGTTATGAATCTTATGATAGATATCTCATTTTGTGGAATGAATTGCTATTCTGGATTTGTAATCACCTAGTCCTGCCTTCTACTTTCCGATTTGTGCTACAAAATTGGAAAATGACTCCTACTACTGTCTGCTATGTGTCTGGAGGGAGGTAAATGTTGGTCTTGTCTTGGGGCTTTTGGTGTTTTTTGTAGAACCTGCAAAAGTATCCACAAATTTCCCCTCCTTTGTATGGAAAGTAACACTGCATTTTGGTAGAAATCAATATGATGTGTTCATCTTCTGAGTGTTCTCTCTCAAATAAGTTTTTCTGTCAAAATGCAGAATGCAAAATATCCTAAATTATCTTAGATGGAAACATGGTCGCTCTTACTTAAAAGTAACTCGGTACACTTGGGGCCATTTCGGGGTGTGGGCCCCACAAGATGGCCGGAATACGAAAAGAAAGGGTATGGGGTTTGTTGGGTAATAAGAGATTAGATATGTTACTCAAAAGAACTAGAACCAGCACAATACGCACAATCCATTGAAATTGAGAAAGTTCTATCACTACTGTTACAAACAAACAATTCATGGGGAGAGAAAGAAATAGATTGAACTAAGCACCCACGTGTCACCCTTCCAACGAAGGGAAAAAAACAACTCTCCATCATATGTAACATATTTAAATATAAACAAATAAAATCATATTTCTAATTATTTTAGATGCGACAAAATAGGATTATCAAGATAAGGAATAAACTAAACAAACAATGCAAGCATCCGTTTTTTAAATCCAAGAGATCTTCTGAGTTTTAATTGCCTACTTGACATTCAAACTCCTTTCAAGTGTTGGGAAATATGAAGTGAATTAAAATCCATGGTATGAAAATTGCTATCATGTTAACACACTTCATTTAATCCTTATCCTCATTAGCCGCAATGAAACAATGGACATTCATGTCATGATCCTTCAGAAACAGAACAAAGTCAAGGATAAATAATCAAAAAGTGTAAGAAGCAATTACACACTTCATTTAGCAATTCGGTGTGGTAATAAATGAATACAAATGTATGAGGTAGACCCTTCAAGAAAAGAACTAATTTAGAAGGGTTCTGCTAATATTATTGGCAATGAAAACTGTAACCGAATGATGGGCCACACTTACCTATAACAAATATCTTAAGAAGCTAAGATTGCAGGTTAAACTCAAAATCTTCTCTACTAATTGATGGTTCTAATACATCTGTATGACGAACATGCAACCTAACATTGCCCACAATAACAGGATTTATAACTTTTTAACGTCATCCAAAATAGCGTAATGTTATGCAATCACATGATCATGAATGATATGCCTGTTAAGTATAAGAACCATAAATGAGGTTTCCAATTCAATACCTTATTAACCAAACATATAAATGTAAAAACAACATGACCAAAGTCGCCATATTTAGTCTTCAAGACATAAAATGATGTAGTAGTACATGGAAAGTTGCTAACTTCAGCTGTAGATGTTTGACTAGAGCAATCACCTACAATGGAAAAAGATTGATCGCTAGAACTTCTTCAATAACCAGTTCTACATAGATGGTTACTAAACTCAGCAGAGCAACTTGCTATTACGAAAGGAAGAAATTACATGGGGTGGACACTTGATAATCATATTTGGCCTTCAATATATAGTCTTGAAGCCGTAAAATGATGTCATAGAATATGGAAAGTTGCTGCTGCCAGCTGTAAAGGCATGGCTGGAGCAGTCGCCTACAAGAGAAAAAAACTTTATTACTAGAATCTCTTCAAGTGCAATGTCTCGTAGATGAATAAATCCCTATAGATGGTCATTAATCCTGCAGCAGAGTAACTTACAAGAAATAAAGGATGATATTATAACGCAACCTTAGTATGGGCTATGGAAACTTGATAATCATATTTCAAGAACAGCAGCTTGACAAGCAACATAAAATTAACACATTGGTAATGCTAGATATTAGGATAGGAGAAAACCATCGAGTTCCAAATTTCATATACAACATCTTAATTAATTAAACGGCTAAGATTTATGTGCTCATTTCCTTTCTAAGTGTGACAACACCAAAAGTCCCTAGAGATGAGACTGGTGATAAAAACAAAAAGTAGGAAATATTGATTTTCCTACCACTGAGCACTCTAGTACATAATAACTGCACGTCTTCTTTCATCCTTCTATGATTCTACCTATTGTTCACATTTGATATATGTATGACAATAAACATGATAAAATGCATTTTAAGTGCCAAACACAAACAATTTTTCTTTGACTGTTAAACAAACATTAATCGATGGGTAAGGTGTTACTGTCAGTTTGGGGGACATTATTACTATTTGACTTCTGACCAATATTATTAAGATTCACATTTCCTAAAGGATATTCTCTTCCCATTTTTTCTTTTTGGTAGTTTAGGCGGAATTATTCACAAGCCCACTAACAAGGAATTAACAGCAGGCTATAGAAGTTAACATGGAATTCCATTTTTTAGCACCGACTAAACACCTTTGTCACATCTCTAAAACATTAAGATTCTAAACCTGTTTCCCTGTCCTTTCAATATTGTTCAGTGATTAACTATCAAAAGTGTTCTTTTATTTTATTTAATGATTGGTTGATTGTATATTATTTGTGATTAAATATATTATATTTCTTGATTGTCTACTTTGATACTTTTTTTAGTAGTTTTATTTTGTAGGTAATTTAGTTGATTTCAAATAAATATGGACAATACAAGTGAAACAAACACTATAAGAGTTGATAAGAATTGGATTGAAGGGTCAAAATTAAAATATGAAAATTTAAAGATAAGACAACAATTTAATTTTTATGGGAGTTCAAATTAGTAGGAAACTCATTTAGATTTAGATTACAAAAATATTCCAAAAGAAGAGATTTTGACACTTTTTCAGTATTTTGGTCATATATCTTTTCAATAATTCCTTCATTGCATTTGCATTCATTTTATTCAAAAAGGTAAACCATGCCCGATTTCTGGAAAATAAGAAAAGGAAAGAAGCAACAAAAAGAAGGTGAGATGGAGAGAGTAATTGACAAAGGCTAGGCTAGGTTTGGTAATACCCAAAGCAAATGAAAAGAGATCAGGGTCGACCTTAAACCTTTTTTAAGCTAAACCTACCATTTATTTACTTTTCAAAAAGATTCAAGTTTACTCTGCGACTTCATAGGTAGTACAGAACCATAGACTTTACTAGTTGGTATTCAACAAATTAAGGTAGGAAGAAGTGTGCAAAATTGTACCAGACAAGTCCAATAGGGTGTCAGGGTGTGTTCATCAGTTAGACTATTAAAAATGTACATTCCACTTTACTCACAATAAATGTGGGTTTAGGAGGAATAGACCAAGTATAGACCAGATTTTTGGCATAATTTGTACTAAGTGGTGCCTCAAATTCAAATGAACGGCCTCAAGTTTATTAGGACGTATTATGTAGGCTATATACCATATGCTATATAGTCCTTATAGAACATTCCATTTTGCTGTCATTTTTTTGGAATTTTTCTTTGATTCTTATGAAAGTTATTTTGAGGCCTACAACTAGTGTATTGTTGCATATCGCGACATGAAGTCGTAGCTGCATCAAAATATGGCCTCACGGCAATCAAATACCATGGCTTTAAATCTTGGTTTCAATCTTCAGTTAAAACAAGAAATTATCGTACATTTGCAAGAACACAGATCCCATTACAGTTCACTTACTATGACACATAATTAAAAGCCAAAATCAATAAAATGAATCAAAAACACCCATCATTTCATTCTAACAAGTAGTTCACATCCATAACTCAAAGAAGAAAAAAGAAAACATGGGCTCACAATTTAAATTATAAATCATTTACTCATGAAACTTGCCTGCTCGAAAAAGCATTATTCCCACGGTTTAATATTATCACAAACAAAGAAATACAATATCAAAAAAGCCCAACATAGTTTTGAATGTAACTAACTTAAACAAAGATTGGACAAACCATTAAAGACCATGTCAGAACTCCTTCCAAACCTAGAAAATGGAACAGAATTACCAACAATTTGTTGAATACCAAACAAATGGATAGAAGATATTAATCAATCACGAGACAAATATCAAAATATATAATCACAAAGCCCCTTACCACACACTTACTATGGCAACTTCCCACCTCGAAAAATTGCAAACTTTGACTTCTCAGAGTACTCATACAGAATTCCATTCTCTTTCAAACACCCTTCAATCATCCCCTTCACCTTCTCCGGCTCCGTACTCTCACATTCCACCTCATATAAAGTCCCGAACTCATACATTGTCTCATCTACCTCCAATTTCACCCCATTCCACTCGAACACATTCCTCACGTTCCTGAATCCACCCAACCCCACAAACCCATCTTCCCCAATTCCAAATTCCTCTTTTGCTCTCCTCAGCACCCTTGATTCCTCCACAAAACCAAGCTTTTTGGGATTTTCTACGCATTCAAGGCCAATTGATGAGTCTAATTCCTCCTCATCCTCTTCAACCCGGCTAATTCCGTCTATAATTACGGCCTTTGCCTTGAGAGAAACAATGCATTTGGGGGGTTTTTCTGGATTTTCATAGAATCGGAGACGAAGGACGGCACGTCGGGAGGAGAGCTCCGCTGCGGCGCCGTCAAAGAAAGTGTTGTGTTGGTGGTGGGTTTGTGTGTGGAATGGTGAGAGGAGAGAGAGAAGTTTTTGGTGCGCATTTGAGTCTGGTAATCGAAGCTTCACTTCCACCTCCATGATCGATTGTCTTCTATGGCTATGGCTAGGGCTAGGGCTAGGGCTGGGGCTGGGGCTAGTGCTGGGGCTGGGGCTAGGGCTAGGGCTGGGGCTAGGTTTTGGGTACTGATACAGACCAAAACGGCGTCGGATTGGGTTTTCTTTCACAATACTTGGGGATATAGTTAAGTATATGGGTATGTATCGTAGAATTGGGATTAGGGTTGTGAAGTTGATACTCATAAGACGTCGGCGTATGAAGCTGGGTGCGTTTTCGGGGTGGGTTTCAAGAGGAGAGACCTATGCGTTGGGATTTGGAGGGGTGGTGTTTAGAGGCGGGGTCGAAGTGGTGGAGGAGGGAGGTGGCGCCAGTGGTAGAGGTGGCGGCTGCGGCGGTGGTGGTAGTGGCGGCGGCGCGTTTGCGAGCTTCTTCGAGTTCTTCTTTGTCTTCTACTCTCACTTCAATCTTGCTCGGCTTTCTCCTCAGCATCGCTCACTCTCCCCCTCACACAGAGACACACGCTAGATTTCCAATTCGGAGCTGATGGTGTTATTGGTTTTTTTAGG
>CM042188.1:38301683-38316253 GCA_023539305.1 Ilex asprella | reverse complement strand
AAGAGACAGCAAAAATTACTTCATTGAAAATGAAAAAAGAAAAAAAAAGGTTGTCAGATAATTGTAGGAGAGTGTACTTCAGCACTGATATGAAAAATGTATTGGAGTGACCCAATTTTTGTTATGGAGAAAATAAATATTTTTAATACCCCAAATTATGTGTTTTGTGTTAGTTTAGTCATCAATCTTTTAACTGTGTCAATTTGATCCCTCTTGTATTCAATTTGTATAATTTTGATACTATTAAAATTTGCGATTTAAATTAATTAAAGGAGATGGGCACATGCATCTCACGCGAGCACACTTGAGAGGTATTCTTTGAAAATGTAAGGGTTTAAAGGGATACAAATTGCCCACATAAAGGACCATAATGTCATTCGTTTAAATTTTGAGAGATTGAAGTAACCCCTTATGTGTATTGATGTGACACACACATTGAACGAACTCCATTAGTCAACTTTAACCAGCATTTTCACTTGGACCACAGTAAAATAAATTAAAAACTTAAAGGTGCTTAAATTTTTTTGATCAATTTTTTTTTTGATCAAAAAAAAAAAAGGTGCTTAAATTGACAATTGAAAAAGTGGGGACAATCTCAAAGATGGTTCCCATAATCCCAACATTTTTGAGGGTCTAATAGCTACTCCTTTTCACCATTGAAAGCATGACAAATGTGTTGTGTTCTATATGTTAATATTTTATTTTTTTTATTATTTTAAAGATCAATGATCACAAAAAAATTAACACAAAATCTGTAACTATGATTCATTTTTTAGTATGATATCCACATTTTTTTTAATGAATGTCATAGTTTTAACCTATTTTTGATGATTTCTATTAGATAATAATGCAAAACATCGTATAGATGAAGTAACACATTTATTAACTTGTAGTAAATCACATCCTGAATTAACAAGTTTGAGCTGAGTCTTATTTTTTTTTATAAGTGCTGCGCGAACGCATGCCACCACTATTGAAGATGCACAAAATTGTCTTCGTGCAAGATCAACAGTCAAGTATGTCAAAAGACATAATTAATGCGCAGTAAATAGGCAAACAATGACAAGATCAATGGCAAAACAGTAATTAATAGATCAACAGAAAATAAAGAGTCAACACAGGAATTTATAGTGGTTCGGTCTCGGATGACCTACGTCCACTTTCTAGAATGACGAAGATGGCCTGAGATATTTTATTGATGAACAGTGGTACTCCAGAGAGTTTACAGTACTTTTGAGAGAGAGAGAGAGAGAGAGCAGTGTGTGTGAGGGATTCAGAGACGTGGAGGTCTCAAGGAGATGATCAACATTATGCCCCTCCATGTGGAGAGAGACTTACATTAAATAGGCTCACCAAGGCGGTGACGTGAGGAAGGGATCTTCCACTATTTTGGCAAGCACACTTTTGGTAGGAGTAGACCTCTTTGGTAAACACACTTTTGGTATGATTAGATCTCTATCCCGTCATTCTTTCCCTCGTGCTCCTATTCAGTCGGAGGAGGACTCTCAGCTGGATTGGGCTTGATCCTCATCTTGAGCTGGTGTGACATGGACTTGTCTTGGACTTGGATTAGAGTAAGAAAGAGCAAGGAGGAGAGGACCAAGGGGCAAGCCAAAGCCCACTTGGAGCCATTTGGGCGGCGCCCACTTGGCTTGGAGGAGGCTTGGGCGACGCCCCACTTGGAGGCTTGGGGGGCGCTTTCTTGGAGGAGCTTGGGCGATGGTCACTTGATCTCCTTGGACTCCCTTCACTATTCAACTCCGATTTCACTATTCAACTCTGATTTTATTATTCAACTCCGATTTCACTATTCAACTCCGATTTCACTATTCACCTCCGATTTTACTATTCAACTCCAATTTCACTATTCACCTCTGATTTTACTATTCACCTTCAATTTCACTATTCAACTCCCTTTGACGGGTGGACCCAGCTTCATGGGTCCCGGCGACTTGAGCTCTTTCGTGGGTCGTAGATGTCTTGGCCTTTTCTCGGTTCATTGGGCCTAGCTCAGTTAAATTCGGGCTCGTCAATTATCACAAATTATGACATAGGCTCTGCCACTTGGGCAAACCTTAGGCAGGCACCCCACCCACGTGCAATGAAACTCACCAACCTAGGCCGTAGGCCTTCTAGATCACCTATTGACCCTGTCCAGGTAAGTTCGAGCTGAGTCTTATACACCTAACAATTAGACGTTATTAAAAAGCTTAAAATAGAGCCAGAAGATTGGGGGCAAGGGTAGAGTTCTATATGAGGGGAGTAAGATATGAATAATTTTTTTTGAAGTTCAAATATAAAAAATATATTAAAAATTAAGACTAAATTACTAAACGACACATAAACTACATTTTCGAAGAAATTTTGACATAAAAAAATCAAGAATTAAATTAAGTTATGCTTCTTAAAAGAGGTTCTTAAGCAATGCATTGGTACGTGGAAGAAACCTCAAAGAGGACCCTACAAAAACAATTTACAAAAGCATTTTCTAAATATTATGGTTAACTTTCAAAAAGAAATTTAGATTCGGAATTGCACCTAGTCATTCATTACTCTTCATTGTACTAGTAATATACGACGTCTGTTGCACGTAAAATTTTTTGTCGAAATATTTGATAAAATACATAATTTTTTTGTAATTATATAGCTTCATTAGGACAACGAAGCCCAATTCGTGTGGTAAGATGGTTCTCCTACAACTGTCAGATTGTGGGTTCGAGTCACCCAACGGGGGAAGGTGGGAAACCATTGTTGATCCTCTGAAAAAAAAAGAAAAAAGAAGTAAAAAAAAAATATAGCTTCATTAGATATTATCTCATATTTATCATATTTAAATTATTTGTATTCTCTTCATAATTATAAACATCTAATATACTCATTTTCTCTAATTATTTCATTCTAACTACCAAGTAATAAGGGTTATAGATTTTTCTTTTCTTTTTCTTTTTGTCTTTCTTGTTTTTCCTTTGTGCATCAATAATTGTTTATCAAATTATTTAGATTGTGAATGAAGAGATAAGATAGATATATTTGGTTATAGTCATTAGAGATGATATTGTACAATGGAGTTGTCAACATGTATTGATAATAAAATTTTGGATAAAAAAAATAATATTATTTTTATATATTATATTAAGCATAACTTGACAATGCAAAAGTTTTGTAAAGATAGAGAGATTTGTCTGATAGATTAGAGATTAGTTTGTTATTTAAATACAGAGAAATGCAATGATAATATGCATATTTAAATACAAAATGACATGTTAGCTTTTAGTTTTTTATAAGAGTAAAATAGTGAATCCAAATTTTTCATGTTAAAGTATTTTTATTAGTAGTATAAATATAGATATAAGTTTACATTTTTTGGGGAGTCTATTCAAATAGAGAAAGTTTACTTTTTTTTCCCAAGTTCTCATTTTTGTTCTTTTTAGTTTTTGATTTTTAATATTTTTGGTCAATGATTTTGTATTTGATTATTCACTTTATAACATGGTTTTTCTTATTCTACCCACCCTGATGCACCCGCTATACGGCTGATGAGACTCGACCCGCATAATGTTTAGGAGTAGACAAGTACTTAACTATTCATACAAAATTTATCTAAGTGATAACCAAATATCTATAATACAAATATTTTCTTTTTGTTGTCTTGCATTTTTCAATGTAAATGGGCACATGGCAGAAACGAAACCCACTCCAATATGCAAATTGAGTTCAGTCAAATCAAGTGGAATTCATTTGTAAGTAATTACGAATAATACTTAAATCAAACATGCCCTCGTTTGTATACATCAGGTTCATACCGATAACTGATGGCAAAATTGGACCCAACAAAACAATCCCAAAAGTTTGGATTATGGAAATGTTTGGAATGTAATAGCCTTTGACCCACTCAAATACCAAATACCACGACAGATTCCATATCTGTGAAGAGAATGATTAATTGATTGACTGTGTATGTGTGCAATACATGCAACTACAGCACGTAGTCAATCATAGACACCGAAGACTACCTTTTTTAATCTTCTTAGAATGGATAATCTTTTATATGAGTAAACCACCTTAAATCTCAGTCAAAAGTGCTAGGCTAAATATCTTAGATATCTCCTAAAAGTTTTAGTTTGTTGTCTCAACTTTCAATTATCTCTATTTACTCCTTAAATTGTCTTTCAATAGCAATCAATATCGCGGGTGTAATTTCATGGTAAAAAAACAAACAGTAAAGCTAGATAAATTGAAGTAACAAATTGAAACAAGTGTGAGGGACATTTATGATATTTTCCCCAAAGTTTGCTACTATAAATGTCCCCCCATTTCACAGACATGAAGCTCATCAGTACCTAGCTGAAACTCAAGTCTGCGCACTTTGCATAAAGGCTAAAGAGCCATGGCTTCCAAATCACCAACTACAATCCCATTGTTGTTGATCATGGCATGCGTCCTAGCAGTGCTAGTCCCATCTGGGCTAGCCCGGCAGCCACGGCGGGAGTGTCGGGATCGCCTCCGTATTGCTCCCAACCTGCCAGTGCCACCACATCCTTCTGAGAATTTTTCAGCACAGCAATGCTGGGCAACCATTTGGAACTTAGGTGCTTGTGCTGCAGATGTTTATCGGTATTTTTTGGGCGGCCGAATAGGGACTGTTAGCCCTACTTGTTGCAAGGCATTTACTGAGATCAATGCCAAGTGCGGGTCAATAGTTTTTCCTTTCAACCCATTTTTTCCTCCACCACCACTCAGGAGCTTTTGTGCAGTCAATGAAGGAGCTGCCTTGGCACCTTCACAACCACTGTGACCAAGCCCTTTTTATAGGGTGCATGGTTTGTTCCGAATGACCAATAAAATGCTGATGCAACTGATGTTGAAAATGTTTAGTGAAGTCACTCACTTTTCTGTTTGTTTAAGATGGTACCTAGAATCATTTTATTTTGATAGTTTCTCATAAATCACATTAATTTATTTCTCTTTTCTAATAGCGCAAAAAATAAAGTCATAAATTAATAGCACTTTTAGTCTCTAAAATGCTCGTTTTGTCGGTTTGTTCCTCAATGTATTAATTTTGTCAATTTAGTCATTAAAGTATGAGCAATGATATGTAACTCAAATTTGAAATCTCAAATGGTATACCAAATCAATAAGGACTATTGGATCATAAGTATCATTTAAAAAAACTAATGGGAATCACTCACCCAATAGTCGCTATTTATTTGGGATCTAAATTTGAGTTACATATCATTTTCCTTAAAGTATTTAATTCGTGTTTAAATGATCCATACATAGATGGATCGTTAAGTTTTTAACGAAAATGATCACGTGATACAACTTGAAATGTCACTTTCATCAAAAACTAACTGTCCATCTATGTAGGTACTATTTAAACACGAATTAAAAACTTGGGAACCAAATTGATACATTAAAAAACAAACTAACAAAACGAGTCTACTTTAAGAACAAAAAAATACTATTAAACCCAAAAATCAGATAGATGAAGTCATAATTATCAAATTCCTGGCTATTTTCGAATACTAACCTTAGAAAGCCCCTACTTACAATTAACAAGTTCGAAGTATAGAAATGCTTAAGTTACTATTCTATTCTAAGAGCTTTAAAATGTCGATTTAACATGGGGCATAAGGGTTGAACGTAATATTTGCATGCATCAATATGTCGATGCTTATGACTATTAACTCTCTCTCTCTCTCTCTCTCTATATATATATATATGTATGGAGTTTGAATATAGAATGGGAATGTAACACATGATAGATTTTATATAAACATGATGGAAATTGGTAAATTTGTCAGGTGTTTTTTGAGTTATATGTTTTAAAATTGGGTTTTATATTGCATTGGAGATATGGTCCAATCAATCTCTTCCTCACACACAAAAAATTTTTTTTAGTGCTATTGCCTTAAAATTCAATGTACATTCACCGCTCAGATTCATTTCATTATAATTTGGCGGAAGATAAATATAATTTATAATTGTTTTTGCTGGCTACACAAATATGAACAAAAAAAAAAAAAGACATAGTATTGAAAAGTAACTTTTCGGTCCCAACCCAAATAAATCTTGATCCTAGTTTTTTTTACCTTGCATTTACGCAATGAACTTAGTGTAGTGTAATGGTTTCACAAATACACAAAACTTAATTACAAGAGTGGAAACTAATTACCTCCATGTATTCAAAAGCTGTAAAGGGTAAGTTTCAAAGTTGTTGACATAATTTATATGCTAGTATTTTAATTACTCATAAATTGTCTTTTAAAGAAAGAACAGTTTCAAAGACATTATAGCAACCAACTTGTCTATAAATAGCCTCACCCCCCAAAGCAAGTCTCACTCAAAGCATACCATAACTTGCTACCAAAACCACATACCAATTACCAAATTCACCAACAATGCCTTCTGCTACCACCATATGTTCAATTGCACTGATTGCGTCATGCATCTCAATGCTAGCTGCACCGATCTTTGCCCACGACCTGCCCGGGGGCGGTCTTGGTGGCTTCAGGGGAGGACCCGGTGGCCCAGGAGGCAGGCTCGGTGGCCTAGGAGGCGGGTTTAGTGGCCAATGGGGCGGGCTCGGGGACCCTTTGGGTGGGCTAGGGAATGGTCAGTGCCTAGCATCTCTGAACGGTGTCCATGGGTGTGTCCAAGATGTGTTGATATCCATCTTGACACTTCAATTCCGATTAATCAGGCCGGCATGTTGCCAGGCCATCGTCAACATTGATGATAACTGTTGGCCCAAGGTGTTGCCTCTCAGCCCAATATTCCCCCTTAGAAACTATTGCACAGAAATTGTTCCAAGGTTTCCACAACCAACACCACCAACGGTGTAACTTCCATCTGCTCTAATGGAAATAAGCCCTTGACGGCCATCGATCTCTTTGATGCATCAGCAAGAAAATTTCAAGAGACAGCAAAAATTACTTCACTGAAAATTCAGATAATTGTAGGGAAGTGTACTTCAGCACTGATATGGAAAATGTACTACTGGAGTGACTCAATTTTTGTTAGGGAGAAAATAAATTTTTTTAATCCCCCAAATTATGTGCTTGGTGTTAGTTTGGTCATCAATCTTTTAACTGTGTCAATTTGATCCATCTGGTATTCAATATGTGTAATTTTGATACTACTGAAATTTTTGGTTTGAATTAATTAAAGGAGATGGTCACATGCATCCCACGCGAGCACACTTGAGAGGTATTCTTTGGAAATATAAGAGACTAAAGGGATACAAATTACCTACATGAAGGACCATAATGACACACGTTGAAAACTTGAGACATCGAAATGACCCCCTAATGTGTATTGATGTGAGACACATATTGAACAACTCCATTAGTCTGCTTAAACCAGCATTTTCACTTGGACCAAAGTACATTAAATTAAGAACTTAAAGGGCTTAAATTGACAATTGAAAAAGTGGGGACAATCTCAAAGATGGTTCCCACAATCTCAACATTTTTGAGGGTCTAATAGCTACTCTTTTTCACCATTCAAAGCATAACAAATGTGTTGTGTTCTATATGTTATTATTTTATTTTATTATTTTAAAGATCAATGATCACAAATAAATCAACACAAAATCTATAACTATGATTCATTTTTTAATGAATGTCGTAGTTTTATCCTATTTTTGATGTTTTTTAAAAGATAATGGTGCATAACATCATATATCAGCTTCTAGCAAGCTCTATCCGAAATATATTTTGAAGTTCAATTACTATTTTTTTTTATGAGGGGTAGTAAGATATGACTAATTTTTTTTTTGAAATTCAATTACTAAAAATATATTTAAAATTAAGACTAAATTACCAAACGAAACGTAAACTACATTTTTGAAGAAATTTTGATAATTACAGTTGTGTTCTTAAGCAATGCATTGGTACGTCGAGGAAACTTGAAAGAGGACCCTACAAAAGTAATTTATAAAAGCATTTTCTAAATATTATGGTTAACTTTCAAAAAGAAATTAAGATTCAGAATTGCACTTAGTCATTCATAACTCTTTATTGTACTAGCAATACACGACGTGCGTTGCACGTAATTTTTTTTGTTAAAATATTCGATAAAATACATAAAAAAATTTAATTATATAGTTTCATTAGATATTATCTCATATTTATTATATTTAAATTATTTGTATTCTCTTCATAATTATAAACATCCAATAAACTCGTTGTCTATAATTCTTTCATTCGAGCTACCAAATAATAAGGTTTATGGGTTTTTCTTTTCTCGATTTTTTTTCGTTTTGTCTTTCTTGTTTTTAGTTTGTGCGGCAATAATTTTTTGCCAAATTATTTTGATTGTGAATGAAGAGATAAAGATAGATATATCTAGTTTTAGACATTGGAGATAATATTGTATCAATAGATTTGTCAACGTGTATTAATATTAGATTTTTGGGTAAAAAGAATAATATTATTTTTATATATCATATTAAGCAAAACATGACAATTCAAAAGTTTTGTAATGATAGAGAGATTTGTATGATAAGTTAGAGATTAGTTTGTTATTTAAATACAGAGAAATTTAATGGTAATTTGCATATTTAAATACAAAAAGACATGTTCGCTTTTATAGTTTTTTATAAGAGCAAAATAGTAAATAATTTTTTTTTTTTATGTTAAGGTGTTTTTATTAGTAGTATAAATATAGAAACAAGTTTACATTTTTGGGGAGTCAATTCAGAGAGAGAAAGTTTACTTTTATTTTTTCCAAGTTTTCTCTTTTTTGTTCTTTTTAATTTTTGATTTTTAATATTTTTGGTCAATGATTTTGTATTCAATTATTCACTTTATAACATGGTTTTTCTTATTCTATCCACCCCGATGCATCCGCTATAGCTGATGAGACTCGACCTCACATAATGTTTGAAAATAGACAACTACTGAACTACTTAGACAAAACTTCTCTTAAGTGATAACCGAATATCTATAATATGAACTTTTTCTTGTTGTTGCTTTGCATTTTTCATTCTAAATGGGGCACAGGGCAAAATCGAAACTTAAAACCCACTCCAATATGCAATGAACTCAGTAATATAAACTTTAATTGCAAAGGTGGAAATTTAACCTCCAGAAATTATAAACCTGTAAAGGGTAGGTTTAAAAAAATGTATGACATGCTTCATATGCTGAGAATCTTTAATTACTCATAAAATTGTCATTCATGCTCCATTAATTACACAAACTCCCCCTACTTTTTTGCATAATCTAATGGTCTTAAAGGTTCCTTAATCTGCCCCCTAAGCAGAACTCTAACTGCTTGTATCTTGATGTTCTCATTCATTGACATTGCCTGAAACTTTTAACTGACCTAAGAATGCAATAAAACCCTTGAAAAACTGTGGAAATCTACAAGATAAAAGGAAGGAACAGTTTCAGAGACATTGTAGCACCTTGCCCATAAAAAGCCTCACCCCTGCCCTATGTTTCCTCACACCAAGTTCCAAGTCTCACTCAAAGCAGTACCAACACTAATTAGCACCAATACCACCTACCAAATTCACCAAAATTGCCTTCCACCTCGACCATATGCCCAACTGCACTGATTGCCACATGCATCTCAACGTTGGCAGCCCTAAGTATCGCGCATGACTTGCCCGGGGGCGGGCTTGGTGGCAAAGGAGGCGGGCTAGGTGGATTTGGAGTTGGGCCCAGTGGCCAAGGAGGCGGGCTCGGTGGCTAAGGTGCATTTGGGGTTGGGCCCAGTGGCCAAGGAGGCAGGCTAGGTGGATTTGAAGTTGGACCCGGTGGCCAAGCCAGAGGGCTGAGTGGCCAAGGTGGATTTGGCGTTGGGCCTGGTAGCCAAGCAGGCGGGCTTGGAGGTCTAGAGAATGGTCAGTGCCTAGCATCTCTGAATGGTGTCCAAGGGTGCATCCAAGAGGTCTTGACATCCATATTGACACTTCAGTTCCGATTGATCGAGCCGGACTGTTGTCAGGCCATCCTTAACATTGATGATAATTGTTGGCCCAAGGTGTTGCCTCTCAGCCCAATATTCCCCCTTAAGAACTATTGCACGCAAATTGTTCCAGGGTTTCCACAACCAGCACCACCAACGGCATAATGTCCATCTCCCCCAATGGAAATCTGCCGGTGACCGGCCGATCATCAATCTCTTTGTGGTTGTACTTGAAAAGAAATCAGCCTATCTCATATACGTCTAAAAGAATGACATGCGATTATTTCTATAAAATACTAACAATTCATCTGTATAAGAACTATTTAAACACAAATTAATAAAATTGATATATTGAGAACTAAACTGACAAATAAACATACTTTAGGGATCAAAGTATTAACCCTTATTCGTATTTGAAATTATTTATTGAGATTTGATACCCACAAAAAAAAGTCTGTCTCGCAGGGCTAATCAATCTAGTCCTTGGCTTTATATGCTTGGGCATGTAGCTAGTTTTCTTTACCACCTAAAATAGACTACTCCAACAAGATGTTGCTCACCTAACGTAAGTGTGCTTTTCTTATTACATACCCTTTCTTTGAGTGTGATATTGTGTGTTGTGTCTGCAAGCATATGTATTTTTCATCAATAAATTAAAATTTATTATTATACAACATTAATTTATTTAATAGCTAGGTGTGACATTAATTATCGGCACGCCATATTAACCTAACATGAATTTGACTGAAAATTAGAGATCGTCTTTTATCACATTTGTGAATATTTTTATTATTATTATGGTACTAAAAACAGTGGTAACACAACAATGATTAAAATACTCACGAAAGTGATTTTTTTTTTGTGTCAAAGAAAAATTATAAAAATAGTTACCACTTTAGAGATAAAAAGTCTACATAAATTAAATTTTTTAGTTGTAAAATGACTCACAAAGTTGTAAAAATATCTATTAAAGTAGTATAATTCGGAAGTACAGTACCAAAATTTTTTTGGGTATTGTAATCAAGTCTTAATAAACAAGTGAGTTAGTATTAAATATGAATATGTTTGTTTTGGCGAGACAAATGTGTTTAGCCTTTAGCACATAAAGAAAATGTCTAATTTTTTTTTTTCATTTTTTGATCAAGTACTATATGAATCCTTGTAGATTTACAAGATTTTTTTCCATGTTTTGCAAGCAAATTAATTCAGTGGGTTTTTAGATTATGTGGGATTTATAGGAGGTGGGTTTTTTATATATATATATAAAAAAGGGTTCCTAATTTCATAGTTATGTATGCCTATCTGAATATGATATGGTTAGAAAACATGACATGTAATTGCTAAGACATCATACATGACTAATTAACTACTTGGGTTATATTTAAATTAGTTAGTAGTAAACACATGTCTCTAAAATTAAATGAATCGATCAAAATATAATATGACTCTATTTCGCACTCGTAAAAATGGTACAAAATAAAGGGGTCAGTAGCATTGATTATTTGAAGGGTTAGCTGTTAGTCGGCCTTCAATGCTTTCATTAGGATCATTGTGTCATGCTTAAAAGATTAATAGTGGAGCCGCCTAATCCTGCCAATTCTGAACTTGAACAACAAAAAGGACAAATATTATGTATAACTAGAGGACAGTACGTGGATAATCAATCTACTCACATGCCTAAGAAATTTAGTAAAACCCTCTATAGAGGAGACCCATTTTGTTTTTCCTTGTGTTTTTGTTTTGCCACAGAAAAAGTGAATGAGACTTCTCACTTACTCATTCATGGCCAAAGGAATGAAGGTGACTTTACCTCAAGAAAGCATCATTAGCCTTTGCAATGGGATAAAGACCAGTGAGAAAGTTTGAGACAAGAAGTGCCCCCCCACCCTCCCCTCACTCTACATATTTATGTACTCTAATTGAAATTTCAAACTATTGTTTGTTAGTTTAGATGCTAATTCTAACAAAAGTTTTTGCGACTCATCTGTGATTGTGAGTTAATTAAATAAACAGATGAAATTGACTCATTACTTGTTACTATGTACAAAGAAATTATCTTATCTAGTTTATAATTTTGTCAAAATAACTCTCCTACAGAAGGACATGATCTTGCTCATGAGGTTAATGGAATTATCCATGATACTAGCAATAGAGTCCTGAACTAGTTGTAGGAGTGTTACAAAAAAAGCCAACGCCCTAATCGAATTTATATGTCGAGTTATTCCTTGGTATGGTGTATAACATTGTGTTAAAAAGGCTTGTCCTATTCAATTCCTAATCAAGTGGTATTGAATTTAAGAACCTCTTTGATGGGATGTTTAAACAAGTGCTATTGAACCTAATGAAGTCTAATCTCAAGATATATATTACCTCGAGCAAAATTCTCATGTCTTGAACTTGCTCATGCTTGCACGTCAAGTTAGTTTCTCAAGCTTGTTTAATATGGGATTCACTTAAGCACATCACCATATAAAACCTGTCCTAAGTTATCCCCATTTGGGGCCCACCTAAGTACGTCTACATATCGGTCCCGCCAAAACACCTCTTTTTTGTAAGGTTCGTCTCGCCACCACGAGATAACAAAGAAATCTTGACCTATTGGGTCGGGATCGCCATTCAAACTTTGTTGTTCCAAGTTGCTATATCTAATTCATCTCACATCTAAGGGAAGTTGTATATTGCTTAAAAATTTATGTGCTTTTGTCCAATTTGTTGACCTCTCTTGGCAACCCTCTAGCTTTGAAATGAATGTCAATTGAAATGCAGCTGTTATCTACGACCATCCATCAATATATTAATCAAACAGGGAAAGGCATATTCTACTTGAAGATCTTTGCATAAAATACAATCGAATGAAGGTAGGAAGAAAAAGACAACCACTTTTCAAAAGAAACTAAAATATTTTGCATTATGAAAGGTGGATGTTTGTGTTAACCTTCAAAGAGTGCCATCAGCTTTATGTGAGTGTAACTTGTAGTGCACTAGAGTCATTATGATATGCCAATATCTGCATGTCTTCACATGTGTTCCATCATTGCCCTAATTGAATATGATTTGTTATACATATGATTTTTATTTGGTACTTAAAAAAGCCAATTAATAGAATCAATTAAGTCTCAAAATTGTAGTATTTATTTCAACTAAGTCTCATCCCGCTCCCCATTTTCATTTAATCACTGACAAAATTTACCTTTTAATTCGACTTAGGTTGACAATTGTAACGGAAAAGCATCACATTAAAATCACGAACATAAGTTTTGACCAAATAAGCACAGGAGTTGAATTTGTTAAAAATTTGTGCAACGTGTGCAATTTTTTTTTTTTTTGAAATGTTCAAAAACTACAACAAATGAGACAAAACAAGCATTTTGAAGACACAAACTACGCACTACAATAATTTGAGTTAGAATTACACTTTGACTAGATCATGTGACTCTCACTAGACGTTTTTGTGAGAATTATTGAGTAATGTAGATTGGGGACTTAATTGAAGAACGACTTAAAATTGTTTCTATTGATATTTTGAAATCACTTACAAACTCTAAAGGTGCAAAATATAATTTACCTTATTTTCATTGAATGCTCATGCTTCAACTTGGCACATAGGAGGCTAGGCAAACAATTTCTTTCGGTCCGAGAAGTAAAAAAAATTAAAAATAAGAAAAGAAAACTTCACAATTTTAAGTACTTCAAACTACATAAGCTGATACCCCTCAATGATCAACAATTTATGCTTGGTAGTGCATTGCATGGATATCCTAGTCTATACAATAAAACAAGAAAGTTCTCATAATAAAGCACAATAATGGTGCATATTGCTTACATCGATTAGTTAATATTATTACTTATTAATCATATTTATCTTTTAACCACGATAAATATTTTAACTACTTTTTCATGTTAACCACCCATTTATTTTTTTAATTTTGTAATCACAATAAATCAACTCATATTTGTACATTGCACAAGTAACCTAGTTAATATGAAACATTTGTTGAATCAAATCAATTTATTCCCTTAAAATTTATCTTTTTAACAAATTATCCATCCCCCAATCATGAAGATTTCAATAAGATGGGACGCTGAAGAATTAGCTAGCAAAGTTGGTTGAGTCTTATTATATTGTGGCATCAACAAATATCATACACTAAAATGGATTAGGTATGACCTTATTCATGCAAAATGTTCAAAGCTTTTCATTCAATTTCTCTCTCTCTCTCTCTCTTGTTACCATATAAAAAAATTAGTTATTGCTTGTGCCTGAAAACACTGTTTAATAAAAAATGATAAACAATAAACATATTTGTATTCATATCCAAAATAAAATCACAAACATAGAGAAGAGATAAAAAATTTAAGCATCGGTTTGTAGTGGGGGTGAGAGGTGGTGGGCGGCAATCGTGGTGGTAAGAGACAGTGATGGTTGTAGTTGGTGACAATGACCGTGGTGGCGACGTTAATGGTAGTGGTGGGGGTGGCGGGGGGGGTGGCAGAGGCGATGGTGGCGGAGACGGTGGTGGCGGTGATGGTGATGGTGATGGTGGCAGTGGGGGCGGCAACTGCGATGGTGGCGGTGACAGTGGCGATGGCGATAGCGGTGATGGTGGCGGGGGGGTGAGGACAGTGGCGGCGGTGATGGTGGTGGTAAAGGT
>CM042188.1:38291231-38301583 GCA_023539305.1 Ilex asprella | reverse complement strand
AAAATAAGTTCAAACATTATTATAGATAAAGATGAATCAACATTATTTTGGGAAAACATTCAACAACCCTATGCATGCATGACTACCATGGCTTTCTAAGTGCAGAATATCTTCATTACTATGACATCTAAATAGCTTTTCAACCACATAATTTTTAGACACGTGACTACCACATAAATGCAAATTGTAGTAAATCATCTAAAAGATACGTGTATACGGGTAAGCGGGCATCTCTTGTAAGACTTTGATGAAGTAAACCAGGAGATTAACCAATCTAAATTCGGTTCCAAAGCTTAACTCATACATTTGGCAGTCTGTTTAACCATTTAGCAGAAAATGTGCAGTAACTGGGTGAGCCCATCTATTTTTTCTCTCTCATCTATTGTTTTCCAATGGGAAAAAACTTTAATTGCACCTTCAATTCCACCCAATCCTTTGCTTAATGGAATGAAGAAAGAAGATAAAAGAGGAAAGCAGCATTATGTTCACCGACTCAACCCCTATCCAAGAACCAGTGGGCCCCAGTTTCACACGCTGCAGCACAGTACTTATCTTTTTCTCTTCTGTTCAGCAATCTTTTTACTCACCCCTGAAGCAAAGCATGAAAGTGGCCCACTGCCAACAGCCTTTGCATTATTCAATCTTTCAAAATGTTCGAAACCCAAATTTGGAATTGTTTTCTTACTTCGAAAAAACACAAAGCAAGTCCTACCCGTTTATTTTGAAAACACACTGATGACTCATTTCATCGTATCTATATCTTTCTTTTTTTGCCCTTCTCTCTCCATAATATAAACTCTCTTGTAGCCTCCAACGCCAACTTTTATAGCTACCCAACTGATTCACTTAAAATGGGTTCACACCCCTTTTAGAGGGTTATAAACATAGATCTTGAACATTATTTTCAAGTTTGAAGATGGGTTCTTTGGTTTTGCAGATGGGTTTGTGTATTTGGGTGGGGGTTTTTTGTTTCAGCTTCATTTCTGTGAATTTTCATGCTGTAGGAGAGAAAATAACTGTTCAAGGGACTGTTTTTGTTGATGGGAGGAGTGCCATTGGGAGGATAGACAGTCATTTCATCTGTGCCACCTTGGATTGGTGGCCACCTGAGAAGTGTGACTATGGGACTTGTAGCTGGGACCATGCTTCTCTTCTCAATCTGGTATGTATATTTGCCTCTCTCTCTCTCTCTCTCTCTCTCTCTCTCCCCCCCCCTCCTTGTATTTCTGTGAAGGTAATGTAAGATGGTTTAATGGCTGCAATTTTATGAAGTTCCTTATAAGGGTGCTGCTGTACTAATGTCCTCTGTTCCGGGACAATTGCTGTTTTTTAATCTGAATGTTAAATGATATGCGCACCCGCGTATATTTATGTATTTATTAATATTCTCTGCTTTAGATTTAACTCTGTCAGAATTTATTAAGAGAAATCTGGTTTTTTGTTGTTTGGATAGTGTTGAAATGTTTGTGATCTCACAAATTTTTTTTAGGAATTTTATTATTTGCAATTTTAAGGAGTTTCAATGTTTCTGTTCTAGTTTTGGCAGGTAAATTACATGTAAATGTATACCATAGATGATTTTAATTCTAGATTTAATGAATGATGTGGACATGCTTGATCTTTAAATTTTGCAGGATCTTAGCAATAACATTTTTTTGAATGCCATTAAAGGTATGAATTCTTTTAGAACATCTAATAGATGAATTATGGATTTCTGAATTACTTCTTCTGAATAATCATACACTTTTTTTTATAATTTTTCTTTTTTTCCTCTATTTATTGGAAAATATTCAGCTTTTTCACCATTGAAAATAAGATTGGGTGGCACTTTGCAAGATAAGGTCATCTATCAAACCGAAGATCATCAGCAACCCTGCAAGTCATTTGTATATAACGCCTCAGAATTGTTTAGTTTCACTCAGGGGTGCCTACCCTTGTCCAGATGGGATGAGCTAAACGCCTTCTTCAATAAATCTGGGTAAAAAGAATATCAAATTAATGGTTTCATTGAACTTCATATGCTAAAAAAATATACCACAAGTTGAAGAACTTACAGCCCCATCATTCAATTCAGGGCTGCCATTATTTTCGGATTAAATGCTCTCAACGGAAGATCCATAAAGTCTGATGGTTCTGCTGTTGGAGCTTGGGACTCCAAAAATGCTGAATCACTCATTCGTTATACTGTCAAAAAGGGTTTCACTATCCATGGTTGGGAGCTTGGTAAGAACACCACCCTCCATATGTTTTGCCACTGCAGCCTGCTTATTTATTCAGTATCTATTTGGAGAATTCATAAATATGTTATGATGATGATGAGAGCTTTGAACGATTCATCAACTAGAGCACGTAGGTTACACATTTGATGTATCAAAATTTGTCAGGAAACGAATTGAGTGGAAGTGGAGTTGGAGTGAGGGTTGCAGCCAATCAATATGCTTCCGACACAATCACTCTTCATAACTTAGTGCAAGATATTTACAAGGGTGTTGAAGCAAAGCCATTAATTATTGCACCAGGAGGATTCTTTGATGCAAACTGGTTCAAAGTATACCTCGCCAAAACAACCAAATCACTCGATGTGGCCACCCACCACATATATAATCTTGGTCCAGGTAGTTTAGGCACAAAACTGAACATGTGGAAAGTTCTTAAGCCTCATACTCAAATGTTAAATGACATATTTTATTCCCTCATTTAGGTGTTGATGAGCACCTTATCGAAAAGATTCTTGATCCATCTTATCTTGATGGTGAGGCTGCTACATTTAGCAAACTCCAGAGCGCCATCAAGAGCTCTGCAAATCCAGCAACTGCATGGGTTGGTGAGGCAGGAGGGGCATACAACAGTGGCCGAGATCGTGTAACCAATGCCTTTGTGTTTAGTTTCTGGTAATCCAACTATCACTTCTACTAAAATTTTTCCGGTTTCTTTAGTTAGTTTGTCATATAGTGATTTTTAAACAAACAGGTATTTGGATCAGCTTGGAATGTCGTCCACTTATGATACCAAGACCTATTGCAGACAGACATTGATTGGTGGAAACTATGGTTTACTCAACACTACAACCTTTGTACCAAATCCAGATTACTACAGGTTATTGGAATCTACATTAGGGTGTGTTTGTGTTTTGATATAGGAGAATCGCAATGTAAATACTGGATGTACAAATTCGGCTGATACTCTGTTTGCTTTCTTGCAGTGCTCTTCTTTGGCATCAATTAATGGGAAGGAATGTTCTCTCAACAAGCTTTTCTGCGACAAAAAAAATACGGGCTTATTCTCACTGTGCAAAACAATCTGTAAGTTCAATTCTGACTCTAATTATCTAGAAAAATGTGGGTAATCGACTGTCTAATTAGAATCTCTCCATTGCAGCAAGGACTCACAGTTCTACTGATCAACTTAGATGGTAACACCACTGTTGAGGCCACAGTTACATCTAATAGCACTTGGATACGGAGACACAAACACAGATCTCATGGCCATCGAAAAAAGTTTATCCGGTTGCCTAGAGAGAGTAAAATAAGCGCAACAACAAGAGAGGAATACCATCTGACAGCAATGGATGGGGATTTACACAGCCAAACTATGCTGCTAAATGGGAACATACTAGCTTTAAATTCATCTGGGGGCATACCTCTGTTGGACCCTATATATGTAAACTCATCGGAGCCTATTACAGTTGCTCCTTTCTCTATTGTGTTTGTTCACCTGCCAAATGTTGTTCTCGCTGCTTGCAATTAGGCGGGAATGGTGACGGAGCTAAAACTGGCTCCATTTTGGGGATTGATCACATCATATTTTATATAGAATACAATGCAATTTTTTTAATTCTTTTTGCCTGGCAAAGAATGAGGAACTGCAAATTCCATATGCAATGTACAATAATCATACCGTATCTAGCAGTGTTTTAAAACCCGGCTTGGCCCGGCGGGTTGAACCGGTGAACTGGAGAACAGAAGCCTAAACCGGGCCGGTCCTCACTGAATCGCCCGGTTCCTATCAAAACCGTTTAACCCGGGTGGATTTCAGTAAACCGGTCGGATTAATTTTTTGGTATTTTGCCCTAAAGCTTGTGCCTTTCCCTCTGCTCGGAGTCTCTGACTCTTCCGAACGATTCTCAGATTGCCCTCAGCCTCTCTCTCTCTCTCAGTCTCTCTGTGCACTGCGAGTAATCGAAGGAAGCAAAGGCCGACAATGACTCACTTGTCGGAGCTTCATCAACGATTGCTTCAGCGCTTCACTCCTCATTCTCTGCCTATTTCCTTGCCTCAAGGGAGAGTGTGAGACACTGCACACTCACTACAGCAGGTACATCATCTCTCCCTTTCTCTTTCAGTCTTTCTATTTTGACTTTCTTAGTTGCTTGAATATTGAATTGTTGATACTGTCATATAGATTGTTTGATTACATTATTTTGCTTATGGTTTGCTTGCTGATAATTTTGGGGTTTTTGTGTCATCTAATATACATCAAGTATGTATTTACAAAAGCATTTTCTAAATATTATGGTTAACTTTCAGAAATAATTAAGACCTAGAATTGCACCTAGTCATTCATAACTTTTCATTGTACTAGCAATGCACTGACGTGGTGCGTTGCATGTGAAAATTTTTGTTGAAACATTTGATAGAATACATAAAAAAATTTAATTATATAGTTTCATTAGATATTATCTTATATATATCATACTTAAATTATTTATATTTTCTTCATAATTATAAACATTCAATAGACTCATTTTCTATAATTCTTTCATTCCACCTACAAAGTAATAAGAGTTATGAATTTTTCTTTTCTCGATTTTTTTTTTGTCTTTTTTGTTTTTATTTTGTGCATCAATAATTTTTTACCACATTATTTTAATTGTAAATGAAGATGTAAGATAGATATATCTGATTTTAGGTATTGGAGATGATATTGTATCAATGGAGTTGTCAACGTGTGTTAGTATTGAAATTTTGGGTAAAAAGAATAATATTGTTTTTATTTATCATATTAAACATAACATAACCATTCAAGAGTTTTGTAAAAATAGAGAGATTTTTATGATAGGTTAGAGATTAGTTTATTAGTTAAATACAGAAGAATATGCTGGTAGTATGCATATTTAAATACAAAAGAACAAGTTAGCTTTTATATTTTTTTATAAGTGCAAAATAGTGAATCAAAAGTTTTTCATGTTAAGGAGCTTTTTATTAATAGTATAGATATAAGTTTACATTTTTGGGGTGTCTGATCAAAGAGAAAAAGTTTACAGTTTTTTTTTTCTTCCAAGTTTTCTCTTTTTTGTTCTTTTTAATTTTTGTTTTTTAATATTTTTGGTCAATGATTTTGTATTCAATTATTCACTTTATAACATGGTTTTTCTTATTCTACCCACCCCGATGCATCCACTATGTGGCTGATGAGACTCGACCTCACATAATGTTTGGGAATAGACAACCACAGACAAGACTTCTCTTAAGTGATAACCAAATATCTATAATACGAACCTTTTCATTTTGTTGCTTTGCATTTTTCATTGTAAATGGGCACATGGCAGAATCGAAACTTAAAACCCACTCCAATATGCAATGAACTCACTAATATAAACTTTAATTACAAAGGTCGACACTTAACCCCCACAAATTATAAACCTCTAAAGGGTAGGTTTAAAAAAATGTATGACATACTTCATATGCTGAGAATCTTTAATTACTGATAAAATTGTCATTTATGCTCCATTAATTACACAAACTCCCCCTATTTTTTTGCATAATCTAATGGTCTTAAAGGTTCCTTAATCTGCCCCCTAAGCAGAACTCTAACTGCTTGTATCTTGATGTTCTCATTCCTTGACATTGCGTGAAACTTTTAACTGACCTAAGAATGCAATAAAACCCCTGAAAAACTACAAGAGAAAAGGAAGGAACAGTTTCAAAGACATTGTAGCACCTTGCCTATAAAAAGCCTCACCCCTGCCCTATGTTTCCTCATTGTAGCAACACTAATTAGCACCAATACCACCGACCAAATTCACCAAAAATGCTTTCCACCTCGACCATATGCTCAACTGCACTGATTGCCACATGCATCTCAACGTTGGCTGCCCTGAGTATCGCGCATGACCTGCCCAGGGGCGGGCTTGGCAAAGGAGGCGGGCTAGGTGGATTTGGGGTTGGGCCCGGTGGCCGAGGGGGTGGGGGCTCTGTGACAAAGGTGGGGGGCTAGGTGGATTTGGAGTTGGGCCCAGAGGCCAAGGAAGCAGGCTCGGTGGCCAAGGTGCATTTGGGGTTGGGCCCGGTGGCCAAGGGGTGGGCTTGGTGGCCAAGGAGGCGGGCTAGGTGGAATTGGAGTTTGGCCCGGTGGCCAAGCCGGCGGGCTCAGTGGCCAAGGAGGATTTGGGGTTGGGCCCGGTAGCCAAGCATGCGGGCTTGGAGGTCTAGAGAATGGTCAGTGCCTAGCATCTCTCAATTGTGTCCAAGGGTGCGTCCAAAGAGGTCTTGACATCCATATTAACACTTCAGTTCCGATTGATCGGGGCCGGACTGTTGTCATGCCATCCTTAACATTGATGATAATTGTTGGCCCAAGGTGTTGCCTCTCAGTCCAATATTCACCCTTAGGAATTATTGCATGCAAATTGTTCCAGGGTTTCCACAACCAGCACCACCAACAGCATAATGTCCATCTTCCCAGTGGAAATCAGCCGGTGACCGACCAATCATCGATCTCTCTGTGGTTGTACTTGAAAAGAAATCAGTCTATCTCATATACGTATGAAAGAATGACACGTAATTATTTTTATCAAAAACTAACTATCCATCTGTATAAGAATCATTTAAACAAAAATTAATAAAATTAATATATTGAGAACTAAACTCATAAATAAACTTACTTTAAGGACCAAAGAGATTTGATACCCACAAAAAGAGTGTCTCGCAAGGCTAATCAATCTAGTCCTTAGCTTTATATGCTTGGGCATCTAGCTAGTTATCTTTACCACCTAAAATAGACTACTCCAACAAGATGTTGCCCACCTAACGTAAATGTGCTTTTCTTATTTCATACCCTTTCTATGAGTGTGATATTGTGTGTTGTCTGCGAGCATATGTATTTTTCAGCAATAAATTAAAATTTATTATTATACAACATTAATTTGTCTAATAGGTAGGTGTGACATTAATTATCGGTACGCCGTGTTAGCATAACACTTATTTGACTGAAAATTAGCATATCATGACTTGTTAATATAAATAATAAACAGGAGTTATCTACGGTGTAGGAAAAAAAAATTGGTACCGTACCAACTTTTATCACATTTGTGAGTGCTTTTATCACTGCTGTGGTACTAAAAACAGTGGTAAAAATAGTTATCACAATAGTGATTAAAATACTCACAAAAGTTATTTTTTTTTGTAGGAAAGAAAAATTATAAAAAGAGTTACCACAACAGAGATAAAAATACTTACAAAGTTAAATTTTTTGATAATAAAATGACCCACAAAGTTATAAAAATACCCATTAAAATAATATAATTTGGAAATACGTTACCGAATTTTTTTTTAATATTGTAATTAAGTCCTAATAAACAAGTTAAATTATTATCAAATGAATATGTTTGTTTTGACAAGACAAACATGATTATCTTTTACTACATAAAGCAAAACTCTAATTTTTTTTATCATTTTTTGATCAAGATGTATATGAATCCTTGTAGATTTAGAAGATTTTTTCCATGTTTTGCAAGCAAATTAATTCAATGGGTTTTTAGATTATGTGGGATTTATGGGAGGTGGGTTTTGTTTTATTTTTTTTATAAAAAATGGATCCTAGTTTCACAGTTAAGTATGTCTATCTGAACATGATATGGTTAGAAAACATGACATGTAATTGCTAAGACATCATACATGACTAGTTAACTACTTGGGTCATATTTAAATTAGTTAATACTGAACAAGTGTCTCTAAAATTAAACGAATCGATCAAGATATAACACGATATAACTCTATTACGCACTCAAAAAAAAGGTACAAAATAAAGGGGTTAGTAGTATTGATTATTTGAAAGGTTATCTGTTAGTCGGCCTTCAATGCTTTCATTAGGATCATTGTGTCATGCTTAAAAGATTAATAGTGGAGCCGCCTAATCCTGCCAATTCTGAACTTGAACAACAGAAAGGACCAATATTATGTTAACTAGAGGACAGTATATGGATAATAAGTCTAATCATATGCCTAAGAAATTTAGCAAAACCTTCTATAGAGGAGACCCATTTTGTTTTTCCTTGTGTTTTTGTTTTGCCACAGAAAAAGTGAATGAGACTTCTCACTTACTCATTCATGGCCAAAGGAATGAAGGTGACTTTACCTGAAGAAAACATCATAGCCTTTGCAATGGGATAAAGACTAGTGAGAAAGTTTGAGACAAGAAGTAGCCCCATTCTACATACTTATGTACTCTAATTGAAAATTTTAGAGTAAACTATTGTTAGTAAATTTAGATGCGAATTCTAACAAAAGCTTTTGCGATTCATCTATGATTGTGAGTTGATTAAATAAACAAATGAAATTGACTCATTACTTGTTACTATGTACAAAGGAATTATCTTATCTAGTTTATAATTTTGTGAAAATAACTCTCCTACAAAAGGACGTGATATTTTTATCGATCAGTAGAGAAGGATGTGATCTTGCTCATGAGGTTAATGGAATTATCCATGATACCAGCAAATATAGTCTTGAACTAGTTGTAGGAGTGTTACAGCAAAAGCCAACGCCCTAATTGAATTTATACCATTGAGTTATTCCTTGCTATGGTGTATAACATTGCGTTAAAAAAGCTTGTCGTATTCAATTCCTAATCAAGTGGTATTGAACTTAAGAACCTCTTTGATGGGATTTTTAAACGAGTGTTATTGAACTTAATGAAGTCTAATCTGAAGATATATATTACCTCGAGCAAAATTCTCACACCTTGAACTTGCTCATGCCTGCACGTCAAGTTAGTTTCTCAAGCTTGTTTAATACGGGATTCACTTAAGCACATCACCATATAAAATCTGTCCTAAGTTATCCCCATCTGTGGCCCACCTAAGTACGTCTACATATTGGTCCCGCAAAAGTACCTCTTTTTTGTGGGGTTTATCTCACCACTGCGAGACAACAGAAAAATCTTGACTTATTGGGTTGGGGTCGCCATTCAAACTTTGTTTTTCCAAGTTGCTATATCTAATTCATCTTACATCTAAGGGAGGTTGTATATTGCTTAAAAATTTATGTGCTTTTGTCTCAATTTGTTGACCTCTCTTGGCAACCCTCTAGCTTTGAAAAGAATGTCAATTGAAATGCAGTTGTTATCTACGACCATCCATCAATATATTAATCAAACAGGGAAAGGCATATTCTACATGAAGATCTTTGCATAAAATACAATCAAATGAAGGTGGACAGAAAAAGACAACCGCTTTCAAAAGAAACTAAAATATTTTGCTTTATGAAAGGTGGATGTTTGAGTTTCAAAGAGTGCCATCAGCTTTATGTGAGTGTAACTTGTAGTGAACTAGAGTCATTATGATATGCCAAATTTCTGCATGTCTTCACATGAGTTCCATCATTGCCCTAATTGAATTCTTATTGAGCAAATAATGTTTTGAACCCTTAAAGTTTATACATATGATTTTTATTTGATCCTTAAAAAAACCAATTAATAGAATCAATTAAGTCTCGAAATTTTAGTATTTATTTCAACTAAGTCTCATCCCACTCCCCCTTTCTATTTAATCACTGACAAAACTTACCTTTCAATTCCACTTAAGTTGGCAATTGTAACGGAAAAGCATCACATTAAAATCAGGAACATAAGTCATATGATTAATTTTGACTAATGCTTCGTTTGATAGGAAAGATGGAAAGTAGGAGAGATACACTTTCTATCCTTCAAGGAAGGAAAGTAGGAATGATACACTTTCCTTCCTTTGTGTTTGGTTGGATGGAGGGAAAATAAAAATGACTAATATTTTTTTTGTTAACTAAGATTAGGGGTGACAATTGAGTCGTATCGTGTCAGATTCATGTTAAGTCATTGCGAGTTTGTGTCGAACATTAGTCACACCTAACTTAACTCATTTAACTAATTGTGTCATGTCGAGTTATAAGTTGACATGTTTATTTTCGTGTCGTATTCGTGTTTGAGTTAATTAAGTTTGTGTCATAAAAATCGTATCGAGTTCGAGTCGTGTCATTGTGTTAGTTAAAAATTTGCATCCCTAATTAAGATGGAAAAAATATTTTTTAATTTAAAATTTTAATTTTAATTTTTAATTTTTAATTTTAATTTTTTAATTTTTCTAAAAATATATATATAAA
>CM042188.1:38264892-38280079 GCA_023539305.1 Ilex asprella | reverse complement strand
ATAAGAATAAGCTTGTTACCTCAACTTGATCACCAACATTTATGAGAAGAGCATGAGGCATGATGGGAACTCTAAACCACTGATCATCTTTCTGGAATTGAAGACCTTCAACTTCTTTGTCTTGCAACACAATTGTAATTGCTGATCCATCTGCATGAGGTTTTAGGCCGAGAACAAGGTCAGGCCTTGGACACCGGGGGTAGAAGTAGAATCTTTGAAGCATAATTGCTCGGTCTCCGTATTGGTTCAAGAAGCAGTTCTCCTCCAAGTTTAACGATCTTGCCATGGCTGTGAAAAGGTCCTCGATTATCTGTTGTAAGTTCTTGGTGTATTCAAATAAATTTTCCCTGCAGAGGAACGCGCGTTATACTTAACACTGCATAGGTTTTCATCAAATTCTCTCAATTGAGTGCTCCCCCATGCATATAGTGCATATAGTTGATCATGAGCACCAAAGTGTCTGGAGATATATTTCTTTTTTAGAATTTCAAACTTGAGACGAGTTTTCATTCTCTTCCCCTTAAGATGTCATGTCAGCACTAACGCAGTTCTATCACTACCAATATGTAATTGAAGAACTACAGACGCAGACATATTTTCTTAAGAGATGATGAACTATTTGGCAACATTGATATGTAGATTAGTTCTCTATTATAGGCGTGTGAAAATTACCTGAAAGTTTCGGGATTTTCAGGCCAATACTTGAGCTTTTGCTGATCTTGGGGAGTTACATAAATACACAACCGGTCTGTCCAATCGAGAGTTTGATTATCTGAAAGCACCGTGTCATTCCCATACCCTTCAATATCATCAGGTGGTCTGGAGTATCTTTGCTTCTCTTCCATTGGCAGTGCAAAGAATTGTTTGGTAACATCTCGCACTCTGTCTAGGAATGAACTTTCTATTCCGTGATTTATTGCCTGAAACTCCAAATCTAATTCTTAGTGTATGCTCTCGGACTTACATAAACTCTAATAAGCTGAAATAAGGGAAAATCATCTGGAAATCAAAAGAATAACATTTGGATGGATACAATATTAATAACTTCCGATAAAACTTAAAAAGGATTAATTACAATCTATGCCTTCCAATTATGTCCCTTGTTGCAATTAGCTCCATGTGATTTAAAATGCTACAATTTACCACCTCCAAGTTTCAAGTGGATTAAATTGACTAACAACAGTAGCTGAACACTTGAAAAAACCATTATACCGTCTATCTTGTACATTATTTTTCATATCTTTTTTTGAACAACATATTTTTTTCTTGAGATACTTAGTTTTGTCCCTAAAAAATAAGAAAACTTTCGCCTCCGCCTCCGCCTCATCATAAGAAAGGGACGGTTTCTTCTGGCAGGAGAAGGGAATGAGAGTTAACTACCCGAGATATGGGAGGAGAGAAGGGTGCAAGGGTAAAAGGGGAAGTATGAATATTTAAAAAGTATGGATATTCGGTACAGGAAAAAAAAAGGTGTAAGAATAATTATCTTTTTTCAACAAATTAGAGATCAAGTGAATTTGATATGTCTAATTTTTGTCAATTTTTATTGTCTAAAAATAACTATTGAAGTTAATTACAAAATATTCAAACTTAAGGGACCTATTTGTTGCAATTAAAACTTGAATGAGGGAGTTGTAAACTATCTAAAGGCGATGAGGACACTTTGCAATTAACCCAACTTAAAAAAAAAGATTGAGGTAAGACATGAGAGAAGACATTAAACGCGCATCTATATAATAAAGTAGAGCTAAGTTTGAATCCAAAAGACAAAGAGAGGTCCAGATCGTTTTGAGACAAAACATAAACACATCCAACGCACAACGTAATCCCAACATAAAAGACGGTTCAGATCATTTCAAAATTTTTGATCTAACGGTCTAAAATTAGTCCCAAATTTTGTTTTCCCGCCCAACAACATATCCTGACTCACGCCTCTCTCACTCTCTCTCCTCTGAAATCCCTCAAATCCCGCCCACGTAATTTTCCATCCCATTGAACGCGCTGCCGATAACGCCAAAAAAAATTCCCAAATTCACACCTCACTCTTCCAAAACATACGACTATACCAAAACATACGATTGCCACCGCTTTAACCAATGGATCTTCTGTCACTCACCGTTCTCTTTCTTCTATTTTTGATCTCATCTAATTCTCGACGTCACCAGTAAGCCTCCAACGATGGTGGCACACCCCAACGCCACCAACGACGACGCTAGCGACACGTGAGTCCCTCTCTGAAGTAATTCGGAGTCGGCGATGCTTTCTCACTCCCACCATCAGCGACGTCGCCATACGTCTGGTATGTCCCTCCCCCTCGCTTAATCCTCTTTTTCCCCCTCTTTCACGTACACCTCTCAATCTCTCACCATCTCTGACTTATACACCACCCATGGTTGAATCCCCATTCTCCCACCCACGACCATATACCCAAGCCAATCAAACCCCAAACGACACCCATCGACCACCACAGCCCCACCTATCAATCCTAAACCAATCAAACCCACCACCAACCCCAAGCCAATCAAACCCGAAACCCCCAGAGAATCCCACCGCCTCCACCACCTTTTGTGAGATTTGTATATTTGTTTCTATTACGAATTTTATGGATTGATTCTATTTAAAAAATCTATGGGGTCATTTGGACACACTCACACATGTCACTTTTTAAGTTAATTGTTGCAATTTGGTAAGAAATTATTGTAGTTTGGTGTGAATTGTTGGTTAGAAATTATTTAATTTTTTATACGATTTATTGGAAATTTGATTCTTTTTGATTCTATATGTATAGAGTTTTTAACAATTGGGATGCGATCTACCGCGCTTCAACAAAACGTCAATTCAAATAAGCCTAATTCTTCTTATAAGTGGGTATCACTATATTCAGAAGTAATTAGAGGTATATATTGGCTTTAATG
Organism: Ilex asprella; assembly: GCA_023539305.1. NCBI lineage: Eukaryota > Viridiplantae > Streptophyta > Magnoliopsida > Aquifoliales > Aquifoliaceae > Ilex > Ilex asprella. The sequence goes on along the minus strand of CM042188.1, from coordinate 38,277,164 downwards.
TTTGCCTTCTCTGTTGTTGATAGGTAATTTGTGCAAGAGTTTTACTACTCTTCGTTTAAGTGGGTATCACTCTGTTGTTGCTAAGAAAATTACTTTGTCTTTCCGTATATCGTTGCAATGTTATTAAAGAAAAAAATTATTTCTGACTTTTAACAGTTTTTTGTTGTTTTAAGATATGTTTGTTGGTTTCATTTTGAAGATAATCTAAATGCTAGACAATCTAATGGACATGTGGAGTAACGCAGTGGTACAAGGACCAATCATCCAAGTTTTCTTTTGTGGAGAATATCAAAATAGTCATTCTTTGTTAACTCCCTCCCCTTGGAACTCCACCGTTTACAATATTCATTCTTTGTTTCAACTAATTCATGTCAAATTTCAGGTGGGGTGGTTCTTGGATTGCTTCTTAACATTGCGGTCACTTGAAGATTGGGTGGCTTGGCTAACATCTATTAATAAGTAACTTTTCTGTCTGCTTCTGTTTATTTTCCCTTTGCTCAAGCTGTTAGTTATATGTTTGTTTACTCGCAGGTCAAAGTATTGTATAATTTGTTTCATGTCTTATATCGTGGTTAAGTATGTACGATTAGTAACGAAGTTGGAGATTTCTTACATAATTGTTTATTTGACTGAAATTGGTGTAGCTGGCCATTTCTGTGTTTGTTCAAGTTGGTGCAGTTGGACATTGCATTGTTGTTTATTTTTATGTCTTTTTGCAGTCTTGAGGTACTAAATTTTTTCTTCACGTACCATTGCATAAATAAATTTTGTGGTTTGACATTTTAGCATCAATCACATTACAGTCTACATGATAGTTTTTGTATGTCTACTCTACATTGATGCCTAGATGTTTATTGTTTTGCCACAACTAAAATAACACAATCTTGAATAAGATACCAAATCATTCATCATTTAGCCATTTTAATGTCAGCTGGGTCATTCAGATGCCCATGTGTTGTGTCAATAGTCAGCTTCAGACTAAAGCAGAACACAATCACTCATTTTGGCTACTTCAAAATAACAACCAAACAATGTTGATATTCATTGCCAGAAAAAGCAATTTGCCACCAATGTAGGATCTTTCGTACCCGAAGACATCAGTCTTCTAGCATACCTAAATTAATTTCAGCTTGGGAGACATCAGTCTTCTAGCATACAGATATATATATTTCTACTACCTATTGCTTGGGAATTTTTTTGTAGGTGGGTATTTGTTTTATGTTATGTGAAAAAATGAATTTTGGAATTAATTGCTTTAGAGATTGTGTTAAATAGAATTCCACATTGGTAAATTATATGGATTTGAGCACTCTTTGCTTTAAAAGTATAGTTTAATTTGTCTCTTTGTTTGGTAAATCATAATGTGGTATTATTTTGATGATGTTGGAATTTTTAGGGTAGAGTAAATCATCATAACTAATTGATTGTTCTTCTTGAAGGTGCCCAAAGTGCAAATCCAGCACCCTTTGTCCCTCTATGCCCTTATTTTGACTGTACATGGAGGTCACAAGTTTTAATTTATTTACCGACAATCAATCTCTTTGAGCAGAGAGAGCAAAGTTTTAAGGTTATAGGCTACATCTTAGTATCTTGATTTTGACTTATGTGATCATGTTAGTGTTCAAATTCAACATGATATTGCTTAGGTTGATTTTTCTATTAATCCAGATTTTTCTATTCATTAGCCATTTTTCTCTATGCATTTTTATTCTTTAGTTCATGTTTAATTTGCTTAGCATCTGGGATTCTAATTGCTAATATGTGTTAATTGTTCATTGGTTTAATTTATTGGGTTCCTCATAATTTTTGAATGAGTTGGATTTTATGGTGATTTTTGAGTCCAATTGATTTATGCTCTGCATAGTTTAGTAGATAATGTAGAGTTTATATTTTTTAAAACAATATTATATAAGAACCACAATAACAATAATGAATTAAATATATTATGCAGATTTTTACACGAGAGATTGTCTTTGTTTCTTCAAGTTATATCTGTCCATGTTATTTGAAGTATGTTATTTCTTACTTAAATTGTGCACTTGATTTGGATGACCCAATTGCATTTGCATGACCCATTTGCAACACACTCTTCTTGGGTCTACTGGTGGGATGATGCCGCATGTAGTCATGAGTGTTCCATTTATGTTTTAGACAACCAATGATTGCGTTATATCAAAAGAGTTAATTGGCATAACATTCACGTTGGGATCCAAAGAGCTGTCTTCGCTTTTGGCAATCCTTCATAGATCTTTGGATTTCACCCCTTTATTATTATTAATATATATATTTTTTTGTATTATGGAGGTTTTGTTTTTGAATTGTTGCATGAGGTATGAAGTTTTAATTTTTTGTTAAAATGACAAGGAGACACAATGACTTTGGGGATTGTTTGGTTTACACATAATGAGTGAATGTACTTAACTATTCTTATTTATTTGCGTTTTGGTCTTTAACCAGATTATATTTGTATTTCTTCACTGTCAAAAGAAATATTTTCGCAGATGTTCGGATTATTATATTGAATTAGTTGATATGAAATGGTGTTACAAGTATGACTATAGCGTGAATTGATATAAATTATGTTTCTTTAATTAAAAGTCTGGTTGTATAAGTTATGTGCACATGTTGATATTATTTGGGGGTTGTATTTTTTAGGGAAGTTTTATCAATTTTTTTTATAAAAAAAGGCTCATATTGATTTGCGATTTTCCTCAATTTTATTGATCGATTATTTTGTGTTATAGAATGCATTGGGGCATGGACAATCCCTTGAGAGTTTTTTTATGAGTTATGTAGTGCCTTCAGGCACGGACAATAACTAATAAATCTATATGGTTCGACTTGATGACTAAGTATCCTGACGTGCTACATATTTAAAATTTATGTTTGTATGCTGTATGCACATCGAATTATCATTCAATTTAAACTCAAGAGCTACCCAAGCGGACATATCTCGAACAGTTTGACTGCACCCTGTTTTATTTAGTGGGTCTGTGTCATATTTGATTGACCGAGCCAATTTATTTAGTCCACGGGTCAAATGTTTTCACCCATTTATCCCTTCACCTTACAAAAATTTAACTCAAACTCGTTAATTCCGTATTGATTTTTTAACTAATTCATGTGTAGTGTCTAAAATTAAAGAACATTGAGATATAATTTGGAACATAATGATTATATAATTATTAAATTATTAATGGGTCCAAATATTAAATGAACTCTATTATCAACCAATATGTTCATAGATTATGTGCACAAATTATCTTTCAATAGTATTAGTGAAAATTAAAAGGCTAGAGTGAATCAGGCGTGGGTTCCACTCTACAGCAAGTTTATGGAGAGATGTTGCAAAATCAAACCTGGAAGCAACCCCATGAGCTGAGAGATGATCGGAGTTTTTCAAGCTCTTCTTTTCCGGTGGGTGATGAAGATTTCAGATACCCAAGATCAATAATCGGAATATCCATCAGTGGAGGAGAGGTATCTATGACTCCATAGTAACTATCTTTACAGATATATCGTTCTGGCAATTCGTCGCCGGCGATGATCAGTTCTTGGACAGGCTTGCAGCCCAGTTCAGCGTTTGCCGGCAGGGAATTTCCGTCCATGTCGCCGCGGGGTGACAGCCGTTGATGATCAGATCAGATTGGTGGCGTTCGAGTTGGATTATATTCAAAGCCAAAGGCAGGAAAGTGGTTGTGTCTGACAACATACAATGGAAGCATTTATTCTTGCCGCCGGCCTGCTCGTCGGATACCTACAAAAACGAACAGCAATGCCACGTCGAATTAAAAAATTTTAATCAACTCGAATTTTGACCGTTCCAAATTTTAATATATAAAAAATAATTTTTTTTAAAAGTTGGTACACCTAATTAAATTTAATTGTAAAAAAAATATACAGAACAAAATATTTTGAAAAAAAATACACAACTGATATACAAAAACGTAAATGCCAATTTGTTAAAATTTTCTTTCATAAAAACTTAACAAGACATTTATTAAGCGCTGAAATTTAGAGTCATTTAATTCAAAATATTTTATCTTTAATGCACTTTGAATTCATGTGTATTTTTTTTGGAATGAGATTTTATTTTTAAATTATATTTATGCATTAAATATTTACTATTATTTTTATAGGAATATTTTAATATTTTGTTTATTTTAGAATATATCACTTGTTTGAATTTTAAAATTTGTTACTGTCAGAACTCCATGATAGTGTAACAAAAACAGTGTAACAAATACACTGTAACAAAAACATTGTTCAGTAGTTTTGTGCATGTAGTAACAAATTCAAAATGGAGATGAATTATTTTGAATGAAATTATATGAAAATATATGTTTGACAAAAATAATAGTACAATATTTTGTATAAATGACTTGTTACACTGTTTTTGTTACACTGTTCAGATATTAATATAATTTGAAAACAAAACCACTTTTCAAAATAAAATACACATGAATCAAGGGAGGACATACAAATATGAAATATTAAAGTTCTTCCATAAAATTAGGTGACATTTAATGCACTACTTTCCAAAGAAAAGACCCATGGATCAATAGAGGACAAAAATGTCACAAAAAATCAGTAAAATTCAAATAATGTATTTAGATACAAATAAATATAAAAATTAAAGACTTACTTATCCAATATTCTTTTCTATGTATTTTATTATAATAAATTCTAATTTGGTGTATCCCCTTCCAATTTCTCCTAAAAATATAAATTTTAATAAACTCAAATTTTAATGAATTGAATTTTAATTTACACAAATTTTAATAAATAACAAAATATAAATTTTAATCTACTCAAAGCGAATATTAATCAACGCTAAAAACTTGGGTAGAGCTCAAATCCACTCAAATTTTATTATGTAAAAAAAAATATTAATAGTCTTGAATTTTAATATGTAAAAAAAATAAAATTTAATCTGCTGCAATCAAATTCTAATCGGCTCAAATTTTAATATGTAAAAAAAAAAATTTAATCAACTCGAATTTTAATGTGTAAAAAATTAAATTTTCATCGACTCTAATTTTAATTTAATTTTATGTAAAAAAATTGTTTGGGATTTATATAGAGATATTTTTGGTATTTTAGATGAATTTTTTTTTTTTGGGTTAGAAATGGTTGATTAATGATGGGAGGTGTCGGTGATATTTTTGATAATAGAAATAGTATTCTTAAAAGTATAGTAAACCATAAGGAGAGTGTCTTACAAAAAAAGAAAACTATAAGGAGAGTGATTGAAAATTTTCCTGAATAAAAATTTCGTCAATATCAGTTGATTATTGTGTAGAAGCAACAGCTACTAATATGGTGATTGGTATATAGCATTTGATAAGCAACTGTATATATTAGGAAATTGTGCTTTAATTGGAGTATTGGTTTTTTTTTTTTTAATAAAACTTGGTTCAACATTTCTATTCTAAAAAGTAAATTTAAGAGGTTAGCAGTTAATCTAATAACCATCACTCTCAGATTCGAATTTAATCGTATTCTCCCCTGTATTAATGTCGGATAAAAAATAAATCTAAATTAGTAATGTCTGAAAATACATTAGATTTTAGAATGGTTTCAAGAAAACATAAAACTATGGTATACATGTTTGACAAAATATGATGGATTAAATAATTTCTCGAATATCATAAAGACCATGTCCATGTAGTGACCATCATTTTTTTAAAAATTTTCAAATAGATTAAAACTAATTGAGAAATAAGCTAATGTGAAATTGATATTTCAATGAAAAATATGAAATTGGAGTGATATCGTGCTTTATTGAGCCTTGAACTACTTTTGAACAAATTAAAAGCAGTAATTAATTGTTCTAAATGTAGCAGCCTCGCCATCAAGATAAGATGGATCAAGAATCTTTTCGATAAGGTGCTTATCAACACCTAAATGAGGGAATAGAATATGTCATATAACATTCAAGTATAAGGCTTAGGGACTTATCCGGTAGATAAAAACGAATAACATGTCCTTACTTCGAATATTAAATAAAAAAAGATTCGGATGTCTAATATCAGAGCTTACCGAATGTCTAATATCAGAGCTTACCGAAAGACTAGTTTTCATTAATAAAAAGAAGAATAAAGTGTTTGACCTAAAATAGAGGCCGTCTGATTCTAGGTGCATACAGAAGAAAGAAGCTCAGCAAGTGGAGATTGAATCCCACCTACAACCCGAGCTTGCAGTCGGTAGGCCAAATAACCCCTGTCAAATGATTGAGTTGAATGAAGCCCGGTTTAGTAACTTTAGGTTTGACTACCATTCCAAAAAAGAAATTGTATCATTTATCAACTTTTTATGTATTTATACAACTTTTTGGATAAAATTTATTAATTTTTAAAATGCATTCACTTCTTTAGGTTTACTCTTGGGTTCACTTATCACTATATAGAACTTATTATTTTTTGGGGCTAATTTCACTCTAAAATGTTTTTATTTTTATTTTATGCCCTCAAATATTAAAATTTTTAATTTTGTACCCTTAACATTATGAATTGGTAGTAATGTGGACCTCGCACAAAGATTTTCGTCATAAATTGAAGCACCGTGAGTTACAAGTACTTCAGACATGAACTTATATTTAAATTCAGAAATCGTTGGTGCCTTATGTGAGTTGCACATGATATGATTAATCTTTATCTGATTAATGAAACATTATTTTTAATACACAAAACGGTACCAAATTAATTGCAAACAAAGATCTGCAACGATAGACATATCTCATCATCATGCTCGAAGCAATTGCACCTCATGTACTTTAATTTTTAATTAAATACTGAATCACAGTCCGTGTCAAGTTTACATTGCTATTAATTTATAATAGTGAAGGCGTAAATTAAAATTTTTAATATTTGAAAGTACAAATTAAGAATTGAAGCATCTTTTGGAGTACAAAGTGAGATTAGTTGTACTTTTTAAGATATAATTTTTTAGAATCCTCCCTTGATTTGTCTCATTTTTAGAGTATTTGGTGTCACTATTTGGTTTTTTTCTTTTCACTTTCTCGGGTATTTTCATTTAAATTTGTGTCTTTATGTATGATTTTTTGCACTTTTATTTTTTATATTCTTCTTTTATATCTTGGGTTAGGGAGGTTAATTCCTAACAATAATTGCAATCCCAGTTGATGGTTCAGTACAACTTTGAATCCATTTGTTCTTGATTAGAGGTCCCCCTTGCAAAATTTGGAAATCCACCGGCTTGAATTTACAGTAAGTAACGTGGTGCAAATACATGCATTACTCATATGATCAAACGAATAAATGATCATCTAAAATTTTGAGATCTATCCTATATTGCTTTTTTCACTGCGGATGAGCAGGGGGTATTTAACCGTGATGATTAAGATGGGTCTGAGCTAAATGGTTCTCGTAATTTGCAGTAGAGTATTCAGGGGAGTTTGAGGGAATGTGAACAGAAAGAAATATAGTGGTTCACCGGTCCTGGAGCTCAGCTAGTCCACTCTTCAATGGAGGCTCTTGCTCCCTTTCCTTTATTGATCACTGGGGTGTTTTCTCAATACAATCTCACAGAAATTAGGGTTTTTCTCTTTTTTTATCTCTCCCGGCCTCTCGCGTCCCCCTATATTTATAATACGACCCCTCTTCATAGGAGATATCCGGCGAGATCTTTGCCCTTCTCCCGCGGGATTCTCCTTTAAATTAGGAGAGGATCTTGGTTGATTGAGATTTTATGCCTTGAATGTAGCGCCCTACTTCTATGGGAACACTCGTTATTAACCAGCTGTCCACTCCTTGTTTTTTCTACCATCCTGCCTGGGGTGAGCTCTGGGTGGATACCCTTGAGGTTCGGATTCCCTATCCGACCTCCCTTCTGGGTTGACCTCTTGGTCTGAGCTCGTACTTGGAAATATTGTTCCTGGTATCATCAGTTGCCCCCCAGCCCTTGACTCAGGAGAGCAGGGGCAAGGGCTGAGCTGTTTTAGCCGAGCTGGACCCGCACGTGGTTGGTCTTGAAGTGCACGTGTGTTAATGCCTTTTGACGGCTTTTATTCATCATGCCTTCCTCGATTCTCGTGCGCGTTCCAACCTATACTTCTCAAGCTTTAAATGTTCGAACGGCTATCAGAACCGCCATTTCTACTGTTCAACTTCTGTTCCAAACCCTCGGTTTCCTTCTTCTTTCATTCTCAGATTTTTCGGCCTGTGATTTTCTGCTTTCTTGCTCACGATTCAAGTTTCCTAGGTTCGATTTGAAGCTTCGGGTAGTCCCTCTTTTTCGAATTTCCGCTTTGGATCGTTGCTCGTTGCTTAGGTACGTCCCTTAACCTCCTTTTCTGGCTTTAGCGTTCTGGGTCCCTCAAATTCGAGGTGGTTGTTGCATTTTTGGACTTTTCGGTTCTTCTATCCCTGGAATAGGGATTTTTGCTTATCGCCCCTTCCTCACTTTGTGGATTGGGATTCTATTGTGCGAATTCTTGCTTTCGGTAATTACTGTGCCAGCTTTGGGGTTGTTAGAGAGTGTCTGACACACCCTCCCCCTCTCTATCGCTCTTTCAAACTTCCCTATTCTTGTCCAAACATGTCTGCTTCTTCTGGAGCTACTCGTTCCTCTGTTTCCCTCTTAGGGGATAGGTCTGCAGATGAGGATACCGACTTAGGTGATGTAGGTGTAGAAATTGATAACTTTCCTGGTGTCGAGGTTGCTGAATCTGCAGCCGTTACCGAGGAGCCCCCCTCCACGTCTTCCTCCTTGCCTCCTAAGCCTGACAAAGGCAAAGACAAGGTAGGTGGACTCGGGGTCATTGACAGCTCTTCGTACCTTGGGGCCGCCTACAAGCATGCCAGGCTCGAGGGTCCTAGTGAAGAGGTGCTTGGTTTAATGAGGGCCTATAAGGTCCGTTATGGTTTTCCTCCCGGGGTCGAGCCCTGGTGTCCGGGTAATTCTATTTTCTACGTCGAAGAGGTCAAGGATAGGGTCTGTTTCTTCCTTGCGGCCTTCGAGAACGGCCTTCGGTTTCCCCTGCATCCTTTCATTAAAGGTGTCTTGCAACATTTCAATGTTTGTCCTTCCCAGCTCTCTCCCAATTTCTATGGGGTCCTGGTTGGACTCCTTGTATATTTCGTAAGACACAATCTTGGGGTCCCCAGCCTTTCCTTGCTCACAGAACTCTTTAATGTCAAGCTGACCTCTTCTGAGGGTTTCCTATACATTTCCAAGCGCGCTGGTGCTAGGAAGATTATTTTCGACCTCCCTTCTTCGCACAAAAAATGGAAAAAAACACTTCTTCTACATTGGGGGTACCAACTGGGAGTTCAATTGTGCTGACAAAACGGATACTCTTGGTATTCCTAGGGGGTGGAATGAGCCAAAAAACTTGGGTGAGCCCTTGATTAGAGTTAGCTGGGTTTTAATTTGGAAATGACGAGCTGCTAACCTTGTTTGGTTTGTGCGTTCTTTCTTTAGGTTCCAGACTTGAGCTCAGCCCTCAAGACCATAGGGTACTGGATAAGCTGGGAAAGCTCAGACCTGAGAGGTACGCTGACCTCATCGTTTCTCGACGTTTGGTTGAGTTAGGTCTGAGCCCTCCCCCAGCGACCTTGGCTGTTCCACTTTCCGCCGCGAGAGCTGAAGGTGTAGAAGGTGGTACCCTTTCCTTCTCCTTTCTATTTCTTCTCTAATTTCTTTGCTCTTATCCGGCGGACTTTACTTGGATTTTTCAGGGTCCTCCATCATGAAGTTTGCCCCCCAGGATCTTCAGGCCAAGATTGAAAAGCTGTCGCAGGTTGGGAAAGGCAGCAAGCGGAAGGCTCCAGTTGGTACTGAGAGCAGTCTCGCTCCTCGAGCCAAGAGGTCCCAAAAACTGGGGGAACCATCATCCTCTTTAGGCGTTATAGCTCCGGCTTCCTCTTCCGATGTTCCTCCAACCGTATTGATCCCTCCCCATCCAGAGTCTCAACCGATCTCTGCAAAAGGCCCTGCTTCTCCATCCTCCTTTGAGGTCGAAAAAACCTTGGAGATAGTCTCGCACCTCCAGCCCAGCTCCACCAAATACAGTTCCTCCGGAAAGACTGTTGAGGAAAGGAGCAGACCTGAGGTGGGGGAGGATGAGGCCTCTTACTTTGACAATGTGGACCTCGCAGGAACAACCGTTTCTTCCCTTTTTTCAGAGTCTGATGTCCGTAAGGCTGCTTCAATACCCCTTGAGGACTCTATTGCTTCAGCCCTTCAAGGAGTGGCTGCTGTGAGTGCTAGCACTTCCCTTCGATCTTGTCTTTTCTCTCTCTTTTTTTTTATATCTCATCCTCATGAATCGCACAATAAATTTTTTTTTTATATATTTTCAGACGGCTCTTCATGTGAAAGGTCTGCTGCATCGAATTCGTTTTCATGAACTCAGGTCTGGGGCTTTGAAGACCTTTGAGACTAAGGTCGCCGAGCTGACTCGTGAGAACGAGGACCTCCAACTGCAGATGCAGAGCCTCAAGGAGCAAGCGGTAAATGACGCTTCGGACCTCAAGCATACTTTATCTGCTAAGGTTAGGGCTGAGGAAGGAGAGAAGAGAGCTGGGGAGGGAGAGAAGAAAGCTCGGGATGAGCTGCGGATGATCAAGGAGGAGTTGGAGCTCAGAACAGGGGTTTGGGCCAAGGCCAGCCAAGAGGCTTCTGATACCAGAAATTCCCTCAAGCAGATGGAGCGGGATTATTTGGTCCTCAACGAGGCGAATGGTAAACTCTGCGAGGAGCTCCAGGTGCAAAAAGACCTGGTCAGACAGAAGGATGGAGAACTGGCGGAGCTGAGGGATGAAGCCACCACTCAATGGGCTTCTGGGTGGCTGGCTTTCAAGCGCCAAGCTTCCAAGACCTTCCCAGATCTGGACTTTAACTTCTCTATCCCAACGGAGGAGGAGTTGGAAGAGTCTGGATCTGATGTTGAGGAAGACTCCTCGGTTCTGCCTGCTGGAGATTCAGGCTTGGAGGCGCCCATTCTGCCAGCCGTTCCCCAAGTTGTCCCCTTCTCTGCTGACCTCGTGCAAGAAGCGCTTGCCCGAGAAGTCCAAACAGATGAAGTGGAAGTTCCTGGGGCCAATGTTTCTGAGATTCTCGTTCTTCCGGCCTCTGGTACTTCTTCTACCGAGCTGCCGGACTCTGTCTCTTCTGCTGAGGCTGAATCTACCATTTTGCAGGATTTTCTGTCCACTCCTCCCCCAGAAGTTTAGAATTTTGTAATTTTTGCTGAAACAATTTTGTTTGTTGAAATATACTTTTGTTATTTCTGCTATTTGGGAAGATCTTTTGATTTTGAAGTCTGCTTTCGCATATGTCTGATCCATTTTTGAAATCTGTTCTCGCATATGTTTGTTGAAATCTGTTCTCGCATATGTTTGATATATTTCCCCTTACCCCCTTTTGCTTTGAGGGGTGCTGAGCTCTCCTTGAAGCAAAACTTGGCTAGACTCTTTGGGACTGATCAGATTTTGCTTCTTTGAACTTACTTGGACCAGTCATGACCTTGATGTCCCTCTCTTATATTTTTCCTGTGGTTCCAGCGCACGGATTTTGATTTTGATCCCATCGAGCCCTATTCATGCAGAGTTCTTTTCCCTGATCTTGAAAGAGATCTACAAGCTTCTTGGAGGCAATCTGACCTAGTTCAAAGAGTTTTCAGAGCTTTCACCTCCGGACTCCCCTGTGAGGTCTGATTTGTTTTCAGAGAGGTCTGAGCCTACGCTTCTAAGGTCTTTATCCATACTCTGGAGTTGGATCTTCTTTGATTCATAAACGTGAGTTTATCATGAGCTACTGGGCCCCATTTTAAGCTTTGGGGTGAGCTACTTGGCTCTAAAAATGAGCTATTTAAGCTCTGTCGTGAGCTACTTGGCTCTATGGATGAGCTATATCAGCTCTTTCGTGAGCTACTTGACTCTACAAATGAGCTATTTAAGCTCTGTCGTGAGCTACTTGGCTCTACAAATGAGCTATTTAAGCTCTGTCATGAGCTACTTGGCTCTATGGTTGAGCTATATCAGCTCTTTCGTGAGCTACTTGGCTCTTTTTATACTACATCCCTTATTCTGAGAAATAACGGGGCCGCCGTCATTTGTACGCTTGGTCGAACGTGTTTCAGCCGCATCGTATTTAATGCTCAGTTCCCCAAAAACTTGTACATTGATTAAGGAATGCGAAGAGCCGTCGGGTTGGTGTTTTCTTCAATGCTTTCCCTTAGTTTATCACTTTTGAAGATCCTTGTCTATGAATTTTCTCTTTCTTGTTCCTCCTTTCCAACTTCCTTC
>CM042188.1:38254009-38264792 GCA_023539305.1 Ilex asprella | reverse complement strand
AGTATAATTATATATTAATTATAATTTTTTAAGAAAAAATTAAAATTTTAATATTATTTAAATAAATGATATAATAGAACATAAATTTTGATTGTAAAATTTAAAATATTTGGTATTTTATTTTTGATTGAAATATTTTTTGTCTAAGTATAATATTTTAAACTTAAGGAGTCTAAGTATTATATACCTACAAACTTCAAAGAGATTTAAGTGTAATTTATTAACGGATATATTAACATCAGACGTCTAAGTGTTACGCGCGTACTAATTTTATGGGGTTTGCGTGTAATATTTTAAATATCAGAGAGTCTGAGTAATTCAATGACAATTCTCAAAGGGTCTGAGTGTAATTCTCCCGTAATAAGTTTAGAGAGAGAGAGAGGTCCTTTGACTTGAAAATGCACACTAATCCAAATTAATTAGATTCCAACACCCTAATCTACGTTTCATTTCTCTCTCCTAAACCCAAATTTGAACAGCTTTCTTTTGGCATAGACATGGCTGCAACTACCCTTCCTTCCATGGTAGAAGTAGAATCACTATCCAAGCCTGTCCAAGAACTAGCCACAAACAGCAGAAATGAATTTCCAGAAAGGTATATCTACAAAGGTGGAAATATCGATCTCTCTCTTCCTGTGTTGGATGTTCCAGTTGTCGACATTAGCCTCCTCTCATCTTCATCACCCGCCGGAGATGAACAACTCATAAAACTCAACTCAGCCCTCAACTCTTGCGGTTGCTTTCAGGTATATCAATTTGCATACTGGGTTTTATATATATATACCATTTCTATCTATTCTAACAGATTTTTAGATTATTTAAACTTCTATTGTTCGATCTTATGGATGACTATACCGATTCTAAGAGATTTTTATTGATAAATTAATTACTATGGGATTGATTATAAAGTTTTAGGGTTTAATTTTTAAAAAAACTCTAAGAAATTAAGCTCGATTTCTACTTGGGTTCCATTGGAATGCTCGTGAGCTTCTACTGAGCAAAGCTTGAGCAAGAATCTAGCTCGACAATCAAGCTTTACTCAACCTGGAGCTTTGCAAGTGAAAACTTAAGACCCTAGATTTTAAATGCAAATTCTGAAGCTAGCCCCTCAGATAAGACCAGGGCAGTGTTCTTACATGATTTGTACAATTTCAGGCAATAAATCATGGAATGACAAGCTCATTCCTAGACAAAGTCCATAATGTGGGCAAACAATTCTTTGCACTTCCAATAGAAGAGAAGCAGAAATACTCCAGAACAGTTGATGACATTGAAGGGTATGGGAATGATTCAGTTCTTTCAGAGAACCAGACTCTTGACTGGACAGACCGGTTGTACCTTATTGTAAATCCAGAGGATCAGAGGAAGCTCAAGTTTTGGCCCAAAAATCCTGAAAGTTTTAGGTAAATTCAAAATGTTGCCTCAAAACTGGTTATAAGCATATAATTTTGTTATGTGTGGAACATGATTGTTTCGGAGTCAGTAGGTAGCATCAGGTTTGAGGGTGGCCCCTCAGGGTAGAAAGAGTTCTTTTCCTTTTTTGGGTATTTTACCATGGTGTTTTCTTATCAATAATTGTCGTAGTACTTTATGTACATATATATTATGTCAGCTGCCAAAAAAAACAATGACAACTTGAATCTGTCGTTCTGTCAAACTATATTGAATTCAACGTTGGCGTGCGCCAGATTTGTACCTCGTGAATCACATAACTCTTGTCTGTTTTCTGTGTGCTACGTATGCTATCGATGTTTGTGACCGTAAATGTAGATGTTTGTATTTTTTTTCTCAAGAGTGAGTTAGCAGAACAAGAAAGAAAATCAGACAGAAACTTTCTTACATTCGATGAAATTTCTCATAAACCAGCTTTTTTCTTGTAAAAAATCACAGATTCTTCTGCTAACTTTCATACTTTCCAAACACAGTATTCTTGTACTTAAAAAAGCAAAAAAGAAAAAAAAATATGTCCAGAAAACGTTACCCAACAGTATTTAAGATTTTCTTGTAACTTCCATGCATTCCAAAGTGTAAGCAAAATTTTCATACAGTTCTAAACTTCACTTTCTAATCCAACTGTCACTAAGGTAACTTTGTTGTCTCTAACCTTGCAGGGAAACTTTACATGAATATACAGTGAGACTAGGATTGTTGAATGAATTCATCCTCAAGGCCATGGCAAGGTCATTGAGTTTGGAGGAGAACAGCTTTCTGAACCAGTATGGCGACCGAGCAACGATGATAGCAAGGTATAACCTGTATCCTCCATGTCCAAGGCCTGATCTCATTCTTGGTGTCAAACCACATGCAGATGGATCAGCCATTACCTTTCTTTTGCAAGACAAAGAAGTAGAAGGCCTCCAAGTCCTGAAAGATGATCAGTGGTTTAGAGTTCCCATTGTTCCCAATGCTCTTCTCGTTAATGTTGGAGATCAAGCAGAGGTAATTTAGACTGCCTTTGATAACATCACGTTCCTCTAGTCCAAAATTAAAATGAAGTAAAATTTGAAAGCTAATATCTGTGGATTAAGATCTACTGCAGTATTAGATTTCCTTCAATTGTCTCAGTGCTCGATCATCTACCTTATATTGATGGGAATCGACTTGGATTCATGGTATACTGGTTGGCGATGTAGAATTGAGATAATGTAATATTGGAGTAGTTCTTAATCTGTACCCACGATTGTTGTTGTTTCCAATTACTGAACTGCCTCAGCTACTAAGGTTGAAAAGCAATCAGAGGCTTAAAAAACTTAGCACTTAATGCAATATACAAGTTCTATAGGGTGAATTCTGCCCACCAATAGGAATATGAATCTCATATTCCAAAGAGATTTCAATTGTAATCAGAGCTTTAAAAAACAAAAAATAAATCAGAGTTAAATCCGTCGGCTAGTTCGAATATGAGATCTCAAGGGTTGACACCTCGAGATACCAAGTTTGAGTCTTACCTCTCATAGTCCCCTTGCCCGATATTTGTGGATTGGCAAGATGGCTGTGTGCATCCAGAGTCTAAATTGTTGTAACGCATCCAAAGTGTGTTCGTTTAGGATATGGTTTTCCTTTAACAAAAAAGTAAGTTGTAGTTAAAACTTGCAACTTTTGCTTGATGGTGATTGCAGATAATGAGTAATGGAACGTTCAAGAGCCCACTGCACAGGGTTGTGACCAACTCAGAAAGAGAGAGAATGACTTTAGCTGTGTTTTGTATTCCTGGGTCAGATAAAGAGATCCAACCAGTGGAGGAGCTCATCGGTGAAAATAAGCCAAGGTTGTACAAGAAGGTGAAAAATTATGTTGATATTTATTTTCAAAATTATCAGCAAGGAAAGAGACCCATTGAAGCTGCAAAGATATAATCTTGAGAAGAGTCATCCTTTGCAGTTTGTATTCGGCAATGATAGAGATAAATGTATGGGCATACCAACTTAAATTTGGAGTTATTGTTCTTTTTTTGTTTTTCAAAATGCTCAAACAAAAATAAATTCTCAAAGCAGAAGGCAATTCATGTGGAACTTTTTTTGGCCTAGTAGAACTGTTGGAAGAAGCTGCTGTTTGTAGGAGATGACTTTGTAACAAGTTTTTAGAGCAACTCCAGCATTGTGGTGTTTGTTGACATAAACTGTAAAGTTGGAGTGGTCATAGGCTGGATCGGGGCTCGAGCAGGGCCAGCTGCCAAAAACTACAATAACTTTTAAATTCTTCAATTTTCAACACCTTTTATGTAGTTTTTATTTTTATATCTATATTCTATCTGTAATAAATGATGAGTCTAGATCTAATTGGGTCTAAGCCCATTCATGGGGTAAGCCCAGATTAACTACAATGTAGGCCAAACTCAGGTTATGGCCTCAGCCCAATTCAAAGTTCAGAAAATTTAGGAAGATTAATATATGTAAGGAGTAATTATCGTGATAGTCACTCTGAAAGATCACGTCTATAGTCAGTTGTATTTATCTTTAATAGTAGTTATTAGAAACTAGTAACTTACCCATCACGACCACTATCTCGACTAAGACTCTGTGTCTATAAATTATAAACCTTCTACACATGAAGGACGCATCTATTAGAGTTACCTCTTGCACACCACACCTTGAGTCAACATTTGTTCTCTCTCTCCCTTACCTACTATTTTATCAATAAAATTCTTCGACCACCATCACTGTAGTTAGGTCACCTCGGCTCAATCACCCAATCTCTGTATTTTTTTGTTCATTGCTTCATTAATTACCCCACATCATATACTTGACTGTTCATTGTGCATAAATTCACTTTTGTGCATCATTATATTATATGTAGAAAGCAAACAAATTAAGTGGGAGATGGTTTGAAAAGTCTTCCTTGTTACTATTCTTTTCTTTATTTTTTAGAAATTTTAACTATTTAATTATTGCGCATGGTTTTAACCACTTATATTCTAAAATGTATCTCATGTAACTACATCTTTATTCCACTAATTAATTATCACTCATTTACCTAGAAAAAACACTACAACTCATTTGAATTTTTTTAAAAATCAGTAACTAATTTAAATTTTTTTAAAAATATAGTTTTACCACTACTGTTTATAACTGTTTTATAACCTTATTTTTTCTTAATTTTCTATCGAATATTTTAAATTGTATGATGACAATAGGGAGGAAGACACAGAGGAAAGAGGATGTGTGCAAATTTCATGCATCGCACAAGGCTATCGTTAATATATATACAAAACAAATAAATTAGATGGGAGAAGGCTTGTGGAGTCTTTCGTCTCTATTTCATAAATGGCACTAAGGCTCCCTCCAATAATCCAATCACACTATACCACGTGTCTTTTGTAATCACTTCTCAATTCTCCACTAACTAATCATCATTTTTTAAAATTTATTCAAACATAATTACTTTACTACCTAATAACATTTAACAATTTTTAATCTAATTTCTTAAGTTATAAGATGAAAAAGGAAAGAAATTAGTGATAAAATAAAATAAAATAAAGAAGTATATATTACGTGCATTGCATGAGACAGAACCGCTAGTTTAAAAATAATATAAACAATTATAATTATATATATATATATATATATATATCTATCTATAAGCCTGATAAAATAAAAACAATTTATCGAAGTGAAAATAAATACGTACAAATAATACCCATTTTACTCCCCTATGCGGAGAGGAGGAAGAAACAATGAAACATCTCCTCTTGCTATGTCCTTGGGCTGCAACGGTATGGAAAAATTCTCCCCTTGGGCTTGTCATAAATAGATGTGGAATATCAAGGGTGGAGAATTGGCTAGTAGAGAGATTGGAGGAAAGGACCGAGGTTGGTGAAGTTGAACACTCAAAGCAACCCTTATATGCTCTCTTATGCTGGTTCATATAGAAATCACGCAATGAGTGGATCTATCAACACAAACAGCCAAGTAATAGTAGAGTTATATCTCAAGCAATAGAGGCTCTCTCAGAAATTGACAATGTTGAAAATGAAGTCCTCGCCCGAGGCAACCCAAATCAAGTTGAATCTAAATGGTCAAAACCTCCAATGGGCTGGACAAAGATCAACTGCGATGGAGCATACTGCGAGAAGAACAATAATGCAGCCTATGCAGCAGTGACACACAATCATGAAGGCATACTTCTCACTGGAGCTGCGACAAGATTAATAGTCTCCTTAGCTCTGGCAGCCGAGGCCTGTGCTGTGCGTAGAGCTGCTTCAATCGCACTTAATGAAGGTTACAGAGAAGTTATCATCGAATCCGACTCGAAGGCCCTGGTTCTTTCCCTTAATGAAGGATCAACAGTAACCATAAGAGAAATTGAAGCCATTCAATAGGATATATGGCACTATGTGAAAGGCATTACTAAAATCATCTTCAAACACACAAGAAGATCCTGCAACTTAGCAGCTCATTCTCTGGCCATGCACTCTAGGCAAGGCACACTGCCTTTCAACTGGCTACACTCCCCCAAGGCAACTGGCGCAGATCCTCCTCAAAGAAACTAGAATAGGTATTGGGTAAAACTATAATGTAAAGTTTTGTTTCTTTTTTTTTTAATGAAAATTATACTTTTGACCAAACATCAAAATTAATGGAGTCTTGTCGTATTAGGTCCAAACCTTTTTTACACAAAGGGTCAGAGGTTTGAACTTATGTTTGATATCATAAGTTGGGCAGAAAAAAAAATCCCCAAATATGAAGTTCATAAGTTAATAAAAAAAAATCAAAAAAAGACTCATACGAGGATATGTTTGAATTGAAATGGTTAATGAGTAAAATAATCATTTACAGGACTAATGTATGATGATAATAATAATAAATTCATAGATCTCAAAGATATATATATAAATGTTAATTACCAAATATAAGTATGGATTGGATTCATCTTTGAATCTCATGTACTCAAAGATGGGGGTAGGAGTTGGATTTGGAAGGGCTTAGTAAAACCAATCTAATCTCTTACCAAAAATCCATCCAAACATGTCCTGAAGGTTAATGCACAAGAAGGAAATAAATATGTCTGATTTTTTAGACAAAAAGAAAATGGAAGCCAAAAATCTTCAGCTATGATAATGAAAATTGTCATCCAACATCCATTTTGGTTCAAGGAAGAGTAAGGCTACACAAATAAAACCTTTAAATATAAAAAGATCACTCACTAGTCTCCTTTAATTGACAAACAAAAGGCCATTAATATCATGGAATCTATAACAATGTCAGAATTTATATACTTTCTAACTGGTTGTGCCTCCTACCTTCACCAGTTCGACTGTGAGCTTCATCCTCTTAGAGTCAAATGGATTCTGTCGAATTTTATAATATACTAAGGGTAACCCGTATTTAAAAGCACTATATAATGTGAATAATTTTAAAAGAGATATTGATGACCGTTAGATAAGTCTATTTGAGACTGTCAGATAAGCTTATTAAAGTCTGTCCTGTTTTATATTATAAATATCTTGTGCTTCATGCTCAAAAAGTGAATAATGTCATCAAATTACTAGAACTGGTTCCATATTTCAGTCCATAAATCAATATATAAATTGGGTTCAACAAGAAGTGTCGATTTAAAAATAAAAAGCGTAAAAAGTAAGCAAACGTAATGTAGAATACTAGCTCATATTTGTACCCAATAGCACTATGTAACAAAAAATAAATCGCAAGTAATTGCTTGTGCGCGTGGGCACTATAACCCAAAAAATTGTCAAGTCTAATTAATGCCTCTTGTGTAAATTGTAACACAAAAAAATTGTCATGTCTAAGCTGCCACCACCACCGAACTCCTCTATTTCTGGATCATCTCTTCCAACATCACCTAAGTTGTGACTGTAACTCATCACTTCTAACCTTCCCTAACAAAAATCATGAACAAAAAAGCATACCCCAATAACAACCAGTAAGAAAAACTTACAAGCCTGGTAGAGAAAGCAAAAGATTTGGGTCCTTTTTCAAGCCCATCTCGAAACCAGCCAAACGAGAATAAATACCACATAGAAGAGTCAAGACCAAGCTCCCTAATGGAATGGTTAACCGATCCATTCCGGATCGATTGAATTGGTACGAAAGTTGTAACATGAAAAACCCACAAAAAACACGACTTATTTGAATAACCCGGTGACCTACCAATTGTAGAAGTAGGATTTTTGGCAAGCAATAAGCACTTAAATAATACAATTCCAGTGTACCATCTTCTTTCTCATTTCGAGGAA
The DNA here is from genome assembly GCA_023539305.1 of Ilex asprella. Classification (NCBI taxonomy): domain Eukaryota; kingdom Viridiplantae; phylum Streptophyta; class Magnoliopsida; order Aquifoliales; family Aquifoliaceae; genus Ilex; species Ilex asprella. Next base: position 38,257,099 of record CM042188.1, on the reverse strand, counting down.
AAGGTGTAGAAGGACAAGGAAACAACGGAGAGATCCAAATCGAACCTAAACAGGAATGACATAAAAAGTCTTAAGGGCGTTACAACGATATACGAGAGGAATGGAGAAAAACTCGTGGGTGCCGCTATTAAAATCGCCTTTCTGGCTATAATTTCTGAAACTCCGCCCATTTCATAAAGTATTCAACCTGGTTTAACTATATATACCCAATCTTCGAGAAATCCTTTCCCCAAATCCCAGCACCAGAATTGCCACAACCTACACACTGATCACCAAATCAAAACCATTAAATCAAATCCTCAAAAGATGTGGCAACAAACTATTTATTCAAACAATCAACTAAATCAAGTACGGAACAAAAAAAAAGTAACACAATAATAGATTGGCTCATTAAATCCACCAAATTAAATAAATCCCGCAAATCTGACAAAAAAATAATGAACAATCACTTGAACCTTATGTGTTAAGGCATAGGGTCATCTCCACTCTAATTTTTTTGTAAACGAACTACAATGCAAAAAAATCAGATCACTTACTGTCCATAAAACAAAGGTTAAAGTACTAATCCATACCAAATTGATAGCAAGATGAACTTTTATGAAAATACAGGCCCAACCAACCATGATGATTTATCTACCACACAAATACTCAGACTTGTCTTTAATTATTATGTAGTGTGCAGATGACCAAAACCATTGCAATGCATGTAACCATAAGAAATATGGGGGTTGCACATTAAAAAAAAAAAAAAACTAAAGTCAAGCTAGCGTTGTCTGCTCAAATGAGTACTTTCAGACCATGAAAAACTGGTTGTACTAAACATAGTTATCAAATCGTGTATCGGAAGGCGTATCGTAAGATACATAAAATGTATCGTATCGTGTATCGTAAGATACGGTGCAATTTTAAATAAATAATAATAAAATATATATACCTTTGAAAAAAAATCATACACTCATAAAAACATAACATTTCATTAATACTCCACCAATAATTTAAGTCATCAACATAATCCACTACTATTATAAATTTATAATGCAAAGTTCACAACCATAGTTCACTAATTCAAACTTCAAAACAATCAAAGAGACTTCTAATCCAAATTTCTAACATTCATTTTGAACTCAATCTTCAATTTCAATTGAAAATGCATCATCATCATCATTGTGATCGGATGCCAACAAGTCTTCACTTCCTTCATCATCTTCAATTTGTTGTATTTGTTCATCATCATCCTCATCCTCATCCTCATCTTCAAGTTGAACTATTTGCTTCCCTTTTTTCTTGTTTAAAGAAAGATTTCTAGGCCCTAGAAAACAAGCAATACAAAATATAAAAAAAAATATTCAAAGTAATAGAAAAGAAGAAAAAACAAACCACTACATTTTAATTATATATTATTTACCTCTCTTTCTCTTTTTGCTAGTCCCTTCTTGAATCTCAAAACATTCACCAACATTCATCCAAGTAGTGTCCTCAGGAAGGAGTGCATCTTCTTTTTCAGTGATCCACTCATCATCAGATTCCATATCTGAGAGAGAAATAGGATCATAGGAATCACCCTCTAGTATTCTCTTTTGGTGTCTTGCCTCCAATCGAAGATTGTACTTCACAAACACAAGTGCACTTAATCTTTGCTGCTTTAATCAAATTCTCCTCTTAGAGTGCACCTGGTCAAATGTACTTCAATTTCTCTCACATCCTGTGGCACTACAAGTCAAGCTAAGGACGCGGATAACAAGTTGTTGCAATTCTAGACAACATCCTCCAAATGATTCCCACCATAAGGCTATAAAAAATTACAATAGAATACTGCATTAACTAACTTAAGCAATTGCATTAAATGACTAATTTAAGCTAGGTTACCACTAACCAGGTTGTTTCTTCTTTCTCATCTGGATTGCCATGTCCATTCCAAACATAAAATCAGCATTGTGAAAGATATCTAATTGTTTATTAACTTTTTCTCTCACAATAAGACTTGGGCACATTCTCTAAATAGTCTGATAAAGTCTCATCTTTATTTCATAGTCCGCACTACCATTGTAATGAAACCTGAAATAGTTATTTTGACTTACAATGATTATTGATCACTATACAATATATAGATATAAAATGATATAAAAATTGATAAACTTAAATCTTACGCTGGATTGAGATAATAGGCAGCTACATGAAGAGGTCTGTGTAATTGCATGTTCCATCTAGTGTCAACAATAGTCCATATGGACTCATAGTGCTTCTTCACATTACTAAAATTCTTTTGAATTTGTTCCTTTACCTTGTCCATTGCCTCGTAAATATATCACATGGCAGGCTTTATATCCCCATTTACAAGCCTCAACACCTTCACCAATGGCAACACACACTTCATACAATACTTGATTGATCCCCAAAAATTTTGGTCAGCTAGTATAATATCCATCACTTTTACACCATCTCCCTTCTTAGAGTATTGGCTTCTCTGCCATTCTTCAGAAGCAAAAATTGCTCTAAGGCCAATTTTATTCTCAAATAAACTCCTTAAAGTTAAATATGAGGTGGCAAATCTGGTCACACAAGCTCTCACCAAATCCCTTTTCTTTGTAAACTTTCTCATAAGATTTAACACCCAAGAATGTCTATAAATGTAAACTGTGATTTTCCTTGTCTTTGCCATTATATCTTTGTGTGGAGGAAGGTCTCCAATATCCGTCAAAATAAGATCTAGACAATGTGCAGCGCAAGAAGACCAAAATAATTTTTTCCTCTTTTCCATTAACAACTTCCCAGCTTTTACATAAGTCAAGGCACAATTAGTCACAACCTGAACAACATTGTCCTCACCAATCTCTTCTACCATTGAATCTAAAAGCTGAAAAAGATTATTTGCATTCTTACAAATGCCTGAAGTATCAATACTTTTAAGAAACACACTTCTTCTAGGACTATTCACTAAAAAATTAGTGATAGAGCGATGTTTTCCATCAGTCCATCCATCAAACATAAGAGTACAACCCGTTTTCTTCCACTCTTCTTTATAATTTTTCATCAACCCACCATTAATCAAATCTGTTTCTTTTTTCAAAAAAGAACATCTCACCTCATGAT
>CM042188.1:38238120-38253909 GCA_023539305.1 Ilex asprella | reverse complement strand
GTGTGTGTGTGGGTGTTACCTGAGCGAGATGGATGGAGGTGGTGCTGGTGGCACTGGACAGCAGTGGAGGTGGCGGATGGTGCTGGATGGGAAAGAGCTGTGAGGGGAGTTGGGGGGATAGAAAAATGAGAGAGAAGGGAGAAGGGGGGGGCGTGAGGGAGGGTCCAGTGAGAGATTGAAAACACAGGATTGGGGCTCATAAAATGGGGCGCTTTGAGTGTTGATTAAGGAGAGAGGAGATAGAGGGAGGAAATCATTTATTTTATTGCATCAATGGGATGCTGATTGACGCGCACTGGGCCATCTAATTGAGGTGTAAAAAAAAGAAATTTTAAATGCGGAAAAAAAACACTCAATCTTGGGCGTCAGAAATTAAGGCTTGAAATTGAGAAACATAAAAATTAGTGTGGGCGGGAAAACAAAATTCAAGAGTGAATCTGGTTCGTCTGATCAATATTTTTGAGTTAATCTGAGCTGTGAAAAACTCGAGATAACATAGTCCATCGGATGTATCCTTTTTTTTCTTTAGAATTAATCTGAGTCGTGAAAAGCTTGAAATAAGTTTTGAGATTTAAACTCAGCTCTACTTTATTATATAGATATTTTCTATAGTTTTTGAAGAGACTTTCTTGAAAACTTAAATAAGACAAATTCTGAACAAGTGGGGTAATTTACAATACAGAGCACAACAAAAACACAGAAAACTCAAAGCATTATTTAAAACTACCAAGACCACAGCTAGTAGCAAGCCTACTCCCCCCAGCTCCATATGTCTCTCCCTCAAACAATTTTCAGCGGTTATTCACAAAAAAAACAAATGGGCTTCTTTGGCCATTTTTTTTCCATTTAGATCATTTACATTATCTATCCAATAGTAAAAAATCATAACGAAAACAGAGCCTTTTGTCGCTCTTAAGAAAACATCAACTTTTATGTAGTTTCTTATGTTATTAACAATGGGAGCCCCGTAATGGCTCAAAAAGTGGATAATGTCATCAAATTACAAGAACTGTTTCCAAGTTTTAGTGCATACATCAACATATAATGTATGAAGCAATCAAACATAATGCAGAATACATAATTAACAACAGATATGTAGATTATATAATTAACTTGCCTGAACAGAAAACAGAACTTACCAAAAAACAAAGGAATAAATTCTGGCACTCAGAAATTAACAAGCTAAGGAAACATACCATAAACACAAAATCCTAATTGTTTTCGGCCCTCAAGTATCCGACGGAGCAGGCAATGCGGCCCCATTCAGCGGCAACTTCGACAAAACCGGCTGATCCTCCAAAACATCCATGCCCTCCTCCGCCTTCCCAAACAACTGTTTCCTCAAAACATCATGTAAATGCCCAAACAACTCCTTCTTCAAGGACTCAAAGGCCAAGTCCAACCTCTCCAACTGCTCCATCGCATTCTTGTTGTACATAAACAACCCATAATACAAATCAAAGCTATCACTCGCTGTATTCTCCACCAAATCCAACAGTGTCTCATACCCTTTTGTATTAATCGGAGTTGTATCCAATCTCAACTTCTCCAGAACTCTCCCCATTGTATGAGTGATAAATTGTGACCCAGCCGCGTATTTATCATGCTCTGCACAGCTCATTTCCACCATTCTACACCCTTCTCTTTCAAAAATCTCAAGAAATCTTTCAATCCTTATAGCCCTTGACTCTTCATTCCCAACTCGAACTTTTTCATACACAAATGGTAAACCCAACCAACTATCCTTTCCACTTTCGGGCCCGAACATTGGGTGGGTACACAAGATGTCAAAATCACCTGGCAAGATTTGAATGAATAAATTCTTAGGAAATTCTTTCACGGACAATACATCTACGAAGAGGGTACTACGTTTGAGTCTTTGTAGGGGTAACGATCGAAGGACATTTTCTGTGGAGATTATTGAGGTGCAGAGAAGAATGACTTCTGGGTGTTCTTCGCAGAGGTCGTGGGGGTTGGAGAAGAAGGACACGCCGAGTTGTTGGGCAATTTGGGAATGGTTGGATCGGGAGTGAGCCAGGACGGTGTGGCCTTGGCTGACTAGGGTTTTTGCAAGAAATTGGCCAAAATTGCCGAAGCCGACGATGGCGATTTTGAGCTTGGTTGATTGGGCAAATCGGTCAGAGATTTGGGTCTCGTAGTCGAAGGGTTGGGCAGCGTCGAGAGCGCGTATCTGAAGGCGGTGGCGGAAAGGAGTTCGGCGAGTCAGTGGGAGGTGAGGCGGTGGCGGTGGAGATATAGATTGGCGGCGGCGGTGGTAGAGCTGGGCAAAGGAGGAGGAGCGAGTAATTGACGTGGAAGGCTGGAGAGAAAGCATGATGGCATACAGATAAGGAAGGAGGAAGGAGAGAGAAATGAAGAACACTTTCTCACTCAAGAAGGAGGCTGAACTGGCGGACTTGGTGGAGATGAAGATCATAGGCCTTTATGCAACTTCTCATCCATTGTCATTCATATCTTCTTCTGTGTTAAAATTCATGTTAATTACTTAGATAGCCCTTAAAATTATGTTATTTGTGCCATTTAAGTCTATAAACTTATTTTTATGTCAATTTAGTCCACCCAAAAAATAAATTTATGGTTACCCTCTAGTGGAGGAGGAGGAGGAGGAGGAGGAGGAGGAGGAGAGGAGTGGTTGGGGGAGATATAATTATAGAAAAATTACCATAAATAAACTTAAAATTAAATTCATGATATATCCAAATGTAAGTGTGTTCACCCTACCCTACGAGTAGAAAATATAGTATTTCGTTTTCCTATCCAATACTTTGTGAAAGAATTTTTTCTTGGTCTACCCTACCTAATCAAGTGTAGTATTCCTACCAGACTTTTTATCTGATTAATTGAGTAAGAAGTCGGATAAACACTTTTGTAATTATTAATTTTTAAATTATTTTAACAATTAAATTAAATAACATGCACCAATTTAACAACACAATAAATCAATAAGACTAAAACCTAAAACAACTACAACAACAATTATAATAAAACACAAGAAAACATAAACATCAATCCATCATAATTGTTACACAAATACAACAACAATTATTCTAAGTTTAAACCATATAAAACACATTAAAATCATAATTATTTCAATAGATCACCAGTTCACCACAAATCATGCAATCTACACAAAAACAAGTTCATGTTTTAACAACTCAAATATCCACAACAATAACAATGTTATAATATAAATTATACCACACAAATACTCTTATAATTACTAAAAAAATATTTAAAAAGTTAAATATATTTTTTGCAGGTAGGGTAGGAATACGAAAATTGATAGGTATTCTGCATTCCTACTTGATTTTTGCGGCTAACCGTTCAATAGGGTAGGGTCGGATAGAGTAAAAAATTACTGTCAATCGATAATTTGAACACCCCTATCTAAATATGAGTAACATACATTCTCCTACTCCTATCATCCAAATCACGAGTAAATATTTATTATAATAATGACATCATGTCATCATTATTATGTGATATTATCATTTAATAAAAATATAAATCAATAAATAAAATAAAACCCATTTGTTACATGAAATAAATATCAAATGACATGAAAAATTGGTTATTAAAATATGCGGAATCGATTTTCTCACTTGTTATATTTTATTAGAAGACAACATCACATGACAAATGACTTGATATCACCGTTACCATGAATATTTTCTCCGAAATCGAGTGGTATCCCAAACAACACTAATTTGGTACAATACCACTGGATCAAATTATAATGTCATTCCTTATTTTGTAATAATTAAGGTACGATATCCAAGTCACGTTCTCATACCTCTGCATTACATTTAAAAGTTAAAACCTATACTTGACAAAGAAAAAGATGTTACCTATGGGTCGTATGATTGGAAAGCTAGTTTACGAGTCTATATTGGCAACCTACAAGAAAAAACATACCTAGCACGTTCACGAGTCTAACGACTGCTAAAAGATTGGATTTTTCTACTTATGTTCACACGTGACAGAAGAGAATCATTCTGCAGTAACAATGTCATTTTGTGGGTCAAAATTTCAAGGCCAATCACTTGGTAAAGAGATCATGTTACATTATGAATTTGTATCTAATTGATCCTTCAAACACCGCTGATGAAAGGAAATGAAAATAAGTAGTCACAGACATGAAAAGAGAAAATTTTCGATGAGAATAACCCAAATAATAGGCTAAATGATACTTGGGGGAGAGGAGAGAAATACAGACTCGAGATACGTAAAATCACTCACAATGGACAAAAACATGCACAATGGAGAATGGACTGTTCATTTACTCAGGAAAGAATAACCATACCGTCCCAACTCTTCTTGATCATTATCATCATCGTCACTACCACAAACCTCGAAGGGGAAAAATTCTCTCCGCATGCCTAAGCCTTACAAATTTCCCGATTTTAGGAACCACCAAAAACACTAAATACTCCAAATAAAGTTAGAAGATGAGACAGAGAAACAAGGTAAAAGAGAGACTCCCGGTAAGAGAAAGTCAGACAACATAAAGTCAGAGGCCAACATCCCCTGCAGTGCAGTTTCTTCTCCTTTAAAAAATCTTGAAGAGCAGGCCACCGTGGGTGGCGAAGAACGGAGCAAACACCAGTGATTCGACTGCCATTAGCTTGATGAGGATGTTCAACGATGGTCCCGATGTGTCCTTGAGAGGATCCCCAACAGTGTCACCGATCACAGCTGCCTTGTGTGCATCAGATCCTTTGGGACCAAGGGTCCTGGCATGCTCCGAGGCACCAGCCTATCATCCCACAACCAATTCCCGAGCATTAGTCTCACAACGACATAATTATGTTTGAAGCTCAAATGAAAGAAAAATATAAAGTAAATCTTTTACCTCAATATACTTTTTGGCATTGTCCCAAGCACCACCAGTGTTCGATGCAGAGATAGCAATCTGCAAATATGGGCAGGTTAAGAACAAAGAGTCAGAGCAAAGCTTTCCTCATGACATATAAAGACAAGACGGAGAATATTCACCAGAATGAAACGGGATTCTAGACCCTAGACACAACAGTAAAATAAATGTCTACAATTAACCTTGTGAAGTCATTATTCATTATGAATGGATTAAACCATTTGCATGTTATCTAGTAAAACTGGGCTCCTGCGTTTAAATAAAATTCAAGTTCATCTACAAAACATAGACTCATTGAGAATCAGTAATATCGTAAGGATCAACAGTTATGATCATAAGGGACCAACAGTTTGTAATAATTCAGACAACACAGATAGTATTCATAGATCACACAACTGTGAGTACAACAAGCTGCTCTAGCTTTACCTGAACACCAGAGACTAGGGATCCAGCTAGGACGCCAGAAAGTGTTTCCACCCCAAAGAAGATACCCACAATAAGGGGTGTGAGCATGACAAGAGCACCAGGTGGAATCATCTCTTTGATGGATGCATCTGTGGAGATCTTGACACAGGTGGCATAGTCAGGCTTGGTGGTGCCTTCCATGATACCAGGGATAGTATTGAACTGCCTGCGCACTTCCTCAACCATCTTAAGAGCTGCTTTTCCTACACTCTTCATTGTCATGGCAGAGAACCAGTAAGGAAGCATTGCACCCACGATCAAACCAATGAAAACTTTCGGTGTCAATACATCTACAGTTGAAATTGATGCTCGACTCACAAATGCACCAAAAAGGGCCAGGGACACAAGAGCTGCAGACCCAATGGCAAAACCCTAATAACAAAATCACAGGAATATTATTAGGGGTGATTATATTAACCTTGACCATGAAACTTTCATTAGCCAAGAATTGGCATCATATCTGCCAATTGTGATCGAGCTCAGGTTAAAGATGTTATATACCTTCCCAATTGCAGCAGTGGTGTTTCCTGCAGCATCAAGGGCATCAGTTCTTTCTCGGATTCTGTGGCTCATGCCAGCCATCTCGGCAATGCCTCCAGCATTGTCACTAATGGGACCATATGCATCAATAGCCAAACCAGTAGCTATGGTGCTCAGCATTCCTAGGGCAGCAACAGCTATACCATACATTGCAGCAAAACTAAAACTAACAAAAATGCTGATTGCAATGGCAAAAATAGGAATAATGACAGATTTGTATCCCAATGCAAGGCCAAATATAACATTCGTAGCAGCTCCAGTGCGGCAGGAATCAGCAACATCTTGCACAGGGCTGAAAGATAATGTAAAGCTAGCATTAAGACAACTTACAATGCGAAACAATGAGAAACATAAATGCTGCAAAAACCAGGTACCTGTAAGCATTGCTTGTATAGTACTCAGTCACAAATCCAATAATAAGCCCGGCCCATAAACCAACACAAACACATAAGAACAGTTGCCTGCAGACATATTATTGTCAGAACCATGAGGAAGCTTTTTGAATATGCATGTGAACAAACTAGTTCAATTGTGTTCGACATATTATTCAAATATAAGAAGTCTCCTTAGAAAAATAAGGACCAAAAATTAAATGTTTGATTTCTAGCACAAGCATTGAATTTCACTTAAAAGTGTTCCAGATACATTGCTGTGAGGCATTACATATAGATTGTTTCTACAAATTCAATAGTATTCCACTACTCACTTTTTTTTTCTGAGCCATTAGAAAAAAATATATAATAATAAAATAAAGAAGAAAAAAAATAAAAAAAAATAGTATTCCAGTTATAGCGACCTATTCATTTTTATTATGGAAGATATCTACCCTACGTTGCGGGTATACCTTCAAATGCTAATCCACAGAATTAAATAACCAGCAAAAATTAGTTGTTTGACTTCTTGCACATGGATTCCATTTCACGTAAAGTAGTTTCAGATACATTGCTATGAGGCATTACATATGGATCATTTTTAGACATTCAAGAGTAGTCCAGTTATTGAGATGTATTCATTTTCATTGTGCACGTTATATATTCTATGCTGATGTAGTGCCTTCAAATGCTACTGAAGAGAAGATCATGCCAAGGCAATGATTGAGCTTACCAGTTTTTAACTTCTTTCTGCACTCCAAAATCATATATGGTGAAGGAAGATGGAAGGGCTATCCAACTAACAAATGCAATTCCAATGGTCATTAGTACAGTGGATATAATGAGTTGCTTCTTCAATGCTGGCTCAATTTCCTTTACATCCCTGACTTCAAAGAAATCAGTTGCAAATAAAGTGGTTACCAAACAAACAAGGATGCCTACGGAACTGATGAGAAGAGGATATAACATTCCAGTTAAATCCTCGTCAATCCCAAAGGAGGAGATTGAAGCAACAACGAGGGCAGCACAGGATGACTCGGCATACGAGCCAAATAGATCAGATCCCATACCAGCGATATCCCCAACATTATCACCAACATTATCAGCAATCACCTGCACAAAAATTTACAAATTTACGTACTCCAGAAGCAAACCGTTAGAAACTTCAAATTTTCTAGAAGAACATTGTATCCTACCGCTGGATTTCTTGGATCATCTTCTGGGATGTTTCTCTCCAACTTTCCCACAAGATCAGCACCAACATCAGCAGCTTTTGTATAGATACCTCCACCGACTCTGCCAAAGAGGGCCATGGAAGATCCACCAAGACCATAACCAGTTATAGACTCAAACAGACCTTCCCAGTCATCACCATAGTACAGCTTGAAGAGGTTGATTGCAATGTACAACACCAGAAGACCATTTGCAGCAAGAAGAAAACCCATGACTGCCCCAGATCTAAATGCAGTGATAAAGGCCTTTCCAACCCCCTTTCTTGCCTCCAAGGTGGTTCTGGCATTTGCATAAGTAGCAATTTTCATTCCAAGAAATCCAGAAACCACTGAAGTGACAGCACCGAGCACAAAGGCTACAGTGCTAAAGGCAGCAGTTGCAAGAGCAGGTTTGCACAATTTTGAGCTATCATATGTACAAGCCTGGCCCTTGGTGCTAAATCCATCCACAGAACCGAGGAAAACGAAGATCAGAATGGCAAAAGCAACCATGAAAACACCAACATACTTATATTCCGTGAAAAGGAACGAAGTTGCTCCTGTGGAATCAATGGATCTCAAAATTAGAATACGCCAAAGCTTCCCTCACATGTTGGAGAATGTATGTCTGAACTTTATACGGAGTGTTAGGATGAATTTGGGGGAAAAAAGCACAGAAACAGGTCAAAGTCATAGTTTTGGTGAGGATCACAATTATCCCTTATCACCTTTGAAACTAAAATCCAAAAGAAATGGAAAGGCGTAAAAACAGTCAACATTATGAAGCATTCAGTATTTACAGGTTAGGTAAAAAAAGTAAAAACTAAGATTCCATCTGCATACCAGAACCACAACATTAAATCAATTGCACCATCCAACGTCATTGAACTTACAAAAAGGCAATAGCCTGAATTATTTTTGTATTGAGCTGAGATCTATCCAAAAACTCAAGTGACACTTGCGATTGCTACAAATTTAATTTTGAGATGAAGCCATGTAGGAAGTAAAAAAGAAAGAGAGAAAAAATGAACAGCATGGAAGTGTCTAATTTTCCATGAAATTTTACATGATCAAGTTGCATTTTTGATAGCACTCTAAATCAATTCACCAGTGGTCTAGAATTCTATCCATTTACTTCTGGAGGTATCAACATAAATAATGTTCTATATCATTCATAAAGTTTCACGATATTCCATCATTTTCAAATACGATCAATCCATCGGATTTTTTAAGGTTTCCATTTTCTATAAATTATGAGTATTTACATTAAACATCGGTAATATAGCTGCAGAGAAGGCATAAGTGCACTTATGTTGACAATCCCGGATCAAATCTATGATAAAAGGCAACCAGCATGGAGTCATACAATCTAGTATAGCATCATAGGCAATCACAGTACAATAACCACAAATAATTACCAAAACAACAACTACAACATAATAATACAGTAATAAGCCAATGTCAACTCAATTTCTGAGATCTACCATAATTACAATGACACCACCAATGACACTCATGCTTTTACCTAATGGCAAGTGCCAGTGCTAAACCACAAAAAATACAAACAAAATGACACCGACCAACAAAGGTAGCTGACCAACGCAAACAAAAAAAAGATAACAACAACCATGTGTAAATATTTTGTTTAAATGTGGAAGGCCCCACAGGTTGGTCATTGACTCATTGGTGATTAATTGCAGCATACTTTAAAGACTTCCAAGATTGAAACATGGTCAATCACGTTAGTAATATAAATTACAATAATTAGTGAAGTCCAAATACTCGAGCCTTAGTCTACATACAGCTTTCAAAAACGAACTATTATATAATTTACAGCCAACAGCCAAAAACAAAATAAGCTACTATATCTTAATGAAATCCCCATAGTCTAACCAAACTACATAAGGTAACAATAAAAAATCAGTGCTTAAATCTCCAAAAGTCTAATTCCATAATGGGTGCCGTTGATGAGGGGCTCAATTTTCATAGCTAACAATGAAACTTCAGAAAAAATCAACGCTGACATAAGCTATAAGGAAACAAATAACTCAATAAAAACAAGCATTAATCCAAAATTAAATTTTCTGATTTTTCCAGCTTGAACCCTTTATGTAACCTGGATTTTATAATCAAAGCATAAAACTCAAGCTTAAAATCAAAGCACTAAATATTTCAAAAAAAAAAATAATAGGGAAAATTTTCAAAAAATAAAAGAAAAATGTAAAGACAAACAAGGGATACGAATTTGTATACATGAAGCCGAACCGTCACAAAACACTACACATGTAAGCATAAAATACTTATACACATGTATACATATCCATACTCGCGATACTCATATAAGTACATATATGCACATAAATATGAAAAATTTTGCCTAAATTTACTACAATAGCGAATCCAAACTAAAAGGACCGAAATTTAACACCAGATCCATTAATTCTTTAAGATCTGAGCTAAAAATTCCATCTTGAGAACTCATCGAAAAATAAAAAAGTTTTACCTTCAGAGATGGCGTTTTGAATTTCGGCGCATTTCTGAACGACGTTGTGGTCGTTAATGCCTTCTTCTTCTTCGATTAACGCCTCGGTGAAGCCGTTCTTGCCATCACCGGAGGGCTTTTCCGAGGAGAGCGAGACGCGAGAGACGATGACCCACTGGAAGAGAGAGAAAATGATTCCAACAACGGCGCAGACTGGAATCAGAATCTCAGTTGCGAGATCTGGTAGAATGGCCGCCCCCATGGTGGCGTTATGGCGTAGTAGCAGTAGTTTCCGTACAAACCTCGCCGGAAAATAAAGGAAGACGACTCTAAAAACGATAAACTAGGCGGCTTCTGCGCTTGTTCTGTGGCTCTCCCTCTCCTTGGTTTGAATGGTTGTTTCGACCTCACGAACCTATAAATATACAGAGAGAGAGAGAGAGAGAGTGAAAATTGTGGGTTAAAAATAGAAAATTCAAAATTTCTATAAAAGAAAATAATATTTGTTATTACCAAGGAAAAAATTGTTAATATATGCTATTACCAAGGAAAACATTGTTTTTTTTTATCAGAAAAAAAGCATACATCAAAATATATTAAGTAGAAAATTTTAAATTACAATCAATCAAAATAAAAATTTTAAACTCGAGAGGAGGTAACCTAACCGATCAAAGAAAATATTGTTGGTTCCAAGGTATTCTGTTCAATGGAAATGGGAGTAAGAGATTGGAAATAACAAAAATAGCTGGTATTTTTTGCCCAAAATAAAATTTAAAAAAAAACAATTCAAGGTTTCCATTTGGATATTTTTTTGGATAATATTAGAGGGAAAAAAAAGAAAAAAATTAAGTAGAAAAAGACAAAAATTAAGTAGCAATTAATGTAGAGATAGTATAAAGGCACTTTTAGCCAATTTTTATTCATTTAAAATTTAAATTTTATTTATTATACCAATGACACATTATTTAATTAGAAAGTGAATTAGATATAATTAAAAAATGATCAAAACAAAAATAATTTTTTAATTTTATTCCATAATGATTCAAAAGAAGTTTTATTTTTAAATGAAGTTAGACGACTCAGTTCTCATCTTATATTAGTTTGTAAGGTTATAATATTTTTATTATTTTTTATTCATTTATTTTTTTTTTATCATTCTCCAACAAATTTTTAATTTGATCAAAATTCCCACCAACTGAATAAAAGCTTTAATAAATGAGTCATTAATTATGCTAGTAATTTAATCATTAGATTAGATGAGCATCCACGTTAGTGACGAGATATTCTCAACTCCTAATGGTATGAAGATAAAGCCCAAGTCTGCGAACTTGTAAGTTTAGATATATTATGCTTGGACCTTCTAAGTTATGTCAAATTGTACTATGATCCTGATATTTTATAAAATGACACGGGAATGTCAAGCAAAGATTTTTAGTAATGAATTAACTTATTTAACCTTGATCAAAATCATTGAAATTTTGGCCAAAATTTGATGAATATGTGTGTGCATGTGTGCGTGTGTAAGAGAGAGATGGAAACTACAACACCAATCCATGATTGGCAACCTAGCCCTTACTCAAGTTTTCCCTTGGCGTTGGCTTAGCTCAATCTAATGTACCACTTTTAGTGGTGTAAATTTTTTTTTATTGATAAAGGGAAATTGACTTGGCCGAACCATAAATTCAAACATCTTGAATTTAATTCTTGTTGATGACTCTCGAGTTTTACTCATATTTTTAATTAAGGAGTGATTGAAGGTATCATAGATTTACTCTACTATAATGAGCCCAATGTAATCATGCCTAAGAGATTTTCCTCGTCGCCAAAGAAGAAAAAAAAAAAGAGAGAGACAAAGGGGGTTCGTTTGTTAAAATTTCTAGAAATAAGAGATTGTTGTGTATTTTTACTAATATGAAGAGACCATCGTGTTATTTTGTAAAAAGTAAGGGATATTTAGTGTGTTTTGGTTTGCACCTTAAACGAAGCTTCCATTTACTTTGTCCTCCGTTGTTGCAGGCTGGTGAGGTGGCATATTCGGATAACTCTTACGAGCGTATTTGAGACGCACATTTCGTGCCCGAATCAACCTTCGCTTTTACTTGGTTTTTGTCCTTTTTCTCACTTTGTCTTTTTATAATTACTTTATTTTAACCCCAATGCAAAAAGGCGGGATATTAGTCAAACAAAATTCAGAAATTCTAAATTCATTTCTCAATTTTTCTGATCGATTTAAGGTTATAAAATTCCATATCTGTTTTACTTGGAGATTTTGGTTTAAAAGTTTTATCTATCTCGATCAATTTAGGTTCAAGAGAAGGGGATCGAAAGACTCAATCTTTAAATATCTTCTTCTCTATTATTAGAGGAGAAGAGTTCTTTTTAATCAAGAGTGTTGAGAGGTTAGAGACGACCGATTGGATCGAGAGGGTGACTGCGTCCATTCAAAATTTTTGTTATAACCCATAGATAAAAAAAATGTGGTTGAAGCAATTTTTATTGGGAAACTTGAAAATAAAAAACATTTCTTTTGATTGGAATTTGGTTTGTTGTATCCGTTGGAAAAACATGTCTTAAGTGTGAAGAAAAGTAGTCATCTTTGTAGTACCATCCCTTTATTGTGATTTCATTTCTCCCCAAGGACTACAAAGTAGCAAAACACATGCACAACATTTGTGAGAAATCACGAATGTCGGGCACATTAATCTTCATCTTATATGTGAAAACTAACTAGTTATTGATATTTAAGAATCGTAATAGTAATCAACCATTGAATACGTACTTGTCATTTTAGTTCTGATGATGATAAACGTATGATACAGATGCGATTATATTAACCCAAGCAATAAATATTTGATACTTTTAATATTGCATACCCCTTTATAAACTTAGTTTATAACTTGTTGTAAGTTATTCCAACAAGTTAAATTGAAGCCAACAAACTTTATCTATAAATAAAAAAGGGATTTATTCCTTTATACACTGATTTGTTTTATTTCAAAATCAAGTATATGGGAATCCAATGCACAAGAGATCCAATAGGTGGAGACCATTTGCATACATTGGCCTGATATGACATTGTAAGGTATCAAGCAAAGCTAAAAGGATAGTAATCAGCATCTTCACTTTTGACCACAAAAATTTTCCATGCAAATCCTTTTCTTTTTTATAGTTGAAAAACTATCCCAACGGAATTTTGCCATCTCATGGTTACAACGTAAATTGAGGACATACGTAGATAATCACTCGTAAATTATCAATATCGGAGTTGGAACCACGAAATAGTTACCGTTAGAAATATTTTTCACCTGGGTTTTATGATGGATGATGGGACAATGTGGAAACATCATAAATTCTATTAGAATATTCAATTTCATGTTTGTATTGAGTTTAGATTCTCTGAGTTATATGGATATTGAGTAGATAATTCAAATGGCTTTGAGAGGCTCAGTGCATTTGGTCTTTCTATTCAAGGGTGTGCAAGCCTCCAAAGGAGATAATAGTCTAATTTTGTTCAATTTAATTTAATTTATATTTATAGTTTATTTTGTTTGTTGTTATAATATTTTTTTGTAGTCTAGGTTGATTGTGGTTTTGCTGTCATGGTCTGGCTGAAGAAGAAGAGACAACAAATGGGGTTGAGTAAGTCCTAGGGTTGGGACTGTGCAATCATGGCTGGTTAGTGGTCACTGTGGGACCTTAGCCCATGTTCTCTGAGCTCAACCCCATAACTGTTTCCAGATCTCACCTTTTGTTTGAGAGCAAACATTTTGACAGTACCAATTAATGCTTTATGAAATATTGCACAATATTGGTTTCAAGTTGATAATTTTCTTTTTCTTCTGTTTTTTCGATCATAGATCAGTTTACGCACATTTCGACTAATCTTGTCCTCGATCCGGTCAAAAACAGATCATCCACACCAGAATTAAGAAATTCATGAGGGATAAATTTCTATTTAGTCTGGTCCTAAAGAGTTACCAAGATTCAAAATCTATACATCTAAGTTTACAATTCATCTCTATTATTATTTAAACTATTATTTGGGCTGGTTGATAATTTTCTATACGATTTGTCACGCGACTCGACTCTAATAAGACTCATAAAGTGATATTTTAAAATCTCACTAATAAATTATATTCTTCTCTTTTTGCTTTTTACGCTTGTATAAAGCAGTTTTGCATTTTTTGTCCTCCGATAAATTATCACTACATTACCTTTTTTTTTTTTTAGAAATGTCTTCTTTAATACAGATGCATCTTGATCTATTATGATACTATACCTTCCTATATCATATAATGCCGAGCGAGTACAATTCATTAGATTAATTCAAGGTTTTTCCTCTAATCTTATTCCAAATAGTAAATTGGATGGTGTGGTGTCAAATAAGAATAATTCAATTTTGATATGACAAACATGTCTAATTAATATTGCACGATGTTTTTTTTTTAATTTCTTCATTTAGTATTGTATGTTTTATTATAGAATCAAATAAAAATTTTAAGGAACAAATGTGTTTGAATTTAGTTAATAGAAGAGGGTCATAGTCTTAATCATGGGGTTTATCGTTCGCGGATTACACATGTTGATCAAGATTTTAAAAGACTAAAATAATGCAACTTAAATATGACACTACCTAAGCAATGATGTAACTCAAATTATCACAATCTGAACATGAGAAGTTTTGAATCTGCTGTTGACCTTACACCACACCAGATCTAGCAAGAAATTTGGTGTATTGTCAGTTGCCTTCCCTTTATAAACAATTGGTTTGCATGGAATGTGAGGTACCAAATTGCCCCCACAGATTTTGAATTTGCCAGCAACGTTGTACAGTTTTAGCAGACACACAAATCAATGTAAACTTCTCCTGATTGTAACAGCCCATTGTCTACAATGACAGTGACATAATAAGGTTGGCAATTTAGCCAAAATTAGTAGTTGTAATCTAATTTTTGAATACGTATAATTACTCGTAAGTCTTGCTTTTATATGATTATAAAACTTAATGTCAATCTGAAGGGTAGTTCAAGTCATAATGGAGACGAACTGTAAATTCAAATGTCCTGAGATTGAATCTTGACAATCTTTTAGGATCAGACCGTAAAAAATTTATCTTTCATAAATACTCTAGTCTCAGTGTGGATATTCTGTTTTTGATAAGATCAGATAAGAGATTAGTCGAAATATACGTAAACTGATCCGAACATTCTTGATGGATGAACTTCAAAAAAAACTTAGAAGTCGATATGTATGAACTTACGTGTCAGACTTTGTCAAACCACTAAATTAATCACTCTTAACAATAGCAGTTGAAACATTCTTTTGGGGGGTGGGGTCGGCGGTTAATTTCTTATACCTGTGAGGGTAACTTAGCAAATATTTTAATGAAGTTTATGAGTTGTTTTTTGAAATTATAGGAGAGCAATCGCCTTCTACACCAGCTAGAACCACGTTGGCAATGACCATTAACCAGATCAGACAAATTTTAGGTTTATTTTTTTTCTTATAAGGAATCAATGGGTGACAGGTTATAACCATAATTGATTTGTTTTAGGATTGTCAAAAGAATATACTTTTATGTTGTTAGTTTTTTTTTTTGGTGGCAGAACGAAATTATTTTTTGTTTTTAAAGTAACATGTCGCCTGAAACATCGTGTCACATTTACAATTAGAAGCAATAATCATGTACGTTGTACATGAAAAATTTTATTAAAATATTTAATAAAATATATAAAAATTTTAATTATATAGTTAAATTAGATATTATTTCATATTTAAAATTTTTTTATTCTCTTCGTAATTATAAATACTCAATAGACTTATTTT
>CM042188.1:38208368-38238110 GCA_023539305.1 Ilex asprella | reverse complement strand
ATTTTTTTATTCTCTTCGTAATTATAAATACTCAATAGACTTATTTTCTATGATTCTGTCATTCGAAGTACCAAGTAGTAAGACTTAAAGAATTTTCTTGTTTCGGTTCTTTCTTTTTGTTGCATTTACAATTAAGTATATTTTTATCTTTGTAAAAATTTTACAAAGATTATTTAATTACAGAAGAATATAATTATAATTTGCATATTTAAATACAAAAAGGCATATTAACGTTTGTAGTTTTTTATAATGACAAAATAGTGAATATAAAGTTTTATTATATTAATGTACTTTTATTAGTAATATGGTATACATATAAACATGAATAATTCTATTGGGATTTGTGACATAATTTATTAAAACAATTTGTTAACTTAATTCTCTGTGACTTTTAGATTGATTATGAGCCCTATAAAATATTAAAAATTTTGTGTTAATCTAGCAGTGACAATAGAATCATATTATTAAGTCAACGGATTAAGTTAAATTTTTAAGTGTAGAAATGGGTATATGTGAGATGAGTCATTACATGCATGTGTAAGAATTAGCTTGTTACCCTAACGAATTTCTAATATTTTGTATTTTTAAAATGGAAACACTTATTTTTAGAAAATGAATAGTTGAAAAAATTATTATACTTCAATTAAGTTAAATCTATATTTCATAAGTATAAACATTATATTTCAATTGTAGGGGGGTGGAAGATGTAATTTAGTGACAGATAACACTGTTAATATAAGCTAATAAAAATGGTGGGTGCTCTACGTAACAGCAGCAACCACGGAGAATTAGAGACGAAAATGACATGACAGAGAAAGTGTTTTAAGGGGCACATAGATAGAAGGCCAAAAGGTTTAAGTCACGTTAGGACATGCCGTGTCTATGTCAATTGTAAACAATGTTTGAGATGAATTTGAAAGAGCTGAAAGTCACAGGAAATTTCTCTTTGTTCAATGGTTGCATGTACTTTGTTTTATAAAACGTACATTATTTACGTAGGATGGGTGGTTGGAAATTCTTGTAGAATAGGACCCAAAAAGTTATTGGCCCCTGTCAGTTGGCCTTGAAAGAGATGGAGGGGAAGGTTGGGATGCAAAACGGGAGTCTAGATCTTTTGTTATACTTATTGTTCCTCAAAACGATAGTATTTTACATACAAAATAATGTCATTTTATACATAAAATCATATCATTTTTAAGAACAATACCCTTTTTTTGTATAGAAAAGGATTTGCTTTTTTTTTGTAAAACCGACCTTCCTTGTGCCTTGGTGTTTGTGAGTTAAAAATCCTCACCCTAATGTCAGGGGTTCAAGGGTTGGTAGACAGAGGAGAGAGAAAATTTAGAGATACTCTAAAATTACTCTTTTTTTTTTAAGGTACAAAAATTATCACCTTGAACTCTGCCTGAACCCAACTTGCAACTTAAACTCTTTAACACAAGTACTAATTGTGCTTCAATATTTAAGTTCGAGTTGAACTTCGAGCTCAATTCAAGTAAAAAAAAAGGATTATCCAAGTACTTTCTCAATATAAATTGGGTTGAGTGTTTTTACGCAAACCCAAATTCGAGCACTAAAAATCTATATCAATAAAAATATTTTCAGATTGCATTCTGATTAATCCGCACAAATTGCTGGACTATTTCCCTCTACTAACCTTTATTAAACATTGATTTTTGACCTTTTATGATCATTCTTAGTACTATCGTTTCAAATTTGGAGTTCAATTTAGACCAGCAAGTCTTGATTAATCATTACAATGGAATATTGTATAGAAGACAAACATTCATTTAGATTATGAACATTTTTTCCCCAAGCTAATGTTTTTAAGGGTAATGCTATACTGATCAAAAAAAATTTTAAAAAAAAGTGTTCAAATAATGTGAAAGCTGACATGATAAATAAAATTTGAATTCTAAATGAATAGAAGCGTGACCAAAAGTATTATTAATATAGATTCTTATCCTTTGTTTTTTATTTTTGGTCTATGTTTTTGAACAATGTAGCATTTATCTATTTTCAAAACTTCTAGAATATTTTTTTTTTGTTTAACGGTAAAGGGTATTCGGACCTATTTATGCGCTCTTTGACTAATCTCATGTCCCATCCGATAAAAGATAAAACATTCACGTCAGGATTAAGGTATTCATAAAGAATAAATCCTACATGACTTAACTCCAAATAATTGTCGAAATTTAAACTTAAGATATCTAGATTTAAAACTCGTCGTTTTACCACTTTGAACTACTGTTGTGTTTGAATTCTTTCCATAAACAGCATTCATTTTGCAATTTGTATGATCATGTCAAATTCTTGACCCCAAAAAAAAAAATGATGATGTCAAATTCATTGGTGAAACAAACTTACTTGCCCACTGGTTTAATAATAGTGGACCATTAGTAGTCAGAGAACTTGAAGAGTCCAATTCATTGGGCAGACCTTGGGTTTGACCCAACAAAGTTGAACAAAGGGCTTGACATGGAGTTTTTGAATTTGAACAGAATTTATGAAGTGTGTTATGTTTGAATTGATACGTTGATAAAGTAGTAGGTGTCATCATGTTGGGTTTTTAATGTTAATCTTATTGGACAATTGTAATAGGTAAACTTGATACATAATAAGAAAAATTAGGAGTGTCAATCAAAATATGTCTGGAATCATATTTCATTTCAAGTCATATCGTGCATGTCAGCTAGTGTTAATACAAGTTATTTAATCATAAAAAAAACAAAATAATATTCATTTTCTTCTCGTAATATCAGCTCATGGAATACACCTGTCTAACACTAGTGTCACATCGTGCCATTTAGATAAAATTGACATCCCCTGTTTAAAATAAAAAATGCTATGCAATTCAAATTTACATTTGAAAAGATATTTTAAAAGAACGGAGATAATTGAATGAGTGAGTCTTATCAATTTTTTAAAATAGGATTTACTAACTCAATGATTCTTATGTGTTTTAGTTATACATTAGAGATAACCGGTGCTTAAAATTATAGTGTAATGTGAATAATTTTGAGAGAGATGTTAGTGTTAGTAGTATGTTCTATGACCAATCATATAGTTGATGTTTTGGAATTATACTAGTAATATTCATTACTTAATTAATAAAAGGACAATCTTATGCCCCGTTTGGTAACGTTTTCGTTTTTCGTTTTTCAAAAACGAAAAACGGAAACCAAAAACGTTTTTTTTTTGTTTTTAAAAATCGTCCATCGTTTATCAAACAATGACAGAAACGAAAAACATAAACGGTTACCAAACGAATTTTTTTTCTTGCTTTCTCTAAATATCAAAATAAAAACAAAAAACGAAAAATTTATAAACGTTACCAAATAGGGCCTTATTTATCATGTTATTGGGTAATTTTATTTTAATATACATGATATAGTCCATGGGGTACAAGTTAAAAAAATAGTTTCTCAAAGAGTTGAGAATAAGAGACATATACTTCTTAGTACTTAACTTTTAAATATTCTTAGTCATACGATTACTATGTGGACATTATGTAATTCAGATAGACTAGTTAGCATACACTATATTTACTCATATTTAGTATGAAGCGACTCATCCAAGTCACTAGTGTAGGGACACTGAAGCAAGTTTGTGGGTGTTTGTTAGATAACAAGTATATTGAACGTGACAATTGACTAACGTATGATTTTTCATATGAAATTTTACATATCTATCCATGTTAGATCCTAAAATTATAGTTATGCAAATGATTCTTAGACTTGAGACACCATAGTTGTTTTGTGCATGGACTTCTATGCTTTAACTATATAACATATTCATATACTAACCATGTAACTTAGATGTGTATTGTTAGACATGTATAGAGACTTATGAGTGTACAACATAGAATCTATCATTCTTTGTAAATAAAGAGAGAATGTCTTATGTGATCTTCTAGAATATGACTCAAAGAGTCATTGGCCAAAGTAGAACGACAATTAGAAAAATGGTTTATAATTGATCATTAAGAATCATAGTCCTAAGATCTAACGCATAAGATTGAGTTAGAGATTTAATAATAATTTCATACCATAGTAATTCAATTGGAATATTGTATGATAGAATGATTGAATTGCATGGTAACTGTAGACTAAATGAGTTATTTACCTACTTAATGTTATCCGAAAGTTGATCATAACATACTGCTAGGTGTCACTCATGATTAGTAGAAACCCGAAAAAATAAAATTAATATTAATATATTAATTGTTCATCATAAAAATGAGAATTAGAAGAGTTCTAATTCAAGTTGAATTAGAAAAAGTTTCAATTGGATATGTTACTTGTATTTTGTATCGATTACTTACAACCCGGTATGCTTGAACCTATAGAGTCACACACAATATAATTTATTAAAAACTAAAGGATAAATGAGAGACAATCAATTAAGAGTTAATTGGGGTGAAAACCTAATTAAAAGTTAATTAGAGACTTTATTGCAATTAATAGTTAATAAAAGTGTTATATGTAATTATGAGATAATTGCAATTTGACCCAAACTAGAATTAAAGTCTTTAAAACTCTATAAATATCTTTTATATAGGAGGTGAATATTAGATATAACAACTCTCTTGCTAGCATAAGAAGAACCACCTTCATTTTTTCTCTCAACTAGTTTTTCAACGGTTGACGTAGATCCTTCAAATTTATCAATTTGTACGGATAACGATAGAGACCAAACATTTGCAAGGCTCAAGATAATAAGCAAATTCATATTTGAAGGTTCAAAGTTTTTGAGAATACTTGAAGATCGTTAAAAACACGCTTTAAGAGGTAATTCTTAATTTTCACTATAAATATAAGATTTTTCGGTTTGTATTAAGTATGAATAGATCTTGGTATGATGAATCAAATTATTATTTTTAAATTTTGCTGCTTTATTATATGACGGTCAGATGAGATTGGTGAAGCCTGCCCAGGTTTATATTATAAATTATTTAACTTTTAATCCATGAAACTAACCTAAATCTATATGCAACTCATTTATTAAATTGGCTATAGCTCTGTTTTATGGAAATGTGTTGGGTATTTATACAACATGATTACACTTGTAAATCTATTTGGGTTTGGTGTATCCAAATATATTGATGGCCCATTATAAAAGAAGAGACACCATGGGTTGTGATTGTGGGCATACTTATAAGCTTATTGATGGGCTAGGCTGAGCTCCGGCTGAATCTCTGAATGTAGACAACTTAAATGGGCTTTGCTTAGGTTTCCACATTATTATTTCTTGATGGGCTTTTTGTGGGTTTGTGATCTGTTTTAAAATGGGCATATTACTATTTGTACATACCATAGCCCAGTACTATAGATCTAACTCAGATAGGGGGGACGCTTATTTGCACATCTTAAATTCAACACTTTGTAGTAATTCTCAAACCTAACTCATAATTGTAGTAGGGCTTAACCAACTCTCTTTTTTGAGCGAGTTTAAAAAATTGTTTAAATTTGACTCGTTTATTTTATATATAAACGAGTCGAGTTTTTGCGAGTTCTAGTTAAACCTAAAAAATTGTTTAAGTTCGATTTATTTATCTTATATATAAACGTGATAAACTTTGCGAGCACAAGTTGAGTTTAAAAATCATTCAAGTTCGACTCGTTTTCTCAAGTTGACCCAAAGTAACTCGACTCAATTATCAACTTTACTTATAGTAGTTTGTCGATAATATAAACTCCCCCAAATTTATTATATATGATGCATTCAATATGTTCATTACTTTCATTATTGTAATCTTTTCCTAAGTAATTAATGAAATTATATATATCTCAAGTTCCAAAAACAAAAATAAAATATAACAAAGATTTAAACTTGAAGTAATTAAAAAAGAATGGTCACTTGCTACATTAAAGGAGAGGTTACTGTATAATAGATTAACGGTTGTTGGAATAGTTCGATAATTAACTCTAATGAATAGCTCAAGTAGTAATAAAGATGAATTTTAAAGTCATGCGTTTTGAGTTTGAATCTTTATAATTCTTCGGAATTTGACCATGAAAGATATAGCATACCTTAGTCTCCGCATGGATGGTTTGCTTTTGATCGCACTTGAGAGAAGATTAGTCAAAGTATACGTAAGTTGATTCAAATACTCTTGACTGTTGAACAAAAAAAAAATAGTTAGATAACAAAGGTGGTATTTGTGGAAATTAAATGTCGAATTTTATGTATTGAATATTAAATTTTTTAATTTGAAAGTTGTTTATTATATATATTTATTTACATTTAGGGTAAAAATTATAAAGATTAATTTATTAACCTTAAATTTTTGTGTTAAATAGATTATCATGTTTTTATTTATTTTTTTTCTGTACGGATTGCCGCATCAAAGTTTCCCACGTCTTCTCCTTTACCTTTTCTCTCCGCCATCTTTCAAGATTAACCTCTCTCTCTCTCTCCCTAGATTTCTAGACCGTTCCTCCGCTCTCTCCTGCTCCGTCATCGCAAATCCACTGACCCTTTTCCCTCACAACCCTGGTAGTTCGATAGCCATTAATCATAAAAGTTATAGCCATTAATTATCAAAGTTATTTCAGGGAAACATAGTAATTGACAATTCATATATATTTTGATTCAAATACAGTTCATGGGGAAGAGAAAGCGAAGAGCTGACGAAAACAAGACTCCTCCTCCTCCTCCTCCTCCTCCTGGTACGTTACTGTCATTTTTCTTTTGAACTCTTTCTTTAGGGTTTCGATTATCATTCTCTTTACAGCATTTTTATCTGATATGTTTTGGGTTGGTGTCTCTTTGTTGAAGTTTTTATGCATGATGAATTGTTGTTTGGGTGATACATGTGGTCGTGAAATTTTGCAATGTGTGTTTTATTGGCAGGAAATTAAGGTTTTAATTGGCCACTGTCGTGTTCGGATCATGCTTATTCTATTTAATTGATCATATAAGACATAATGAGAAACTAACGGATTCTTTTATTATTCCTAGTAATATTTCGTGTCATTTGTGTATTCTTTTCAAGAATTAGTCAATCTAATCTGCTAATTTAGTTGCCATCATTTGGAAAATCGTGACACTGTTGAATGAGTAAATCTATTCTTTTCTTTTTCTTTTCAAAGCAGGAGAAGTACTTTATAAAGAATTGAACTTTGGCAGTTGTTTTTGTGCTGTTGGTGATTTGACATACCATGTTAAAGATTGTATAGATGCAAGATGGGTTGATAGAAAAAAGTGGATTTATAGCATTGGAGTCTTTGCAACTCAGTGATTGTATAGTTGCGCGATGTTGTAGTGATTCTATGATCAATTATTTGTGAACTATGGCATCAGAAGCTTTCTCATGTCCACATAACCTCAAATTGCTTGTGGTAGTCCCTTTTGTTGCAGCCACAGTAAATAACTTTTTAGTTGTGAATGTCTATGAGGTTTCATCTTTGTTTCAAATTAGAAGTATAAATTTCAAGAAGAAACAAATATATAGGCCTATCAAACATTTTCCCAGAACCTTTTGATTATCCTCAATACGTAAATTTCTGGTTTGTCGTTGTTCACAATTTAACGAGTGTTAGCTGAATTAAACCAGTGAGCAATGTTTCTAAAATCGATTTTTAAATACTCTTGATAGTCACCCTTGTTGGTTATTCTGGTGTTGCCTTTTTCATCCATCAATGAAATGGCCCCCTATTGCAAATTCGGAGAGGTCATCCTTGGATATCCTTCTACTGGAATTCTTTATGGTTGTAAACTTGTATTTTGTGTGCCTGCATCCTTAAATATGTTTATATCATATCCACATTTCTCTGGGTTCCTCTTGCATTTTTGGCCTTTTTTCTTGTTTAATGCCCTTAAAACGCGACCTTCATTTTCCCCTTATTTTTCTTCCCCTTCTCTTTATTGTTCTGCTTCGTGTCTACTGTTCTCTAACTCTGTTGTTTTAAACTGATCATATTCCAAAATTTATACCTTGTCGTTTTAAAAAAAAAAAACACTCAAATTTCCTGTAGCATTCCTGTATTAATAACTTTCTTGTGGCACTTAACCTGTTCCTTTAAAAACCTGTACACTTCATAGAAAATTGTTTTACTCCATAAAGGAGCAAATTTTTTTTAATCATTTTCTTGTCTTCTTTCCTGCTTTTTGCTTTTCTCGATGGATACTTAGAGTGATTGAGCATGTGACGTTTGCTTGTAGTTCTGTTATATTCTGATATGACTAAGTTCACTTGATACATAAACATCTTTGTTAACTGAGGGTGCTCAGAGGGACTGTCTTAACTTTTGACATTATGTACAAAATGGCTATCCTCGTGTTTGAATTCACTACATTATAATTGTTAGCCTCATCATGATACCGGTGCACTAGGCAATGACACCTTAAGTATACATAGCTCTATTTAAGAGCAAAGAAAAATGAGCTGATCATAATGTTTTGTTTATCTTGCAGACCTCATGCAATATGGTTTTTATGCGGATACATTATGTGAAAAGGTCAGTTGTAGTGTACCATTTTCATGGCAACTGATTTTGGCTTATTGGAGTTGTTAATATTCTCTTATGCCTTTTTATCCTCGCATTAAAATCATAGGTAAACTGCATGTTAACCGCCTGAGTATTGTCAAAATAACATGGCGACATCCTGACATTTGCAATCAACTGGAAAAGGCCAATGGGGAATCCCCTTGTTGTTTTGACAAAATAAGGGGACCAGAGTACATTTTACCCTAAAACAAACAATCTCGTTGAGCATTTCTACCAATAATTTTCTTCTAATTCATCATTTTCTTTTGAAATGGCAAAAGACAATAAAACGAAAAAAAATGTAATCTTACTCCAATTTGGGCTTGTAATGTTTGTAAAGGTTTCTATACTCTCTCTCTCTCTCTCTCACACACACACACTCACACACACACACGACACATTCTTTTTTATAAATCTATTTGTGCTTGCAGAAATCGTCTAATTCAGTTGACAACAGTTCCATCAAGCCTCCCTCATCCATTATGGATATCATGAATAGTTCCTTGAAGGTATCAAATGTGCAGCATTCTCATCCACATCACTACCACAATCATAGCGGTGCCATGTTATTGAGGCATCCACATTATTTTTACGGCCGTCATTATTCTCGGCGAAACTCTGCCAGCCATGCTGAAACATCAACTTCTCGTGGAAAGGATGCTTTGCATGATGAACAATCATCTTCCAAGCTGGCCAGTCTGTGCAAATCAGACTCGGGATGTCATACAGGTTTGCTTTATACCCTTCCCTTGTGTTGGCAATATTGTCGTGGTTTGATGGAAAGAAAGCTGTCGGAAACTTGTATCAGTGTTGTTGTTTGAGGCATCTGGAAGTGTGGTTTTACTTCATTAGTTCCAAACTTATGCACAAGATGTGATTATTGCAGCACGTTTATCTGCCTTGTACCTAGTAAACTTCCAACAGAGATTGGGAATTGCATTGATTAATGATGGATAACCTTAGACTTTTTATTGATCGAAATAAAGGGCAAATTAAACTTTGATCCCGTAACTATGGGTTTGATTTTACTTTGTCCCTTGAACTACTGAATTTTTCACATTGCTTCCTCAACTACTTGAGTTGATTTGATGTTGCCATTGTGATTTCATGTTGTCCCAAGCGCGGTGTGTTGGGGCAAAATGACAACTTCCTATAAAATTTGTAACTAACGTTAACCATTGGGGAAATATGAGAAAAAAAGTCATAATCGAGGGAGTCGAAGTGTAATTTTCCCGGACATAAATAAATGCTCTTCAAACATTAGAGCGATGCATCTATATTGTTTGAATCAACTATCAGCTCAGTCTGAGATATGAATACTTAGCAGCTTGCATTGTTCCCTTGTGAATATTCTGTGTCTGTCTTTTTACTTTTTAATTCCTTTCAGAGAGTTGGGACAAATTTTTTCGCAGACCAGAGAGAGTCAGAACCAGTTCTTTGGCAATGGATGCTGTTGCACCTGATGTGAGGAAGATGCAGTGTGGAGTATGTCAGAAGCGGTTGAGAAGGAAACCTTATATTCTCGGAAACACATTATCGTCTGGTGATGTCTCTGTTGTGGCTGTTTTAGTTTGCGGTCATGTTTACCACCCTGATTGTTTGGAACAGAGAACATGCCATGATGATAGACGGGATCCAGCCTGCCCGTTGTGTCTCAGCCTGCTCACACAGGTTGACCGTTGATGCATCAAGAGAGGCCTGGTGTGATTCTACAAATGTTGACTTTGTAAGCAGAAGATCAATAACTTGGCTGCTTGGCACATAAATAGGATATATAGATGGAAAATTAGGCAACTAATGTACACTAGTGTCGCTGCTTTGCAGGCTAGGAGTTTGACATTGCATATTTTTGCAGGCTTTCCCATTGTTGTTGTAGTAAGAAGTGAATTATTTATGTATCATAACTATCTGTATATGATGGTAAGTAGCATTTAAGCCATGTTTTTACAAGATGATGGATTGTAGTCCTCGTGAACCCATTCTGTGCCCTTAAATGTATGTCCTGGTGATCCAGCCTGCTTTGTCCATTTAACAACTTATGCTGCCCAGTTTGCACTCGGAGTTCTCAAACCTACTTTGTCCACTTTGCTACGTGTGTTGCCCACTCTGCAGCGTTGCAGTTCTACAGCCTAAGGGTTGCCATGGCTTAAACCTGCATCATCTACTTCACAAGGTTGCACTTCTACATCCTCAGGGCTGTTGTGGCTCGAACCAGCATTGTCCACTTCGCAGGGTGGTTCTTCTACAATCTTGGGTTTTCCGTGGCTTGAATCTGTGCTTTGTCCACCTCGCAGGGTTGCTTTTTCACAGCCTTGGGGCTGCCATGACTCAAATCTGTGTTTGCCTGCTTCGCCAGCTCGCACTTCTATAGCCTTTGGGCTGCCATGGCCCGAACCTGCGCTGTCCTCGCAGGGGTCCTGCAATGTCCACTGGACAAGGTTGCACTTCAATAGCCTTTGCGTTGCCCAGGCTCGAACCTGCATTGTCCATTTCCAGGGGTTGCCCTTCTAAAGCCTTAACATGTAGATTTGTTGTGACCTGCTTCCTTGCACCTAGATCAAGTAACAGTCCTTTTATTTGCTTCCACTGTTTTGATTCGTTCCTGTTCCTTCTTCGGTTGGATAGGTGGTCGAGAGGGGCAAGGAGGAAGTACATGTGCACTTTCTGAATCAGTCTCTTCTTTTTCAACAGGCATGCCAATGCCAGCTACAGAATTAATGGACTGAGAATATGTCAAATGGAAGCAATCGACTGTGAAGTATTCTGGACAGTAATCATATACACTTCTACCTATACGGTTGAAGACTGCAAGAGCATGGCGGCATGGTAATCCACTTCTTCTCCACTCAAGGCAAGTACAATCCCACCCATTGGTATTCACAACATGAATGGAATCATCACAAACCTCAAACAAGGTATCCGTTGAGATCAATACTTTCAGATCACGTGCTTTAAGGTTTTCTTCTTGTAACTTTTTCTCTTTGGATGGAGTAAGTTTGGCAGACCACTTGCTTGAATCCATTCGACGATTATTCATCAACTCACTCATCATACATCTTAGGGCTTCAATCTTCTGTATTATGGTGGCTTCCCGCACTTCCTCCATCAGATTGGAATACGACTCACCAACATCTTGTGTAATATGGTTATAGGGCTCACCTTTAAAGAAGACACTCGTCCAATGCTCTGGGTCAACTTGCATGACCCAATTGTGCGCTTCTGAAGAGATCTGGTTAATTTGCTCAGTGAACTCTGTGAAACCACTGAATCTGACTGCATGCGCAGCAGCCACAAAATTACCAAGTAAAGAACCTTTCCAATCTCCATGAAATGGAACCTTCAAATTTTCTTTGACGCTTTCTATTAGGTGGTACATGGAGTAACCATGGTGGGCATTCTCAAATACCTCAAGCACTGCTTTTTTCAGATTCTTCTCTCTATCTGAGACAAAAGTAATGGATTGTGGAGTTGACAACGATAATTTCAACTCCTCCAAAAACCAGTGCCAATTATCATCAGTCTCAACATCTATAATAGCAAATGCAACAGGGAAATAACCATCATCACCATCCAATGCAGTTGCTGTAAACAAACTTTCTTGGTACTTGGATTTGCAGGATGTCGCTTCAAGGAAAAGGATGGGGCGGCAACCATTCAGAAAACCATGTAGTGTGGCATGAAATGATACAAAAAGGCGTTGGAATCTCTTGTCGTCATTTGTGATGAGCTTAGCAAAACCACCTGGATTTGCCTCCACCAGCTTCTCACAACAAAGTGGCAATTGATCATATGCCTCTTTATACGATCCCTGAAGTTGCTCCCTAGCATCCTCAATCCAACGCCATAGTCGTGTATAGTCCAATTCCAACCCAAATTCGCGGAAAATGGGGTTAGCGATTTCCATGGGATTCTGATGTGGGGAATCTCGGAACCTGTCTTCTATTATGCCTACCAACCAATTCCTTGCCCGATGATCAGACCACCACAATTCCCCCCCACAAGTGTGTGAGTTCAACTTTTTAATCTGAAAAGACCGAGCAGCTGGGTCCCAAGATGCATGAATCCTCCAAGAACACCCTTCTGCAACACAACTGCCACTAGCATATGCAGTGTCATTTTTCTCTAACCTGTAGACAAACCGATGTTCCATAGCATATTTCTGAAGCACATCTCGGAACTCCTCGACACTACTGAATTCCTGACCGACACGAATAACTCCATCTTTCCAAGACAAAACTTGTTTCTCCAGCGGATCATTAGTGGAGATTGCATTGCTAGATGGGTTGTCAAAATAATTTTGCTCAAGTACAGTATCTAGTTTGTGTGCCATGTCATCAGCAACTGCAACCATAGTCTGACTTCGCGAATTACTTTTCTGTGATTCTCTCTCCCAGGCATCATTAGGAACCGCAACGATGGTTGGACCATTGGCACCAAACTTCCAAGAGGCAGTGCACCTTCGCTTATTAGCATCTGCAGCGGTAATATAATTTTCTGTTGGCCCATCAGGAATTGCATCAGCTGCAACAATTGAGCGTGGAGCATAATCTGAATCATCATAATCACCGTAGTCGGATGAAGGGATTGACTCGGTGGTTGTGCCAGTAGCACTCTGAGCAGTTATGGAGCAGTCTGATGGAGCTACATTAGGACCAACACGATTTGCTACATTGACTATAGTTGACTTGGCAACGTTTATGGGTGCAACAACACGATTTACTGTCTCGGCTAGCTTTACATGAATCTCCCTGCAAATATCAACAGTGTGATTGCATTCAAGCACATTAAACTGTGTACTTACTGGCCAAATGCCAACCACTAACAACCACATCATGGTTAAAAGTGTTGCCGCCCTCAATTGCTGAAAAGCGAGGGCTATTTTAGGGATTCACAGAACACTGTTTCTCTAATGCAAAGGGTCCTTGGTGTGATGTGGCATGAAGTAACTGGCAACAGGCTAGTAACTACAATGATGGTATAATTTTGCGCCAAAAAATTACATCAAGTTGTGATGCCACACTGGTGATCCTGACAACATACCTGCTGGAGCATATCAGAGCATCATGATCAAAACCTTTGCTTCCGGAAACAAAAATTTCAGCTGTTACTGAATCCACATGAAAATCAATCAACCTTTTTAGATCCTTGTTATTCTTTAAAGTGATGAGATGGTGCTTGTTTCCAGGAAGGAAGTACTTGGTGGACACTGAATTGTAGTCCAAACCACACACTTCAGCCAATTTTAACTTCAGATCATCGTACTGGGTCTCATCATTGATGTTCATAGCGTTCACCTCTCCTCCAGCATACGATAAGGCCCCATCATCACTTGTCTCAAATTCACCACCCGATTGGCAGATTAATATAAGCTTCCGCCTTGCCATAGTATACATCTTCAGAAGCTCTCATGAATAGTAAGCACATGTGGAGAAAAGAGAAATGGTTTAGGACTCTAGTATAAGTAGTTTTAGAAATATATATTCAAGAATGAATTTCAGGTTAAATGAAAATTCGCTGGTAACAATCATAATACAAAGATCAAGCAAGTCAAAAGAACTAGTAAATTGAAAAGATAGCAGAAGTTTGGATGATAACCAATAAAAATAAGATCCATTCATTGTCTTTTTTAAGGAATGTAAACACAACAGTAATTGACGAGTGGAACTGGACGTCTGCACCCCATTTTGCATTGGACTCCGTCTTTTGACCATTGATCTATTCTATTCCAAACATCATACTTCAGCATAGCAACAACAACAGAAAGGAAGCAGTTCTTCTATGTCATGACATTGGCACTAGTAGGCCTGTCACTGGACTGGATTTTGATCACAATCTGATCCAAATCCTTTAGGCAAAAATTGATTGAATTTTTAATATGATAATCCGAATCCGATGCGAACCCGTTTAAGCTACTCTAATCTGATTTGGATATGGATATCTAACAATCCAATCCAATTTATAATACAATAATGTCATATATAAATATCAAATGTCCATATTCATATTTATATTTGTGCATCGAGACAAGCAAAAGTTGAGTTAGAAGTCTCATAATGTCATATCACACTATTGTTCTGACTTGTCCAATTTTATTTCCCTCTCTTTCTTCCCCCTTTCTTTTCTTCTTTATTTATTGCTCCTTTCTCTCGGTCCATCTTCCTAGAGTCTTCTCAAGCCTCACAAGTGTTGAAATCATGAATCATGTGCTCCTCTATCTCCTCAATCTCTCTCTCTCACCACTAGAACTCTTCCCTCCGTATTTCCCTATAACTCATCTCTCATGCCTCCTCCCCCATTCGCTCACCAAAAGCCCTACCCAGCCCCTTCTGGATGGATATGATTCTGTCATTACTACCAATCCATCGACTTGATGTACGTATGACCGTAAGCGAGTCCTATGTCATGTCAAACAAGTTCGTCAACAACATGCAATCCATGATCCCAACGATGCTTCAGCTCATATCTGGTTCTTTGATTTTACATTTTTTGGCTGGATTTAATGGACAACTGGGTGAAATTGTGGCTATATTGAGCTCATATTGTTTATTGATTGATTATATTGAAGCAAGTTGAACTGACATTAACCTAAGAAATTGAGTTGAAATTTGTTTATTATACGTGAAACTCATGTGAAATTAGGCTATGTTTAGTCTTTTTGCTAAAATCAAAGGAAGTTGAATGAAAAAATGTGTTGTAGGTTGCAAGTATACGTGAGGGAATGATGGCCGGATTGTATAGTATTTGTAAGTGTTAATAGATTTAGATATGGAATAATTTTTACAACTAGGTCAAATAATCGGATCAAATCAAATTGACGAATTTACATTCGGAATCGGATATAGCACACTTCGATCCATATCCAATCCGTTGGCAAGCATAATTGACATGTTGCCACAGGGTGGGAGTTGTGTGATAATAGAAAATAACTAAGAACAGAAAACACATTGAGGGGATAAACACTTGCATTATGCATGTCATTCCTAAAGATTATAACTATGGGAACAATTTCAAGAGGAAGTATAATACATATATATTTTTTTTTGACCAGAAGGGGAAATATAATTGAGTTGCAAAATTTTGAATTATCCTGAAACAGTCTCACCAGTTTGTCATTCAACAAAGAAAAGGTCAATTAGGTTGTAAACAATTTCAAGAATCATCCTTCAAAGATATTGATACCCAAGAAAAAAAATACCAACAGGGTTATCAAAATGCTGTTAATAGAATGCAATTACATACTTTTGGTACTGTTCAACAAAATTCAAAGCTCAGCAATACAGTTCACAATCCCAACTTCTATGATCATTAAAACAAAAAACCATTTACCAAAACACCATATTAAGCTAAAACTAATCACATGCAAGCAGTAACCTCATACAGTCCGGGAAGCGCCAGAACGCAACAAAAAATTGTTATTACAGAGTGATATGTGAAGACTTACCGGAAAATGCGATGGAAGGATTGACCGGAGGATGGCAACCCTGGACTTGGGGCTGTTTCGCAATTAGGGCGAAAAACAGAGAGCTATCCTCGAAATTAAAAGGCAAGGGGCGTATTTGGGATGTACCGTACGGATAATAAATAAATAACTAGTATAAAAGGGTAGTTTTAAAATTTAAAGAAAACTTATCGCAATGGTTAAGGAATTATCAATCAATCGTGTTGAGTGAAATAGATCTTAACGAGTTCATATTAAAAAATATTTCATCTATTTATGTCGGATATGAATAGTATATAGTTGATTTATAAACGAATTATATCGTATATTTTTTTATTTAATTTTATTTGTTTATTAAGCATGTCGTATTATGTCCACTTGATTATGAAAGATGTGACTTAAAAAATAAACAAATCTTCTAATTTTATGTCGTATTCATCTCTTGTGTAACATATTGTACCATATTTTAACACGAGCAATGCTACATGGAGTTAAAAAATAGACTTAAAAAATTGACTTGATAATTCCAACAATTGATTTCACTGTAAGTCCAAGCATTTATTGAGACCTACTACAAATTCAATGGTTGAGATTATCAAGGCAATTTTTTAAGTCTAGTTTTTAAGTCCATCTATCATTACTCATTTTAACACTCTTACCTACTAAATAAAATAAAAACTCGTTAAATATGAAATATTAACTCTTCTACGCTTATATTAAATAGGAATTTTAACTCTCAAATGATAACTCCCTATTCTGTATAAACTGTGTATAAACTGTGGTTAATTGACTTAGTATTCTGTTTAGCTAGATTTGTGTTAATCCACTTGGTTGATGGGTTTAATATGATACGATTTGTAAATACGACACAAAATTAGAGAGTTTAAGTTTTTTGTTTTAAGTCACTCGTTTCGTAAACGAGTGGACTCGACACAATTAATAAATAAATCGAGTATAAATAAAGTCAATCAAAAAAAATACACTATACAATTCGTTTGTATACCGATTATGCACGCTTGATATGAGATATAAAATTGATATAATACGATTTTTTAAATAAAAATTAATAAATAAATTATATATAAATAAAATATTTTTCAACATTAACCCATTAATATCCAATAGATTGACCTGAGTCCTTACCATACTTGGTTTTTGTTTTTCTCTCTCTTCAGTGGAAGAAAGTGGATAGAGTTCTACTTCTACAAGAGCAAGAAAGCTGTTTGTGTGGCTTGCAATCAAGAGCAGGCTGACTTGGCCCCTTAGCCAGTTGAAGTCTGCCTACTAGCCCAATCCATCAATGAAAGATATAAAGGGCCCAGTTAGCTCCAAGATGATAGCTGTTCCTGCACCATTTGGAATTTTCCAATTAGTCCGCAGGGTACTCAAAATTACTCTTTGATATCATAATTGTTATATAATATAATATGATTAAGTTATATATATAAAAAATTGTGATGATACCGAGTTCGGGAAGTGAGATCAGAAAGGGAGGTTAGCTAAGGGATCCAGACCTCAGAGGTCTAGAGATCGGAGGTCCAGATCTTAACCTCCCTCTCCAGAGAAAAAGTAGAAGAGGGGATGAGAAGGGAACAACTAATTAACAGAAGATACTCTCGAAATAATAAGAAGTTATAATCAAGGCACAAAACTCTCAACTGACCATGATCTTTTTCCAAAATCAAGAGAGATCTTGCGGATGAAAGGTAAAGATCTCGCTGCAAATCTCATGAAGTCAAGAATTAGACTATAAATATTGTACAGTGCCTCCAAGACGGAGCAAAGAACCCCATTAGTAGAAAAACATTTTGTAACCCTCTTACCCCATGAATATAGATCCAATGAACAAGAAACTCCACTAAAGTTTGGATTAACCGAGTTTGCGAACCACTATTCTTTCACTACGCAAATCCCCAAATACCTTCAAGAAATCTCACCACAATTCACACGAGCCCAGAAACTCAGATATAATCTTATTCATACGCACACATATTCTGCTCATCCACGTTATACACACTATCAAGTTATAATTCGCTTACAGTTCAATGAGATTATTTAAGATCAACCCCACTTTGATTAAGCCATGACTCAATTTAGTCAATTGGAATTGATGTACAACATTTAAGATATTTTGTTGCGTTGCTAAAATTCCACGACATAGAATTTTCCATCAAACATTGTGCTTTCTATGTTATCCTAGATTTGCATATGTCACTTTCGTGTTCAACCTAATTTTATTTGAATTTTTTATGGGACACTTTGAAACTTTGAATTGTACAAGAGATGGATGAAAATAATGGTCGAAGAATTACACCAATGAAATGTTCATTGGCATATTGAGCATGAAATTATTTTTTTTTTATACATTCCTCCCTATGGTTAATAATCGAGTTGAGTCTGTTGAGTTTGTTTTCTTAAACGAATTTAAAAAATTGTTCAAGATTGACCATTTAGAAAATGAGCCGAGTTCGAGTTCGAGTCCGACTAGCTCGATTATTTTACATATAAAAGAATCAAACCTTACGAGCTAAAGTCGAACTTTTTAGGCTCGTTTAAAAAATGGACCTAATTGTTTAAACTCTACTTGTTTAGAACTCGAATTGAGTCCTATATGACTCGAACCCGAGTAACTTAGCTCAATTATCACCTATATCCCTCCCCTACCCAAGAAAAAGAAAAAAACATATAGGAGAGAAAAATAATCTCATATCTATACTATATATTGAGGTAAGTGTGGTACTTAATGAGTTATTTTTTTCCTTCCATTATTGGTTTTTTATTCCTTCTCGTGACATTTTCACTTTTTTTATCGAAAAGATAATAATTTTTTTTCTCTTACTTTAATTTTCTCGACTCTAACAACTTAAAACTTATAATATCGTTATTCTAAATTAATTACATTGAAAAGATCAATATACGCAAAATTGTATTGAGTGTCGAGTCAAGAATGATGATGCACAAATTTGGCTTTGCACACCAATAGCCAAGTAATTTAGAAATTTAAGACAATAATTAAAGAGTGAGATAGAAATTATAGTGGTTCGGCCAATGTGGCCTACGTCCACTTTGGAATGGCAAAGGGTTGCCGGTATTTTACTGATTCCGGTGAGTAGTGAGAACAGAGAGTTACAGAATGGAGAGGAGGAGGAGTTCTATGCTATGTAGAGTGTCTTGCCCCCCAAGTACTGGTGGGGCTTACATTTTATAGTTAGCCTCCAATAGAATGGAGCTACTATGGGGCAACTACTCAGCTACTCTGGTGGGATTAGCAGATTCTCCTCAACGGGTACGACCGTTGAGGAGCTCTCCGAAAGACCCGATCAATGTTTACTGCCTCCAAAGTGGTAGAGAAGGTGAGGGGTCATAGGTGCTCTTCTGAGTCTTGTAGCTAAGCTGAGGTAGCTCCCTGGTGAACTTGATTGGGTTTGGATCTCATTTGGCCTGTTGGGTCTTCATAGGCTTGAGCCTTTAGTTGCAGCTGGGCTTCGGTATGGTTTTGGGCTTGACCCATCATTTGCCCCCAATGCCCCGTGTCCTAGAAAACTTGGAGAAGGGGGCATTTTCTTGAGTCTTGAGTTCTTGGTGATGTAGATTTTCTCCGCTAGATAACTCTTCTCTTTCGAGATATTATTTTTGCTTCATTGAATACCTCAAGTCTTGACATTTTAAAAAAATAGCTCTTGATTTTTAATTTGGGGCTTTTCCCTCTTTTGAAAACCCTAGGCTATAAATATGCACCTTTCTTCTTCATTTGCCTATTTTCACATAAAGCCTTTCTTAGAGGGAGGTGAAACTTTCCTTGAGATTTTGACGAGCCAAGACTAGAGATTCTTGGGTTTGAGCACTACCCACTCCTTCAAATGATTCAAGAATGCTTCCTTGACAACCTTGAAAACTTTGTGCTTTAAGATTCTTGGATTTGAGCAAAAGAGGAAAGAAGCTAGATTTCTTTTGTTGAGAAGCCATAGCCGAAACTCCTGGTGAACAAGCTTTCCTTAGGTTTTCATGGATCAAAAGAATAGAGGAGAGGTGAACCATGGTGGGCGAGCAGACTGCTTGGACACCATAGGCGCTGGCTTGGGTAGTAGTTTGGGCGCCATAGGTACTGATCCAGACGACATTGGGCACGAGGATTGTTCAGGCGCCGTGGGTGCTGGTTCAGGTGATGGTTTGGGTGCCATAGACATTGACCCAGGCGGGAGTGGGCGCGAGGATCACTTGGGCGCCTTGGGTGAGGAGCTGGGCGAGCTGGACAGCGCGCCGTTGGGTGTTGCTTTGGCTGATCTGGGCGAGAAGACCCTCACGGGCGCCACTTTGGGTGAAGAGACCATGCCAAGCGCCCCTCTGGGCGCCATTTTGGGCGAGAAGACCATGCTAGGTGCCACTTTGGGAGTGGAGACCATGCCAGGCGCCCCTCTTGGCGCCACTGTGTTGTGCCGCCGAGCAGAAAAGGACGAACCCGCTAGTGATGACTCCTCTGGTGATATTGTCATTTATGAGGTGATGCTTGAGGTTGGACTCAGACTCCCTATTCCTTCTTTTGTTTGTGGCATTTTGAACTATTTTTCATTGACACCCGGGCGACTGACACCCAATGGATGGAGGGCCCTACTAGCTTTTCTGGAATTGTGGAGAAGGGTACATCATGAGGATGTCTCCCCTGTTGAGTTCCATGTAGCATATTACTTGAGTGAGACTCCGGCCCCCAACCGAGGTTGGTACTACTTTAACCCACGGGGAAGCAAGCTGATTACCGGGTTGGTTTTCAACTGCCATAGTTGAAAAACTCATTTCATATTCGTTGGTGGAGAGTGGGCCTCAGATGTCGATAGGGCACTAGTGCCATCACGATGGGTTACTCCGAAGAAAGTTGGTACGTTCTATATTTTTACTATTCTCTCATCACCCTCCTTGTAAGCTGTGTACTCACCACGTTCCATGCAGGTTCCCTTACGCTCTCCCAAGGTCGGCGTGGAAGCTTGAATTTGTGAGAGCTCATCCGATACGAGACTTCGGGACTCTCGTGCTCAAAGATGGAGGAGGCGTTGTTTCCACAACAATTTCTACTAAGACTGGTGCTCATTCTTCTAAGTCGGGTGGTTCCACTTTGAAGAGGAAAGGTACGATAATTGACTTTACATTTTTCACCTTTGTTCAACACTTTTCATTTATACCACTTTAATGTTTATGCAGAGATGTATAGGGGAATGATTGTATCTCGTCTTTCTAGTAGGAGCCCTCCACCTCCCAAGGTGGCGAGGAGAGGAGATGCCCTCCAAGTGGCTTCTCCAAATGTGTCCCCTGAGGCGAACCCTCCTCAAGCAACTTCTTCAATGGCTCCCCGGGGGTGCCCCCATCAAGTGCCTCCTTGGGCTACGACTCCTTCATCAGTATTTGCTAATCCGAAGACCCCTTTGACTTCACCTTCTTTTCCAGGTGCCTCGGCTCCTCTTGTGGGAGTTCCACGAGGTGCACCATTGATTAGCTCCATGTTGGGTAATGCATCAATCATAAGGGATCGACTTGGGCGGTTTGTGTTTTTCGATAATGTTGTCGGGATTAATGCCCTGGGAACGGAAGGAATTGTTAGCAATTTTTTGGAAGGCTTGGGGCAGGTAAGGGTCGGTTATCCCCCTTTCCTCAGTTCTTTCTTAAGTTTCTCTTGACTTTTATCTTTCTCCAGGCTTGTACTGCATCCTTGTGCTTACTTTCAAGGACTTATAGTCATCACCAGATGAAGCAAGATCGCGATGCTTTGCAGAATGAACTCCTTGCAGCTCGGACGAGGATTTTTGAATTTGAAGCTGCTAGAGGGGCTTCTCATGCTGAGCTTGTGGCGTCCTATGAGAAGACAACCAGGCTCGAGGTTGAGCTGAAGGAGACTCGTGAGAAGATATTTGATCTTGAGTTTTAGCTTTCTGCGACTCGTGAGAGGGACGCGCTCAAAGAGGCTGAGCTTGTGAAGGCCCGTGAGAGGGCCACGCTCAATGAGGCTAAGCTTGTAAAGACCCGTGAGAGGGTCATCCTTAGAGAGACTGCTGTGGAGGCAGAGGTGAAGGCAGCCCATGAGAGAGCTTTGCAGGCTGAGGAGAGAGCTGTCACTGCTGAGAAGGAGTTGCTGAACGGCCTTGCGGATGCCTTCATTGATGGGTATGAGGAGCTCCGAGGGAAGATTTCAGCTGTCTACCCTGATATTGATGTCTTAGGCTTTACGCCAACTGAGGCGCCTGATAATAGCGATGGAGGTTCGGACCAGGCTGAGGATGATGAGGAAGACGAGGAGGAGGAGGACGACGACCATGACAGTAGCTAGAGTGTTGGGGACTTTTTGATTTTTTTTTTAAGAAAGACGGTTCAAAGTCTTACTTTTGTACTTGTACTCCTTTGAATTTGAAAAAATGCAAAGATTAATTTGGAGTAAAATGTAGAGAATTTTGTTCATTCATTGTCATATTGGGTGGTAACCCCAAAAAAGTACATTGAGTGTTGGGTAATAATCCCAAAAAAGATATAAATTAAAACCAAGTCCCCACTATTTATTACTTTTAACTCTCTCAATGTGTCATTGGTAGTACCTTTTCAAGTGTTTAGCATTCCACGGATGGAATAAGGTCTTCCCTTCAAAGTTCTAGATTTTGTAGGTGCCTGGCCTCACTACTTCTGTTATGAGGTAGGGTCCTTCCCAATTCGGTCCTAGTTTTCCTTCACGTGCATCCTTTGTGGCGAGGATCACTTTTTTGAGGATTAAGTCCCCTAGTTAGAAGGAGCGAGGCTTCACTCTCGAGTTGTAGTGCTTAGCCATGCGTCTTTTGTACTTTGCGTTGCGAACTATAGCCATCTCTTTTGCCTCCTCCACCAAGTCGAGGTTGATGCGAAGTCCTTCCTCCTTGGTGGTGGGGTTGTGGTGTTGGACCCTTAGGGAGTGTACCCCTATCTCCACGGGGATGACCATCTCTGTTCCAAAGGTGAGGGAGAAAGGGATTTCCCCAGTAGGAGTTCTTAGCGTGGTTCGATAAGCCCATAGTACGCCTGGTAGCTCGTCCACCCAAAGACCCTTCGCTTTTTTAAGCTTTGTCTTTAAGTTGCGTAGCACCGTTCTCACCATGACCTCTGCTTGACCATTTGCCTACGGGTGTGTTGGGCTAGAATGAGTTTGTTTTATCTGAAGGTCGGAGCAAAAAGAGTTGAGTAATTTATTGTCGAATTGCTTTGCATTGTCGCTGACGATGGCATGAGGTATCCCGAAGCGGCAGACTAGGTTCTTCCACATGAAGTCTTTTACCTTTGCATCTGTTATTCTTGTTAAGGGTTTGGCCTCTACCCACTTGGTGAAGTAGTCGATTGCTACCACCACGAATTTGCACTGCCCTTTGCTGAGGGGTAAGGGGCCTAGGATAGCAATGCCCCATATGAAAAAAGGTTATGAACTTGTGATGGTTGTTAGCTCCTCTGGTGGTTGTCTAGATACAGTTGCGAAGCGCTGACACTTGTCGCACTTCTTGGAGAACTCTTAGGCGTCCTTTGCCATGGAAGGCCAGAAGTAGCCTTGTCTGAGCGGCTTGTGGGTAAGGGAGCGCCCTCCAGAATGGTTCCCATAGATCCCTTCGTGAATCTCTCGCAAGGCATAGTGAGCTTCCTCTGGTGCAAGGCATCGCAACAATGGCAAGGAATAGCCTTTCTTGTATAGTGCTTCAACTTTAAAAGTGTAAACCCAAGCGCAGGTTGAGCAGAGTAATATATTCTCGGGAAGTCCGAGGTCGATCCCACGAGGAATTTCAACAAGAAAACAATCACACAAAAACTAAAAATACTTTAAAAGAAAAAGAGTTTGTTTGAAGAGTTGTTGGATGACAAAGATTGATTTTGGTAAATAAAACAATAATAAAAATACTAGAGCATTAGGTACTCCCTCTCAACTTCATACAGTAATAATTAAAGACTCGAAGATTTGACTTGAAATAGGAATTAAATGTCAGTTAACCCAATTAACAAATCAAGTTGTCAATCCGAAAGTTATAATCAAAAGACTACCAGGAACCTGAATAATCATTCAATCATATTATTTTATGAAATCATATTAATTCTACCAGCATGGAATAACCAGTGATTTACACGCAGGGAAACTCAAGCAATCGATGTACGTGGCACAACAACTCAGGAGTTTTTACAGCATAAACACTTTGCTAAAATATTAGGAATTAAATTAACACCATAACATAAATCATTAAGTACAAAAGTCAATAAAAATACCGTACTCCGTTGAGAGATTTTCCCCTAGCCCTAGCGGAGCTTTCTAGTCGGACATGATAGAAGGAATACAAAAATAAAAAGATGGAAAAAGAAGCCCTCTCTCTAAGAAGAGAACCTCTATTTATAATAAAACAAATCCTAGGTATAGGTAGGA
This sequence comes from Ilex asprella, assembly GCA_023539305.1. Taxonomy (NCBI): domain Eukaryota; kingdom Viridiplantae; phylum Streptophyta; class Magnoliopsida; order Aquifoliales; family Aquifoliaceae; genus Ilex; species Ilex asprella. Next base: position 38,213,776 of record CM042188.1, on the reverse strand, counting down.
GATCTGAGGTTGGCTTGGAAAGACTTCTTTTACCAAATAGAAGTCTTGCTAGGTCAAATCCCGTCCATAAAATCTTTGCCTCGCGGGTACAAAATCTGTCCAGACTTCGAGCTGAAATTTCACATATTTAGAGATTGAATCACGAAATTTTCGTGAAATACACTTTTGTAGCCCTTGGAGTCTTCTTTTCAACCCCGCAAAAATCAGGTCAATCGGATATCGGAGTCAAAAGTTTTGATTAAAATACTGAAGACGTGTCAAATCCTTATCTTCTAGAATACTTTCCAAATCCAACTTTAATTGAGTTTTCTTCAAACTTGGACTCTTATAAGGATTGAATTGCTGATTTATCTTCAAGTCTTCTTATCTCAATCTTGACTCTTCAATCCTTATTGATTATGATTCTTCTTCTAGTGTTTGCTTCACTTGCATTATTCATTATTACTTTAAATCAATCAATTTACCTGCAAAATAAACCAAACAGCTAGAAAAAGTATTAAACTAGAAAACCAAGGAATTTAACTCATTTAATAACAAATAATATGCAATTAACCAATCATTAAATATAATAAAATAGCACTTTTGATGGTTAATCATATAGAATATCTTGCAAGACGGTGAACTTGGAGGCTCTCATCTTCAGTTTCCTGGCTTTTAAAGGATCATCTAGCAGCACACCTTCTTGGAGGTATGCCCTTATTAGGGTCATCCAATTCAACTCATCTGACGCACAGTTGACATTTGCGATCACTATGTCCAACTTACTTGGCTCGAATTGGTGACTGGCGAATGCTGGTCCTCCGTGAGGGGCCTCCAAGGTTGAGGCGAGTCTTACAAGTGCGTCAGCCGCCATGTTATCTTCTCTGGGGATATGGCGAATCTGGAAGTAGTGAAACTTTGCGATTAAAATTTTCACCATAGCAAGGTATTCCTGCATTCTTGCTTCCTTTGCTTCGAACTCACCTTTTACTTGATTAACCAGCTGCTGAGAGTCACTGTAAGTGGCGAGATGTTGGGCTTCCATTTCGGCTGCCAATCTTAATCCAGAAAGGAGGGCTTCGTATTCCGCCTTGTTGTTGGAGGTAATAAAGTGAAGCTTTATCGCATACTTGAGAATGTTGCCATCTGGACTGATCAAGACTAGGCCTGTTCCTCCTCCTTCGTTGGCTGAGGAGCCATCGACGTAAAATTTTTAGAGTGATAGAGAAGAATGCTGAGAGGTTTCTGGATGAGGTAAGGCCCTAGGTTGGGCAGCCTGGGCGCTAGGCTGGGATCCAGAAGGGGTTTGGGTGCCTGATGGAGTTGCCTGGGCGTCAGTCTAGGTGCCAGATGAGGTATGGGCACCCCAAGGAGCTGGTTGGGCGCCTGGCTAGGCACCGGGAGGAGTCTGGGCGCCAGTCCGAGCGCTGGGAGGAGTTTGGGCGCCCAAGAGGGATGTCTGGGCGCCGGGAGGAGCCTGGGCGCCCAAAGGGGCTGTCTCGTCGCCAAGAGCAGCCAAGAACAGCCGACTGGGCGCCATTGGGGGTCTCTGGTGGAAGCTCAGTAATGAAATCCGTCAATGCCTGTGCTTTGATGGCTGTCCTTGGTTGATACTGGATGTCAAACTCCCCTAGTTCTACTGCCCACTTAAGTAGTCTTCCGAATACATCAGGTTTTCCCAGAATTCTCTTGAGAGGCTAGTCTGTAACAACAACGACGCTATGACTGTGAAAATAGTGTCGTAGGCACCTTGCTGCCAAGATTAGGGCGAGCGTTAGTTTCTCAAGTTCAGAATATCTAACTTCTGCCCCCCTGTATGCTCTACTCCCATAGTAGATTGGTCTTTGTACTCTGTCACTATTCCTAACAAGAACTGAGCTCACCGCCGATAAGGAAGCAGACAAGTATAAATACAAGGTTTCTCCTGGAGTGGCATGTGACAGGAGGGGTGGTGTAGTTAAGTAAGCCTTAAGTCTTTGGAAGGCTTCCTCTGCCTCCGGTCCCCACTCGAAAGCCTTTCGAAGGATTTTGAAGAAAGACAGACATTTGTCTGCAGACTTGGATACGAACCTGTTAAGTGATGCAATTCTTCCATTGAGGCACTGGAGTTCCTTGGTTAAGGATGGTGACTTCATGTTAAGGATTGCCTTGATCTTGTCGGGGTTAGCTTCAATTCCCCTCTAATTGACCATAAAGCCTAAGAACTTTTCTGACCCCACGCCAAAGGCGCATTTCTCAGGATTCAACTTCATGTGATATGCCCGTAGAACATTGAAGGTCTCTTGGAAATGGTCAACATGTTTTGCTGCAGCAAGGCTCTTGACTAACATATCGTCGACGTATACCTCCATCGTTCGCCCGATCTGGGACTGGAACATTTTGTTCACAAGCCGCTGGTAGGTTGTCCCTGCATTCTTTAGCCCAAAGGGCATCACCCTGTAGTAGTAGGTCCCCTTCGAAGTGATGAAGGAGGTCTTCTCCTGGTCTGGGGGATGCATGCTGATCTGGTTGTTTCCAGAATACGCATCCAAAAAGGTGAGCAGTTCATGCCCTGTTGTGACGTCGATGAGGAGGTCTATCCTTGGTAGTGGATAGCTATCTTTTGGGCACGCCTTGTTGAGCTCGGTGAAGTCCACGTAGAGGCGCCACTTTCTATTAGCTTTAGTCACCATCACCATATTTGAGAGCCAATCTGGGTATGCCACTTTCCTGACTGCCAAATTTCCTATTAGTTTCTCCACCTCCTTATTCATTGCTTTGACCCTTTCAGTGGAGGCGCCCTTAGCTTCTGGCGTACAGACATATAACGAGGGTCGACATTGAGGCGATGGGTGGCTACCTCAAGATCAATTCCTTCAATGTCTACATGCGACCATGCAAAAATATCCATGTTGTATTTCAGGAAACCTATTAGCTGGTGAACCAGAACTTCGAAGAGAAAAGAGCCAATATACACTTTCTTGTCAGGGTGCTCCTCGTCTAAGACCACCGGGGTGAGCTCTTCGCCTGGTTCCCCTCTTTCTGTGGCGGCGTCATCCCTGGGATCAAGGACCTCTACTTCTGATACTTCCTGTGGCTTCTTGGTCTTCATTGAGGAGACATAGCATTCCCTTGCTGCTACCTGATCTCCTCTTACCTCTCCGACTCCATTAGGGGTTAAAAAATGGAGGATGAGATGATAGGTAGAGGGCACAACTCTTAGTGTATTGAGGGCAGGTCGCCCCAGTATGATGTTGTAGGCAGATGGACAATTTATTACTAGAAAATTGACCATGACCGTGGAGCTTCGGGGTGCAGTGTCGGCCGTGACTAGTAGGGTGATGGATCCTAGGGGATACACCTTCTCCCCTGAGAACCCAATGAGGGGTGATCTTATGGGTTGAAGTCTCTCCCTGCCCAGATTAAGTTTGTCATAAGCTTCTGCGAATAGGATGTCCGCAGAGCTGCCATTGTCCACTAGGATTCTTCGTACTTGGAAGTTGGCAACGGTCATGGTGAGCACCAGTAGGTCATCATGGGGGTGCTGGATTTCCTCTAAGTCCTTGTCTGAGAAGGATATGACTTCGCTGCTGCCAAGCCTAAGCGCCTTGAGTGGTCGCTCCTCCTTAAGGTGCCTGGCTTTCCTGGCGTAAGCCTTCATAGCGGAGATGGACTCTCCTCCTCCTATAAGTCCTCCAGAAATGGTGTGAATTTCACCAATGGGATGTTGATCTTCCTGATTGTGAGGGGGAGGCTGCGCCTGCCCTCTTCCAGCAACATACTAGCGAAGGTGTCCACATTGAATGAGGTCCTCAATTTATCTTTTGAGGTCATAACAGTCGTCGGTGTCATGACCATAGTCGCGATGGAAGCGACAGTACTTGCTTGGGTTCCTGCGGTTTGGGGGAAGACTTCATTCTCCCAAGTCACTTTACTGCTGGGTCATCCTGGATCTGGAATAGGATGTGTCCGATAGCGGCGTTAAGAGGAGTGAAGACTTGTCGGTCTCTTTGAGGAGCAGGACCAAGCCGGTCCTTGACAGGTACCCTCTCTGTCCTATTATGCTTGTTGCTGGACTCTTTCTTATCGTCTCTGTCTCTTTCCTTTCTCTTCTCCCCTGTTCTGGATGACTCGCCTGGCCTGGCCCTCGTGATGTCCTATGCGTTCATGTATTTTTGGGCTTTGGCTAGTAGCTCTGGCATGCTCCTTGGCGGGCGCTTCATCACCGAGAATAAGAAGCTTGACGAGCGGAGGCCTTTTAAGAAGACAGTCATGGATACCTTGTCATCAGGCTCTTCGACCTGAAGAATCTCCTCGTTAAAACGAGTGAGGTAGCTTCTCAAGCTTTCATCCTTGTCCTACTTTATGCTGAGCATGTGAGTAACAGGCTTCTGGTGGCGGCGTCCTCCAATGAAGTGCGACACGAACGACCTGCTCAGCTGAGCAAAGGAGGAAATGGAGGCCGGAGTGAGCTTGAAAAACCATTGTCGAGCATACCCTTCAGAGTGGTTGGGAACGCCCTACACATGATTTCATCAGGGACATTGTGCAGCTGCATTAAAGTTTTGTAGGTTTTTAGATGGTCTAGTGGATCCCTTTTACTGTCAAAGGTCTCCACTGATGGCATTTTAAACTTGGAAGGTAGGGGGTAATTTGCTACGTCTGGTTTGAATGGCGTGTCGGTTCGCTTAACAAGATAGTCCACAGTCTCTGGCCCTTGCGCCTTCATGGCATTGAAGACGTCGCCTAGCTGATTTTGTACTTCTTTAATTTTTTCGTCTCACTGATTAGGGGCTCCCTTAGAATTGTCATGGAAATGGCTCCCATGATCCATGGTCTGGTTTTTATCCTCATCCTCTTGGGGAAGAGGGTCTTCACCATGAGGTGCACGAGCTGGAGGAGGAGGTCCCTCGTAGGGAGCTTCCCCATGGTGGGCGCCCAGAGGGGCTCCTAAGGTGGCGCCATGATGGGGTAGGCCCACTTGGGGAGCTCTTTGACGCTCATGGTGTGGGACTCCTTGTAATATCCCAAATTTTTGAAATATATATATATAACTTAGTTTAGGTCAATTTGTGATATTATTTTTGAAAAGAGATGTTAGTGTAATTAATGAATGAGAAATTGTAGAGTTATTGTAGGATTTCTTTTAATTAGTATATATCTATATGTAGGCAGTCAAAAAAAAAAATAGTAATTAAAAATAAGTTTCCTTGTTACCCTAGATGTCTACTAATATGCAGATATTCTTTTTCCATAGTAACCACTACATAGACGTTAGAAATAAGAGAAAGGAGGGAGAGGCTAGGGTTTCAAGTAAAAAAAAGGAAGAGAAAGAAAGAATGAATTTAGAGAAGAGAGAAGAAAACTAGAAGATTGATTATCAAGGTTAGTCTTCATATTGAAATTTAATTTTGTATTTAATCATTATATATATATATATATATATATAT
>CM042188.1:38106504-38177087 GCA_023539305.1 Ilex asprella | reverse complement strand
AAAAAAAAAAACTGAACAGAGAAAGCGAAAACCATTCGTATCTGCTTCTGTCAAGAATTATCATGGTAAGGGTGTTAAGATCTAAGAGCCTCTGGTAGGTTTCTATTTTCTCTTTATTATTTATTTTTTTGTGAACTTTTTTGGGCAACTCAAGCGTGTGATATGGATGAAGAGGGCCATAATAGTTGACCCAGTTCTGTCGTGTGTGTGTGTGTTGGGATTGGGGGATGGGGAAGAGGGGAGTCACCTTTTTGTAATTCCACAATTTCGTGAAATATTTTGTATTTCAGTACATATATGGAATTATCCAATTCATTGGAAGTTATTCTGTTTCAGCTTAGATATAGACCCAATCGGTTGGTGATGAAGTCATTAAGAGCTGTTTTCAAATGTTTGGCTATGGAGGAAAACAGAGTTTTTCCCTCATGGGTGTTGAATAACTTGAATTTTTCATCCTTTTATTTTTTGTTTTCCATCTGAAATGGTTGAAAGCTATTGCAATGCTGTGGGTAAAGTACTCCACTTTTTATGCAGTTAATTTTGGGATATGTTATTATTTAGATGCTTATGAAGGGACCTAAAAGCACTTCAGTTTAAATTGTGTCTCCAGGAAAATCAATCATCCTCTTACATTGACACTTATTAGGAGATGTTTATGATTGCAGGTTTATCACTCTAGTTTTGTGGATGAGGAAGGAATTACTAAAGCTTGTGGGTGCCCTTTACTTCCCTTGAAAAGCCATATAAAGGGCCCTGCTCCGGTTTCAGAACAAGGTCAGATTTGCATTGTTGTTTACATATTTTTCAGTTCAGGCAGTGGTTTCCTTTTCTAATTTGCAACTATTGTACAAAATTATATGCAGATAGAACTGATATTGTGGATGAAGCAATCACATTCTTTCGGGCCAATGTTTTTTTCAGAAACTTTGATGTAAAAAGCTCAGCTGATAAACTCCTAATCTATTTGACATTATATATCAATGTGGCATTGAAGAGGCTTGAGGGCTGCAGAACTTTGGCAGAAGGAACCAAAGCAATTATTAACTTGGGTTTAGAAAAGGTTCCTGTTCCTGGAGAGTCTGGCTTTCCATTTCCAGGCCTCTTTAGCCCACCACAATCTCAACAACAAGCAGGTAAATTTCATTCTATCTTTGTTTCTTGTATTATATAGTTAGTACCCTTTTCTACCGCCTGGAGAATTGAGATTTATTTAGGAGCATTTCCAAGTTACATTCTTCACTTCTGGTTGTATTAATCTTATCCTGTGACTATTTTTCTATAACTGGGAATACTTTTTTTGAGCTATTCTTTTTGTACTTTTTAAATTTCAATGATTCAGAAGGAAATCCATGTTGTAGTATCATCCTAGTTTTGATGCAATAGTAAAGTTGCTCCATTCAAACATGAGCGTCAAGGGTTATAGTTTTGTGGACAACCTTTCCAATTCATCCTATATTTGGCTGGATAGTATCAATATATGTGTTATCCTTGTCAATACGAACAGTTTTCAGTTTTAAGATATATCGAATCTACGGAAATTAGCAGCTCCCCTTTTTTCAAGAAAAAAAAGAGGGAATTGACGCTTAGAATGCCAGTATTGCCAATTGCTTGAATAAGGTTTTACTTTGAATATAAATAGTTTTCTTAATTGTCAGGTTAAATTAAATTTTGTTTGAGATTAAGAACTATAGTCTGGATTTTTAAATGTAATTATATGATCATCTTCGTGCCAGCTTAGTTTCCACACTTTGCTTGTTAGGTGTTTTCACACACAAAATCCTTATGTTCTTTAGGTGTTCAACTCCTCATGGCAGCTATAGGTTTGTCATAAAGGGTAGATCAGGTATACCTTTTGTGTTGTACTGGGAACCATTAAAAGGTTAATATATAAAGGTTCACCAGCACTATTCTGGAATTCCATGTCTAAAGTGTCTTTCCTATTGGATAACTGGCTCCCAGCCATGAGAAAGGAGGGTAATTTACCATCTTACCAGTTGTAAGCCCTTGGCCTACTAATACAATAAAATTTTTGTAGCTCGATGATTTGATGTTATGGAAATAATTATTGGTCCATTGAAAGATTTAGGCAATGCATCAATTACGGCTAGAGGAAATTAGGTTTTTGTTGAGGTTGCGGTGTTCATGGAAATGCAATGGCAGATGTTGAAAATGGCGTTATCAACAAAGATGTTTGCAGAGGCTCATGGTCTTTTCTTGATGCTAATATCATTTTCATGTGTGGGTTACACTAGGTTTCATTCCTTTTGGATTTGATTTTCACCATTTGCGTGGCATGAGCAAAATAAGCTTAGAGCCCCAAGGGGTACCACATTTTTGTAAGCGGAGTGAACGCCTATATTACCTTGGTTATATATAAAAAAAAGAGCAAAATAAGCTTAGGCTCTCTTGTTTTGACTTAGATTAACATTCTGCCTAGATGAGATAAATGGTGAAATTTTCCAGGTGAGGGTGCAGTGGCACCGTGGCATACTTCCTTTTGGTACTGCTGAAGTGTTCTTCCATTAATGCTCCATGGTTTGAGGAAGGCAGCTATCAGATACATGTACCTAAGTATCTGAAGACTGCTCTTCCATCTTCTCTTATGCATCAGTGCTAAGGGGTGTTTTAGTGGATTGACAGCTGCTAAGCATCATTGATGTGCATATTTCTTTTGCTAATTACATATTATAAAGGAATATGTGCTTGCTCTGTTGTGTTACATGTGATGTTGCTTAAACTGTATAATGCAACGTAAAGGAAGATTAAGGTAGTCTAAACAGTTACTAACAAGTGACACTTAAATGGCCCACCTATCGAAGGGAAAACTAGTTAAATATTGTATTAAACTGTTACATGTGATGCTGCTTAAACTGTATAATGCACGTAAAGGAAGGTTAAGGTAGTCTAAACAGTTACTAAAAAGTCATAAGTTTCTCTGAGCTCTATATTTTCTTGACTTATTAGGGTAATTCATGCAATTCTCTTTTTGGTTGTGTATCATGATTTGAAACAGTTTAATCAACGTCTTATTAAAAAAGAAACAATTTAACTAATGCTAATTAAAATGTTGCAGAATTCTGTGGTGGTCATAATGTATTTGACCCTATGTAATTACTTTTTTTGTGTGCTTGTGATACACACATATGCTTACGGTCTAGGGTTGTGGAGTAGTGGCTTTCCACCTCTCAGGGTCATTCTTCCTCCTCTTACTTTTTATCCCATTCCTCCACCTCCTCCTCCTTTTGGTCCTTGTTTAGTTGTTCATTATTGATTCTTGTGTAGATATATTGCTTTGTAGATGTTTGGTGGAATCCATTCATGCGTAATCTTGGACTGTTTAATTGCTACAAATTCAAGTTTTTCAATTCCTTCCTTGACCATTTTACTATTGAGTGCAGAACTATTCAGGAATTATCTGAAGCAGATAAGGGAGGAAACAAGTGGGAGACTGTTAAGTGTTGCATACAGACCGAATGGGACTCCAAATAAATGGTGGTTGGCATTTGCCAAGAGAAAGTTTATGAACACTATAGCTCTTTGAGTGACTGATGTAAAGAAGATTCAAAGAAGAGGTATTTTGGACATCTGTTTCATTCCATCAGTAATGTCTTGTACACAAAAGTGAACCTTAGACAACAAGGTTTCCTGTTTAGGAAATCAAGGGAAAGTGAGGCCTGAGGGTTTTTACTTGTTTGTGTTGTGAACCTTATATGTACGCATATTTACTCCTATGCTGTGCAAATGACCAACTCCATTGTAAATTTTTTGATCAAGTATGCATATATACTCCTTTTGCAGTTGGGATTTACAATGTGGTCTAAAGGGCTTGCAGAAATGAGCAGTTTGTCTATGTGCTTGCTAAACAATGGTTTGTTTTAACAACTTAAAACTTTTAGGTTAAATTGGTGGAATTCAAATTGACAAATAGTGATTTACCAACAGAAAAAATAAAAAAATAAATTACAACCAGTGAGTTAATATTTTGTTTACTCATTTATTTTTACAGTGAACAAAATTTTTCTTGGGCAAATCATTGATCATCTATGGCAAATGGGAAATTGGCAATGGGCAGTTTCTATGTTGGAACTGCAGCCAAACATTAATTAATAATTGTTTGGTCCGAAGTCTGTTGAAATGTCTGATGGATGGGACAAAATAGATCTCTCTTTCTCTCTACCTCGTTATATCAAGTCAAAAGAAAATATGGTAGTTTATGTAACTCAAAAATGTAGAAGCTCATTGCCCCAGAGCACTTGACTACAGTTTCGATAAAAAAAAATTTTGGTATTTGTGAGTGATTTATCACATTTATAAATATTTTATTAGTGTTTTTATCACTGTTGTGATAATTATTTTTATCATGTTTCTTCAGTATAATTTTTTTTTTTTTGCTTTTGTGAGTAATTTATCATTGTTGTTGGTATTTTTATCATTATTATGATACAGTAATATTATACTGACAAAATTTAGAACTCAAATGGCATGACAACATATTATTTGAAATTTTTATTAGAATTCAAATAATTTGACACCAAATAAAAAAGTCCAACTCAACTGTCGTGTTATTTGAGCTTCAAATTTGGTCTCAAAATTTGGTCAATGTAGCATTACTCATTTTTATAACTTTTTTCGGTATTAATGGTATTCTTATCACAATTGAGCAATGGTGTTAAAATAAAGTGTGTAGAATGACTAGATTCAATTAAGTCTGATAAAGTAAGTTTTTACCATTGTTGTGATAGTTGTTTTTATCATTATTTTTGTTCCGATGGTACTCTTATCACAATTAAGCAGTGGTGTTAAAATAAAGTGTCTAGAATGACTGGATTCAGTACAGTTTGAGCTAGAGAGCTTTGGAAAATGGGATTTCGGGATGATTAAGTGATTACACAAAATGTTTATAGTGGATCACCAATTCAGGAACTTGACTAATTTACTCTTTAATGGAGCCTCTTGCTCATGAGAATTGTATTGAAAATTATAAAGAGAATACACAGTCTTCTTGATACTATACTTGGTTTTCATGCCTCAAAGTGAGGACATTATACAGTATTTATAGTCTAGTTCTTAATTCTATGGGGTCCGTGACGAGATCTTCGCCTCCCTTTTGTAACATCTCACTTGATTTTAAGCGATGATTTAAGCGGTTGAGGTTCTTGCGCTTAGACTGGCATATACTGTCGTTGAAGGGCGGTTTGTGCTTGTCAGTTGTCTTCCACTCATTTTCTTCAGGGTGCAGGTTGAGGGAGTCCAAGGTGTGGACCTCTGAGCTCAAACTCTCTTGACTAAGCTCCCTTCCCGACCTCAATTCTCGAGCTCAAAATTGAAAATTTTCCTATGTATCATCAAGTATCATAACAATAATAAAATCACGCACAACAATAATAAAAATATTCATAAATATGATAAATAGATGTATGATACCTAATTTTTTTTTTTTTTTGGGTACCATAAACAAGTCCAGCCCCACAGGAGCAACTTTTTTCTGTATGATAGCCCATAGAAGTAACTGGATGGTGATATATTGTCACATAACACTGAAGTAAGTAGACAGATAATAGCTGAATTCATCCCCTTTCATTTTGCCTATAAGAGATGGATATGAACCCAGGTCTAAGGTTAACCACTGCAGATTGTATGAATGTTAGCTTTTTTACCAATTGGAGGACTCTACTGGTTCAACAAGAAGCATTAATAAGGTAAATCATTGTACACAATTCAAGTTTAATCCTACGTATACTCCGTGATGATTGTGTGTATTCGAGTTTTACTTGTAATTTTCGAGTTTAAAGGGAAGGAAGGAGCTAGATTATGGCCTAGGAGGGTCATACTCCCTAGGTCTCAATTATTAATATTCCTACTATTGTTTGTGTATAATTTTTAATTTTGTCCTCCTAGTATTTTTTTATTTGGTCCCATTAGAAGTTTATGATTCCCTAAACTTGTATAAGTTTCGATTTTGATAATTTTTTGAGATTAGGTCATGAGAAATTTATCCCTTATAAATACTTTCATATTTTATAACTAAGTCCGTTGAAAACTGAAAATATCTTCTGATTCAAATAATTCAATCAAACAAAATACAAGCAGATGATAACTAAATTTTGCCCCTATAAATATCTTAGTGGTATGAATAATTTAAATTGGATCATAATTAATTTAATCTTTATTATGTTAATTTATTTATTAAAATATTTAATTCGTATTTAAGTGGTTATTATCAGGAGATAACTTTTTAAAAAAAAATATGCAGACAAACCCCACATTTAATAGCTTTTTAAATTTCACTTTTGCTCTTTTACTGTATTCCAATGAAAAAGAGAAGGGTAAATTACATTGACATTCTTTGTAGATTAGTATAATTTTAGAGACACCTCTTCTATTATCTAAAATATAATTGTACTCTTATAGTTTACATATTTATTACACTTAGTACCCCTAACATCAGGGACATCACTAACAACTTAAAAAGGTAATGATGCCAGCAGAAATTTCTTCTTAAATGACAATTCTACCCTCTAATTAAAAAATTGCAAAATCTATTTTGACTCACATACTCAAAAACCTATAGTTTTTTTCCGAATAAAATTAATCTTAAAACCAATGACCCTTTTTTTACCTTGTATTCATCTTCTTCTCATCTTTCATAGACTAACTACTCAATTTCACTCCCTAGTTTGCCATAAAATTATTTACAGTCCACCCAATAATTTGCCTAAAATTTTACTTGAATTCTACTACAAATTTTTATATAAAAAAAAAATTGTTGAAAAGAACAAATAAGGGTTTAGAATTAATCCTTCAATAGTGGTTATCAAAGGAATTGTTGTATGACGACGACTTCTTGGGGTCAACGTTTGACAATCTCAGTCTCATCAGGGTCGCAGGTAAAATTGTTCATGACAGCTTGAGCCTTCTTCATCCACAGTTAGGATGCGAGCTATATGGCTAGCCAACAATAGGTTGGGGCTCCAAATACCACAACCATTTATTTCATTATGTCCCTATTTTCTCTTCACCAAATTATACTGAAAATCTGTCAAACCAAGTATGACAAAAAATTTTCTAAAAATTATGTGAAAAGAAATGCCACCAAAACCAACAAATCAACACCTACGGACATCTTTAATTATGTTTTTCCTTTGATTTAGTGTCAAAACAACTGCGACAATTTCTTGACGATCTCTATGGCATTAAAAGATCTGAGTTAGATTAGTTGGATTTGAGCATGTAGAGTGAGAGTAAACAATAAGAGAGAGAGAGAGAGTAGCCGATGACGACTTTGGGTTAGAGGGAGAGAGAGTAAATGAGGAGGATAAAAAAGTAAGAAAATGCACTGGTCGAGGGTAAATGCGTCAAATTACAATCATAGTTAACATTGTTAATAGACAAAACCTGATAAGGGACGTCAGTATGATTTCAAATAACTAAAGGGATGTATCTGAAATTATGCTAAACTACAGAGGGTGTCATTACAATTTTCCAAAAAGAAAAGGAAAAAGAAAGAAAAGCTGAGCCGGTCACTCTGCCCTCTGCAGTCTGTACTGAGTGCTAAACCATTTTTGAGAAACCAAATCAAAACTCTCCTTCTCTCTCTCACCTCACCGGTCACCTCGTCTCCCTCCCTCCTCTCTTTTTGGATCACAAGCTCATCAAAAATAGCAAATATTTTCATCTTTAACCCGATCAAAACACACACATTTCCCAATTTTCGCCATTAATAAAACAAACAAACAAACAAACAAAAGCATCAAATATGAAGATAGATCTGAACTCAAGAACATGAAACCCAAATCCAAATCCAAACCCTCAAACATCAACTCCATTCCCACCACCACAACCGCCAATCTATACATATATCTGATATCTTTGATTTTCTTGAACTACACCCATGTCATCAAAAGCCGATCGTATCCATACCCATGATTCTCTTTTGCCTTCCGGAGAAGTAGAGTCTGAACATCAGCCGATTGATCCTATTTCCAAGAGAACCCAAATCGTTTCTATCCCTCCACAAACCTGTTCGCATTTGTTTCAATTCAAATCCAAGAACGGGACCAAACCCATCCGTGGCCTTCAAGATTGCCTCAGGATAAAACCCCTGGGTCGCGCCTCGATCCGTCGGGATCCACAAGAAATCATCCGCTGTAACACATGCGGTCACGCGCCGCCGCGTCTATACGCTTGCGTCGCTTGTGCCGCGGTGTCTTGTCAACTCCACGCTCCGTCGCACGCGGCGGATTTTGCCGGATCTGGTCATGACATCGCGGTCGACGTAGACCGCGCCCAACTCTTTTGCTGTGTCTGTTTGGATCAAATCTACGACAAAGACTTCGATGCGGCGGTCGTTTTGGCGCAGACCGCGGCTTCGACCATCGGATCGATCCGCGCACCGCCGCCGGAGAATTTAAGGAAGCGGCGGCGCGTGGATTATCGTCCTTGGACACCTGATCTGCAAGAGCGCGACTTGATCGGTGAAAAATCGACTAAATTACCGAGTTCTGAAAGTGATTCGGGTTTGGATTCACCGTGGGGATTGAGAGGGCTTAACAATCTAGGAAATACATGTTTCATGAATTCCATATTACAAGCTTTGTTACATACTCCACCATTGAGGAACTATTTTTTGAGTGATCGACATAATCGGTATTTTTGTCAGCAGAAGAGCAGTGGCAGGAGAAATTCTGGGAATGCTAATACTAAAAATTTGCGGTTGTGCTTGGCTTGTGACATGGATGCGACGTTTTCCGCTGTGTTTTCAGGGGAAAAGACTCCGTATAGTCCCGCGAGATTTTTATACAGGTCTGCATTGAGCTCTTGTTCATGATGGTATTATTGTAATTTGTACTATAGTTGTTACAGCATATAAGAAGTGATTTTGTGTAAAAAATTGCGGTTATGTTCGGGTATCTACCACTTGTGATTGTAAATGATGTATTGGCAGGTCTGCGTCGAACTCATGTTAATGATCTTATGGTTGTAATGTGAATATGTGATTGTTCCAATATATAAAAAGTGTTTTTTTATTGAAACTTGCAGTTATGTTTGGATATTTGTCACTTTAGAATTTTGATAGTGGGTGATGTATTGCTAGTAAGTAGTAACTGAGAAGATTGTGATCATGAATTTTGTAGTTGTGACAGCAAATGTGGCGTAGGTTGGGTCAGCTCATGGTACAGGCTCATTTTCAATACATTGAAAATTTTCCAAGCAATGAGTCAGAAATATAACATTGTATTGAACGATCTAGTTCCCTTGGGTTTATCTAGTTAGTATCATCTTGGGTTTTTAGGATGTGCAGTTTGTAACTAGATGATGTCTGTTCTTATTTTTTCAGTATGTATTTTTGAGTGGCGTAAATATTTTGCAGTTGGTGGCAGCATGCGGCAAACCTGGCAAGCTACGAACAACAGGATGCACATGAATTTTTCATTTCTATGCTTGATGGGATTCATGAGAAGGTGGAGAAGGATAAACGCAAACCCCAGAGTCAAGGTAAATGCTGGTCCAAAACATTCTCTTAATTTTCCTTTTCTTTTTAGAAATGTACTTGGTTGGAAAACTAGGCACTAAGCAATGAAAGAGGTTATTGCTATATAGGTTCCAGTTTTAATAACCTATGCTAGAATATGGTTTATTTGTTTTCGGTTGTTAAAATTTATGAAGGGGGTTGTTGAGTTCATGTGCCTAGTTTGCAGTAGTCTAAAGTAACTTTGTAGCTGTCTGGTCTTTTTTTGGGTCCCATCTAGGAAGTTCGGTTATGTTGTTAGGTGCTATTATTTTTTTCCTAGACGTGTTTATATGGTGAACATAATTTTCGAATTTAGATGGATCGGCATATATATATATGTATATATTTGTCAGACTTTTCTATTTTGTGGCACTTGAAAGATTTTTTGTGGTTCATGAAGTTAGAATGTAGACGTATAATTTGATCTTGTGTTCTTGCGAAGTGTACATTGTAATGGTAAGTTCAGAGTAAAAGCTCATTTGACAAACTGTCTTGTTTAGGACAATCTTAAATTCCTAACTCTTTCAGTATTCTCCTGAAAACATTTTAAGTAGGTTAAGATATGGAGATACTTGGTCATCTTTCATAAGCTTAGGTAATTAGGCAACATTTTTTGTGAAATTTAGTGTCCAAATGGCACCACCATTGTGACTAAGAGCTGGGAAAGATATTCTTAACAACCATCTGATGTCACAATCTTCTTGGATCTAGAATTTTCATTCTGATCAAGTTGATCTAAAATTTTTGACAAAGATTAGAAAGTAACAACAATATTCAACTGCAGGGTGTGAGTTTAGGTCTTCATTGCCTTAGGCATTGCCAAGTGCTCCCAGATTTAGGGCTAATAAACAATCAGCAAGCTTGCCATCTGCTTCACTCGAGTAAGTCTCATTTTCCTTAGTCTGCTTGGTTTCATCATAGGATTGTCTTCTGTCTCATTCATTCTCATGTTAATTCCACCTGTGTCCTTGTTAGGGTCTCTATTTTTTGGCGCAGCTGATTCAAACCTGGAGAATTTCAAGGTCCATGCTAGGTAGACAGCCAAGCTGAATCCTTATGTCAGATCTTTATGATCATATGTTGTTCACAGATCAAACATTTTGTCATCTTTTCTTTTGGTGGAGATATTGGGATACCATTTGAACTTCGTCATCTTTCAATCAATAAAGGTGCTTTTTGTTATTATTATGGGACAAACCCCGTACCTCAAACAGCAACTTTGTTCCTCCATCTTCATGACGGTGCTGTTCTTTTTTTCTATTAGTAACTGACCTTTTCTTTCCATTAAAGTAAAATGAAGTTACATGTTCTCCTTCTAATTGGTTTAAATGCACATCTGCCATTAATTGGCTAAAACAAAATAAACATGTCACATGGGCTTTAGATAGGTTGCAATACGAATACGTGGTTATCATCTTGTCATGATCTTTGAATTCCAGAACAGTTGATTATCATGCTTGTACAAAACAATCGATAGAGGGGGTTAAAATTTCACGCAGAAGGCATTATTGACGGATGGTAGTAGAACCAATAGTTGATCAGCGGTGATCCATTTTTATAGAGAACTTGCAGGGTTGAGTTATTTTGGAAGTGAAGAAGTGAATACATAATTCTGTGTGCTGCTTATAAACCTTTCAGTGGAACATCAGTGGCTTAACATATTATTCTTACCCTTGCAAGATGGTTGAGGAAATGTTTGCATTTATATGTCCATAACTATATTGAGTATTTCAGTTGTGACATTAAAGAAAGAGGTAACCTGGATTTTGTTATTATGAGTATCTGTGATTTAGTTTGACACAAAATAAGTTTGTAAGATTTTGCATGTTGCAGGCAGTGGAGATTGTTGTATTGCTCATAGAGTATTCTCTGGTATCTTGCGATCAGATGTTATGTGTACGGCTTGTGGCTTTACTTCTACAACATATGATCCATGTGTAGACATCTCATTGGACTTGGAACCGAACCAAGGGGGTTCTGCTAAGATGTCATCCACAAAATCTCATCATTCTTTCAACGGGGAGGCAGACCAAAGCTGTGGAATATCTACCCTGATGGGATGCTTGGACCGTTTTACAAGACCTGAGAGATTAGGTGTCGACCAAAAATTTTTCTGCCAACAGTGTCAAGTGAGACAGGAATCTCTCAAGCAGATGTCCATAAGAAAGCTTCCATTGGTTTCTTGCTTTCATATCAAAAGATTTGAGCATTCTCCTGTCCGAAATATGTCAAGGAAGGTTGATCGCTACTTACAGTTCCCATTTTCCTTGGACATGGCACCTTATCTCTCTTCCTCTATCTTGAGAAGTCGATTTGGAAACAGAATTTTCTCTTTTGATGGGGATCAGTCAGAAATTTCAAATGAAATGTCTTCAGAGTTTGAGTTGTTTGCTGTTATCACTCACACAGGCAAACTAGATGCAGGCCATTATGTTACTTATTTGAGGTTAAGTAACCAATGGTACAAGTGTGATGATGCTTGGATCACTCGAGTTAACGAGAATACTGTGAGGGCAGCACAAGGCTATATGATGTTTTATGTGCAGAAGATGCTTTACTACAAAGCGAGTGAGAAGTTGGTTGCCTCATGAGAGGGTGGCAGGCATAGAGAATTGGTGATGAAAAGCAACTGCACATGATGAAATTGGAACAGTTCATTGCGATTCATGGTACCCAGAAATTTGTGTATCAGCAAAGTACCACGGCCATATGTGCCCACCATGACGATTGATGTCACTAAATGGCTATCGTCATCAGTAAAGGTCAAGAAGCCCTTTCTGCTCTGAGTATATCTTTGACGGGTAACTCTAAAATCTCAGTTGGAGCATACTTGTGAGCCTGAATTTTTGAGGCACTCTCCTGCATTCGGCCACAGATTTTATGAAAATGATTTCCTTAAAAAAGCAATTTCAATTGGTTCATTTTTCCCCTGCTCATTCAAGTGGTGTTGGTGGGTTGATGATTTTTTCCTCATTGAATATGTGCTCTAATCTTTGAGTTGTAGTTTACTGGTGTACTAATTTCATACATGGCATACTAATGTTAGCAATCAACTAAAGAAGCTTTTTTGATCTGTACGGGCCTTCAATTTACTTCTTTCTTGTGCCCCACTGATTTATTATCTATCAGAGCATCAAGCAGCGCACCTCGATTCTACTTGTCTAACTCGTTGTTCATCCAAGGGGGGAGGTTGCTTTACCCAACTCCCTACATTCATTAGTTTGAACAAAAGATGGCATTGCTTCATCCATCTGAACATTTTATTGTGGCTGTTTATTAATAGAAGCCTCCCTCCTCTCTCTCTCTCTCTCTCTGATTTTGCATTGGAATACCCGTCTCTATATTTGGCATTATTTGTGCTTTTTTTTGGGGCTCGATAAAAACTAGGTGCATATAACCCAAGGTAGACTATAAGACAGCTTATAGCAAACTAGTCCTAGGTAGGGGACCAACTCAGGCTTTGATGATAAAGGAGGCTGTGTAAACGTGGTACCAATTCCATTCTGAATGTTGTTTTCTTGCCCTCGGATCTTCTCAGCCGGCAACAACGTCTTATGCATTGTTTGGTTGGTTAATGAATATGTCATGCTAGGGGTAGTTTATTTAACATTTCCTTCTAAGGAGACCAAACAGAGCGCTGGTCGGTATTTTCCTTCTCCATCTGTCTGGGTGTCTTGCTCATCCTAACAAGGTTAGACTGCTATACCCAAAAAACCATTTTGCCCAAATTGTTAATAACCCAGAGACTAAAACCTTGCAGTGGGGTTCATGATTTCAACTATTTTGTCAGAGTATTCCAAGCAAAGGTGTTGAACTACTTACTTGTCTAAGGAAGCATTAGATGAAGAGGAGTTTGATTAATTTTATTTTGGGCACTTGTAACTTTACATAAACAAATCACTGTTACATAATTAGTGCCCCCAACGCTATCTGTTTTATGTGATATGTGGTCTAAGTGGTAATGTATCCATACGAGCTCCGGCCCGAATACAAAATAAACTCTGAAGACATTTGAAGGAATAGAGACAAGTTTATAAACGTCTAGAAATACAAATTGTACAAGTGATCTGTGATCTGTGATACATGAGCGGTTCAATTTTTTTTTGAACACAAATATACAAAATTAGTACACAAGTTACTCACTTTCCCAATATCTATTACACATAACTACAGTTATTATAAACGTATAATTCACGATTCACTTTAAAAAGACTTAATTTTTAAGAAAAATGTTATGTAATCTAAATTTGAATTTCAAATGATATTCCAATTGAATGGAAATCATTGGATAAGTGAGTTCCATCAATTTTTTAAATGAGACTTACTGATTCAATGATCCTTATTGATTTAGAATGTCATTTGAGATCTCAAATTTGAGTTACATAACATAATCATCTCTCTCTATGATAGAAAGTGAGTTATATTTTTTTTTATTGGATGGTTATACCATATTAACATTATAAACATAGTATAACGATTTTTACCCGAGAGAGTGTGCAGAGAATGAAAAAATTAGTTTAGCGGAGAGATAATGAAATTCAAGGGTTTGGACGGGCGGATGCAGGGGCAATTCACTGTACAGTTGAAGAAAAACGTGTCGTTGATTTGTGAAGCCCAAAACGATGTCGTTAAACTTAACAACAATGTTTATTCATTAACCGCAGACGAACCAGACCGTAGTAATAAGGTTTGGGAAAAATTTTAGTTTATCATATCTTTCGGGCCGTCTTTTTTATTTTTTGAATTTTCACTAATAATTAAAAGCTTAACTAGAATATAATTTTATTAAATTATTGATATATTTTTAAAAAAATTCATGCACACCCCCTTTAAATATGCATATTTTTAATAAGGTCCTCTCTATTTTATAAATTTTTTTACGTATTAAAATTCGAGTGGATTAAAATTTGGCTCAAATCAAATTTTAATTAACTAGCATTAAATTTCAATATACCCAAATTTTGATATTATAAATTTTAATCGATTCAAATTTAAATACGTAAAAAATAAATTTGAATCAAATTTTATTTAGAATGAATTTTAATAAATAAAAAAATTTAAATTTTAATTGGCTCGAATCAAATTGTAATCAACGCTAACAACTTAGATTGAGCTCAAATCAACTTGAATTTTAATACTAAAAAAAAATTAATAAACTCGAATTTTAATACGTAAAAAAATAAAATTTAATAAGCTCGAATCAAATTTTAATATATAAAAAAATAAATTTTAAACTGCTCGAATTCTAATCAAATTATATATAAAATGATTGTTTGGGGTTTATGTAGGGGTAATTTGGTATTTTAGATGATTTTTTTTTTGGTTAGAATTGGTGGTTTAAATTTTAACGGCAGGAGGTGTTAATAATGTTTTGAGTAATAGAAAAAATATTTTTGAAGATATGATAAAATAGAAGGGCTGTCACTGGAATTTTTCCAAACGTACCTCTCACCAACAATAACAGCGCCACGAGTCAATTTGTCATCTTCTTCAAGTACTCTCTCTCTCCCTGCCTCTCTTTCTCTCTCCAAATATATGCGTTTTCTAGGGTTCTGAATCACTACAACGTCGTTTTTGTGTCTTATCTAATAAAATCCTATCCTCTCCTTCCTTTGTCTCTGCATAATCAAATCATATATAAAAGGTTTGGGGTGTTAAGTCTCCAACCTCGAATATTTCAATTCTGATTTGAAATTTTCAAAATTCAATTTTTATATGTTTTGGGTTAGAGTTCCTTTTGGTTTTGTTTTAGACTCCAATCTATTTTCTTTTCAATGTTTAGCTGATTTTGTTATCTGGGTTTGGGTTGGAGTTTGATTTTGTTGGTGCTCTCAACCGGGTTTTGCTTAATTTAATTTTTGGTGATAGAAAAAAAAAAAGTGAAAATGAAGATGCTAGCTGGTGGTACTAACCTCATTATGCATATTACGTGGTAATTTGAAGTTGATGAATTGGATCTTCTGAACGCACAGTGGTTGTATTCTGATCAGGTAAAGAAAAGGAAAACCCTTGTTTTTTGATATGTTTTTGCTTTTGCTCTTTTCTTTGTTTATGTTTCCTATTTTAGTTGCTATTGTTGTTGTTGTATGCGCCTATAAGAGTAGGAAAGAATGGGTAAACACGAGGAATTTGATACTTAACTGAGTGATTTAATTCAAGAATGGAACAAAATCTTGTTTGTATTGAGAACATTGACATATTGATTAGTTTGTCTGCGCGAGTCAGGAACTGTGAGGACAGCTCAATGATGGAGACTACATAATTAGTCTTGTCTTCATGCTGGAGAGATCAACCATGAAGCTTGTCTTACTTAAATGACTAATTGGATGATTTGAAGATACGAGGACAGACTTTAACTAGCTTCACATTGTTTTCACTTGCATAACCACATGATCCCGTCTGTATTCTCTCTTGAGTGAGAATATGGAGTTATAAATCAACAAGAATGATTTGGGGGCAGGATAATTTTTTTTCGCCTTGCAAATATAGTTAGTTCATATGATTGATTGGGTTTACATCCTTTTCTTTTGGGGTATGGATAAGGGCTGGTTAATTCGACATATGTTGCAATCCAATCAATGACCTTTGTTGCTTGTTTGAAGTTGGGAACAAACTTTTTTTTAGAGCAGTAGGCTAAACCCTTGTAACTAGGATAAAGTGCCCTTAGCATTAGACTGTTTTGGGTAAGCATACTAAAACTTAGAACGTGCATTATTCCTTAGGCCAAGAGTAGAATAATTAAGATAGAAACAGGGAAAACTTAAAGACTGATAAAATTGACAGTATTTTGGGCAGCTTTTGGTTGGTTACTTGTACAATTGGAAAAGAATGTATGAAGCTAATAGTCTGGTTGGTATGAAGGAAAATGGGTGGATGGAAAAAGGGTGGATGAAAAATAATAGGGAATGTGATGTTTTCTTTTGTTTGGTTGAAGAAGAAGAATGGAGAGGAAAGAAAAGAGGAAGGAAAGTGTATACCTCGCGCCCACCAAATTCAATCCGCCCAAATTTGAGCGGAAAAGTGGAGAGAGAAGGTGGACATAATAATTGCATTTGTTGAATTACCTTGGTGCCATCCAAGTGGTTTTTGGTCTTACTCTTTTGGAAAAATAAAAAACAAGTGGGGTCCACCTCTTTTTACTTATTCCATTTTCACCAGACAAAGAAAATAATGTGGAGTCCACATTTAATAGGGCATTTATGGTATTTAACATATCATTTATTTTTTTATTTTAATTTTCATTCTAAATAAAATAATAAAAATTTATTATCTATCTCACTTTTCTATTCTTTCTATCAAACAAGAATGAGGAAAAACATCTTTCTTTACTATGAGATGGAAAGTTAATTTCTCTTATTTTCAATCCCTCATATTTTTCATTATTCCTACCAAATATACCATAAAAGATGCTTCATGAGTGTAATGTTATTGAAAAGTGGAGGAATACCATTGTATGCCTATGGTAATGTACAATATTATGAGACTTGATAGTAACACCTTTCGAGGGCTGACACTTCTTGTACACTCTCCACATGTGTATGATCTATTAGTTGGATGCATGGTTAAGAAAAAAAAATCTTATCCTTATACACGTGTCTGACACTTTGTTAGTGACTTATTTGACATTTCTTAGGTCTTGTAAGTCAAAATAAAAATGTGGTGTAAATTGCTTGGACCCTTGCTAATATGTGATCAAGAAATCCTAGAATTTTGACATATAACCATTGTATTCCTTGGAATAACATATGAGTGTCAAGACTAATCAAGTTTAAGTTTTACCCCAAAATATATTGGGAAACAGACTAGACACATAAACGTTTACTAAAGAAGATAGCCCAATAATAGCTATATACTTTCTATATCATCTATAAGAAAGGGTAATTTTTGACCAATATGGTCCAATTAAGAAAAAAAAAATTGTTAGAATACCACACCTACTGTTTGCTTAATATAAAGGTATGATTTTCTTAGATTTCATAAATATTTGAATGTATATATTGATAAACGTGTGGTCGTGTTCATGTCCGTGTCCATATCCTAAATTTTTGTGATTTGGCGGCTGCATTCATCCAGTGGCACATGTTTGGGTATGTGCTTCACAGATGCTGAAGATTGAACAGAAGTACATGAAAAAAGACCGAGGGTATTCTTATTTACTGGATGGATGAAGCATACAGGACATCTTTTGATTGTTCAAACTTTTCTAAAAATGGATTATCATCAAATATAGAATTCTATCAGTATTCAGAAATTTTTGCTATGGTATTATTTGTCATTGATAGCAAGATTTCATTTCATCTATATTAGTGCTTTTGATGCTTGTTTACTGTACAAGTTGTAATCTCTATTCCATGTAGGTTTTGAAAATTTCCTGATCTACTTGTTGTGTCGACTCTGGTGCTCGTAGAGAGCAAGTCAAACTGTGCTTTATGGTACCTTTTTGTCATGTGCAGGAAGCATGATGGGCATTAAGGATTGGATTCTCTCTCAGTTGCTATCCAAGTCGTTGGTCTCATCGAGACCACTGCCAAGCAGTGACAGCTTTCTTGAGGAGGAACATTTAAGTGAAGAGTTTGGCACCCGAGGTATTACCTTGTTTCTTCCTGATTTAGGAGTGAATTGAACATTGAGGTCGGACTTAGAGCAATGTCAAGTGCTCATTCACCCAAGTGATACGTTGTGGGTTCAAGTCTTGGTTTCAGCCTCTCCAAAATGGGGATGAGGCAACGAACCATTTACCTCTCCCAGACCCTAGTCAAGTGCCACCATGTTTTACCCTTCCTGGTTATCTAATTTTGAAGTTAGTACCAAGCCATCTTCCCTTTGTCTTTTCTTTTCTATGATAGTGGCATAACTAAGACTTTGAGGAACAAAGATGATTCATGAGGGTATTAGCCATTTGTTGGATTGAATGTGCTACGAGGAGATTATCCATCCTTTCATCTGTCCCTAACGTAGCAGGGCTGTGATATAGTTTTGTTGAAAAGAACTGCAACTGTGCGCATTTCTTTTTCAATCCTCATTTTGTTGCACTGTAGTCATCACTGATTCGGCGCCCTAATCATTATTAAAACATATAATGAAGTTATGATTTGTTTTTTTCCTTTTCAAGAAGAATTCGTAGAAGCAGATAGCCGATATTGGTAGTAAAAAGTATCAACATTTTGATGTTAAGGAAAGTTTTCCACTTCATTTTATGCTCATTTTGACATAGAAGTAGATTCTAACAATGATGTGGCCATATTGGACATCTTGTTTCTAAGGGTCTTGTGCAGAACCTGCAATTACATTGGGATGCTCAATTGCTCATCACAGAGATAGGCATCTACTTGTTGCCATTCTAGTTGCTATTTTGCTTAAAGAATGTGATGTAGATCGTATTAGTTCTAATATCAAATTGATGTAGACTAAGAATAGAGGAATTAGAGATTAGAAGAGATGAGAATAGAGAAAGAATTTGCGAAGGAAACAATATCAGTATTCAATAATAATCAAAATCTAATTTTCATAAAACCCTTACACGCATTCCTTTATATAAGGAAACTAAAACCCTAAAATAAATAAATAATGACAAATAAACCTTCAAAAATTAAAAGAAATTATTTAAAAGATAAATACTAAAAATATCAAAATAACTATAATAATAAAACCAAAATGTCTATCTAATTCATATTTCATATACAATCCCCATCATTAAATTGATGTAAACTAGGAAGGGAAGAATTATGGATGAAAATAGAAGAAGAAAATGATGAGAAAAGAGAAAGAATTTGAGAAGGAAGCAATATCAGTATTCAATAATAATCAAAGTCTAATCTTCATAAAACCATTACATGTACAGTGTGCGTGATGAACAATGTTGATGTGATTTTTGTATAGCTTGACCTCCTTACTAACCAATCAAGCTGCATCAACACTGTTCATCACGTATTAAAAGTGTATAGATTGACCTCCCTACTAATTTTTTGTCTCAACCCAAGAATAAACTGATCAATTGTCTGAGGTTCATCAACAATGTCACACAAGTGCATGAGATAATCGAACTGGACAAGGTAATTAGAGACACTAGAAGAATGTTGTCTAAGATTGAGCCATTTGTCATAAAATTGATTTGTATAGGAAATAGGCAAATACTTCTCTTTCAATTTATATCTCATTTTAACCCAAGTGAGAGGTGATTCTCCTAAGCTATCTAGGCTTTTTTATATTGCTTGCCAATACCGCTTGGCATAATCCTCCAATATCAATTTAACAAAATGAACGCAATGGGAATCTAACATGCCCTGTCAATCAAACTATTCTTCTAAATTAATTAACCAATCCAAGAATTGATTGAGATCCGGGATACCAAAAAATGTAGAAGGATCTTTAATTGAGTTGGCCATAAGTGTTGAATCCTTGTAGACATACCTAGACTTGCTACGATGATGACCTCGAGGAGGGACTTTTAAACTGGAGTAAGTATGTGGATTAAAGGCATCATAAATACTCATGAGTGACTCTTGAAACAAAGGAATGACACTAAAACAAGTTCAAGAATGTAATTGATAAATGATTTGTACCCTTTGCAAATTTTTTAATTTTTCAATGAATAAAAATATTAGTCTCAAATTCTATGGGAGTATGCATACCATAATCAAGAAGAAATTTTAAAACTTTTTGGGATGTGTCTGTAGTTTTTGGAACTTCTGAGGCAATATTTCTACAATTTTTGGAGGATGTTTCTGTAATTTTAGAATTTCTAGCGGTAGGTCTTCTTCTCCATGTCTCATTGAAGCTGTTGTTCCCAAACAAAACCATATCTTTCGTGGCAATACTGCTCAATTTTTTTTTCTTTTTTTAATTGGACAGTGAGATGTTGGTGGCGATAAATAGTTTCGTCAATGAACAGTACCACGATGAACAATGTGCGTGATGAACAGTGTTGATGTGATTTTTGTACTTTGTACAGATCGAAGTTGGGTTCTGATACCAAATTGATATAGATCGTATTAGCTCTGATATCAAATTGATGTAGATTGTATTAGTTCTGATACTAAATTGATGTAGACTAGGAAGGAAAGAATTAGGGATGAGAATAGAAGAAGAAAATGATAAGAAAAGAGAAAGAATTTCAGAAGGAAGTAATATCAGTATTCAATAATAATCAAAGTCTAATCTCCATAAAACCCTTACATGCATCATTTATATAGGAAAACTGAAACCTTAAAATAAATAAATAATGACAAACAAACCCCCAAAAGTCAAAAAAAATTACTTAAAAGATAAATACTAAAAGTATCTAAATAACTCTCATAATTAATCTAAAATATCTATCTAGTTTCTATACGATCCCAATCAGCATGTTATTGCATCAATGTTAAATTTTTTTAATTGGTCAAGATTCTCATGTTGATGGATTTTGTTTAACAAAACTTTTTTTGCCATTTTGTTTATTAGGTGCAGCTCATTCTGTCAATTCGGTTTCACTGCCAATGGCTGCTGATACATCTCACTCTTCCAACGTTACTCAGGAAAATCAGCATGGTTTTCCTTCAGAGGAAGCTTTGATTGAAAGTTCTCGGCAGCCTCATTTTCAGACACATGAGGAAAATTTAGAGCCACTGGTAAAGATTGAGTGTCTCCAAATTAAGTTTTTGCGATTTATTCGACGCCTTGGGCTGGTGCACGACAATCTTATGGTGGCTAAAGTTCTGTATCGGATACATCTGGCAACTTTGATACGAGCAGGGGAGTCAGATCTGAAAAGGGCTAATCTCAGAAGTGATAGAGCTAGAGTAATAGCAGCAGAACAAGAGGCAACTGGCCTACCTGAACTTGACTTCTCATTGAGAGTACTTGTCCTTGGAAAAACAGGGGTTGGCAAGAGTTCAACTATTAATTCAATATTTGACCAAACAAAAGCTATGACTGATGCATTCCATCCTGCTACTGAACACATACAAGAGATTGTCGGAACAGTGAGTGGAATTAGAATATCTTTCATTGATACTCCGGGTCTGCTGCCTTCCTCGACAAATTGCATTAGAAAAAATCGGAAGATTTTGCACTCTGTGAAAAAGTTTATCAGGAAAGCCCCTCCAGACATTGTATTATATTTTGAACGACTTGATATGATCAACATGGGTTATAGCGATTTCCCACTGTTGAAGATTATTACTGAAGTCTTTGGTTCTGCAATTTGGTTTAGCACCATTCTTGTGATGACTCATTCTTCCTCAACACTCCCTGAGGGACCAAATGGCTATCCTGTTAGCTATGAGTCTTATGTCACACAATGCTCAGATCTGGTGCAGCACTACGTTCACCAGGCAGTTTCTGACGCAAAACTTGAAATCCCTGTACTGTTGGTGGATAATCATCCTCACTGTAAAACAGATATCACTGGGGAAAAAATTCTTCCAAATGGATTGGTTTGGAAATCTCACTTCTTGTTATTATGTGCATGCACCAAAGTGCTAGGGGATGTTAATGCCCTCTTGGAATTTGAGGATAGTATTGAACTAGGGCCATTGAGTAATACCCGGCTGCCTTCTCTACCCCACCTTCTCTCGTCTTTTCTTCGGCATCATGCTCAAGTGAACCCAAATGGAGCAGACAATGAAATTGATGAGATTTTT
Source organism: Ilex asprella (assembly GCA_023539305.1). NCBI lineage: Eukaryota > Viridiplantae > Streptophyta > Magnoliopsida > Aquifoliales > Aquifoliaceae > Ilex > Ilex asprella. Next base: position 38,154,956 of record CM042188.1, on the reverse strand, counting down.
CTTTCAGACATGGGGGAAGAAGATGATTATGAACAATTACCACCAATCCGGATTCTGACAAAAGTCCAGTTTGAGAAATTGAGTGATGCCCAGAAAAAGGAGTATTTCGATGAGCTTGATTACCGAGAGACCCTTTATTTGAAGAAACAGATGAAAGAAGAGTCCCGTAGACGAACTGAAAACAAGTATCCTCAAGGTGGGAATTCAACCAGTGATAATAATTCTGATAACCAGGAGCCTTCAGAGGCAGTTCAGTTACCAGATATGGCAGTCCCTCCAAGTTTTGACTCCGATTGTCCTGTACATAGATACCGTTGCCTTGTTACAAATGACCAGTGGCTTGCAAGACCCGTTCTTGATCCCCATGGGTGGGATCATGATGTAGGTTTTGATGGAATTAACCTGGAGACAGCTATAGAAATAAGACAGAATGTCTTCGCCTCTGTCACAGGACAGATGAGTAAAGACAAGGAAAATTTTAGTATTCAGTCCGAGTGTGCTGCAGCTTTCACAGATCCCAGAGGACCCACTTATAGTTTAGGACTCAATGCCCAATCGTCTGGGAAAGAGTTGATCTGTACAGTACACACTGGCACACAGCTCAGAAACTTGAAAAACAATTTGACTGAATGTGGCATTTCTGTTACGTCTTTTGGAGACAAATACTACGTGGGTGCTAAGCTTGAAGACAGCATCACAATTGGGAAGAGACTGAAATTTGTAATGAATGCTGGCCGGATGGGGGGCGCGGGGCAAGTGGCTTATGGTGGGGGTATTGAAGCTACTTTAAGGGGGAAAGATTTCCCCGTGAGAAACGAGAGGGTCAGTCTCGCAATGACAGCCATTTCCTTTAACAAGGAGCTAGTACTGAGGGGAAATTTACAGTCCGACTTCAGATTAAGCCGGGGTACAAGAATGTCAGTCAATGCGAACCTAAATAGCCGGAACATGGGTCAGGTTTGCGTGAAGACAAATAGCTCTGACCACATAGAAATAGCTCTGATTGCGGTTGTTTCCATCTTTAGAGCCCTGTTACGGAAAAAGGCGACAGATGATCTTAGCCAGGAAACTCTGGAGATGGGGTAAGGTTTTGAGTTTTTTGGTGCTAAGCTTGTTTAGTTAGGGAGAGGACTTCGACGGCAGTGGTGTCTGTATGCAGAAGCGAGATAATGAGCATTTTCCATAGCAGAAGAGGATATAAATTGCATGCAAAGTTCTAAATAAAGCTGTGTTGAACTCACTGCTAGAAAGTATTTTTGGAAGTGTCCATGCAGAAAAAGCAGGAAGTCGGTATGTAACCATGTCAATTTTGAGTTTGTAATCGGTTGTTATGTCAGTAACTTCAAGACTGAGGTAGTAACAGGATCCGATATAGATACAATGCAGGCACTGACAGCTGAAGTGGTTTGTACCAAGTACAGCAAGGTGATATAATTGTATAGCAGATTGGTAAGGGTAGTCCTTTGTTCTTCGATTTCTTCCATAACTGAAAATTATAGGCGAGAAAATCGTTGCTGCGTATCATTTTCTTATTCTAGATGCTTGTGTATGAGTATGATGATTTCTTTGGATCTCTCTCTCTCTCTCTCTCTCTCTCTCTCTCTGTGCACTACGGTTTGTTTATCAGGATCAGATATGTGCTTGTTTGCATTTTTTGCTGCCAAGCACTGTAAGTTGAAGGCGTTTCATGTATTGTTAACCCTTGGGGGGATTGGATTGCATTCATGAAGCTCTTCCAAACCCAACGTCAAGGATTTTTACATAAGATTCAAACAATAAATTCTATTCAATTCTATATATGGGTTCATATCAAATCGTGTTTTTCAATTGACTAAAATGTCTATTATTAAGTAAATTGAAGATTGAGTTTTTAAATAAAAGAGTGTTTTTATTTATAAATCTTATCTCTCACTTTTGAAACTTAACCTTCCATAGGTGTCCTCGAACTTTCATAGATGAGTTGAAATTTACTGTTTATATTGGGTCAGGATTAGTCCAATTGTTTAATCCCACTTTCCTAAAAATGAATCAAACATAAGTTATGTGAGATTTTGATTTGTTTTTTTCTCAATTCCACTCACTAAACCAGTTTTAAGTCCATGAACCAAACAGCCCCAAGTGCCTTAATAGTGCCATTGTTAAGCTTCAATTTGCTTCCAACTACAAAATCAATGTTATTGATGAAGTTTGTGAGGACTTTGGACAGTGCTTATTTTTTATCCATTATATCTATATTATAGTACTACTTTAAAAAGTATGTATCTTTGAAAAACTTTTATTTTATTTTTTTACCCTCTAACATTTCTTAATTATCTAAATTACCATGAATAAATATATTATAAAGACAATACAAAACATCTTTATTTATTATATTAATATCATTTATGACATACTCCTCATGTTCTAATTTATCCATTAAATTATTAGTTTATGAAACAAGAGAGATGGAGGGACACAACTCCTAAAAGATTGTCCATCTTCCTCTATATATCTATCTATCTATACTATATATCTATATCTATACTATATATCTATATGTATATTTATATTTATATCTATATTATATATTTATATCTGTATTTGTATCTATATTGCTCTTAAAAGGCTACTAAATAAAATAAAATAAAATTGTCATCATTACCCTCAAACAATTGTATAAAATTAAATTAATACTAGATTAATTATCGTAATTAGTTAATTAATCTATCTTTTGCACTAATTTTTTATTGAGCTATTAGCAACTATTGTTTCATCAACCTAATTAAGTTACTTACTTGACTTAAATTACAACATCACTTGAATTGTGGAGACCTGATCGTTACTGAAACTCTTGGAGTTTCGTAACTCCATTACCAAAAAAAATGGGTGGAAAGAGGTCACTAAAAATACCCATCATATATTTTCCTCACCAATAAATACCCATCAGCTTTGTTTTCTCTTTTGCAGTTGCTGACAAAAACTACAACCATCATTTTAATTAATTATCAAATTCAGTTTTCGAATTGTTTTAGGTTTGATAATTATCACTGATTGATTTTGTATTTTTATCATAGTTTTCTCTTTCTCGGTATATAAAGGTTATAGTGGTTATAATCTAAACCTAAAGACATTGGATCTCAAACAAGGGTGTGCTTTTGTTGGTGATGGTGTTTAGATTTAGGCATGCATATGTTTCTCGTGTCGCTTGGGTTGGTACCTTTGTTTTTGGTTCAAGCACAGTTCTAATGATCTTTTCGATTTCAATTGTTTTTGTAATTCGTCCCTCTATCTTTGTTTCTTATTTGGGATTTTTTTTGGTTTTTCTCGTTATGTACATACAATAATTTTGGGTCCTTTGGATTAAATAGTTTCTGGTCTTATCATTCTGATTTATAGTGCATGCAATGTTTTTTTTTTTTATCAGATGTCGTAAACTACTTAGACATATGGGTTGCATCTATTTTTTTTATTTAATTCTAGTTTCTTTCCAATTTAAAATTTCACTTAATATTGTAGAATTTGTACAAGTAAGGAGTGTAAAAGAAGTGACGTGAAAAATCCCTATTGTAATTGTTTGTGTAAAATTGGTTTATCCACTCTTATACAACCATATTTACGAGGTTTTGATAGTTTCAAGTTAAATAGATTTGTTTTGGAAGGAATGGATTAACGAGTCAAAAATAAAGAAATCGTGATGTAGATATTATATTTTGATAGTGATCATGCATATGATCTCGATTAATTTCTTCTTGAGCTCCATTTGATTAGGCAACACTATTAGTTTCAATAATTTCAGTATACACATGCGTTCATAGTTTAGGATCTATAAATTTATTTTATTGCATGTGTGTAGGAGAAAAAAATGTGATACTGAATGTGTCATGAGATATTGTAATATCTTATAACGACAAAGACATGTTGCATGTTTTCATGGTTTTGAATAATTAAAATGATTTTCTTAAGCATATTCACATCCATAAGGTAAAATAGTGTGCAAATAATTATAATATTTATGAAATGCATATTTTATTTTTGTCACCTATAACACTAGAATTACAATTTTCTACATTCATGTTTTATGATGATTTGAATAATATAAATATTATGTAATCTTTGCACCAATAATACATGTTATTTGATATTTAAAATGACTCACATACAACGCATCAATTAATATATATATAAAGAGAGAGAATATTTGTTTGATCGATTAATAGTGTTATCTTTACCACAATAACAAGAAATTGACTATAAGATAAGGATTAGGAATAGAAAGTTAAAAGATCTATAGGTAAATCATATACTAATGACGTTAAAAAAAAAAAAGAAAGAAAAGGAAAAGAGAAGGAAGAAAGTGCGGTCTCATTAAAGTTCATGAACAGTTGAATTGCTGTCCTTGTCTATTTCTAATTATAAGATGTGAAACCATGTAATGATTGCTTAGTTGAATTGCCTTGCATTAATTTAACCTGATAGTGTTTTAAATGAACTCTCGTTCCTTCGAGAACAGATTTTCTAACTAGATTATGCTGTCACGTATGCACACCCGTCAATCAATGGTATTTGACTTTGCCTTTTATTGACCCTTGGTCGTCTCTCTTTGCCTCCCCGTTCTTTGCTTCGTAAATGAAATCCTAGGTGCTAGACTATACAGAAGAGCCAAACTAAGTATTGAACCTTTTTCAGAATTGAAGTTTGTAATCAATGGAATCATTTTATTAAACAAATTATTTACAACACAGACAGGAACACCACAATCACAAACCAATGTATTCACAAAAATCATCTAAATTTTGAACAAATTAAAACTTTGTTTATGATGAAACTTTTTTTTAAGGCGAAGAACCCCAAAGAACCTCAGCAACAATGGTGGCAGCCTCAGCATCAGAAACAGAGGCCTCCCTCACTCTCTTCAATATCTCCTGCTTGAATGCTCTCTTCTCTCTCTGTCTCAACCCTTCCCCAACCTCAAGCTGCACTGCAAACCTTGCAACACAGCTCGCAAATGGGTGGCTCTCCAAGAACCTTCTCTCTCTATTCTCTCTCCTTCCCCTCCCGTTTCTCTCAAACTCTTCCACTTCCACACCTTTCTTCTCTCTCTCCTCATCAAACTTCCCCAAATCAATCAAATCACCACCCAGATCCGATCTCTGTAACTCCACCAGTTTCTTGATCAAACCCGCGTTAATCATCGATTCTATCGCCTCTTTCCTCCCAAAATACCCATTTTCAAGCACACAATCCATGGCCGTCATTTTCATCAACAGATCATCAAGGCTTAAGAAACTAATGATCTTCTGGATTTCACCATTTGCCTCTAAATCATCCACCAAAGGACTCTTAATCAACTTGATTAGGGAGCATAAGACTTCTAAGGACGCCATGGAACCCAGTGATACCAGAGCTCGAACTGTTTGACCCATCAAAACTTGGCCTACGAAAACATCTTTGTTGAACTTTATAAAGTCTGCGATGGCGTAAGCTGAAATTTCTCGGACCCTTATCGAGAAATTGACTCCGCAGAGAACTGATTCGAGGTCTGAAAACACCTTAGACTTGAGTATCAAATCTTGCAGCTCAGAAGAGAATCCCTGAGCTAGCCTCTTTCTGACCTGATCTATTATGTCCAGAAACTTGTCTTCTTCCGAAGATGATAAAGGAATCACGGGAGAGAGAAACTGTTGTAAGGCTCTGGTGAGGTTAACCATAGTCTCCCGATCGATCCAAGCTTGGATTTCTGACTCGATTGATCCGGCGACTCGGGAGATCTCGTGGGTTCTGACTCGGCGAGACAAGAAAGATCGAATACCATGCCTAGACCCTGATTTTTGGAGGGTGTCGATGAGGGTTTTGAGGTTGGTGAGGTGGTTGGAGAGATTTGAGAGATGTGGATCGTTGGAGAGGATTGAGTCTGACTCGGTCTCTAGCTCCAGGAGTGCTTTAATGGCAGAGGCCGAATCGGACTCGGCCGAGAGCGTACTCGGGTTGGCTTGTAACTCGTGTGAAGCTTGTTTTAAAGCTTCTAATACTTTCAAAAATTGCTGGGTCTCCTCTTTTGCAGCTTCTTCTTCCATAGCCACGCTTCTACCGAGGGACAGAGAGTGAAATAGAGAGCGACAGAGCTCAAGGACATGTTTTGTTTTGTTGTTGCAGACTATAAATACTACAAGCTGCTGGAAGGCCACCTGTTTTTCAAATGAATACCGGGACCGGGAAGTGTCGGTTGATGATGATTTTTTAAATATTTTTTTATTTTTTTATAAAAATATATTAATTGGTGATAAAAGTAGTGTAAGTTATTATGAGCAATATGATACTAAATAATATGTTGAGAATATTTATAATTAAAATTAATTAGTAATTTGAATATTATTTGTTTGAGCGGTCACATAAAAATATGTTCAATATTTTAGAGATCAAAATAATATAATTAAAATATTAAAGATCTAACTGAAATAAACTATATAATTTAGGGACCTCCAATATAATTAATTATTTATTTTACTTGCCTAAGTTTCCATGACCAATTCATTGTGGATAGGATACATGAAACACGTTGAAAGAAATTTTAGCAATGGTCAAAGAATTAACATTACTATGTGATAAATAATCAAATATCCAATACTTTATCTCCTCCCAACAATGGTCTCCATTCCTTAGTTTTTTTTGGTCTAAAACACAATTACTATGATTCTCTTAAAAAGTAAAACTGACATATAAACACACACACACACACCTCCAAAGGCTATCCGAAATAGGATAACTCTAGCCCATCCACGCGCAGACACGTATGCAGTTTACCAACCCACTTTTACGGGGCCAACCAACAAAAAATGGAACTAAGCCCACATAGGATCGCCCCTATTGCATTTATGCTTTTTTTGGTCTAAAACACAATTATTATAATTCTACTTAAAAAGCAGAACTACAATAACGACATATAAACACACACATCCAAAGGCTATCTAATGTGGGATAGTCCTTCCATAGTTTGACTGCAACCAAAATTAAAAATCGAATATTAAATATATTATAATTAGATCTTTTAATATCGATTTAAATACTATATGTTTATATAAATAAAATAATCTAGTCCTACATAGCAATATTTGTTGACCATGAAACCGAGTAGAGTTCAGCATATTCGAATCCAGCGACATATGTTGCCACGGCCCACGGCGAACATGTCACCTAAAAGTCTAAAACACGTTTATGTATAGAAAGCAATATTTGTGTACAGAAAATGATTAATTCTATCTCAAATTTTATTCTAATTTATTGACATAATGAAGTGATTTTAGTGAAACTATTGAATCAACACTAAGTTTCAATATTTGATAGAGTCTATAGTCAATTCAAAAGTCATACTGAATTAAGTTTTAATAGTATTGCTCATAGAAAATTATTTTCTTAAATTTTATTTATTCATTTTTTTACTATCTTTTTATTCTAAGAAAAGTTTTGGGTAAAATATATAATTAGTTCTCAAATCTTGCAATTTGTGTCGATTTGATCCATAATATTTTTAATTATTAATTTAGGCACTCAAGTTTTTAATTCGTGTCATTTTATCAAATCGGAAATAATTAAAGTTAACTAATGTATCTCACGTGATTATATGGAAGGGGGTTATTTTCAATCGTTCAAGTTTGTAATGTGTTGTTTTGGACTTTTACTTTTTTAATTTGTGTCTTCTAGTTCCTTAAATTTTCAATAATGTCCCTCAATGGTGGTCACATGAGATACACGAGATCATCTTCGTTAGCTAATTTAAATCGTCATTTTTGATTGGGTAAAAAGTGACATAAATTGAATACTTGAGAGACTAAATTGATACAATTAAAAATAAAACTATCACAAAATGCATTATTTGGGGATAAAAAAATATTTTACAGAAAAGTTCATTTTTATGGGAATGGTTGGTACACTAGAGTTCAAGAGCTAGCTCAAATGGTAATAGATACAAGTTGTAAACTTAAACGTTTTGAACTTGAATTTTGGTAGCCCCTTAAGACCAGACCACAAAGAATAATCCCAATATGGATGTTGGATGGACCTGTCTTTGACCGGACTGGAAAGAGAATTAATCGAAATATGCATAAATTTATCCGAACATTCTGAACCGTTGAACGAAAAAAAAAAAAAACATTAGTATTCAACACGGACTGCAGAGAAGAACTACAATTGAGCAATCCTACATACATCATCCATATGAATGGGTTGGGTCTTATTTTTCACGTTTGGATTCAGAGAGGCATGTGACTCACTTTTACTTTTGGCATTACAATATTGGTGAAAAACTTTATAATACACCGCACATGCTCACCAAGAGTTTGGGAATTTGGATCCTTTCATGTTTAAAACTTATCAGTTTGGTCTGGTGGAGTTCAATACCCACCATTAGTTTAGTCATTCGTCGTGTTGTGACATCCCAACGACACAACATTTCCATCTACACATCGATAATACTATTTGGGCTAATTTGTTTTTTTTTTTTCACAATGTTGAAGTTTGACCAAAACTCTCTAAATATTTTTTTCTTTATTAATTTAGTTTTAGTTTGTAATTAAAATTTTAATGGGATTAAGAGTTTTGACTCATATAATATTCTAGTTAGCTTTGATGTGTTTTATTAAAAGTAGAATAGGATTAGAATTGTTTTATTCATTAAAAAGGCTTTTTTTTATCATGTAATGGCAAAATCTTTGATCATGTGTTTTATTGAGTGCTTGATATTATTTTGAAATATTACACACAATCTAATTTATCAATGTAGTGTCTAGTATCTTGACCAAAAAAAAAATGTAGTGTCTGGTAATCTCTGACCCATTCTGCTATAAGATTGTATGTTTTTTTTTTTTTTTTGTGTTCAACGGTTAGAGATAAGGATAGCAGTGGACCGAGGTCGAAGCAGAGGGAATAGTCTCCATCTCTATACTTGTTTCAAAATATTCGTCCACCCTTGTTAGCGGGGGAAATTTTAATTTACGTCTCAGCACGGCAGATAAATTTTGATCCCCGTCCTCGTCCATAACAATTAATTTCTATAATTTTAAGAAAAAAATTGAAAAAAAAAACATAAAATCTCACAAATGATTCTGCAAGAAGAATGAAATCACATTATATAACAAATGAATTAAAAAAGAGAGGGAAATTAAAATATTTTTTTGGGAAAACTTCAGTCACACCCCTTCTAGTTTACCATATCTTCAAAGACTCCCCTTGTAGTTTCTAAATCTTCAGTGACACCCTTTCTAGTTTATATTTAAACATCACTAACACTCCCTACCATTAAACTTCCATTTCTAACAAAAAAAAATAATCTAAAATACCAAAAATGCCCCTACATAAATCTCAAGTAATTTTTTTACATAAAATTTTATTAAAATTAGAGCCGATTAAAATTTATTTTTATACATATTAAAATTTGAACCAATTAAAATTCGATTGAAGTTGAATAAATTTTATTTTTTTAACATATTAAAATTTGAATCTATTAAAATATATTTTTTACATATTAAAATTTGAGTCGATTTGAACTCTACCCTAGTTGTTAGCACCAATTAAAATTCGCTTTCGAGTCGATTAAAATTTATATTTTTATGTATTAAAATTTGGCTAATTAAAATTCAATACGAGTTGATTAAAATTTGACTTTAGTTAATTAAAAATAATTTTTAATTAGCTCAAATAGAATTTTAATTAGCTTAAACTTAATACGTAAAAAAATATAATTTTTAATTGGCTCAAATTTTAATATATAAAAAAATAAATTTTAATTAACTTGAATCGAATTTTAATTCACTCAAAATTTTAATACTTACAAAAAATTAAAAAATATAGGGGGTCTCATTGAAGATATGTTTATCTAGAGGAGGTCTCATTGAAGATATATATATTTAGAGGGGGTGTGGTTGAAGTTTATCCACAAATATATCATGGGCAATTTAGTAAATTTGTATTTTAGTTAAAAAATTTAATCTGATAAGGGGTGTCATTGAAGATTCAGAAACTAGAGGGGATGTATTTGAAGATATGACAAACTAGAGGGAGTGTGATTGAAGTTTTTTCTATTTTTTTTTTGGTAAAGATTGTGTGTGGGTTCGTAGAGATTGTGATATTACATATATAAGTTGGTGGGAGAGTGCAGAGTGGGTGGGAGAGTGAAGAGTGAGTGGAGTTTGTGTCTTTGAGAGTATGGCTGAATTACTTTGAGTACGCTCGTGTTAGAGACAGATAATAAGTAGGCCAGCTCGAGGGCCAACTATGTATCAAAATGAAAGCAGTTTAGGATCCATTACAAGCGGGACAAAGTCTTAGGCATCTTATTGTGAAGAAAGGGCAAAACAAGTCTCACGTATAATTTACGCCCAGGTAGTTTAATTGGTAATATAGTTTAATTGGTAATATAGATGAGTTGTAAATTTAGATATCCTAAATTTAAATCTTGGCAATTAAGGGGTAAGACCATAAGCAATTTATCATTTATGAATACCCTAATCTTGACGTAAATAGTCTATTTTTGACCGAACCGAGGAGGGGATTAGTCGAGGTGTACGTAAGCTAACTTAAACATCTCTAACTAGAGATGATAGCAGATTGGAAAAAAGCGAGTATTTGTCCAAATCTGTCCCGTTTGGACTAGAGAATAGACCATACGCATTGGACAAAAAACGTATACAGAGATACTCGTATAAACCCGTGTGAGAATGGACTGAAACTCATACGCAATATATATATATATATATTGTTCTAGTTAAACTCATTGAATAGAAAAAATTCAAAGAAAATTTAAAAATTAAACTAAACGCATCAGAGTCCAAAAAGGAAAAAAAAAAACTAAATACATTTCTTTCTTACCTTCCTTTCGTTTTTCCCTCTTTTTGGCGGAAGTAGAATTTCCATGAACATAACAAGCTATAATTCTGGATGGCAATCGAGTTTTATTGTTTGTGTTCACATAAATATTAGTAAACCCTAATTTTATTCATTTAATAATCATGTCAAATCTCTTGACATTCACCCAAACTACTATTTATTGTCGGACATATTCGAGTTGATCCTCATAATCAACCAACCAAGAGCCTAATGTCAAGATGTTAGTTATCCTTTAACCAAGCCCACAGCCCACCGGTTCTCCTAAACTAAAAATACATCTAACAAAATCAATAATATCTTATAAATAATTTCTCAATAGCTATTAAACGAGTTTGTCGTGTTAAAATTATATTATTTATATTTGACATTATTCAACTCATATATTATTCTTGTGAACAAGTCATGTCGGATTTCTATTCATGTCAATATTTAGTCAACTCTAACCCGTTAATTTCTAATTAAATTCATTTTGTATCTTCCCCGTATCCATGAGAATATTCCCACCAAGTTCCTTTGGGCTAGTTTTTATTTTAAAAATGCTGTAACGAAATATGTTCTGGTTGCATATACATTGCATAAAAAGAACATCAAATCATCTTTATTGAAAATCCATTTTAGTTTTCTCTTCGGTATTAGCAAAAGATGTAGACATCTCACTAATCACTTACGAAAATAATCTGTGTATGTGTGATAAAATTGGGTGCATGACCCCTCAAACCACATTTTTGACAGAAAACCTGTGTACTGAACTGTCATTTTTCAGGTAGCTAAAAATACTCGAGCTTTCTTTAGCTGAAGAACCCTTGACAATGATATGCTTGCATTTCCTAGTCAACCATGCCTGAAACAACCTTCAAGTGGAGGATATTATCTGTTGATGCATGGCGTCAAAACTCAGAAACAACACAAACATGTAACTTAGAATAAGTAAGAAGTGGAACAAGAACAAAGAGAAGGCTAAGTAAGCTTTGTGAAAAGAGGTATTTTCTTTACTACTAATACAATACAACTAGATTCGAAAAGCCACTCCCAATTTGCACTTACTACTGTCTCCTTCCTCTCCTTAGGTAGTCCATTCTAATTCCCCACAACTGCTCCCCCACTGCCTTCATGTCCGGGCGATCTGATCGCATGGGTCCTGCACAATCAATTGCCAAACCAAACATCTTCAACAGTATCTCCTCGTCTACTGCTTCGTTCATTAGAGGGTCCAACATCTCCACGACATTTCCTTCATTGAAATTTTTGAAGGCCTACACAAACACAAATAGCGAGGTTTGCATTAAATATGCGATTAGTTTAGTTGAATGTATTAGAATGTTGACAACAAAGAAGGGTGAAGCTGTTTTCACCACCCTTGCAATGAGCCAGCATGAATTCTGGTTTTAGGAGCTGAAGTCAATTGTATCAAATGATCATGCTCTCATGCTAACTCCAGAATCCACAAATATTTTCAGTGTAATCCCCTTGACATAAATGGTCCTGAATTGGTGCAAACAAAGGTGTAACTTCCCTATTCCTAAATTGGTTCTACCGGTTGTACCACAGGGATTTTATCTCGAGGGAAGTTATAAACTTACCAAATGTGGTCCAAGATATTGTTCAACTTATTCCATGGTGTTCGCCAACCAGATTAGCAATGGTACAAGGAAAATGTTAAAGGAGACCACAGTAGTGTCTTTTCATTTTATTGGAGGGGCTAATTAAGTTCTAGACTTGAATAAGCCCCTCCGAGAAAGTGCAATGTCACAACTGGGAAGTAGGAACTTTCTAAGGTCTCAGCAATCGATTCCTTTGTAGCACTGAATCAGGTTAGCCATGATAAATATTGTCAAGGACTCGAGAGAAAATGAGATGCTTACCCATCTAAGCGTCACCCTCTCATCAACATGTCTGTTCAACTCTAAAGGCCGACGGCCCGTCAGAATTTCCAATAATAAAACCCCAAATGAGTACACATCGCTTTTTGGGGTGAGTTGATAAGTCTTCATATACTCAGGGTCGAGGTAACCGACTGTCCCTTTCACTTTGGTTGAAATATGTGTTTTATCAGAGTCCTGATCTCCAAGCCTTGCAAATCCAAAATCGGCAACTTTTGCTCTCAACCTCTCTGTCAGAAGAATATTGGATGACTTCACGTCGCGGTGGATAATTGGCTTCTCTGTTGCAAGATCAATGAAATAGTAGGAGTCTATGTTGCATGAACACTTCAAAATTTGTTGGTCCATATTTTCCTATCACTATTTGTTGATATATGTTTGACAATAATTTTTGTATTACTTGCTTCAACAATTCTGGCCATGAGCAAATATAATCAATTCTTACCCTTTTGTTATCTCACCGACTGATACATATCAACAGATGAACAAATTATTTGTGAGCTTCAACACTGCAAATACCACTTCTCTTATATATTAATCCAATGGCCTGTTTGTATGAGCCACATTCTTTAAACAAAAAAAGAAAGAAAATCCTAGGATACAAAGATACCTCCCCACTACGTTGTCCTATTTCACTTCAGAAAGGCTTTTGCTTTTTCGTTTTACAAATTTAGGTGTAGTTTGAATCCCACAAGGGCAACAACACATCTGTTCACAGATCCCCCTTTCGTTTGCTAATAAGATTAAGAACAAGAGAAGAAAAACTGGAACCAGAAAGCCACTATTATAATCAAAGAAACTCGTACTCCAATTGACATTGTTATGTGGGTCAATTTTCTGTGCACTCCGGCAGAATAGTTCTGCCTGAAGCTTGAATGGGATATAAAATAATCACAGAAACAATTTAATAGAGTGTGTCATCACCTGCATAAAGATGGAGATACGTTAGGCCGTGAGCAACATCGATGCAAATTTCCAGTCGTTGATTAAAATCCAGGATTTTGCCTCGCAGACCTGACAGGAGCAGCAGCCAAACTATCAGCACTAAGTTACATCCCAAATTAAAATATTGGCCAATCCTTTAAGTGTCTGAAAATTTTACCATCAAGATGCTCTCTAAGAGTACCATTTGGCACATACTCCGTGATGAGAAGGCGCTCATTTCCTTTATCAATATAGCCAAGTAGCTTCACTAGATTTCGGTGTTCAATTTTTGCCAGAAGTTCAACCTCACTTCTGAATTCAGTTCGTAGAGCTTCAAAGTGTTCCTGTACAGAGGTTTTATGTTGACATGTTAACATTCTGATATACTTTTGAGGGAAAGAATCAGAGAAGTGCATAAAATGTAACCTTCTGTTTCCCAGAGTCCAATCAATTTGTTTCAATTTCAAAAAAACCAATCATTTGGAAACAACAGACGAAAAGGTATTTTATGTGACAAATATATCCATCATCAGCAAAGATAAGACAAAATTAGCATCACAAGAATTTCACAAGCTAAGAGCACTATATTGAAACATGATTTTCAATATACTAATAGGCTATGCGCTACAAAGTTGCAAACCCAGTCTATATTTCTCTTCAAGTTCTTCAGAGAACAAGCATAATGGAGAAGTGGTGCAGAATAACTGACAAAAAAATCCAAGATAATGCTAAATCTTCTTGGCTTTCACCTATGCCAAAAATAGGAGGAAGAAAGAACCTCTCAGCCCCATCATGATACCCATTATGATGCCATCCCTCGTTAGCAATGGTTGAATAGTGGAATGTGGAACATTAACTAACTAGCTAGAATGTGTAGGGAACTTCTACTTATCCTTTATCTTTTCCCTTTTTTCCTTCCTTTAAAGGACATTGCTCTTTATTTACGACTGTGCAAGGCACTTGTCAAACAAAACTTACTCAACATGCCATTTATGCATTTGTGTCTCACACTAGTTTAAAAACATAAAATAAACTCAGTGGGGAGTGGGAGAGAAACCCAACAGCCAAAGGAAAATTTTGATTGATAAATCAAAAGTCTATTGCAAAGAGTTGAAACCTAATATGTCTTGAAAAATATAAAAGATTAAACTCTAGCCCCTATGCAACTCTAGTCTCAGCCATTCGATATAACTTGAATGGACTCAATAAGATAATTCGTGCACAGTAACCCTACAACAATAATTCCCTAAATAGTTGCTACTGCATCAGTTTTTTCTCCACTTTACTAGACTTGCAATAAAATTATCACCTTTTTGTTACTTTATATTTCATGGCATGTTGATGCTCAAATTTTTAACACGCATTCGGGGTTTTATACACATGAACTGAAATGCAGAAGGTTCTGCGTGTTTCACAGAACAATAGAATGTGGTTAACTTTTTCAAAACAGAAAAGGCAAACATAAACAATGAAATATTGATGTCTAAAGATTTTCTAGACATTTTAGAATGTGTTGAAATTTTGTCCCTCAACTCTAAACGGAGAGGAATAAAAAGAGGGCGTGACAACATGCTTCATTTCTGATACGACGTGACACTATTCCTTTCTTCTATGCAAAGCACGTCCAAGTTAAAGTTTATTTCCTTCTAATTTTTATTTCTTCAAAAACTTTTGCGAAGCTGCACTCATCTTGATTTGAATCTGCAGCTATGTAGACTGCTCCACACGAATTAGAACAACAAGACAAGTTGTTCTTACTAATAAACTAGAATGAGCAATTATGTCATTATTAGAGCAAGACTAATATGTAGAGGTTGTATGTTCAAGGTCATGAGAAGGAACTATAGCTTACCTTCTTTGCTCGTTTTATGGCAACAACCTGCCCATCTTGTAGCTGGGCCTTGTAGACGGTTCCAAACCCTCCTTCACCTAACTTCAGTGATGGTGAGAAATTTTGGGTAGCTCTAGCAACCTGACTCATATTGAGATGAACTGATCCAACTCTATTAAGTTGTGGTGACATGGAAAATCGAGAGGGACTAGGTGGCACTCGCAATGGACTGGCAGGAATCTTTTCAGTAACGGAGTTCATTTCCAAAGAGGAAACTGAATCCACTGCAAGAGCAATAAAACTTATTCATGAACTGCGATGAGATTGAACCAGACTGCAACAGAATGAATACAAGCTAACTAAACAAATATTAGATGTTGGCAATGAACTCCTGGAAAGACATTATCTACAACCATTTCTGTAGTATTGGGATCACCAAACTCAACTCAAAAAATGTCCCCATGCATCAGTGAAAGTCATTCACTGTTGTTGCTTTGCAGCGTTCACGATTTCTGTATCAGATGTTGACAACATTCTACAACTCAAGTTATCGAATTTAGTTTTGTACTTCACTCACTTGAAATGGGGTCCCTCGCAACAACAGCATGGGTAGTTTCTTTCCTTCTGGTGCGAAAGCAAGGGCAAAGTAAACAACAACAACAGAGACCGAAAATTCCGGGGACAGCCATGGCCAACCTTTTTGGGGTTAAGAGAGATGTGTGACCATCTTTTTCTTTACTCGCCTGGATTCTCTGACCAAAACCATGTCCTGTATATTCTTCTCTAACCACCTCCCGCAAAAACCGTCTTCCTGCCTCCAGACCCAACTCATCTGCACAATAGTAGAAAAAAGTACAATTGTACTCAAGGTGCCAGCAATCAACCATAACCTAGGAATTTGAAAGCATAAATACAAAAAGCGTATTTTTTTTTATCTAGAAAGGACGATATGCAGGACAGAAACTCAGATCAACATTTTGAAATTGTGCAAACCTAATGAATGATACGATTCACAGCGTTTATATATGACATTTCCTGTATTTAAGCAATGATTCGCATGAAGCAATTTCAGGGCCTGACAGAACAAATCTTTGTCTACCAATTTCCCATTTATGTAAAACCATTCATGACCAGAATCACTTGAATAGCTGATGCGATAATTTCCACAAGCCTTTGAGTGTATCAAGAACCCAGAGGCGAACCCTCTTAGCAATTGCACCACCAACAACAGAATCAACACAATGGCTGCCATTCTTATTGAACTATCATACACCAATTTCTTCTTTCAGAACCAAAGCATAATGGAGTCATTGCTATTCTGTAGACCGCAGCCAATAATAAATAGACAAACAGTACATAACAATATGATAAGCAACCCACCGGCACCAATTCACCAACCTGAAAGCAGATAAGCCCAGATGGAAAAATTTTCCAAGTTCAATGATAGAAAATGCACTAATTAGGCATGCTCAATTTCCACAATCCCGTGTGAATCAAAACCCAGTTGACAAATGGAACAAACCCAGATACAAAAAGAGCTGAAAGAGCACAAGACAACTAACTCCCCAAATCAGTTAAATTCCATCATAGACTCCGAAGCCCCAATAATGGAACTTTCAAGAACTAAAATTCTAAACTCCAAGAATTCAAGTGCTAAAACCTCAGAATCAGACTAAATCCTTCGGTACCCAATTTACCAAATCCAAAGATGAGACAAACCCATCTGAGACAAGAGCTAAACCCAACAGTCCAATATTCAAAAACCCATTATAAAAATTCTCTGTGGTACTTCTCTACCCATATTGCAGAGCACCACCCATCATAAACAACATTCTTTCATACTCAATTCATTAAACAAACAAAAAACACCATAAATTGAGGCTACCCAGACCGGGAAGCCACTAAAACAAGAAAACCCCGCGTTCAAAGGGTTTACACCAGTGCTCCAATAGCGTATAATTTAATGGTTAATAATAATTGGAGTGAGAAACCAGACCTGAATAAAGGCGGCTGAGGTTGGAGAGATAGGAGTTTATTAGACTATAATTGCTTGGATTATTTAGTCAAAGAAGAATCAAAAGATGGTTGGAAAGACCGGCCGAGGTAGTAGAAGAATGTGGCCTCTGACGTAACATCTTTGCCGACTCTACGTATTTATGACCATACGACATGCGATTAATCAAATGAATTCGAATAAATAAATAAATAAATTAATTAATTAAAATAAATAATAGTAAAATATATTAACGACACAATAAAATTTATTTTTTTCAAAAAACCTACCAAAAGAGAGAGAGAGAAAGAAATTAAAATGATTTGAGATTTGTGATTGTTCATTTTTTAAATAGGGTTATTTGACAATAAACTTAAAGTTATTTAAAAATATAAGATTATTAGAACATAACCAATTTTATTTTAGTCAAAAGTTGAGTAATTGCGTATTGTTTGTGTTTGAAATAGTTCAAAGAAAAACTTGCTACACAATAAGTTTTTAAAATCTGCGCAAATTTAATTTATTTCATAATGCAAATAATCTTAAACAAGTCAAAATCGTACTAAAATCTAAATTCTCGTATGATTCAAGAAGCCTACTAATCGTATTGGGTGAGACGGATTCGTATCGAATTATAATAAATTTGAGTTAAAAAAATATTTTTTATTTATCGATTTGTATCATATTATATTAGATTCGTATTATGTATAAATTGTATATAACTAATATATATACAAATTATGTCTTATTTCTTTTACTTTAACTTCACTTATACCATATTAATCTTGGCGTGACGATTTTATTTGTTTACAAAATAAATAACTTAAAAAAATTAAATTTTTTAATTTTATATAATAATAATATAATACGTGTGGCGTAAATTTTACCACCCTAGCCGTGTACACGTGAACCCACACCAAATTAGAAGGCTTTGGTATCGTATTTGGTCATCTGTTCACACGTGGTTTGACATTTCAGAAAGGCTCCTCTGCGTACTCGGTACGATGATGAGATGGATAATTGGGATTGCAGGAGAGGGTTTATGTTTTGGCCCCACTGAGGGGGTGACAGTTGGTGATTTTTGAAATTTAGTTACTATTACCACCAAAATTTCAAACCTGCCTATCTAGGTTTTTTTATATATATAAAAACAAGCAAAATAATTACTTCATTAAATAAGAAAATTGAGGTTACAGTCAAATAAAAGTAAAATCGTAAACTAGAAGAGCCTAACCACTGGTATAAAACTCATTTTTATAAGTAAATGCCAAAGGAACGCATGTTTTAAGATTGTTATTTTTTTTTTGAGATAATGAGATCGGAGTACTGTTTCTAAAACTTATTTGGCTTTAAGTATCACCTCCAAACTTATCCTCTTTTAAGTCCTCTTTTTCATCAAATACTTGTCAATAAGTACACATTTTAAAACATTTTTAAATTCTTTCTAAAATGTATTCCATATTGAGTAATGCTAACTTGACTAAATTTTGGGACCAAATTTAAAACTCAAATGACGTGACAACCGAGTTAAACTTCTTTATTTGGTGTCATATCATTTGGGTTCCAATAAAAACTTTAAATAATATGCTACCACGTCATTGGGGCTCTAAATTTGGTCAGTGTAGCATTACTGTTCTATAGTTACCCCTATCATAAATAATGCATACCTACTTGAATGTGAGACACTTTCAAGATTTTTTTTGATATTTGTGTATCATTTGAATTTTGAAATTTCATATATATATATATGAAATTTCAAAATTCAAATGATACACAAATATCAAAAAAAATCTTGAAAGTCTCGCATTCAATTAGCTATGTACTATTTATGGTAGAGGTAAAATAATTTTTATGACTTTTTTAAAGCACATGTATTTCTATCCCAATTATTTTAAAAAGTGTATTTTTATCCTATTAAATTTTTTGAGAGGTACCGGCCTACCTAAGTCACTTATTCTTTTGGCCCGGCCTGGAACAGTATTTTTAAAAATTGGAAAAAAAGAGGATGGGTACATAATATGGAAAACTTCAACCACACGTCCTCTAGTTTACCATATTTTCAAAGATACCCCCTCTAGTTTCTGAATCTTCAATGACACCCCTTATTAAATTAAAAATTTTAACTAGAATTCAAATTTACTAAATTGCCCATGATATATTTGAGGGTAAACTTCAACCACACCCCCTCTAAGTATGTATATTTTCAATGAGACCCTCGAATTTTAATAAGTAAAAAAATATAAATTTTAATCGACTCGAAAGTAAATTTTAATTGGCGCTAACAATTCGAGTAGAGTTCAAATCGACTCAAATTTTAATATGTAAAAAATAAATTTTAATAGGTCTAAATTTTAATACGTTAAAAAAAATAAAATTTATTCAACTTCAATCGAATTTTAATTGGTTCAAATTTTAATATGTAGAAAAAAAATTTAATTAGCTTGAATTTTAATAAAATTTTATGTAAAAAATTACTTGAGATTTATGTAAGGGCATTTTTGGTATTTTAGTTTAATTTTTTTTTTGTTAGAAATGGTAGTTTAATGGTAGAGGGTGTTAGTGATGTTTAAATACAAACTAGAAGAGGTGTCATTGAAGATTTAGAAATTAGAAGGGGTGTCTTTAGAGGGGGTGTGACTAAAATTTTTCCTATTTAATATTAGAGTTATTAGAAAAGAAGTATACAATTTAAAAATATTTGTAAAAAAATTCACCCAATATAACAAAAGTCCGTAATATTCTTTTATGAAGCTAAAGAGGTTTTCCACTTCTACAAGGAAACCGTCGAGAAGAACGGCAAAAAATGGACTATGGTTTAGCTTTTCCAATTTTGAATCAAGTTTATCCAAAAAAAGGACAATAGTTGATACGAGTTTATTGAATGTATCACCTCCCCTAGTTGATACTGAGTTTATTGAGTGCGTCATCTCACATTAAATGCAAGTTTTCTGTATTGATCCCACCACCACCATCCAAAAGTTGATGCCACCACAGAAGAACAAAGAAGTCAAGTCCATCTAGCGAGTTATGGGCCATAGGCTAATCGGTTAGATGATCTATTGTGTCCCTCATTGTCAACAACATGAGCTTTGCTAAGATACTTTTCTTTCACCCAAGCAAGTCTTTGCCGCTAGACCACAAAGGCTGGGTGGAAAATATATTGCATGAAAAATGTTATTTGAATATAATTTGTAAATTTAATTTATTATAATTATTGACTTGATAATGAGTCTCAGATAATAATGGGATCCACTATGAACCCAATAACCAAAAGTGATCAGGTCAACAATTAGATTCAAAAAGCATTGTTCATATTAGCATATTACATATAACTAGACTAGTTCTTGAACCACCTAACGGTTAATTCAGGAGGTAAGAATTTAAATTTTCTTGCTCAAAGTTTAGATTCAAATCTCCATATCTACGACAATTCAGTGGGACTAAACTTATTCTTTAGCGTCCAGAGTACTCGGTGGGACCTTACGGTGGAGCCTTCTCCAGATAGCTGTGTAGTGTTGAGAAACAATACTCTCTGATCGATATATGAAGTAACCTATCTGTATATCCATTTTCAGAACCTACTAAAAACTAGTTCTTGAAGTACTTTATATATTTTTGCATAATTACTCTCGTTGAATTGAATTGATAACAATAATAAAAACTAATGCTATTAGTAATACTTATAATAATAATAATAATGATTAGTCTTATTATTATTATTAGTTTGAGGAATTTTAGACTAACCAAAAAATGAGACTAAATTATGTGACATTATCATAATGGTCTTGTTAGTCGAATTTTTACAAATTTGAAAATTTAAATTTTTTTATTATAATAATATCACAACATTTGATCTCTATTTTTTAATTAATTTAACATTACTATATTAATAATCATAGCATTACTTATTACATTATATATTCAAAATAATGGGCCTAGCCGAACTCGAAAAATCTTATTTGGGTCCCCAAGAATTTAAGGCATCAGGCAACCATCTTACTTGTTTAGGCCTAGGACGGCCGATTTTGGCATCGGAGTCTTTTAGATAAGATTGATAATCGAATCAAAACGGATAAACTTGTTTATCTAAATGAGTTTAAAAAATTATTCAAACTCAATTCGTTGAGCCCGAATGAAGCCCAAAATGAGCCAAACATGAGTAACTCAAATATTTTACATATAAACAAGTTGAGCTTTGCGAGATCGAGTCGAGCCTTTTATGTTCATTTTTATAAACAAATCAAAAAAATTGTTTAAACTCGACTTGTTTAAAAAACTAACCAAGCTAGAATTAATTATCAGCCCTACTTTTAGACCCTCTATGCTTATGTATTGACAAGCAGTTCACATGGACTTCAAAAAATAAGAGATTTTACACTACATTATATGTAGATTTTTCTGAATAATAGATCACTAACAGTATATTAATAGGGTACATGCTCATACATTTTAGATCTCACATGAATTCGTATCGTATTATGTTTTGTTGTTTTATGATGGGTGATCGACCCACAATTAAAAAATATATATATTGAACGAGATCGGAATTCCCTATGAATCACATATGCCCTTGCCCTTGCCCAGAATGAATGGCCATCACATTCTGGCATAGTAAACTTTGGATACTAAGAAATAGATATATTATATGCTATTATTTGACTTGCATTCTAATTAAGTGAAGTAAGCTCGAGAAATTTGTCATGAAGAACTTGATTCAACCTGATTAAATTTCTCTTCTCATTTTCCTAGAAAACCTGATCAGGAACACCAGGGATCTTGTAACATATTCATAGAATAATATTTGGGAAGAACTCAATGAACTTTGGAAAGATAGCTAGCTACAAATATAGTTAAAAGTCTTCACCACCATTGATTTCAGTGACCCTTTTTAGGATCATAAACTTTGGGGCAGTTTTTCCTTGTTTAACGACTACATAGAGTCCAGAGAATGAGGTCAAATTTTTAGGTCTAAATAGCATTACTCTTGATATCCGTTCTATTGTGGACATGAAGGGAGCTTAGGTTTATTATACATTCTGTTGATTCAGAAATCTTAAGTGAGGGTACGATCTGTTCTAACTTTTTGTGTCTTCAACCTCAACCACATCTAACATTAATATAAGATATGTCAAGTCTTCTTCTCGAAACTCTTTAGGAAGATAACTTATAAATAATGTAACGTAGGAGAAAACAATGATTAATAAGATCTTTATTGGAACAAACTACCACATGATGAGTCTTCTGTTTCAACAATGTTAATGATGTATATAAGAATTAAATATCTAGGGTTCTTTTGCAGGATTTGAATTCGTAAATCGTATTTATTAAAGGTACATGTTAGCATCACGTAATTAATATCATGGTGGTGTTAACAAGTTCTATCCATAATAGAACTTGTTAACACCACCATGATATTAATTACGTGATGCTAACATGTACCTGGAAGAGGTACGTACGTTGGTCTTTCGCTGAAAACAATGAGAGACACCATATATATAAACAACCATATAGATAACCACATATACCCTAATTTACTTCTATCTCAAGCAGACAACAAGAGTAAATTTTGGAAAACTTATACATATATAACAATGAGACACTATATATATAAACAAACCATTATTTTTTTTGGTCAGACACTATTACAATGAGAAATACAACGAGATTTGAACGTGCGATCTTAAGGCCTAACAACGGGTGCGGTGGTCATTATTCCAACCACTAACCTCTACATATAAATAATCATAAATATAAACATATATACCCTAATTTTCTTGTACCGCAAGAAGAATACGAGAGCAAATTTTGGAAAACTTATACATATACATACATAAATAAACAAATTATATGTATATATGTATACATTTGTGAGTTTGCATATAACTTTGAACCCTTAGATATATGCTACACTGCATATACCATTATTTTGTTCTATCACAAAGAAGACTACCAGAGAGAGTTGCGGAAAAGATACGTGTGTGTGTGTACATTTATTTGGACTTCCCTCCGTGTTGTTTTATCAGTTGCCCACATATTTTATCGAAACTTTATCCACACATAGAATATTTTTATGTATTTATATATCATATGTATATGTTTAGATTTCCCTATGTGTTGTTTTATCATTGGTTCCTAATTTTTTTTATTATCTTCAGGTGGCTTTGAAACCTGATGCAACTGGTGAAGTTTTACAGGATTAATCAACCATGGAGGCTCCTAAATTAATGGCAGAAGGAAGGTAAAAAGTCAAACCCATCAATGTTAGTCGGCTGGTGATCATAGCCCTATCATGGCCTGTCCTTTTATGGCTCCCCATGCACATGTGATGGTTTTCTCCTACATGCACGCATGGACTGAAAGGCAACCCACATGCTTGTCTTCTTCAAGTCTTGCAAAACTGTGGGAAAATCACTTTAAATCCACTGATTAATCACGTATCATTCTTTTGATAAGTGTTTGATTAACCTCTGATCAGCTGAAACCTTTCTTCTCAACCTTCTTATAATTAACTGATAATTATCTCAACTAGGGATGATAATGTATCGTGTAGTGTTTAAGTTGTCTCCCGATAAAATTTATCGTGTTCCTGCCCAACTTATTCATAGTTTTGTATAGACGAGTTCATGTTGTGTTAACTTCATGCCGTGTAAACCCTATTTAACCTATTCGTGCATTGATAGCTAGGTTTGTATGAATTTATTTATTTGATGGGTTGAGGTCCACCTGTTTACTAACAGCACCCATTATTGAGACTAAACTATAAAATCGATTAATATCGTGTCTAAAATGACTAGGCTACTCTCAATCATATATCAACTCGGGGCTTACTCCCAAACACAAAGTAATCTAAGAGGTTTCTTGAAACACTGGATCTGAAGGTCCTAACATCTTTGTATCTAGTATTTGAATGTGAACGGTCTGATTTAGGTTTGTTTTTCTTTTTTATTCGAATGTTAATAGATTGCAATAGCATTTTCCATTGCGATGTACTTTTCTTTTTGGAGTACAATATTTTTTCAGACCTATATTTATACACATATACATACATTGCATGTGAAAATATGAATGTTTATATATGTGCACTATAATCACAGTCTATTTAAGTTTTGGTTCTCTTTCTCCTTCTTTCTCTCTGACAGAAACCCTATTTCGGCTCTGAGAAACAAGAACAATAACTGAAGCAGCCATGGCAGCTCTCAACTGTACAGCCTGCACCACACAATTTTTGCTATTTCCCACTCTTCTTCTCCTTCTAATCTTCTTCTTCTCTCCCTTACATGAAAACCATATTATTACCTTTTTCTCCTTCTCCTCCCATTGCCTCAACAACCCAAAAGGATCCATATTCACCTCCAGACTTACAACAACCCGAGAAGATGAAAATGGCAGAACCAATGTTTGTAATGTCAATTCTTTTTTGAAGTTTATAATCGCTTTTTATCGCATATTTGTGATTGATTTTCTTATGTATAAACAGAAGAAGAATAGTTTGGAGAGAATTGAAGAAGATTTGTCCAGAGCACGATCAAAAATCTTCAAAGCAATTCGTATGAGGAGCTATAAACCTGATAAGGAAGGGATTTTCATTCCCAGAGGCTCGATTTACAGGAATTCATATGCTTTTCATCAGTAAGTTGATCCATATCCTTTGTTGTTGAGTGTTTATAGAAGATAAGGAAATGTCTAGCTAATAATACAAATAAAGGCATGTCAGCCGAGCTTTTCGAGCCTGAATATGCTCAGGCTCATTTCATTTGTGATTGGCCGAGGGAAGCTTGAGTTTTAGTCGAGGTTCTCAAGCTTTAATAAGATCAAGTCTAGTTGTCATTGGCTTAGCCCAAGTTTAAATTCTTGTTCAAACTTGACAGAAATTTGTGAGCATTTAAGTTGAATTTGAGCTCATTTCTTAACAACAATTTTAAAAACTAAACCCTAAAACTATACATAAGAAATCTTAAAATAGTAAATTTTTTAGATAAAATCCTCAAAATTCTCTATAATCAACCCTAAAAACAAATTTAATAAGAATTTTTTTTCAAAAAAAAAGTAAATATAGAATAGAGGGAGAGAGAAAGATGTATCACCTAGACCTATTTGGAGAAAAATTATGAGTTGTTCGATCATCTTTTTGAATAGGGTTCTTTGGTAATAAAATTATGATTATTTATAAATACGAACATATATATTTGAGTGAAGTTAAGTTTAAAGGGCCAAGTCGAATATAAGTCGAGCTCAAAGCTAGTTGGATTTTTTAACAATAAAGTTCCAAGGGCCTTCAACTACTTGAATCGTTGCTATAAAACAAACATAACTAACAATTCTCGGGTTATGCCATATTCTCAGGAGCCATACAGAGATGGTGAAGAAATTCAAGGTATGGACATACAGGGAAGGAGAGCATCCATTGGCACATGAAGGACCATTGAAGGACATATACGCCATTGAAGGTCAGTTCATAGCAGAGATGGAGAGTGGAATGAGCCCATTCATGGCCACCCATCCTGATGAGGCACATGCATTCTTCATCCCTATAAGTGTGGCCAACATTGTTGACTATGTTTATGCTCCTCCCATCACCAACTACTCTCGTGAGAAGCTTCAAAGGTTGGTTTCAGACTATGTTCATGTTGTCGCTGAGAAGTATCCTTACTGGAATAGAAGCAATGGGGCTGATCATTTCATGGTTTCTTGTCATGATTGGGTATGTTCTTACTCTTCCTCTTCTTCTTCGGTTATGGTTGTGATTTGGTGTCCAAAAAACCTTGAGAGTTGGATTCAAAATTGTGAATGGTGGAACAAATAATGGCCCAAAAAATACGCTTTTAGTTTGGCCTTCATTCATGCAATTGTGACAGTTTAGAGTTTAGATTCTAAAGGTTCTAACTGCGGACGGAAAACAGATTCTTTATGCTGTTGTTTAAAACGACTCGTTTTATACGTGTAAAACGGCATCGTTTTGAAGAACAACACCCCTACTGTACAATAGAGAATTCAGACTTGTGACAACGAATGTTCAAATTGATAGTGGAAAATACTATTGTGTGCACTTTTTTGTCCTTAGAATATGGACAAAATGTTGCTTTAGTCTCTGAATCACCAATTTAGTGAATTACATCCCTAAGTTTTTCAATTGGAATTTAATGGTCTTTAGAATCACTAATAGAAAATATTAAGTGCGCCAGCCACAAAAATGTTACGTGAGTTTAGGGATGGAATTCACCGAATAGGTAACTGAAAGATCAGAGTGAACTTTAGGAGATAATTTAAGGGTCAAAAGTGTATTTTGTCATTTACTGTATAACATTTTCTGCTATCAATTTTAAAGCTCGTCATTCAATCAATTTAAACGCAATTTGAAAACTTTAGGGAGTCAAAAAGACAAAGTTAAAAAAAGAGTGACTAGGGTAAGATGGACTACGAATTTTAGAGACTAATGTATTTTTCCCAACGATTAGGGTCGATTTCAAATTTTGAAAATTTCGAGCATTGAAACATTTAAGCTTTGAGGACCATATTATCTAGGCTCATCTCTACTAGTAATCCTACATATACATAAATTTCATACAAAAAAGTCCTTAGAGATGATTTACTAGTTGAGTCTTATCTTTAATAACGCAGAAGGACTAATCACTTTTGTCCCTTTAAGGACGTGTTCTAACCCGGCTCAAGTCATGATGACTATTCTCTAAATTCGAGAAAGTAGTCAACGCAAGTCTGAACACATTGTAATAAAAAAAAATACACAAAACTTTTGTCTATAATGATATAGCCCACTATATCTCCTTTTATTTGAAAACCAAATAAAAAAAAATATTTGAAAACCAAATAATTATGAATGTTATACTAATTATACTAATATCATTTAATCATTTTGTATGTGAAATCTTATTAAGAATTTTTTTAATATGAAGCCTTTTTCTCCTCTATATAGTTAGTTTTGGAAAACTAAAAAAAAACATTCTTATAGTTTCCATAGCAATCAAGTCCTATTGCTTTTCTCTTTGTCTCACTTTGATATAAGCAACTAAAAACTTAGTCAAACACACCATTTGAAATTTCAGGCACCAGACATTTCAAACAGCAATCCTGAGCTCTTCAAGAACTTCATCAGAGTCCTTTGCAATGCCAACACCTCAGAAGGATTTCAACCAGAAAGAGATGTATCACTGCCGGAGGTCTTTGTACCAGCTGAAACTCTTTCACCACCAAACCTAGGCCGACCACCGCGCAATCGCCCGATAATTGCCTTCTTCGCCGGTGGCGCCCATGGCGACATACGAGAAATACTGATCAATTATTGGAAAGACAAAGATAGTGAAATTAGGGTCCATGAATATCTTCCTAGTGGCCAAAACTACACTAAATTAATGGGTCTAAGCAAGTTTTGCCTGTGCCCCAGTGGGTTTGAAGTGGCAAGTGCTAGGGTGGTGGAGGCAATTTATGCAGGGTGTGTCCCTGTGATAATTTCTTACAACTATTGGTTACCCTTTAGTGACGTTCTTGATTGGAGCCAATTTTCAATTCAAATTCCGGTGGAGAAAATTCCCAAAATAAAAAATATATTGGAGGGAATCTCGATTGGTAAGTATTTGAAAATGCAAAAGAGAGTGAGAAGATTGCAAAGACATTTTCAGGTTAACCGTCCGGCTCGGCCGTTCGATGTAATTAACATGGTGCTTCACTCAGTGTGGCTGAGGAGACTTAATTTTAGGCTGTCAAGTTGATTAGATTTGTCATGGTTTTAGACAATCTTTTCAAATGTTTGGTCTTTTGATGTACTTGAGAGGTTTATCCTTATTTTATTTGGTAATACAACATTCAAGTTTGAACTGAGAAACCTGCACAAATTAGTTTATCCATCATAGTAAAATTAATAATATAAAATGCAGTAAAATAGGTAGAGAGAAAAAAAAAACAAGTTTATAGTAGTTCGGTCAATCAAGACCTACGTCCACTTTTAATGGCTGAGTTCGCTGGTAATTTTATTAATTTCGGTGTGTTGAAAGAATAGAGAATTGCAAGAGGGAGAAGAAATGAGCTTGATTTTGTCAGATGTCCCCCAAGTGTTGGGGGAGCTTATAATTTATAGTTGTCTACGTAGTAATTGCATAGTCAGTCTGATGGTCATAACGGATTGAGGACAACTTAATAGTATTAAAGAGTCTAGTGACCTCTCCTCTCCTCAATGGGCAAAGGTAAAGCTCTTGGATGACCCTTATTTCAAGGCGATAGAAGATGAGACTTTTGGCATAACCTTTACTCCAAGGTGGAAGATGATGAGGCTCTTTGATGACCCTGAATGTTCTCCTTCTGATGTAGCTGCTTGAGCTTGATAAACTGCTCCATGCTGATATAGCTCTTTGAACATGATGAACTTGATTAAATTGATCACATTGAACTGAATTTGTTAAACCTCTTGAGATTAAGCTTCTTGAGCTACATGAGTTGGGCCTTACTCTTGGCCCATCAAAACCAACGAAACCAACTTTGAATTGAGAAAATACTAAACCCCAACAAATCATTTTTTATCACACGTCATCCTGGTCAATTTGGCGCAGCTGTAGACCGGGCGGAAGACGTATAGTCCACGGGTGGGCCCGATATTTTGAATGTGCAATTTCGTGAACAATCAAACAAAAAAAATATCCAGAATAATAAACACAGGCTGCTAAAAATTTTAGGAAGAATTATACTTAAAACTCTTTAAAATTTATTATTTTATCACTCAGATTTTTTTATATTTAAAATATTATGCACAGATCTCTTAAAATTTGTACACACATAACACGTACACCTATGCCGTCAATATCTATTAGTAAATTACATCAAAACCCCACTACAGTTTATAGGAGTGTAATATTTAAATCTCTCAAGTTTAAACTATTATACTTATACTAAAAATACATCAAGTAAAAATAGAATATCAAATATTTTAAATTTTAGAATCAAAATTCATGTTCTATTATGAGATTTATTGAAATAAAATTAAAATTAAAAATTTATTTTTTTCTTAAAAATCATAATTAGTATATAATTATATTATCTATTTAAAATTAATTTGGTCGTTTAAACTACCAAATTACTCCAATTAAAGGTAGAATATATTGTGTCTATTACAGTCTGACCCCTTGTTTGAATTTTTTTTTTAGTTCTAATAGATAGTATTATTGTATATTAATTATGATTTTTTAAGAAAAAAATAGATTTTTATTTTTGATTTTATTTCAATAAATGACACAATAGAACATTAATTTTGGTTGTAAAATTCATGTTCTATTATGAATGACTTAGACCCTTTATTTGATTTTTTTAGTTTTATTCCAATAGATAGTATAATTGTATATTAATTATATTTTTTAAAAGAAAAAATAGACTTTTTATTTTTGATTTTTTTTCAATAAATAATATAATAGAATATGAATTTTTGTTGTAAAATTTAAAATATTTGATATTCTATCTTTAATTGAAATATTTTTTATCTAAGTATAATATTTTAAACTTAAGAGCTCTGAATATTATACGCTTATAAATTTTAGGGGGTTTGCGTGTAATTTACTAATAGACATTTAATGATAGGGTTTAAGTGTTATACGCGTATAAACTTTAAAAGTTATGTCTATAATATTTTAAATGTCAGAGATATGAATAATAAAATGACAAACCTTAAAAAGTCTGAATGTAATTTGTCCAAATTTTTACATACAACCATGACACGACTATTTCCAGTAAACAAGAGCAAAGTGAAAAATTTACGTTTTTATGGGCTTATAGTTAATTTTTTTCTTATAAATAAAAATAAAATAAATATTTATATTTAATATAGTATATTCGACGTCAGGTTGGGCACATGGTTAATTTTTTGGGAAAATTTCATCTATACTCCCTCTAAATAGGTCTATCTTCAACGACGCCCCTGTCTTTTTTAAAATTTCACTGACCTCCCATGTCAGTGTTGGTCAACTAACAGACGTGACCAAAATAGGCGTTTTATCATTTTACCCACGAATTTTATAAAGATTTATATATTTACTAATTATTTTTTATTAAATTATATATAAATAAATATTCACCAATTATTTGCTGGAATAAATCCACCAATGGTACAAGCAAGGAAAATTATACAAATTCCCTCCTATGTATAGTTTACATATAAAAATTTTTTTTTGAATTTTTTTCTTATATTATGTTTAAGTGTCCGATGTCATAGATTTTTTTATTTAATTATTTTGAATTTTTTTTTGTATTATGTTTAAGTTTACGATGTCACCAATTTTTTTAAAAAAAAATTCTAAAAAAATTATTTTTAATTTTTTTCTTGTATTATGTTTAAGCGTACGATGTCACCAAATTTTTTTTAAAAAAATTTCTAAAAAAAATTATTTTTGAATTTTTTCCTTGTATTATGTATAAACGTACCGTGTCACCGTTTTTTTTAAAATTATTTTGAATTCTTACCTTGTATTATGTTTAAGAGTACGATGTCACCGATTTTTTTTATAAAAAAATTAAATT
Source organism: Ilex asprella (assembly GCA_023539305.1). Classification (NCBI taxonomy): domain Eukaryota; kingdom Viridiplantae; phylum Streptophyta; class Magnoliopsida; order Aquifoliales; family Aquifoliaceae; genus Ilex; species Ilex asprella. The sequence goes on along the minus strand of CM042188.1, from coordinate 38,123,959 downwards.
TTTGTTTGAGTTTTTTCCTTGTATTATGTTTAAGCGTACAGTGTTACCAAATTTTTTTAAAAAAATATTTTAAATTTTTTTCTTGTATTAAGAGTACGATGCTATCAGTTTTTTTTTCTTTTAAATTATTTTGAATTTTTTTTCCTGTATTGTGATTAAACGTATGGTGTCACCACTTTTTTTAAAAATTATTTTGAATTTTTTCCTTATATTATGTTTAAGCGTATAATGTCACCGGTTTTTTTTAAAAAAAATTCTAAAAAAATATTTTTGAATTTTTTTCTTATATTATGCTTAAGCGTACGGTGTTACCTATTTTTTTTTAAAATTATTTTGAATTTTTCCTTGTATTGTGTGTATACGTATGGTGTCACCGTTTTTTTTAAATTATTTTGAATTTTTTCTTGTATTATGTTTAAGCGTACAATGTCATCGATTTTTTTTTAAAAAATTATTATTGAATTTTTTTTTGTATTATATAAGCGTACGGTGTTAATAGTTTTTTTTAAAATTATTTTTAATTATTTTATTTTATTATTTTTAAGCGTATAATGTCACGGTTTTTTTTTAACTTTTTTTATTGTGTCACCGATTTATAGTACTAGATTTTTTATTTTTTATGTAAATTTTTTATATTATTTTTTACCGATTCATGATAAGACTAATGACTTGGGTTCATTGCCATGTTATTTTTGCAGTTAAGTGAAAAAGTTATTGAGACATGAGATAGAGAGAGATAAGAGTTTCATGGGGAATAAAAACGGTAAAATTGACATTTCATAAAAAAATTTAGTACGATATCAGCAATTTTCTGATGGTTTGTAATGGTTTGTTATTGTACGAATCTAGGCGAAGATGACATATAAACTAAAAATAAGTCCAGTGAAATTTCAGAAACTAAAAGTAAGTGTAGCGGAATTTCAGAAAAGGCGGCGAGCAAAAGTATAGGCCGCTATCTGAGCCTTCACTTTCGGCCATGGAGTATCCGTTATTGTTGTATTTGTTGATACTCTTGGGTTGTCTGCAACTTCACTTTCAGAGCCATGTAAGTTCAGCTTGCTTGGAAGAAGAGAGGATTGGGCTTCTGAAACTGAAAGATTTCTTTATTCAAGCAAATGGGTCTGCTCTTTCTTCATGGGGTGTTGAAGATGGAGATTGTTGCAGATGGGTAAGGGTCAGCTGTGAAAATATCACAAGCGAGTAGTAGAACTCTCTCTCAATCGTACAAGGCCACTGGGTTTGGGTTTCACAGAAGGTTGGATCCTCAACGCCTCCTTGTTTCTTCCATTCCAAGAACTATAGAGTCTAGACTTGTCAAGAAACCTCTTGAAAGATATATCTCTTTCTCTCTCTCCCACATTTTTACAGCAATTTGATATGCACCGATTATTTGAGCCACATAAATTTCTGAGTGTTGTGTCTTCATTAATTCCTTCATACTAGTTGGGTGTAGGATTTGTTATTGCTCCGTTTGGTAGGAACGATGGAAAGTAGAAGGGATACACTTTCTTTCTTTCGTTGGATGAATGAAAAATAAAAATGATTATTATTTTTTTTTTGTGTTGGTTAAGATTAGGAATAACAATCGAGTTGTATCGTGTAAGATTTTAGTTGAGTCATTACGGGTTTGTATTGAACATTAATTACACCTAATTCAACTCATTTAAATAATTGTGTCATGTCGAGTTACGAGTTGACATGTTTATTTTCGTATCGTATTTGTGTTCGACTTAATCAAGTTCTTATCATAAAATTCGTATCGAGTTCGAGTCGTGCTAGTTAAAAATTTTAAATTAAAAAAAAAAGCATGATTAAAATCATTTTCGTTACCCAAAAAAAATTATAGATGTCGACAAAAGTTAGATTATTGTCCTCTGTTTTGCCCAAAGTTCCAAGAGAGAAAGCTCGTTGGGTGAACTCTTGCTGAAAGAGGTAAAGCTGCAGAGATATGGAAGCTCAAAGGGCAAAGGTTTGCCCAGAGGCAAAGTGGGTATGGGCTGCTGGGGTATTTGTGTATTGGTTTGGAACAGTAATCAAACATGGTGAAACCAATGCATAAATGGTCTGATTTCATTTATTTCTTTGTAAATAAATAAGAGTAGTTCGAATGGAATGGCCTCAGTGATTGCTATCTTGAGGTACTAAATTCGAATCCCATAAGGGATAGTCTAGTTGACATCGTGTGTGATGAGCTCAAATTTGACTGAGCCAAGCCTAAATAAAAATAAACCGAGAAAGCCCAAAAATAAAGTCCATTCTAGAGGGTCGACCCATCGGAGATCCAATGCGCCCGAGGCACCCGACAAGAGAACAGGAAGCGGCCTAGGCCCCTGGGGCGCCGCCCATGGCAGGCCTTGGGCGCCGCCCCCTTTGATGCCCTCCTCTCCACTTTGATGTCTCAATGCAAGCCCAACACAAGTCCTCTTGACTCTGATACAAGTCCAATCTACGTGGATCCAAGACACGTCCAAGCTCAAGACGAGGAGTCCTCCTCCGAAGGAATAGGAGCACGCGAGAGAGAATATCGGGATACGCAGCACGAAGATCTATTCCTACCTTAACTATGCTTACCAAAGAGGTATACTTCTACCAAAATTGTACTTACCAAAATAGTGGAAGACCCCTTCCTCACGTCACCGCCTCACCGCCTTGGTGAGCCTATATAATGTAAGCCCCTTTCCACATGGAGGGGCAACATCATCTTGATCCCTACGCACACTATACCTCCGAATCCCATACACTCTCTGCTCTCTCTCCCTCTCTCTAAGCACTGTAAACTTTTCGGAGTACCTTGATACATTAATAAAGATCGCCAGCCACCGTTGCCATTCGAGAAAGTGGATATAGGTCACCCGGACCGAACCACTATAAATCTTGTTATTGACTCTATATTTATCGTTTTACCATTGATTGTCTATTTACTGCTCTTTAATTATACATTATCATTCTCTTGACTGTTGATCTTGCACGAAGACGATTTTGTGCATCATCAGTTTGGTACCGTCTGTGGGAACGACTAGTTTCCTACTCTTTCAATTTATGACAATCACTACTAGATCAATGTCTCAATGGCCAGGAGACAACAACCCGACTTGCAGGGAGGAGGCTCCACATCCCCTTCCACCGTCGGAACCATCTGTTACGGCGACCACCGTCGTTGGACAACAACTCTTATAGACCATGCAGTCGCTGGCAAAGCAGAACTAGTAACTTATTCAACTGATGTTCACCCAAGGAGGGGTCACCCCTCAACCTATCGCCCATAAAGGAGGAGCCCTACTCCCTCCAACAGGAGAGGAACCACAACCTATCCTTTCTGGGTATCAGGCAGAGCCTCACCATGGGGGTCCTCATCAGAATGGCCCAAGACCACACCAGGGAGCACCTCGTCCGGCAGTCCCTCCTCAACGCCCAAGAAGCTCACATGCTCACCCTTCGCATGTGCCTGTGCAGGAGGACGATGGAGAGAGTCTGTATGGTGACTATGAAAACCAGAACCACCGCCCAACTCAGGATGTCCCCAACCAATGGGAAAAGAAAATCAGAGAGGTATAAAATCAACTCGGTGATGCCCTCAACGCCATCAAGGCATAGGCGCCTACGACCGTGGACTACCTACTTACGACCTAACAACAACAAGGTAAACAAAGGCGCCTAGACGAGAGGTCTCACCCTCTCCACCTTGGGCGCCTCCCACGATGTCGCCTAGACGAGGGGTCTCGCCCTCTCCACCTTCGGAGCCTCCATGATGTCGCCTAGACGAGGAGTCTCGCCCTCTCCACCTTCGGCGTCTCCATGACGGCCTCGCCTTCTCCACCTTCGGCGTCCCTATGATGGCCTCGCCCTCTCTACCTTGGGCACCGGTCTCGCCCTCTCCACTTTGGGCGCCGGTCTCGCCCTCTCCACTTTGGGCGCCGGTCTCGCCCTCTCCACCATGGGCATCTCCCAAGATTTCGCCTAGACGAGAGGTCTCGCCCTCTCCACCTTCAGCAGCTTCGCCCTCTCCACCTTCGGCGTTCCCATGATGGCCTCGCCCTTTCTACCTTGGGCGCCGGTCTCGCCCTCTCCACCTCGGACGCCTCCTATGACCTAGACGAAAGGTCTTGCCTTCTCCACCTTGGGCGCCTTCCTTGATGTCGCCTAGACGAGGGGTCTCGCCCTCTCCACCTTCAGCGCCGGCCTCGCCCTCTACATCTTCGGCGCCCCCATGATGGCCTCATCCTCTCCACCTTGGGCGCCGGTTTCGCCCTCTCCACTTTCGGCGTCGACGTCGACGTCGGCATCAGCCTCGTCCTCTCCACCTTCGGCGTCGATCGCGCCCTCTCCATCTTCGGCGCCTCCATGATGGTCTAGCCCTCTCCACCTTGAGCGCTCCTCTTGATGCAGCCTTGACAAGTGGTCTCACCCCTCACACCAGGCGCCCAACAACAAGAGCCCAACAGCAGGCACCCCAGACGATGGGTCTCACCCCTTCTCACTAGGTGTGCAACAACAGGCGCCCAGCCTCAGACACCGAGCCTCAAGCGTCCATCACCAGGTGCCCAGGCACCCATCATCAGGTGCTTAGCCTTAGGCGCCGGGCTCCCAGCACCCTCCTTCATCTCTATGGAGCCCATCACCAGGCGGCCAGCTCCTCAGGGCCCTCCTACATCTCTATGGAGCCTAGGCACCAGACACCCAACTCCTCCTCGGAGCCCTCCTCGTCTACATCTTAATGGAATGAGAGAATCATCTTTATCTCCGTCTCACTAGAATGAGTCAATGGAAGGAGTTTCAGGCATCCAGCTCGTCAGCTCTTCATCTCCATTTCTATGGAATAAGCCTCAGGTGTCCAACTCCTTAGAACCCTCCTCATTTTCATCTCAATGGGATGAGAGAGCCCTCCTCATCTCCATCTCAATGGAATAAGTCTTTTCCATGACAGCTTACTTTTGAGCTATACGTAGCTCTACCTACTGCTCCGCGGCATCCTCTCGTGCCTGCCGCCCGAACCCTACTGCTCCGCGGCATCCTCTCGTGTCTGCCGCTCGAGCCCTACTGCTCCGTGGCATCTTCTCGTGCCTGCCACCCGAGCCCTACTTGCTTCGCGACATTCTCTGGTGCCTGTCGCCCGAGCCCTATCTACTCTTCAGCAGACTCATGTGCCCGCCTCTCCGCTGCCTGACCATCGACTGCCTCTCTGATCTTTAGCCTATTTGTAAACAAGCAGGGCAAAGAAGCAGTCACCAACAGACATTCAAATCTAAAGAATGTAAAGAAAGAATGTCAAGTACAAAGCAAAAAAGGAGTGCGGGACATACCTTGTAAGCCTCTGCTACGACAGCCATCTCCTGAGACTATACGTAGCTCAACCTATGACTCTGTTCTCGCACAGACAGTCACCATATCCAGCTTCGCACTCTCTCATGAGTGGCTGAGAAGCTATGTCTTACCTGTTCCGAAGCAGCCTTATCTCCAGCTTCGCACTTTCTCATGAGTCGCTGAGAAACTCAGTCTTACCTGCTCCTAAGCAGCCTTTATCTCTAGCTTCGCACTCTCATGTGAGTCGCCAAAAAGATCGACCCTATCTTTGCCCCCAAGCAGCATCAATCTCCAGCTTAGTGTCTCACTTACGAGTCACCAAAAGCCCAGCCTCAAGAGGGATAACTCTCTCACGAGCAATCCTCAGACTTCGTTTTTGCTCTCGCGCAAACAGCCTACCTCTTAATCCAGGTAATCATGTTAAATAATTTAATGTTTTGAATAACATTATTTTTGTCATCTCTAGGCAGGCACTTGAAATGCCTTGACCGAAGCCAAGTCAAAGCATGTCCACCAAACCATATGGAGCTACAGTCCCCGTAGAAGACTGCACAAGAGTCTCAACTCCTATAGCATAGAAGGCTAGTACAGAAGTCCCAATCTGAAAAAGAGTGGGGGCACCACCAGAACCCATCTCCCAAGAAGCAACCTGGCAACCGGACCTTGACCAGAAGCACTGGGGGCATCATCCTCTTGAAAAGAGGAAAGCAAAAAGAGTCTCCACCATCTCCCCATCAACAAGAGCTTCTGAAATCAGAGACAATGACAATAACCAGCATCGCTGAAGAGTATCACAGTCTCCTTCTATGGCAAAACCCATAATGCCAATTTGTCTTCCATGAATGTCTGACACCTGCTTGCTAGAACACAGTTCTCTAGGTCATGCGCAAAGTTATAATCGTTCGAAGATTTTCTGGCTGTTCTAATACTCCAACAGCCCCTCTCGCCCATGGGCGCCACCCACTTACACCAGTCAGCCTCGCCTAGGCAGTATGCTCTGCAGCAGCCTGGCGCCAGTGCCTAACACCTGCGTCTGCGCCCACGTCAGCTATCCCTCACGCCTAGGGTGTTGCCCTCAAGGCCTCACTGGTCGCTGCCCTCATGGCCTCTCATGAGCGTCGCCCTCCTGGCCTCCTTGGCGTACTCCATGACACTAAGGTCCCTATCTTCCTCAACACCATCAACAGAAGATAAAAGCCCCTTGGGCTCTGCTCACTTCTCTTATCTCCAACGTAGGTGCCGCCTAATGCATCTTCTGGGCGTCACCTATGAGATCAAAGGTGTAGATTCCTCTTTGTTCCTCTACTGTAAACTCAGTAGAGTCCCTAAAGATGAAATAGTGCCGAGGGAAGCAAGAAAAATTCTGACACATCCAGATGAAGTACATGCCCTCAACCCCTTCCTTTCGAAAAATATCAGAGGCTCGGGGCATGGAGGGCAAATGACAAGCCCAAATTTAACTGGGCCAAGCCTAAATAAAAATAAACAGAGAAAGCCCAAAAATGAAGCCCATTCTAGAGGGTCGACCCATCGGAGATCCAATGCGTGCGAGGCACCCGACAAGAGAATAAGAAGCGGCCTAGGCCCCTTGGGCGCCGGCCCCTTTGATGCCCTCCTTTCCACTTTGATGTCTCAATGCAAGCCCAACACAAGTCTTCTTGACTCCGATACAAGTCCTCTTGACTCCGATATAAGTCCCCTTGACTCCGATACAAGTCCAATTTACGTGGATCCAAGACACGTCCGAGCTCAAGACGATAAGTCCTCCTCCGAAGGAATAGGAGCACGCGAGAGAGAATATCGGGATACGCAGCACGGAGATCTATTCCTATTTTAACTATGCTTACCAAAGAGGTCTACTTCTACCAAAATTGTACTTACCAAAATAGTAGAAGACCCCTTCCTTAAGCCCCTTTCCACATGGAGGGGCAGCATCATCTTGATCCCTACGCACACTACACCTCCGAATCTCATACACTCTCTGCTCTCTCTCCCTTTCTCTAAGTACTGTAAACTCTCCAGAGTACCTTGATACATTAATAAAGATCGCCGGCCACCGTTGCCATTCGAGAAAGTGGACGTAGGTCACCCGGACCGAACCACTATAAATCTTGTTGTTGACTCTATATTTACCGTTTTACCATTGATTGTCATTGATTGCCTATTTACTGCTTTTTAATTATACATTATCATTCTCTTGACTGTTGATCTTGCACGAAGACGATTTTGTGCATCATCAGTGTATATGGTTTGTAGGTTATTACGTACATCCCGAGTTTACCTTGTAGTCATGAATTTAAATGGACACATGGTTGAGATGATTGTCGGTTATAAAAAAAATTATGTAGGAAAAAGCATGCATAATCTTTATTTGTGATTATATAGGATATTTACTATTGTCACACAGATTTCCAAGGTGTACTTAGATTAAGCAAGCTTCAAGTTCTGGATTTGAGCTGGAACAGATCGACAGAAATCCCATCCTTGGGTGCACTGCGGTCCTTAAAGTTTCTATATCTTCATTCAAATCAGCATATGAAAAATTCATCGCATTTTCAAGGTACATCTCAACTCCATGAAAGCATTTTCTGCCATCTACTTGTACTTTTAGGTTTGTGCCAACACTGTACTCATTGTCCAGTGTAAAATCAGAGATAAGTACTTTGAGGAATTTGGAGAGCTTGCACCTTGGTTATAATGATATGGCTGATGAGATTCCTCCCTCCATTGGTGCTCTGACCTCTCTCAAGGCCTTATCACTCACCAGCAATAAACTAAATGGCTATGGAATTCCCATTTTACAAGGCCTTATCACTCACCTTGGTAAGATTGCAAAATTATTATCGTCTTTATCACTTTGCATTATGATAATGGATTAATTTCTTCATACTAGTTGGACGTAGGATTGGCAATGAGTCATGTCAGTATTTACTCTTTAGACCAAGTCATTACAAATTTGGGAGATCTCTATCGATATCGGTAGATTTGAACCAACTGTAGTAGAAAAGTTTAATACTAAGACAAAACTAGTTGATAAAATTAAAAAACATGATAGTTTTGGAAAAAAAAAACTCGTTGTCGTCCCTATTTTTGCATTTTGTCAATTTGATGAAGATGTAAACCTTAAAAAACATGCTTTTTATAGTTTATAAATTTTTTAATCATAATTTAAGGAAAAAAAAAAGTTGACAGTAATGACAGTGGATGAAATTAGGGAATGGGGTGGTTAGGGGTTCAAACAAATTCCCCTTCAACCCTATTGGTCAACTTGATAAAGACATGAACATTAAAAAACTGTTATTTGTAGTTTGTAAAATTCTTAACTATATCATTTAGTAAATAAGTTTAAAGCTAACACGGTGTAAATATAATTAAAAAATGTGGAAGGTAAAAGAAAAAAAAACTCGCCCTTCTTCCCCAATCCATTTGCATTTTCCTTCTTGATAAACTTGCAGCTTACATATATTTGACCAGGAACAACTTTTTAGTGGCACATTTTTCACTATTTTTCTAGTAAAAACATGATACGTGTAAGTTCCTTACCCAACTAACAAATATCTATATAATAAAGTACAAAAATTAGAGATATAAAAAATAACTTATTTTTTTCGATTGAGATTTTTTAAAATTTTATTTTAAAATTAATCCGACAATTAATATTAACTTTCTAAATTTAATAGGAAAAATAGAGTTTCTAAATAAAAGAGCTTATTTAAAAGCATCCACTGTCATCTTATTTTTATATTTATTACTACTATCATTATTTCACTAACCATTGCCCACCGCCACCACCCAATATCGTCATGGCTCACCATCACTTGTTATTGTTCACCACTGTTGCAACTTACTGTCATCCACTCTCACCACACTTGCAATCATTGTCGCCGCCCCTACCACCATCATTGTTGTCGCCTATTAGCGTCGTCAGTTACAACTATCATTACTACTATTATCACCAAAAATCTACCACCACCACCACCACTATTTTATCTCCATTATAATCGATTTTTAAATTTTTTTTTCTCTTTTAATTTTGATTATGAATAAAAATATATTTATGATTAACAATTTTTTATTATTCAAATTGTATCTTTTGTACACTCATGGTGGTTGTGCTCGATTTGACCATCCGTTCTTCCGTGGCAACGTCAAGAGGAATGTTCCGAGAAAAAAGAAAAAAGTAAAAGTAGGGTCCATTGGTGAGGTATTTTTTAATTTGGATGAAATTATAAACGTGGTAGGGAAATGAGAAACTAAGGCTGCTGTCTAAGCATTCACTTTAGGCCATGGAGTATCTGTTACTGTCGTGTTTGTTGATACTATTGGGTTGTTTGCAACTTCACTTTCAGAGCCATGGAAGTTCAGCTTGCTTGGAAGAAGAAAGGATTGGGCTTCTGAAACTGAAAGATCCCTTTATTCAAGCAAATGGGTCTGCTCTTTCTTCATGGGGTGTTGTAGATGGAGATTGTTGCAGGTGGGTAAGGGTCAGCTGTGATAATTGATGATGCACAAAATCGGTGCAAGATCAACAGTCAAGAGGTGAATGGTATCGTGGTGATTAATCAAAGATTAGCAGGTAAGCAATGGAAGAATAATGCAGAAATAAATGAAACAAGAATTTATAGTGGTTCGGCCTTGGCCTACATCCACTTTCAATGGCAACGGTGGCCGGAATTCTTTATTATAGAACAATGGTGTTCTCCTCCTTTAGAGACTTGCTCCGGGGAGTTACAGTACTTTTAATCAAAGGGAGTCGGGGAGAGAGCTAGAGGGCAAGGTATAGGAGACGAGTGTAGACTTTTTGGGAGGCGTGCCCTAGATGTGAGGAGAGTTTACTATTTATAGACTTAGGGTTTGGAGGTGAAGCGGTGGAATAAGCAAGGGGTTTCCTATTTTGGTAATTTCTAAATATAGTAGGATATCCCCGTGCTCATCTTCCAATTCCTTCGGAGGAGGGCTTCTAGCTGGGCTTGAACTTGAGCTTGATAGGTTTTTATAGGACTGGGTTTTTCAAATGAGGTTGGGCCCTTTTACATAATTTGGACTATTTGGGCTTGACCCATCAATAATATCAGCGAGTGGTAGAACTCTCTCTCAATCGTATAAGACCACTGGGTTTGGGTTTCACAGAAAGTTGGATCCTCAACGCCTCCTTGTTTCTTCCCTTCCAAGAACTACAGAGTCTAGACTTGTCAGGAAACCTCTTGAAAGGTCTCTCTTTCTCTCTCTCTCCCACATTTTTATAGCAATTTGATATGCACCGATTATTTGAGCCACATAAATTTCTGAAGTGGTGTGTCTTCCCTATGTGAGCAAGCTCTAAGGATGAGAATTAGACAATGGCATGAAACAATTTTAGTTACAAATTTTGTCGAAAAGGAGATAGTCACATACAAGTTTTTAGAGAAACCCACTAACCATGGAAATCCAACGTTGAAGAGGTTTTCTCTCACATCAAGTCTTGAGATGTTCCTTGTGCGCCGTGAATTTCGCACAATAAATAAAAAGACATCTCTCTCGTATTTACCTCGAAAGTCGTTGATCTTGTGGCAAAGGAAGACCAAAGATAGCCTAAGGAGTGGTGATGAATTATTTTGAAGGCTGTCTGATCGATCCCGGCGAGTCGAAAGACGGTTTTTGGCATTCAAAAGATGGGTTAGAAAGGCGTCAGAGTGTTTTCTGGCGTATCTCTTCCGACGGTCAAGTTAGTTCGTGAGAGGGGACGGAAAAAGCACTATTTTGTATTCTAGAGTGAGTTTGCATACTTTTGCCTCTTATTTGTGAGTGTTATTTATACCTTCTATGAAAGTCATCGTTGCTGTCAGGTGGGTCATGTCAAGAAGAGGTTTCCCATTGGTTTATTTGGGAAGCAGTGGGTAGTATTTAGTCATTGGGCAGAGCACCTCCTATTTTGCATGGGGGAGGCCCCGTTATTAAATGCTCAGGCCCACGAGCATTGAATGCTCTTCCTTCTAAGCCCAGACATTAAATTCTTGGGCTCCCAAGCATTTAATACTTCTTCTTCTAGGCTTTCCAAGCCATCATGGACGTCCCATCTCTGGGGAATTATTAAATGCCCTACTAGAATAGAGGCGTGTTAGTAGGTACCTTCTCGTCCATTGACACTCAATTCTGCATATTTTTATGCCATGTGTTTCATTCCTATTGGTTGCTAGTCTTGTCCTTTCCCTCATTTTGACCACTTGGGAAAGCAAGTTAATGATGAATAGGCTGCTGCGATCTCAAGTGACGTCAGTTGCCAGTTATCCTCCCATATCTCGAGAACTTGGATCCGAGTGAACGTGTCATGGCATGGGAAATGGAAGTGACCCTCGGTGCCGAGGACACGTGGCAGCATCCCAGCTCTTGGTGACCCTAGGTGCCGAGGATACATGACAGCACCCCAGCTCCTAGTGACTCTCGGTACCGAGGACACGTGTTAGTCCTTGGTGAAACCTCCGACGTGTCCCATCATTACTCCTGTGGACTTTTGTGGCCAGAAGATATGCTTTCAAGGCTTGGCACCAAAAGTCTAAAGGCATGCCTGCATCATTTGATGACTTGTCCAGAGAAAGTCAAGAAGCCAAGGTGCATCGATGTGTTGTGTTCTCGCACCTTTTGTTCACTATAAAATGAGACCCTCAGGTAGTGTTTAGAGCAACTCTCCATTTTAACTACTCAAAATATATTTAAATATTACATTTTCTATTTTAAAGAGTCACTTTTACAAGTTTATTCTAACCACGCTTTCCATTTTAGATAATTACTTCACCTAACTTTCACTAACTTCCAATAATTTAAAGGAGATTGCAACATTTGTATAGAGATATAGAGAGAGAAAGAGGTAGAGAGAGAATTTAGAGAGTCTGAATGGCTCTCCACATTTGGAGAGCCATTTGGGTGAAATGGGAAATAGAGAGGGAGATAAAAAGTGGGGTTTGGCTAGTTAAAATGGCTAAAAAGGAGGAAATAGAGAGTAGGTTGGAGGTGCTCTAAAGGCATCGAAAGCTTGAGTGGTTTCAAGCATCAGAGCTTGAAGTGTTTAAGCATCAGAGTTTTTTTCTTTTAGTGATATTGCGGTATCAATATGAGTGTTATTAGATATGTGAGAGATACTAGTGAGATATCATAGTGATTCTCTTTTGGTGGAGTGAGTACTTGTAAGGTTTGAAACAAGTGTCATGTACTCCTGTTTTTATCCCATAGTGAAAAACATCTGATCTTTATTGCCGTGAACGAAGGTTATTAGCCAAACTACGTAAATTGTTTTGTCATGTGTGATTTTTATTTTATTTTTCCACTTAAGTGTGTGTGTCAATATCCATTCCAATTCGATTCCTAGGTAATTTCTGCAACAACTCTCATTAACACCACACCAGTAACACCTTAATGTGGTGGAATGGAATGGTGATAACATTCCATTCTCTGGGATTTTCTTTGGTAATCTATGTGTTCTAAATGTGGATGTCAACCCGTACGGGTTGGTTCAAAATAATGGACGAGATACATATCTGTTAGTCCAGAGTTCCCATGATCAGATAAAATCCATGTTTAATTGATGTGTGTAGTTTGTGAGGATTGTTGTATCATAGGTGTAGTTATATCCTCAAGTCTAAAAAACACATGATTAAAATCATTTTCGTTACCCAAAGAAAATTATGGATGTCGACAAATGTCAGATTATTGTCCTATCTTTTGCCCAAAGTTCCAGGAGAGAAGGCTTGATGCGTTAACTCTTGCTGAAAGAGGTAAAGCTGCAGAGATATGGAAGCTCAAAGGGCAAAGGTTTGCCCAGAGACAAAGTGGGTATGGGCTGCTGGGGTATTTGTGTATTGGTTTGGAACAGTAATCAAACATGGAGAAACCATGCATAAATGGTCTGATTTCATTTATTTCTTTGTTAATAAATTATGGTAGGAAACCTGTTAGAGTAGCCCGAATGGAATGGCCTCAGTGATTCCTATCTTGAGGTACTAAATTCAAGTCCCATAATAGATAGTCTAGTTGACATTGTGTGTATGGTTTGCAGATTATTACATACATCCTGAGTTTACTTTGTAATCATAAATTTAATGGACACGTGGTTGAGATGATTATCGGTTATAAAAAAAAATTATGCAGGAAAAAGCATACATTATCTTTTTATGTGATTATATAGGATATTTACCATTGTCACACAGATTTCCAAGGTGTACTTAGATTAAGCAAGCTACAAGTTCTGGATGTGAGTTGGAACAGATTGACAGAAATCCCATCCTTGGGTGCACTGCGGTCCTTAAAGTTTCTATATCTTCATTCAAATCAGCATCTGAAAAATTCATCTCATTTTCAAGGTACATCTCAACTCCATGAAAGCATTTTCTGCCATCCACTTGTACTTTTAGGTTTGTGCCAACACTGTACTCATTGTCCTGTGTAAAATCAGAGATAAGTACTTTGAGGAATTTGGAGAGCTTGCACCTTGGTTATAATGATATGGCTGGTGAGATTCCTCCCTCCATTGGTGCTCTGACCTCTCTCAAGGCCTTATCACTCACCAGCAATAAACTAAATGGCTCCTTACCTGTAGAAGGTATGTAAAATAGACTCACTGCGAATTCCCATTTTAGAATATATTAACATGTTAATCTTGAAATTAGAAAAAAAAAGGTTGCTTAAATTTAACAATCAATTTATTTGGTTTTTGAAGAATTCTTGAAGTACATCCAAGTCTTTCAATAAAGTTCTTTGGATTATATTTGCTAAATTTTAGTTCACATTTCATATTTGTGCATTATTAATAGTAAGCGATGGTTATGGAATTTGGGCCTTGGCGCCCACTCTTTAGAAGTTCCACGATAGAAAACATTCTTACAAAAGAGGAATATATACATTTGTCTACTTTGGCCAACTTTTCTTCTCAACTCTCTCTTACCAACTAAGATAGCAGAATCATAACCATTAGATGTCAGTGGGACCCAATACGACTACTAATCCAAAGGACTGTAGGAGTTGGTAAGGGAAAGTTAGTAAAAAAACAGTTGTTGGTCAGTTTATCTTTTCATGTATATATCTACCCCCTTCCTTGCATCCCAATCTCGCAAAATCAAGAATATGTATCTCCCTATGATATTTTGTACTAGCAGTCAAAATCTCACATTTGCTTCTTTTTCTTTTCCCCTTTCCATGTGCATGGGTATTATTATCATTTCACTGGGATTTTTTCTCAGACTAGACTCTTTGATATACCTGATCAAAGTTATCCCCACCTTATGTTGCTTCATACATTTTTTTTCCCATAGGTTTTTAGAAAAAAAAAAAAACTCATTTAGCCATCATCATGGTCACTCAATGGTGCATAAGCAAAGATATGGGATCTTAATGAGGTTTTTAGTGAAGCATTAGTTCATAATTCCGAATTGTATTGCTAATTGCTTTGCTGTTATTGTTCCTGACTTTCAATATTCACTCTTGCAGGCTTTTGCAAGTTGAGGAGTCTGCAAGAGTTGGATCTGAGCATAAACAATTTCGAAGGGAATCTTCCGTCATGTCTCAGCAATTTGACCTTTCTTCGACTCCTTAAACTTTCTGAGAATAGCTTCGGAGGAACTATTCCTCCCACTCTCTTTCCTAGTCTCAAGTCACTTGAATACGTTTCTCTTTCTTACAACCATTTTGAAGGTTCATTCTCATTCAGTTCATTTGCTAACCATTCCAAACTTGAGGTCTTCGAACTCAACAGCCATAACAACAATTTGAAGGTAGAGACAGAAAATCCATCTTGGAAACCTCTATTTCAGCTGAAAATCTTTCGATTATCCAATTGTAAACTCAACGAACCAACTGGGGCTTTACCCAGCTTTCTTTTACATCAATATGACTTGACAGCAGTGAACCTTAGCCACAATAGCATTATAGGGAAGCTTCCAATCTGGTTACTCATTAATAATACAAGACTAAAATTCCTTAGTCTTGCAAATAACATCTTGACGGATACTCTCATGTTGGATTCTAACTCAAAAAATCGTGAAATGTTTTGGATCGATGTCTCTATGAATCATATCCATGGCGAGCTTCCATCCATTATAGGTTCTTCCCTCCCAAATCTGCTCCTTTTGAACATGTCTAACAACGCTTTGCAAGGTAGGATTCCCCCCTCCTTCGGAGATATGGGAAGGTTAGATTTGTTGGACTTGTCGAATAATAATTTCTCCGGGCAACTACCAGAGCATTTGGTCATGGGCTGTGTCTCATTGAGAATTTTGAAGCTATCCAACAATAATTTGCAAGGCCAATTACTTCCAAAAAGATCTAATCTCACAAGACTATTTTACTTATTTTTGGACAACAATCACTTCTCAGGAGAAATCTTGGGTGGACTTCTGAACAGCCCCTACCTACAATTGTTGGATTCAAGCAGTAACTTACTCTCTGGCAAAATTCCTGATTGGATTGGAAACTTTCGGTTTTTATCTTCTATTATTCTGTCCAAAAATTCGTTGGAGGTCTCTATACCAATGAGCTTCTGCAAACTTAAACGACTACGCTTCTTAGATCTATCTTCAAACAACTTCATTCATAGCATGCCATCCTGTGTAAATCTGTCATCTCTGAGATATCTACATTTGCAAGGCAACTCATTAACTGGACCCTTACCAAATGTTCTATCTACGGCTTCCTCCCTGGTGACATTAGATTTGAGGGATAACAAATTTTCAGTTAGAATTCCAAGTTGGATCAGCTTACTCTCAAATTTGAGAGTTCTTCTTTTGAAAGGAAATGACCTTGAAGGTTCTATACCTTTTGAACTATGTCAGCTTATTAGACTCAGCATAGTAGATCTTTCTCACAACAATCTTTCTGGGTCAATAGCCTACTGCTTGCCTAGCATACCATTTGGGATGAAAATAAATTTTGATGACACATTTGGTACCCGTCAATACGGGAGGGTGTCATATGAATCCTACACAAGGTATTCATATCGAAGTCAGCTTGAGGTGGGCCTATATATTGTTGATGGCTATTCCACATCAGATGAGGTAGAAGAAGTGGAGTTTATAACAAAGAGCAGGGCTGAATCATACAGAGGAAACATTTTGTACTTCATGTCGGGGATCAATCTGTCCTGGAATAAATTGACTGGTCCAATTCCACCTGAAATTGGACACCTGAGTGGCATTCATACTCTAAACCTGTCACACAACTGTTTAAATGGATCAATTTCGGAAACATTTTCACTTCTGAAACAAGTACAGAGCCTGGACCTATCCCACAACAGATTGAGTGGCCAAATTCCCTCACAGTTGGTAGAGTTGAACTTTTTATCAGTCTTCACTGTAGCTTACAACTATTTATCAGGTAGGACACCAGACAGGAAAGCACAGTTTGCAACATTTGAAGAAAGCAGCTATGAGGGCAACCATATTCTTTGTGGACTGCCACTGCAGAGAAGGTGCACCACCAGCAGAGTATCGCCATCAGCACCGCCACCTTCAAGATCAGTACACACTGACTCTTTGCAAGCTGAATTTTGGTGGGGTTTTGGGCAATCATATGTTATGGCATTGTTAGGCTTTACAGCTTTTCTCTTCTTGAGTCCATACCATCGAAGACTGCTGTTTGGATTCGTCGAAGCACGAGTAGTATCTTATCGCTGATTGATTGATTATTTTCTGCCATTTTTGTATGTACAAATCAATGTCAATAAGAATCAAGTTGATAGAAAAAGAATTGAAATTCCTCTTTTGTGTTGCTCTTGTAATTACTAGTAGTGTGATTCACAATGATCAAAATTTTCGTTTAGGTGTATTGTTCTGATGGTGGATTAATTCTTTCATACTAGTCTAGCATAGGGGTGCAACTCGGGCTGGTTGGGCTGGTTTAGAAGTCAACCCTAGCACAATCCAAGATATATAATCTTCAATTCTAACTACCTCAACCCCAGAATTACCTGAGCTTAATTCGGGTGGGCTCGGGTTGAATTCAAGTTATTTAATTCAGGCTGATTTTGAGTTAAAAATTGGGTTTGACTTGGGTACTTAACTCAGATTGATAAAAGAGAGAGGAGTGATGAGTGAGAGAGGGAGACTGAGAGTGTGAGACAAATAAGAAACGAGTGAGAGAGGGAGATTGAGAGTTTGAGATCAGATGAGAAACGAGTGACAAGTGAGAGATG
>CM042188.1:38050219-38106104 GCA_023539305.1 Ilex asprella | reverse complement strand
TGAAAAATTCATCTCATTTTCAAGGTACATCTCAACTCCATGAAAGCATTTTCTGCCATCCACTTGTACTTTTAGGTTTGTGCCAACACTGTACTCATTGTCCTGTGTAAAATCAGAGATAAGTACTTTGAGGAATTTGGAGAGCTTGCACCTTGGTTATAATGATATGGCTGGTGAGATTCCTCCCTCCATTGGTGCTCTGACCTCTCTCAAGGCCTTATCACTCACCAGCAATAAACTAAATGGCTCCTTACCTGTAGAAGGTATGTAAAATAGACTCACTGCGAATTCCCATTTTAGAATATATTAACATGTTAATCTTGAAATTAGAAAAAAAAAGGTTGCTTAAATTTAACAATCAATTTATTTGGTTTTTGAAGAATTCTTGAAGTACATCCAAGTCTTTCAATAAAGTTCTTTGGATTATATTTGCTAAATTTTAGTTCACATTTCATATTTGTGCATTATTAATAGTAAGCGATGGTTATGGAATTTGGGCCTTGGCGCCCACTCTTTAGAAGTTCCACGATAGAAAACATTCTTACAAAAGAGGAATATATACATTTGTCTACTTTGGCCAACTTTTCTTCTCAACTCTCTCTTACCAACTAAGATAGCAGAATCATAACCATTAGATGTCAGTGGGACCCAATACGACCTACTAATCCAAAGGACTGTAGGAGTTGGTAAGGGAAAGTTAGTAAAAAAACAGTTGTTGGTCAGTTTATCTTTTCATGTATATATCTACCCCCTTCCTTGCATCCCAATCTCGCAAAATCAAGAATATGTATCTCCTATGATATTTTGTACTAGCAGTCAAAATCTCACATTTGCTTCTTTTTCTTTTCCCCTTTCCATGTGCATGGGTATTATTATCATTTCACTGGGATCTTTTCTCAGACTAGACTCTTTGATATACCTGATCAAAGTTATCCCCACCTTATGTTGCTTCATACATTTTTTTTCCCATAGGTTTTTAGAAAAAAAAAAACTCATTTAGCCATCATCATGGTCACTCAATGGTGCATAAGCAAAGATATGGGATCTTAATGAGGTTTTTAGTGAAGCATTAGTTCATAATTCCGAATTGTATTGCTAATTGCTTTGCTGTTATTGTTCCTGACTTTCAATATTCACTCTTGCAGGCTTTTGCAAGTTGAGGAGTCTGCAAGAGTTGGATCTGAGCATAAACAATTTCGAAGGGAATCTTCCGTCATGTCTCAGCAATTTGACCTTTCTTCGACTCCTTAAACTTTCTGAGAATAGCTTCGGAGGAACTATTCCTCCCACTCTCTTTCCTAGTCTCAAGTCACTTGAATACGTTTCTCTTTCTTACAACCATTTTGAAGGTTCATTCTCATTCAGTTCATTTGCTAACCATTCCAAACTTGAGGTCTTCGAACTCAACAGCCATAACAACAATTTGAAGGTAGAGACAGAAAATCCATCTTGGAAACCTCTATTTCAGCTGAAAATCTTTCGATTATCCAATTGTAAACTCAACGAACCAACTGGGGCTTTACCCAGCTTTCTTTTACATCAATATGACTTGACAGCAGTGAACCTTAGCCACAATAGCATTATAGGGAAGCTTCCAATCTGGTTACTCATTAATAATACAAGACTAAAATTCCTTAGTCTTGCAAATAACATCTTGACGGATACTCTCATGTTGGATTCTAACTCAAAAAATCGTGAAATGTTTTGGATCGATGTCTCTATGAATCATATCCATGGCGAGCTTCCATCCATTATAGGTTCTTCCCTCCCAAATCTGCTCCTTTTGAACATGTCTAACAACGCTTTGCAAGGTAGGATTCCCCCCTCCTTCGGAGATATGGGAAGGTTAGATTTGTTGGACTTGTCGAATAATAATTTCTCCGGGCAACTACCAGAGCATTTGGTCATGGGCTGTCCCATTGAGAATTTTGAAGCTATCCAACAATAATTTGCAAGGCCAATTACTTCCAAAAAGATCTAATCTCACAAGACTATTTTATCTATTTTTGGACAACAATCACTTCTCAGGAGAAATCTTGGGTGGACTTCTGAACAGCCCCTACCTACAATTGTTGGATTCAAGCAGTAACTTACTCTCTGGCAAAATTCCTGATTGGATTGGAAACTTTCGGTTTTTATCTTCTATTATTCTGTCCAAAAATTCGTTGGAGGTCTCTATACCAATGAGCTTCTGCAAACTTAAACGACTACGCTTCTTAGATCTATCTTCAAACAACTTCATTCATAGCATGCCATCCTGTGTAAATCTGTCATCTCTGAGATATCTACATTTGCAAGGCAACTCATTAACTGGACCCTTACCAAATGTTCTATCTACGGCTTCCTCCCTGGTGACATTAGATTTGAGGGATAACAAATTTTCAGTTAGAATTCCAAGTTGGATCAGCTTACTCTCAAATTTGAGAGTTCTTCTTTTGAAAGGAAATGACCTTGAAGGTTCTATACCTTTTGAACTATGTCAGCTTATTAGACTCAGCATAGTAGATCTTTCTCACAACAATCTTTCTGGGTCAATAGCCTACTGCTTGCCTAGCATACCATTTGGGATGAAAATAAATTTTGATGACACATTTGGTACCCGTCAATACGGGAGGGTGTCATATGAATCCTACACAAGGTATTCATATCGAAGTCAGCTTGAGGTGGGCCTATATATTGTTGATGGCTATTCCACATCAGATGAGGTAGAAGAAGTGGAGTTTATAACAAAGAGCAGGGCTGAATCATACAGAGGAAACATTTTGTACTTCATGTCGGGGATCAATCTGTCCTGGAATAAATTGACTGGTCCAATTCCACCTGAAATTGGACACCTGAGTGGCATTCATACTCTAAACCTGTCACACAACTGTTTAAATGGATCAATTTCGGAAACATTTTCACTTCTGAAACAAGTACAGAGCCTGGACCTATCCCACAACAGATTGAGTGGCCAAATTCCCTCACAGTTGGTAGAGTTGAACTTTTTATCAGTCTTCACTGTAGCTTACAACTATTTATCAGGTAGGACACCAGACAGGAAAGCACAGTTTGCAACATTTGAAGAAAGCAGCTATGAGGGCAACCATATTCTTTGTGGACTGCCACTGCAGAGAAGGTGCACCACCAGCAGAGTATCGCCATCAGCACCGCCACCTTCAAGATCAGTACACACTGACTCTTTGCAAGCTGAATTTTGGTGGGGTTTTGGGCAATCATATGTTATGGCATTGTTAGGCTTTACAGCTTTTCTCTTCTTGAGTCCATACCATCGAAGACTGCTGTTTGGATTCGTCGAAGCACGAGTAGTATCTTATCGCTGATTGATTGATTATTTTCTGCCATTTTTGTATGTACAAATCAATGTCAATAAGAATCAAGTTGATAGAAAAAGAATTGAAATTCCTCTTTTGTGTTGCTCTTGTAATTACTAGTAGTGTGATTCTCAATGATCAAAATTTTCGTTTAGGTGTATTGTTCTGATAGTGGATTAATTCTTTCATACTAGTCTAGCATAGGGGTGCAACTCGGGCTGGTTTAGAAGTCAACCCTAGCACAATCCAAGATATATAATCTTCAATTCTAACTACCTCAACCCTAGTATTACCTGAGCTTAATTCGGGTGGGCTCGGGTTGAATTCAAGTTATTTAATTCAGGCTGATTTCGAGTTAAAAATTGGGTTTGATTTGGGTACTTAACTCAGATTGATAAAAGAGAGAGGAGTGATGAGTGAGAGAGGGAGACGGAGAGTGTGAGACAAATAAGAAACGAGTGAGAGAGGGAGATTGAGAGTTTGAGATCAGATGAGAAACGAGTGACAAGTGAGAGATGAAAGACTTGAAGTGAAGTGGAAGTCTGAAATCTGAAGAGTGAAGATAAATACTAACCTTAGTTAAATATATTTATATATTTATGTATATTCGGGTTGAACCCGACAACTCTAGACCTCAATCCAAGGCTTGTCTGAATTTAATTCTAGTTAGGATTTTTTTGTCTAGGCCCGACCAAAGTATTAAAAATTCAAACTCAAATCCTGTTTTTTTTTTTTTGGGATTAAATTAGGGTTAAATTCAAGTTGGGCCGCCTAAGTTATACCCCTAGTCTGGCGTAAGATTGACAATGAGCCATGTCAGTCTCTAGGTGATGTCATTACAAAATGGGCTCAACTTGTATTTAGACCATTTATAGTCGTACGTAATCATATTCATGTTTTATTGGTTTGTATTGTGTATCAATAATGTATAATCATGTTTTTTTTTATTCAGGAAAAAAAAAAACATGTTCATACCAACCAAATTATTAAGCAAAAAAGATAGATCAATGTTGTTATCACTTAAATTTTTGATCCAGTTAAAGACAGGTTATTCACATTGGGATTAAGATATTCATGAAAAATAAATTTTCATGATCTAACTGCAAACTCAAAAAAATTATTAAAATTTGAACTCATGACATCTTACTAGGACCTTTTACTAGTGAATGAGCGGCATTATTTGCATCCTGTATGCATGGTTCATACTCCATTCTAGTTGTTGACTCAATAGGTACTTGATGTCCTTTATGATTGTTATGATAAGCTATGAGATTTTGAAGTGAGGAAGTGATATAACTCCAGTTCTTTGGGACTATTTGTGTTTATTTTTCTTTCTTGAAGATTTGAAGAAGAGTAACATTCAATCATAAATGGCTGAGTAGCGTGGACCTATGGAAGTCGAGGCTCACCCCAAGTCAATATTAGATTAAACAATAGGGGTCGTAACATTGACATTTTTTTTTATTGATTCAATACAATATAGAAAAATATTACAATATTTCGTATCAAGACAAACTCCTAACAGATCCTCTGATACTTTTCTAGCTACCAAAGCTTCTACAAATAGAGGTTCAACTTCTTGGTCTAGTTGTGTATATGTCTCTTAACACATTACTCTCTGCATCTCTAACTATTACTGGAAGGCATGATCCTTCTTGCCTGATAACTGCATCCATATTAATTTTAACTGTTCCTTCATGAGGTTTGGTCCATGAGTTTTGCCCATTGCTTTGTGCAGTGCATTGGGTGGTACTAGTTTTCAGCATCTGTGGTCTGGTTTGGCATTTGTGTTGGACACCTTGTTTCTCCAATTCCAGATGGTGGATATTAGTGTTGCAGCAAATAGAGGGAGTTGAGTGTGATGTGAACTGCAAGGCCCGAAAATGTGAGTGTGGGATTTCTGATGTTGTGCGCCAGTTTTGCATTGTGTAATGTGAGAAAACTCGAGACCTTGTGTTTTAATAATGGAGCCATTTGGAGTTGATTTTTTTTGGGTGCGAAACAAAAGTTGGAAAAGTAAAATAAAAAAGTCAGAGTTAACAAGATTTTTGGAACTGTTTGGAGTGTTTTCGAAAAAAATGGCTTTTCCTTGGAAGCCCTTGAATAAGCCTCATTTTTTAGTTTTTCCTTAGTGCAAAAAAAAAACTGTCTTTGCCCAAAAAACACTAATTGAAAAGCCGCTCAATATTTCTGGTTCAAACGGACCACACTTTTTTTCTTCTAAAAAAAAAAAACTAAGGTTTTCAGCTGAATCCAAATATGCCCAATATCAATTTGCTTTGTTATAAACAACTATCTCTAATATTCTCTATTAATTTGATTTTTTAAAAAATAAAAATCCAATGTAATTACTTATGCTACATAACCTTTTGTTGATAAGTGATATTTTTCCAAATTAAACTCCTGTCACAAATATTTACAAAGAAAAATCACTTCAGTTGTATAAAATGAGAAAAGGCAAGGGAATTTCTTTTTTTTTTTTTCTTTTTTTTATATTTTGTTTGGTTCACACAATAAAAGATAAAGGTAAACGGGAGCAATGCAAACTTTTGAGTTTCCTTTATTCGATCTCTTTCCTTCATTGTTGTATTGATATGCAAACATTATGGAATTATTTCTCCCTCTTCATAGAAAAGGAATTAAAAAATACGCTAAAAGAAAAAAAAAGTTAAAATAGGTGATAATGATAGCTTAAAAGCTCGCAAATTCAACGCATTTTAATATTTGATCCATTTCTTGCCTATCTATAATTGCTTAAACCCTCATTCAACCCCACCACACACCTTCTCTTGCTACGAATGTTGAAAATTGCATTAGTTGTTACAATCTTAAAAAAAATAAATGATGATCAACTAAATTATGCCTAATTAATATACACTCTACTTTTGTTGATGATATCAAATCATATGCTAGGACTTTGAACACGCATTTATCTCACAAGTTGAGGGCCTAAAACAAGGCTCTGGTCATTGCCTGACATCAACAACTATGTGTGAAGTTATTGAGTCGAAGTTGTTGAACTTTAGTGTTAAAGGTTAGTAATTTTGTGATTGACCTCGAAGTTGACTACCAAAGTTAAATTTTACTTTAGCTAGAATAGACAAAATGTTCATGAGCATTTGAGCTCAATTTATTAGAAAAGTATTTAATAATTAAACCCTAAGACTTTTAGAAATACTCATTAATTAATTAATTTCTTAACAAAAAATCTCCAACATTAATATAATCAAGTATAAATCACATGTTAGAAGCAAAATTTCCAGAATCTCTAAAGAAAAGACAGATAGAGAAGTTAAGGTTTGGAGCCATTTGGAAATAAATTTGATTTTATTATTTTTTTGTATCAAATAAAATAATTTGAATGAACCTAAACAAAGTAAAAATAAAATCGAGTTGAGCTCAAATTGAATTGGAATTGTTCGGATCGACAATATTGGTTTTGGGCAAGGGTCGGTCCACCATTCGAGCCGATCCATTTTGGTAAAAGCTGATTTGACCCATTTATTGCCTAACCAAAAATTGCTGAAGCCCTCACTCAACCCCACCACCCCCCTTCTCTGCAAGCGAAGCTGAAAACTACGCCGATCATTGAAAAAGCAAGCTGAAGACTCCACAACTGCAGACGGAGAGGGAGAGAGAGAGAGAGGTATCAAAGTTGAATCAATGGCAGAGAAAGTTGGAGTAGAAGGAGACAGAGATGTGAAAATACCAAACCTCAATCCATCATCAATTACTTCAGGCGAACAGACCGTTTGGGCCGATGTTTCGCCTCTCCTCGAATCCGCATGCAAAGGTCTATCTTTTTTTCTCTTCCCCTAATTTAAGCTCTGTTTGTTTCCGAGAAAGATTCAGAAAAGTATAGAAAAGAAGGGAAACATTATGATTTTTAATCTTGGAGTTGTTAATTATTGCAAGTACGGAAAATCTGCAATGTTGAAATAGCTAAAAACCCTGTTGCAAGCTATTTTAGTTGCTTGTTTGTACGTTTCTTGTCCTTTCTTGGCAACCACACATGAAAATTAATTACTATTAATTTTGTTGATTGGAGTGAGTTTGCGTTGGTAATTGAAGTTTTAGGTGACACGTTTCTTCAGCTCACTTGCCACATTGTGAAGAATATGCTTATTTGCTTTGGGTTCTTCATTCTCTGGTGAATGAAAACCATTTTTTTGTTCCACAAGGACATATCGATTAATAAAAAGTGAAATTGCTCTAAAATGAATGTGTATTCCATTGCCGATGTTTGTTAACACCAAGTCCCCAACTTATTGAAGTTACTGGTGGTATTCTTTTAGAGAAGACAATTAATATATGATTTTTTTTATGCTGGTTTGTAGCATTTTAATGTGTAGAATTGTTGATTTTTTGTGTTTATTACATAAGTAGTGTGAGTGAGGGATGTACGGCATGGGCTAACCTCATAATTGTAACGACCAAAGTTGCAAACTTAGAGGGCTAGGGAGTAAGGAGTAGTTTCTTTTAGTAGGGGTTGGTTTTCTTGAAGTTTTTTATCAGTGGTATTATAGTATGGTAAGGTCACAAGTCTAGATTATAGTTTTGATTTTTCTCTTGTTCTTGTTTGTTAACTCTGCATACTACCAGTTAAAAAGTATATAATCTGTGCATTTTTACAAAAAAAAAAAAAAAAGTGTCAACAAAAGTGCAGGACAATGAGAAAGAATTAGGCATCAAATAGAACTACATCATCCCTCTGGTAGTATTTTAGTGTCCACGTTGACTTGGCAGCATAGTTTTAGTGAAACAATTGACTACATTTACTTTAGGTCAATTGCCAATTTCAAAACCTGAAACAGCATCCAACAAAGTTTACATTTGGAAAATCAGCAACTAACAGCTTAGACTAACCATATGGGACAACCTCTAGAGACATCCAAAATGTGACATTTTTCAGGGATGGGGGGAGTTAATACAAATGTGACTATAAAGGCTCTAAGGGAAGATGGTCAAACACATGAAAGCTAGAAAAAGACTAAAAACTTAAAAGGATATTAATAGTCAAGGAAAAGAAAACTTGCAATCATTATCTATACTATTAATTCAGGAAGAGGAGGGCTGTTTGGTGTCCTCATTATGAAATATCTATATTACCTTTCAACCACCCATAACTTCTCATCTTTATTGGTCTTTTTGCATTCTTATATTTATCTATCTCATTTTATGTCTCACTATTTTCTTGGTGCCCCTAGTACCTAAATAAGGAACATGTAGTACATAGAATCAATTAGCGTAGAGAACTGCAAATTGGGGCCTTTCAAACTTCCCTAACACATACATTGAAGACTAACTCAAATATCTCTTTTGGAAATTAATCCGATCTACCAAAGTTGCACGGGAGTTTAAACACTGTGAAAAAGGGCTATGTTAATGGTGGGCATTTGTTCAACTTGGTTTTTTGTTTGCTTTAACTCAGATAGCTTTGTGTTTGTATGGCTTGGTCACAGATCTTCAAGATGGTGAGCTTGTACATGGAGAGAATTTCAATCTTTTTGCTGCCATGTCTGCCTTGGAGGTAATGTTTCTTTTTGTTTTTAATGTTGAAGTCAATTTTTTTTTCATGGGTGTCATCATGCAGGGCGATGCACCATGCATTGCTAGCCTGGGGTTTAAAAAAGGATATAATTTAAAAAAGGGTATCATCATGCAACTTGCCATGCGATGAATGACATTTGGGGGCGGTTAAAGTTTTGTAAATTGAATGTGTTAATACTTGAATATATTTCAAAGTTAAGCACTGAAAAGTGGATTATTTATTTTGAAAAGCTAGAGGAAAGGGTGAAACTGGAGTGAAGGATTCGCTACCATGTGTTTAAGACTTCATAAGAAACTACAAAATGAGCATGTAGATGTGAAAGAGGCACCACATAATCCCGGATTTTAATATCTGATGCTATAATGGAAAATCCCTTTATGTTGGACTTCTCTTTTGATGTGTGTATTAATATGTTCTATACATTTTCATTAGATAATGGACCCAAAGATGGATTCGGGTATTGTCTGTAGATATTATTCTGTTGATGAGGCCATTGAGAATGGTGCTGCTCCAGTTCCTTTGAGTTTTGATAAAACTATTGATGTTCAGTGTACTATTGACATTATGGATCATCTTCTGGCATGTGAGGTATGATGCTATACTGTAATCCATAGTAGTACTACTGAAATTGATATGCTTTTAACTAATCTGTTTATCTCCAGAGGGAAAAAAAGATACAAGAAAAAAAAATTTCCCAACTGATGTGCTATCTTACATGGCAGGCAACATGGCATAAGGGTCATTCACTGGCACAAACTGTTTACTCTTGCATCTACCTTCTGAGGCCTGATAGAACGTCATCACATGCATTGTTGCATTCTTATTGCAGAGTCATTCGGGCAACCTGCAATTCAGTTGTTTCAGTGGTTTTGGAGACACGCACACATGAAGTAAAGTATTCCAACAACTCTTTGGCATTTGTTTGATTTCAGGGAATAGCTTTGTACTTCTATATAACTCATTCCTCTCAAATGATTTGAGTGACTACTTTCCATAAAAATTACTGTCTACAAGTTTTAAAAGAGGGTTTTAATAAAGTTCTTAGAAATACCTTTGAGAAGTTAGACCTAGACAGATGACAAGTGTTTAATCACACGAGCGTAATACATCATAAGTTTGAGTCTGGTAATCAACCTCCCAAAATGGGGTAAGGTTGCATACCATTCATCTCTCCAAACCTTGCTATGAGTAAGAGGAGTTATATTTTCGCCATCATTGTGGATTGACACATATATCTATTTAATTTCTCCTCTCTTATGTTCAGATGTGACTTTTTGCATGATTGTTCATGCCTACCTACCATCCTGGACTCCCGTAATTCCCTGTCCCCCTCCCCCTAGAGCAGAGGAAACTTGTATAAAAGAATACACCCTGAGTGCTCTCTTTTTAGTGCTTACATGCAATCTTTTGTTTTAACTTGATAGAACTGGTCTACTTTACTAATTGAGCTTTCATGTTCTCACCTACTATGAATGAAGTAAGGAGTTACATGGTGTAACCTTGTTAATAAGTTTTGGTCCATAATGTTTATGGTACTTTTCCCCAGGGAATCTTCATTCTCGTAGCATAGAGTTCATATTTTGTCTGTATGCTACTATTTCTCTATCATTTGTTTGTATGCAATAATTGTTATGAGAAGTGTGGTTTTGACTTGTTTAATCTCATTTCTTTTACAGGAAGAAGATCTTTTTACTATGGCATATGGTCTGCCTTTGAAGGGGGATGGGGATGAAAAAAGCTTATCAATGCTGCATGCAGTAGAAGAAACTATTTCTCGTCAATTACGTGCTTGTAGAGCTCCGTCGTCCAAGAAGAGACTAGTTGAAGGTAGTTATTGATCATTGCTCAAATTTAATGACTTTTCTATTAAGCTAAGCATATTGAGCTAAGCTAAGCATATTGCTACAAGCCTAGGGGTGCTTGTAATTTTGTGAGGTTACAATGTCACTACGATTGATGCCCGGATGAAGCTCAAAAATGGATTTATCAATGTTTGAAAAACAGATTTTACATGTCATACCTCCTATTTTAATGGAATAGTATCCTTACATTTCCAATTTCCGTACTCCTTTCTTGCCTTTAGTACCTATATGCCTTACATTTCCATTTCATCCTGTCTATGTCACATTTGTTTAGCAATAAAGGAGGATAGATGGGTAAGATAACTTACAGTTAGCATAGAACTCATCAGATCTTTTATGAACATGAATCCTCTGTTGGAGACACCAGCTTTAATAGCTAAATCACCTTCATGCCAGTTGTCAAAATTGGAATCGGTACCTTGTAGAAAGATTTACTTTTAGATGAGGCAGTTTTGAACTTGATCTATCCCAGTATATAATCACGAGGGCCACTAGAATGAGGCTATTTCATGGTGAGGATATGTGTATGCTCATTCTCCATGGTTCATCTGTACGAAAATTCAGGGTTGCCAGATAGAATGGTTTAGAGTTTTAGAGCCCAATTTCGGATGTTACAATTCAATGACTGTAATGGCATACATGCATCGTATATGTGCCATGTATAAGCAGTTTTTGAGCGATTAGTACCTGGTCCGATCATGCATTTGGCCCAAATGAAGCTACCAACTATTTAGGCCAACAATCTGTGAACACTGATTATTATGCCCTAAGCTTTTTTATTTATTTATTTGTGGTATCTGTTTACTACTGGGTTTCTGTGATCTAGATATATTATTTGCCTTGGTGAACTCTCGTCACTTAGGGGAGAAAATGTCGTATTGAGGGAATTAAATGTGCAGAATTTACAGACAAAATAGTAGGTTATTGGAGAAAAATCAGTGGACTTACAATGTTGAAATATGATCGACTAGATAGAAAGTAAAGTATTGGGTTGAACTCTTCTTTGGTGTCAGGGTACTAGCTTTGAAAAGTCAACTTCTTCAGGGAAAGATTACCACTGAGATTTCTCCTACATTTGGTCCATTTTGGAGCTTATGTGATATTGTATTAAGAGTTTTATATTATTGGAGATCGCTGATTGATGTCTTTTTGTGGAGATTTTTTTTGCAACATATCAGGATGTCTTGGTCTCGAGTCAAGCGGGGGCGCCATTTCACTCTTGTAATGGGAATGAGTGCACCGCAAGACTAAACAAGTTACTCCCTCGCCTTGCAGTGGCGGCATTTGTCTTTTAAGTTAAGTTACTTCCTAAGACGACTCCTCTTATTCTATGATAATCCAACTGCAGCTCGACGAGCCTGCTCGGAACTGGACGATTCCTTACCATTTGTTCTCCTTTCTCGGTTGGCCTTTACCAGTCACTACATCAAGTAAGAGAACCTACAATGAATGAGCTTAAAGAACCTTAGATTTTAAGCGGATTGTACACCTTTTTTAGTGCTTGGATGTGTCAGTTCTGGAGATGAAACATATGCATCTCATGATATTTCTATTTCTTTGGGTTCCAGAAATTATGAGAGTGGTGGACTGATGCTTTTCATTGGCGTAGGCGGAGATGGGCACTTTGATTATATTTGGTCTTTTTGCCTTCATTTTTGGGGTTGGTTGTGAGAAGGCGGGATTCCTGGTTCAATGTTACCTAGATCATGGGTCGCTTTGGTACGTGGTACAGGTACGGGTACATGGTACGACACTTTCTTAGGTACGTGGTACGATGGGGGTAAGTTTAACTGGTACGGTATTTGGGGTCGCAATTCGTTTTGGAATTCTTATGTAAATCGTTTTCACTACTATACAACATTATATATTACAAAACATTCATAAACACTAAGTTAGTTATCATTTATCTTATAATTGTGCTTGGTTTTCTGTTATCTAAAACAATATATAATTATAAATCTATATACATGTTGTCAATTAATATGTATTTTATATTTGTGTTACATGTTCTAAAACAAATTGATTTAGGGTTAGTATTGCAATTTGGGATCGTTAATTTTGGTGATTTGGATCGCGAACCCACCACGTTTTGGATCGATGTACCCAGATCGTGGGTCGTTAAGAGTGTAGTGAATTGTGGTAACCATGTCCTGGTTGTACTTGTTGGGGGTGATTCTAATCCATTCTTAAGGTAGCGTCCATGGTTTTCTTTTGGTTTCTTTTTCTACGTATACATCCCATCTCGTTTGCGCCCCCTAAGAATACACCAAGGACTT
Source organism: Ilex asprella (assembly GCA_023539305.1). Taxonomy (NCBI): domain Eukaryota; kingdom Viridiplantae; phylum Streptophyta; class Magnoliopsida; order Aquifoliales; family Aquifoliaceae; genus Ilex; species Ilex asprella. The sequence goes on along the minus strand of CM042188.1, from coordinate 38,093,101 downwards.
TGCCTTCTCTTGTATGGTAGACTTTTACGTATATCATGATTCATGTCACCCGGGAGCCTTCTTCTGTATGGTTGTTATCAATAACATAGCTGAACAAGCTTGATTTTCCTATGAGGTATAGCTAATAACTCTACCTTGTTATGTTAGTATGTATCTGGTGCTATGTACAGTTACATTCTTCCATATTGTTACCCTTTTAAATGCTTTTAAGGTAAGGAATGTTGATTGTCGCTCATAAGGTTTTACTGCCTATTGTGATGCAGATGTAGAGCCATTACAAACTAATCTTGATCTGGAAGAAGGTTATTGCAAATCTTTGTTATGCCGCTTACGCTTTCGTAAGGTCTTACCCCATGTCTGCTTTCTTATAAGTTCTGTGCTTAACTGAACTCTTGATTAGGCATATGTGATGAACTTTTATTGCAGCATTGTGGTTTTTGTAGTTTAATTTATGTTTTGTTGCTTTGTGGCCTGGAAGTCAAAATATTAAGCCTTCTATTGCGCAAGTTGATCTTCTAATTTATTCCGCTACAAATTTCTAGGATATTAACATTCAGTACTTACCCTTTCCGTGATCTTCAAATATTAAATTTGTTCAAAACATTGCTTATAAATGAGCTCAAGCTTGAATCAAGCATTTTCATGTACTTGATGCACTTATTAGTGCAGGATCTACCACTATCTAGTTGCATGCAGTACTTTAAAGCTTATTGATGCTTATGACATGAGCGATGTTTTATGGTATAGAGTGCTGGGGATTTTTTTTGATAGAAAACGAGACAATTTTATTAATTAAAAATATAGTACATCAAATAGAAAATGGGATGGGAAAGATGTCCAACCAATAAGTGGAAAAATACAAATTTTATCTCATAAAGACTATGTAGCACATGAGGCTCTCCAATTAATCAGGGTACAAAAGAGCAATATGCCATCAACTTTCATAAAAATAGAACCCCATGATGATGCCAAAAGTACATTTGATCCTATAAACCTTTCTTCTATTCTCAAATGTCCTAGAGTCCCTCTCCAAAGGCCAGAGGGTCACTCTTTTCTTATGCTTCACAAACCCCTGAATTTCCTCCACAAGCATCGAAAAAAACATCCAGGTAATCACTAAACTTAAGTCTGCCAATTGAAAAGGTTTGGACCACAAAAACAAAGCAATATGACAATGTAAAAGTAGGTGATCAATATTCCCACTGGCACGTCCACACCTCATACCAATATGGAGAAATGCAAAGAAGAGGTCTTATTTTCTGAAGCAAATCATTTGTTAATCCTATCATGAGCTATAGTCCATGCACAAACTTACACCTTAATGGACACTTCATATTGGGCAATTAAGAAGCAATACACTTGAAAGCTAAGCAGAAGAGTACGTTAAAATGAATGTGTGGTAAAGCCATAAAGGATAGAATTATAGACAAGTATATTCGTGAAACGGTAGATATAGAATTAATAGGAGATACAAGATAAATTAAGAACAAACTTACTTAGGTGAATTGGACATGTATATAGAAGACTTATATTGCACCAGTAAGAGAGAGTGATGTGGTATTTATTAATAAAAATATGAGGGGAGCTAGATCAAAATTATCTTCGAATGAAATAGTAAAAAAAGATATGATAACTTGCAATTTAAGAGAAAATATGACCTTGCGCAGTCGAAGGATAGGATCCATGTAGTCTACCCCATATAATTGGAAAAAAGTTGATGCTTTAATATTCTTAATGGATAGTTAGTTATCAAAAAACTATTGTGTACGTTATACATTCAACCGAAAAAGGATGGTTCTAATCACATAAAAGTACTTGCACTATATCTGATTTTGCAATACATATTCAAATACTAGCGTTGAGCTTCTACATCTGATTTCTGATACTTTATTGTGGTTATGGAATGAGAAGGCTGGATGTACCGATATATTCCATCATGTAACAGAATGCCGGACTATATGGTGATCAAAATCTTTTATGGCAAATGTGGCTTCCATTACAACTGAATGGTCTCTTATAGAAAACCTGATTGTGATGGCTCAGGACTACCTGCTCCAGTTCTTCAAGAAAATTATGTCGTGTGTTTTACTTCATGTATGGTTGTCCTACTAATGGAAACATTTCATAATATCGTTTTACTTCATTTTGGCTACATTCTTGAAAGACCTGGTTTTATTTTGGCAGCGTAATTAAGTTGCAGTGAAGTTGCATTTTCCATTTTGTTCTGTACTTTATCATGAAACAATTATGATAGATGCTCCCCTAATAACTTCTATTATATTTTCCTTTGTATTCAGCACTTCTACCATGTTTTGACGTGCATGAGGCGACCTCAAGGCAGAGGTTTGGAGTTGGCCAGAAAACATATAGCGTCCTGCTTATTGGAGCTGGATTCCGTTCTTAAATCAGCGGAATTCCTTGGGTCCAACAATGCATGTGAAACCTCTTTAGATGGAATAGAAGGCAGAACAACTGCTTCTGGCCATCAACCAATTGGGTTTGATTCCACTTTAAACAATAGATTAGCTGCTCCTACTCCACCTCGAGCAATCAAAATTCTTAGCTGGAAAAAGGTGAGCATTTTAAAAATTTGCAGGTTCAATATTGATGCATCTACTGTTTACTTTTATAAATCAACAAGTTCTTGGTTCCTTCTACCAGGCTATTGAGTATTTCCAAAAGCTTCTTCATGATCTAGATATCATATGTTCCTACTCGTTGGATCCCTTGTTTGAAGGTGTTTTGCGCTTTGTTGTTGAGTTCCAAAAATTTCAGCCTGATTTGGTCGCTAGAGCTCATCTTCAGGTCAGTTTCTACCGTTTCCCACATTAGAATTGATGTTGTTTCTCCCTCCCAATGGATGACGTGCTACAATTGTTTAGGTTTGTTATTTAATCAATATTGACTACTATTCCCTTATTGCATGTGTCTATTTGGCGATCTAGAATTTTTATGTGACTATATGACTTGATGTGCACTATGCTTTGATAGCCTGCTGTAGATTGTGTGTTATTAGGAGTTCGCTTGCTTTCAGATGCCTTTGAAGGAGTGATAATTTGAATATGTTTCAAGGTTAAAGGGCTCTTGGAGGCCTTATACCGTTCCTTAAAGGATTAGCATGAAGGGTGTGTTTAAGGTTGCAACCAGTTGGAGTGCAAACTTGTGGGACAAACAGTGAAACTTTTGTAGATACAGATTGAGCTTGAAATGGATGTTTTGAAACCTGGACATTGATTGAACCATTAAAGAGACTAGGTTGAGGGTTAACAATCAGAGGGTTGGTCCAATCGGGGCTATTTCTGCAGATGAGGGGAGGGGGAAAAGAAAATTGTGGGGCCAGCTTGAGTTGGATAGTGACATCATATTGATGTGTTAAATACAGACATTAGTTAGGAATGATATCATACAAAATAACCAGACCATGTAAATGATTAGAAAATTTGTGATTTCCTGATGACTTCAAAGTTCAAACCACCTTTCAGTGTACTGCTACTATTACCTGTAAAATTTTAGTGATTTTAATTCATGGCCACAAAGTAAGGTACATTATTATCTTAATCAGATAAAGAAAATTGTAAGGTTAACAATATTTCCTTTTCAGTTCAGAAAAAAATAGAATGGTCCCCAATGTCATAGGAGAATTGCCGCAAAAACAAAACAAATCAAAAAAAGAGAACAAAATTATTGAGGCCTTTGGATATATATATATATATATATATATGATTTCTATCAGAAAATAATACAAAACTTTCTCATGTATACATCATTACATTAAAGCTGGGAAGAGAGTACCATCATCAATTAAAGCCCCTTCATAATGATTTTCACCATCTTTGGCCAGGTTGTATGGATAAGTATCCCATTGATTTCATTGAGTCTAGCCCTGAATATGGATTGATGTTTCTATGGGTTCTCGCTATTGTGATGCACGAAAGTCATAGCCTTTTGTTGTCAAAAGACAACAATCATCACAAGACAGAAAACTTTTTTTTTGAAATTAACAATATACATGCAAAAGCACACACACTGCTAAGGACGCTGTAGCCCTTCTTGAAAAAAAAAATGTATATAGATATCCTCATGTTATATTTTTTGATTTCCTGTTAAAAGTACTTGTAAGTTGTTCTTACAGCCCAGTATTGGAATCTAATGCTGGGAACTAATGGACAGCTTCTTTTGCTTCAAGAAGGGAAACTCTATGGGCGAGATCCTGTCTTTGCTATGATCTGTAAGGCTGCTGTATTACCTGAAGTGGCAAAAAGTCATGACATTCAGAAGAATGAATCTGTTGTACAACTAGTGCAGGTGATAACTAATATATTTCTCTTTGTTTTAGTTACACACCTTTCTTAAGTGTCCTTTCCTGTCTTTTGAAAACAAATCCATAATTTGAGTGGCAGCATTTAAATTTGTTGGCTATTTTGGAAATTGGTGAATAGTCAAATGGATACTCTTATTTAGTTCTTCTTGTTATCAAGCTAGGCTAATTATTGCCTTCGATGATTTTTCATTTGTTTTCAAGTTGTTCTTAATAAGTTTGATCATTTTTATATAATGCAGTTAGTGATCAGTTTGCTTAGAATTCTTTGTACAAATGCTGCATGGCAAAGGCGTAAACTTGGGAAAATTGTACAAGATTGGCGTGTCATATATTTACAGGTTTGCTCTATATTCACATTGAATTTCCTGCATTTTGTTTTAATTTTTCCCTTTATGATTTGTTCAAATCTATAAAGTCCATTACATGTTTTATCTTTTCTAGATCCACTGAGGTCGTTTTAATCATGTTATTTGCCTTAAATGCATGCATTCCTTGCTTTTCCAAGTTCTGACATCAATGGTTTGTTTTTATTGTGTACAAATTGATTGAGGACTAGCTGGTTAAAAATATCTTTCCTCTACTGGCAATTATAAGAACCATTCTCAGTAGAGAATGTGTTGTGTTTTTGTGAGAGAACCAGTTGACCCAAAAATTTAAGCTGTAAACAATTTGTATCACACTCCCACCCTCCTAAGATCTAATTTTATTTGAATAATCTTATAAATATAGCAACAAGATAAGTTTTCAATAAATCTCTATTGTGAACAAGAGATTCTTTTCAATTTGTTCTTTTATCGAGGTTTTTTTTTTGGATGCCATCGAGTACTAAAAGATAGTGTGCATGAATATATCTCATGATATATTGCAGTTCCGCTACTTTTTATTATTCTTTTTTTATTTATCCTGACCTCGAACTTTCATCATCAGCAACAACATATTATTTTCTGGACAACATTATATTTATATATCCCTTGCTTAAGTTCAAGTGAATTACCAGAATTCTGAACAATGATCTATGTTGGTCTAAGCTTTTAATATTACTATGTTGTCAAGTTCGTACTGCTAATGTGAAGATAAAAGTGTGGATTCTTTTTTGCCAGCAGATGTTGCCCTTGGGCCAAATTTTCGTCGTTTATTATTTGAAAAAGCCAGTAACTTTATGACTCAATTCTGTATTTACTTTTATGTTCATGTCAACACTTGATGTGCTTTTCCTTGTATAAAACAACACTCGCTTCCCTGCGGACTGATTTTATGCATTTGGTTATTGTAACTGGTTGATCAGCTAGAACTGGCTTTTAGAAAGGAGTTTGGAGAAATCTCAAGCACTTCCATTGATGAGGTATGCTGCTCGTGAACAATCTATCAGCCTAGTCTCTGTTTACTTTTAAAGAATATTGTAATGGATGGAGTTAACTTTTTGATATCAATGACTTGGGAGTGACCTGCATGTCCCTCCCAGATTCTGGTATCAGCTGAAACATTTTCCTCAGTTAAATGATGTAGAAGCTCATTTACCAACTTAGCTTGTCTTATATTTGATAAATCTGTTAGTCTCCTATGTTCCAACTTAGAATCTGAACACTTCTATAGATGCAGGCACACAAGTGACTGCCCTCTAACCATTCACTGCAGGCAACTTTGTGGCTGCCAACTGGTTCACTGGTCCATCAGGTGGTTTTGTCTGGGTACGAGAAATTGACCATAGGCTACTGTAGGGCCAAGACACTTAACAGTTTCAATTTCTTATGCGAATACAATCCCTTTACAACTTCAGGTTGGAAGGAGCTTAAAATAGAGGTCTTGGGAGTATATCTAATATGCTCGTGGGAAGCATTGACCTACCCAAATGCATCGATTGTGCTTTTTCTTTATAACACAAATTGAAAGTGAGATTTTATTTAGAAGGTGACTGATGCTGATATCAGTCGTAACGAACGCTTTTTCACCTTTGTTTCTTGTACAAGATGAACATAATCAACTAGCTTTTGTATCACGAACCACGGAGGGAGAGCACCTTGCCCAGCATTATTATCAGCCTCATGATCAAGCACTGGCCTATGACTGAGAATACTGTACTTCTAATACCAAGGAGTGTTGTGGTTGGAATGTTTGGTACTTAGTATCCATGCACATGAGAGAGAGAGAGATGCCTCCGTCACAACTGCCGCCCTTAGAGAGAGTTTGTATGCCAATACGATGATTAGCGTCATTCAAGGTTGGTTTATATAGTTAAAGGGCCACAATGCTCTTTGTCGGTACCTGGTTTTAAGTTGGATGCCCTAAAATGGTAGCAGTGCTAACCTTGAGTGGTCAGTGGGGTTAAGTCTCTTACCCATTTCAGTTTCTTGGTATGCACATTGTGTACTTGTTTGTTAACCCATGCGCAACCCCGGGTCTCATCTGTGAGACGTTGTAGAGAGAGTTTGTATCTCACAATGAATGATTTAGGCCATCCAAAGTTGGTTTATATGGTTAAGGGGTATCTCTACTTATTACAAGTTGGTTTTTGGGTTGGATGCTCGACACTCCCATTTCCATTGTCCTCGCTTCCTACTTGGCAATTACTGTTGTCATCCCCACTGGCAAACAGAGATATATTATGCAAAGGGGACATCAAATGAGAAGAAAATGAAGTTTCTTATGCCACATTATAAAGCTGGTAGATATGAGGGAACCATTTTTTAATTTCACTGCAGCTTAATTTTATGTTTGCTGCAATTATCGCGTTGGCCTTGCTTGCTATATGAGCACATGGAGTCAATTGGAAAAGAACTTGCTCTGGTTATGCTGTTGTCCGTTCCAGTTTGATAATATTACCTAGCCTTCCTTTTGTGAAATATTACAAAAGTTGCACTTTTTGGTATATCGAATGTGTATCTTATCTCTTCAATTTATTTGCAGAATGTATGCTTTAAAATATCGAAACATATCCTCAATTGGGTAGAGGAGCAAACATATTGGATAGCTTCTCGTTTTCTTATGCTGGGCTTTGAATTGGAGCTATATTCTCCCAGTGAATATTGCATGGTGTATTGGTATATATATGTTGTCTTGATCAAGCTTGCGGAGAAAACACATTTGAAGATGTTGACGAGCAATGAAATTGGTAAATACTGTGCTTATGCTATTGCTTGTTTTGCTTGCAATGTTTGCAAGGAATATGTAGATTTTCCAGATGCCACTGTGCTTGATCACCACTTCGTAATTTTAAACTTTAAGGTTTTCCTACACCCCCCAAAAGGGGAAAAAGGAAATGGGCATTTCATCACTTGCATTTTCATGGCCATTGTCTACCCAACTCAGCAAAACTTTATCCGAACTATTTGGAATCGGCTCCATTGAACTCTATCTAGAGCAATTTTTTTACTGTCTAAAATTATGATATCTTCCTATACTATCCGCTTCAACGTTAGTGTTGGCCTGCCTCTACCTGTAGTGCTATCGACAACAGTTTTACGTCTTCTTTGGCTATGTTCAAAGATTACAGACTACCTTAGTCAAATATCTTTCTATTTACCTCTTCAGATTTTTACTGCTACATTTCACAAACATATTTTTCCTAATTCCATCCTTTTTGTTTTATCACACATCCATCTTAATATCCACATTTCAGCTATGCATCGTTCTTGAACAGGATATATCTTTAGTTACCTAGTGCATTAGATCATAAAGCATGGCTGGTCTTATGACTATTTTGTAGCGATTGTTCGCTGAGATCAACTAGTTCTGAGTGAAGGACCAAACCTGTAATTTGGATACCTGAATGGTGCTTCTAGCCTGCAAATGCCTTATCTTGGTGTAGTGGAAGTGGGTTTTCCTTTTGGTCAGCATCAGATAGTTTTTCAACTGCATTTAGTCCTGTCCATGATATCCTTCTTGATCATATCTTATTTGATATCCAGCTAAACGGAAGGGGAAGAAGAAAAGGGAATCCCTAAAGGATGCGGCAAGGGACTATCAGATCCCACCCGTGGTCTTGTTGCTTCAGTGTCAGATATATCTCGCTGAAGGGCTCACAATGGCAAGTGTTTCTTTGACTGAAAAATTAACAAATCATATTGTACAACATATGGGAATTTCTTCCACAATATGAATGTGAAATAGTTTGCGGAGCTGCCTTCATTTATTGTTGGGGCTATCATCAGTATATATGAACCTATTTGGCAGCTCTCTAGAACCCAGTCATACCTATCACGAATGAAAGATGATGTAATGATAGAGTAGAACAACGCCTATACTAGCATGGATGTTTATTTTGCCATAGTAATCTCAAGTGCTTTACTAAAAGGTTTATTTTTTCCAGATGCTTGCTGCTTTGAGGAATGAACACAGGGTCTTTCAAAGTCTGGGTCCTTTTAATACTGAGCATGAGGTAACACTTTTTTGTTTGTGGATTACATGTTTATGCCTTTCGAATGTACTTTGAGAATTTGGAAAGGAAAGCTTTGTTTACACAATTAGCAAATTGATGTGCTTCAGCGAGTGTTTATATTTGACTGTAGTCTAGGGATTTACGAATTCTACAACTTTCAAAATTGTATTTCGTAGAAGTACTTTATTACTTATTTAATCATATTTTGTTATTTAGGTCATCTATACAAGAAATAGTTCTTTCTTTATCCTCCAAGTAAATTTGATTGCTTTTGAGTTTATGCTTATTTGAGTCAGGGAGTGAAAGTTTCATGTAAACAAACATGTCATTTATCGCCAAAGTTGCAATTTTTCTCAGAGATTCATTCAGCATTTTGAATTCCTACAAAGAGCTTGCATTCCTGATCATGCCTCATACCTCTCTTTCAAAGAATCTACCAACCATGCTCGCTTATCGGTTAGTATTCTTGGCTCGTAAAATGCTGTATTTTCATGTCCTCTGATTTAAACCCTGATCAGCAGCTGTCTTTGTGCAGACCATTGTTGTGTATAACTGCTTTAAAGATGCTCGGAGGATTGCAAAGGAGCTAAGGAGTAGTTTTTCAAATGATCGAGACAGGATGGTGGAACTTCGCCAGATTGAGCAGGTGGCAGAACACAATGGTGTTGCCCTAAATCTTATATGCCGGTTAGGAACTCTCGACCCATCACTTAAGGTTTACTTTGAGTTCAGCCACCATCCTTACTTTGCTACTGCTGTTGTGAAGAGATCTTGATGGTGGTCTTTAATGATCTCCACCAATTTTGATATGCTTGATAGATTGTCATTGCTTTGAGCCATGCAACATAGCATCTGTAACATTATTTCTTTTCTATTTCTTCCTCTCATCATTGTTTAACGATAATGTAATTTGCAATCCAGAAAAATAATCTCATTTCTTAATGTATAATTTAACCTTTGTTGCGGGACAATGTATTATAGTTGAGTTGAGTTGCACAGAAAGTTTACAAACTTCCAACTATCAACTAAGTGCCAAAAAATCAATTGGTGTTATTGTTGAAAAAAAAACTGAGAATAACAACACTCGGATTTGTTTTATCCCATCAATCCTCTCACTTAAGTACATCATACGTAATTTTAAAAACTACATTACCTAACTGTTTTTCAAGTTACCGTGATATTCAACAGTAGTGAAGGAACTTCTACCAACTAATTTACCATCTGCCGCAGAATATGCATTGTAGCTGTGTTGAGGTAACAGCTAGTCAGGGCTTAAGTTAACTTGTGGTACCTTATAACACTCCTGAGCTTTGCCCTTATGTGTTTTTATGCTGTCAATTAGTTGGTAGTTTTGGTAACATAAGTGCTTTCTATCCCTTTTTTTCCTTCACTGTACTGTCGTGTTAAATTTCTGGCATAAGCTATTTGGGTTGGTGGTGATGGATCAGGTTGTTCCACAAGATTGTGATTCCTTATTTCTCAAATGTTATGCTAGTTTTTGAACAAAAATATAAAGGGGATGGAGGGGCTGGTTCTCTATTGTAATTCTCTGTTTTACTTTATTTATCGTACTATTAATTGGATTTCTTGTCCACCAACGTTATACTTTCGCGTTAAATTTCATACAAATTTTCTCGAAAGTTTGCAAAAAAGTGGTTTGGACATGTAGATAGAGGTTCAATTACTGCATTAGTGAGGAAGACTGACATGATGCATGTCAATTGCAATGAAAGAGGGAGAAGTAAGTCGAAATTAACTTAAATGAGATAGTAAAAAATCGCTCTGATAGCTTGCACCTACACAAAAAATATGGTCCTTGATAAAGTTCACTGAAGGAATAGAATTCATTTAATTGATCCTACAAAGCTGTGACAAAGTTTTATTAAGTTGAGTTTTGCATATATAGGTTGAATGTGTCTCAAGAGCGAGAGAGAGAGAGAGAGAGAGAGAGAGAGGTGTTTGGATATGGGATTAATTTTGTACCAACAAGGTATAAGTTTAGACATGGATTAATTTTATTCAAAGAAAGAATAAAGAGGATGGCATGGGTATTTTAAGTATTATAATTGCCGAGTGTCAACGTTATATTTTGCAAGTTTATAGAGGAAAAAATATTTATTACAACGGTGATATTATGTGATAATGTTGATATAATATTATCAATCAATAGTATCAAAACAAATAAGTAAAGAGGATATTTAGTTATAAGTTCTCAATAATAAGTGGTTGTCTGTCATAAAGTCATTGCGGTTTTAAAAAACTGGTTGTATATCTTTTTCCTGTCACATTCTATATTGTCTTGTTTTTTCTGGGTAGTTAAACATTCTTTGTTGTCGATTGGTCTATAGCTCGTCAATCATGCACCAGATTAGGGCTAGGAGTCATTAAGAACCTTCGGGGATCTCATTCGAAAATATTTTGGATCCTAAATTTGGAGTTTCAAATGAGTAGGGTTCTTCGGATAAGTGGGTCTCGCTGAAAAAAATTAACGAACGATTGATCCAAAACTTCCCTATCGAATTGGAATACCATTTAGGATCCCAAATTAGAAATCTCTAATATTGCCCCCCATTCTTCAACCACGTACAAGCGCGATTGAAGGATGCATTTTCAGTAAAAATTCAAAAGTACGAATTCACCGCATTTGGATTGGGGAGAAAATTTTGAATGGGTTTAACGCGTTAGAGATGATAATTATCATGTTGTGTGCATAATTGATGAGAAATTATTACAAAAATAGCTTGTGAATCACACAAGTTGACTTTTCGAGAAAAAAAAATCTGACAAAATGATAGATGACAACTATATATTGGGTATGAATAACATTCTATTAGTGATGAACACCGTCTAGCACTGCCATGCATTGTGTTAAACCTAGAAAACAATTTCTTCCATTTGAGAGGAACGACAAACGCATCCTTAACCTTTTCCAGTGATGGAGGGGTCCATTTGTTACGAAATGTTAAAAATGATATGTATCATTTTATAGATATTAAAGGTCAGACGGTAATTTACCAAATTTTCTACTGACCTAGTCAAACACGAGAAAATATTGGGTGTAACGGTGACACCTTTAATATCTAACAAATGGACCTCTCCATCATTTCCGGTGATAGAGGGGTCCATTTGTTACAATATGTCAAAAATGAAATGTATCATTTCATAGATATTAAAGGTTAGACGGTAATTTACCAAGTTTTCTACTGAGCCCATCAAACACGAGAAAATATTGGGTGTAACGGTGACACTTTTAATATCTATCAAATGGACCCCTCCATCATTTTTAGTGATGGAGGGGTTCATTTGTTACAATATGTAAAAAATGAAATGTATCATTTCATAGATATTAAAGGTCAAACGGTAATTTACTAAGTTTTTTATTGACCTCGTCAAATACGAGAAAATATTGGCTATAACGGTGACACTATATTATCACAGCTATGTAATTTTACCATTCAATAAGATTATGACAAGCAAGTAAGTTGATCTCACATATTATAGTAACCACAATTCTATGTCATTTGATAAATCATTCAAATGGGATTCATTTTTCAATTAATTAGTTTTTTTTTTATCCTATTGAAAATTATGAGTTAATCCTGCGAGATTGTGACTCGATCAGATGTGATTACAATAAAATTGAATAGTTCGGGATCAAATCTAAAATATTATGATCAATTATAAATTTTCTTTGAGTCATAATATAACTCCGATTGAGTTATCTTATTATACTATAAAACAATCAAATTAAGACGAAAAGGCATTGAAAAAACTTCCCTCCCTAAATACTAATTTATTATAATTTTGAAATATTTAATTAGTTTACTTCAATCAAGATACTACATGTGTCATTTATAATCATTCTGACTATTTTTTTAAATTACTTGAAAGTTTAAACTTTCAATTATATTTCTTAATTATTTAAAATATAAATGAATATCATTTTAATACTAATAGAAATTGTCCAAAATTAACGAAAAATTTAATAGTAAAGTGATAATAAAAAAAATAATAAATTTTGTGCATCGCACCTACTAGTATTTAATCTATTTAAATCATAAATTGACCTCAATCAATCAAGTTATACCTAACCCTTAGAGTCCTAACTTCCACGGCAATATTTCAAGAAACAAGTGTTGGAGTCCTCTCTCGGCTGTTTCCCCTTGGTTTCTGATGAGGCAGTGCGCCATGCATGCTAAGTTGCTGCTGCTCTTTTGCTCACTGATGTTATAATTATAAATGACTGTCTGTTCATTATTAAGGTAAGTTCTACCGAGAATGTTTCCCCACGAGAAATTAAGGTTATTATGGATGACATTAGATCTTTGACTAGGGTAAACAACCTTAGTTTTTTACACAAGCCTAGAGCCTGTAATAGAGCTGCTCATTGGGTGGCAGCTGCTAAACTAACCAATTCCCTTTCGATGAATTGATTAGGCTACCCCCTCCCGAGCTTAAGGCTTCTATTTTGACTGATTGTAATTCGAATTTTCTTACGTAATATGTAAACCCTCATATTTCTATCGTTATATAGTAATGTACTTATGCTATGGAACTGTTAATATATATATTGATGTATGTATAAATTATGTGGATGGTAAGATTAGATATAAAAATGTTAGTTGAGGTAATAAGGTATGTTGTAGAAGTTGGAAACATTCCAAAGTGAAAGCACACTTAGGGAGAATTTGGATAAGAAGGAGTTTAGATACTGCCTTAATGTTTTGATCATAACTTTTTATTTTGATGTCTATTTGATCTAAAATTTTGACAGTAGATAATATACTTCTAGGGCTACACTAAAATTTTCTAAATCGATCTCGAAATAGGTCAAAACTGCATTGGAAGTTACAGCAGAACTGGGAAAACCGTTCGAACGTTAAAGTCCGTTCGAACGGTAAAACTCTTGTCTGATGGAAAACGCAAAAGTACTGGGAGCAACCAACATTTGAAATTCAAGGGACGTTCGAACGTAAAGGTCCGTTCGAACGGTAACGACGAACCAGAACATCAGAATTAGATCGGCTGAGATATTTTTCTTCCTCTATAAATACTTTAGGCCGCCTCCTTAATCGTCCAAACATCATTTCAAACCCTAGTAAGCCTTGAGAAACAAGAAAGAAGGATTGGAAACACAAGATCAAAGGGATTTTTCACAAGTAAGAGGATCAAATCTTTCAAGTTCTTCAAGAACACTAAGGAAGAGGAAGGTAGGGGAATTCTTTCAACTTTGTTCAATGATACCTAGGGTTATATATATACATGTTTTGACTCATATTAATATGTATTTGATATACAATCCTTGTTTCTTGATTGTTCTTGCTATCCTTACCATGTTTGATGGAGGTTATAGCTTGTTATCCATTAAATCTTTATTATTAACATCCAAACCTAGTTTTCTTCAAGAAGTTTGGATTTTTATTATTGATATGGATTTGTTCTTGACTCAAAAGCTTAGTATTGATTTATTCTTGATGTCAAGACTTGATATCTAATTATGCTTGTTCTCCAACCTTGATAATCAATTGTTCTTGATTTCAAGACTTATTATTTATGTGTTCTTGAGATAAAAACTCTATATTCAATTATTCTTGATACAACAACTTTAGTGTTTTGCTTGAAACAATAAAAGTATATCTTTTGAGAATCTCATGCTTATTTTTCTTGAGGAGTCCTACTAGAAAAGCCTAAATTGTGAGATTTGAGGATTATGGATTTATTTATTACTTGAGATATACTTGTAAAATTGGGGGTTTTGCTTTGTTATGGAAATTGTTTGTTATGTGAGGAATGGTTGGTATTGTATCTCTTGTGTGATTGTTTGGGATGAGCATGAGTTACTATTGACCGGGTATTATGGAGTGGGTAGTCTACGTCTACTCCGTGGGGGTGTGATCAATCCTACCACTCATAGTGAGGTTAGTGCCTTACGAGGACTAAACCATTATCGCTCACGGGGTAACGTGGAAGAGGATGTGTATGTGATTTGTATGCGGTTTTGTGTGGGGCATAATATTTTCGATGGTGACCATGTGGAAGCTACTTCATACTTGAGATACAAATACAGTGTGTGTTATTGTTCCTTGTACCACGAACGGTTTCTACAAGTTTTGGTAGGTATGGGCCTCTGCAAAGCTTGAGAGAAACGGCTTATGGTGGAATGAATTATTAGTCGTATATGGGTTATCGTTCATGGTACCAAAAATAGTTTGACAAGAGTTTCGAGGAAGTATGGGATTCCGCGAGAACTTGTTAGAAACGGTTGATGGTAGATGGATTATTTGATTGTATATTGGTTTCACTTATTCGTTAAATTGCTATTGTTACCTAAACTTGAGATTTGTTTAAATGTCACTGCTTTAATTCAAAATATATATGATATTTGTGAAATGAGACCGAACTGTTTTACATTTTTCTAAACCTTGTTCGAGTTTGGGAGAATGTTGCTACAGAGCTTAGTGCTCACCCCCTACAAACAATATTTACTTTCAGATTATGGTTTAGAGGACACTCTCGGAGTTGATGAGCAGGTAGTTTGGGATGCTCAACAGGATGGAATTGTGAATCCCGAGGGAGATGTTTAGAATTGTTATACTTATGTCCTAGGCTAGGGACTTTTTTTTGAGATAATGTATTAGTGATCTTTTGTTTATTCCACTGCGAGATAAAATACTCTTGCTGAATATAATGGCCATAGTTTGGCCTATTCTTTTGGATGACACTTTAAATATTCTGTATGATGAATGGAATATTTGTTACTTATTGAAATTTTTAGTTGCTCTCATGATGTGAATGGTGTTAGATAGTAATACCGTCCAGGATGGATTTTGGGGCGTTACATAATATATTTCAATGCATATCTTACTCTGATAAAAAAAAAGTGTTGGAATCGTCCCACTGATTAAAAATTACAATTCCATGAAGACTTTAGCAACCAAGACTTTTTGTGCTAGTAACGTACCAGATTAGAAAAGTGTTCTTACATTTATTTATAATATATAATAGAACCGATTTCAATAAGTCAATTCGATTGTCTCAAATATGACCACTAATATCACTATTAAATTTTCACCGTGTCTTGCCTTCAGACACGAGTTATCCTAATTTTCCTGTATAACGTACTATTTGCCTTTGATTTCGTTGATAGTATGTCTAAACATTAAGATGGCCTTTTCAATATGTCTCAAATTCGATCAACTCTTTCGTCTCTTCTTCATTCTCTCCTTCCTTCCACTAATGTCTTCCATTGCACAATTGTGCTCTCAAGATCAGAGTTATGCATTGCTCGAGTTTGAGAAACAATTTTCCTTCGACAAATCAGCTTCAGCACTCTGCAATAATTGCGGAATTCCTTCCCATCCAAAATTCAAATCTTGGAAGAACGGCACTGATTGTTGCTCATGGGATGGGATCTAGTGTGATATGAACACCAGTAATGTAATTGGTCTCGACCTCAGCTGTAGTTGGCTATATGGCACTATCCATCCCAATAGCACTATCTTTCTCCTTCCTCACATCAAAAGGCTCAATCTTGCTTATAACAACTTCGATTCCTCTCCATTACCACCTTCGTTTAGTTGGTTTTCCAAATTGATGCATTTCAATCTCTCTTCCTCTGAATTCAAATCCCATTAGAAATTTCGAAATTATCTAACTTGGTTTCACTTGATTTGTCAGACAATCATCTGAGAGTTGAGAAACTTGGTTTCAAATCACTTGTTGTGAACTAAACCCAACTAAGTGTTCTTAATCTTAATAGAATAAACATCTCTTCGACAATTCCTAGTTCCTTGTTAAATTTGACTTCTTTAACATTTCTCAGTCTTTGTGACTGTGGAGTGTTAGGAAAATTTCCTAATGAGCTCTTTCACCTGCCAAATCTGATGGAGATGGATTTAAATGATAACGAGGCTCTCATGGGTCATTTTGCAAAATTTAACTCGAGCAGTCCTCTTCAAATTCTGAGTCTTCCGGGCACGAGGTTTTCTGGGAAACTGCCTGATTCAATTGGCAATTTAAGGTTCCTAAAGTTTTTGTTTCTCCATGAATGCAGATTTTCAGGACACCTTCCACCATCACTTGGCAACCTTACACAAATCGTTAACTTCACAAGTAAATGGGTTTTCAAATTTGGACTAGCTTATTCTGGGTCACAACTCGATCAATGGGACAATTCCATCTTGGGTGTTTAACCTACCAACATTGGATTTCTTAGACCTCAGTCATAACAATCTCATTGGCCCCATTTACAAATTCAAGTCCTATTCATTGGTTTTCATCGATTTGAGTAATAATAAGTTGGATGGTAACATTCCAAGTTCGATCTTCCAACTTATGAGCCTTAATTATCTCGATCTTTCATCAAATAACTTGGGCGGCACAATCTCTTGCAGTTCTTAATTTGTCTCATAACAATTTAAGTGGTGCTATTGCACGATGTTTGAGAAAATTAAGCAAGAATCTCTAGGCGCTTAATCTCCAGAAAAATAACTTTTCTGGAAACATTCCTGACTTTTTTGCGAAGGATTGTAGCTTGGAAACTATAAACTTAAACAATAATATGTTGAAGGGGCTAGTACCAAAATCGTTGGTCAATTGCAGAGTTTTGCCAGTTTTGAATATCGGAAACAATAAGATAAGCGATGCATTTCCATATTGGTTGGAAAATCTCTAATTCTTGCACGTTCTTATCTTACGATCTAACCGATTCCATGGAGTAGTAACCAATTCCATGACCCGATTTTCCTTCCGTAACTTGCGAATCTTTGACATATCTTGCAATGATTTCACTGGGCCTTTGCCAACAAAATATTTTGAAAACTTTAAGGCTATGATGAACATCAATGAAGCCACATTCAAGCTGCAATACATGATGAGGAGCAATTCTTATTTTTCTTATTTCTATGACTATTATGATTCATTGACGGTGACAATCAAAGGATCAACAAGTGAAATGGTAAAAGTCCTAACCATCTTCACTGCTATCGATTTGTCAAGCAACAACTTTGAAGGAGAGATTCCGAAGTTTGTCGGAATGCTAAATTCAGTTCGAGGCCTCAACTTATCTCATAACAAGCTGACAGGTCCTATTCCGACATCACTTGGGAATTTAAAGATGCTTGAATGGTTGGATCTCTCGTCAAACAAGCTAGTTGGAGAGATTCCTCAACAGTTAACAAGTTAGACGTTTCTTGAAGTCTTGAGCCTTTCGCACAACCAATTAAAAGGGTCCATACCTCGAGGGAATCAATTCAATTCATTTTGAGAAGATTCATACGATGACAACCCAGGATTGTGCGGATTGCCATTACCAAAGAAATGTGGCCACTCTGAGGCAACACAATCACCACAAGTGAGGTTTCAACAAGATGATTCTTTAGGGTTTCCAAGTGGGTTTTATTGGAAATTCATATTGATGGGGTGTGGATGTGGATTTGGATTTGGGGTTGCTATGGGATATCTCATGTTCTCAACTGGGAAACCTAAGTGGATTGTAAGACTTGTTGAAGTTGTAAGAAGCAGAATATCAATGTATTTCATGTACTACTATGATTAATATGAACTGTTAGATCTATGAACCAACTAACTTTTTCTATTGAAACTCGTTGATATGACAATCTATATTCATTTGATTAAATTTTTTGGTAAGTACATTCCTCTGTTTCATATTTTGATTTTTGTGATCTTAGTCTTGGCTTTACAAGTCTTAGCATAACTTCGTCTATGTAAGAGAGTATTGGCAATGCTATGGTTGTTGCTGTTTGGTTGGGTACATGACGATTGGAAGGAAGCTGAAAGAACATTGGCCCTCTGAAAGATTGTTGAGGCCACAAGGTCAACGAGGCCGGACAATTCTCAATACTATCACGAATACTAGTAAGTTTTTGACAGAATTATCATGGACATGTAATACTATTAAAAAAATAATACGTGACCACTTTCATTAAAAAACTTGACGAATTGTAATTCATGCCGGTCTATCTGCTGAACCGCCCGAAGGATATACCTCCCAGTAACTTTCCCAAGAAAATACCATGGAGAATGTCCCAAAGAGTAAAATAGTGTATTTATTTATGTTAGATAACCAAGTCCGTCTTCAAACCGCTAGCCCTGGCCATCTCTATCAACATTGGAAATGTAACCATTAAAATGACATCTTAGGATGAGATCAAATATTCCTTCCACCAATTAAAAAGTTAGGACGGTTTGATCCAATGGTCGAATAAATAACAAAGAATAAATCGACATATGTATTCCATATAAAGAAGTCGCAATTGCCAAAGAAAAATGGCTGCTGCACGAGTGAGTATCATTGTGAAAATGTTGTACTTTGTGTCTCCATGCTTATTTTTGAAGGGTGTGTTCGATTGTCAGACTGACTAGGATTGTAATTTGGGTCGGTCAATTGCAACTTAATTCTAAACCAATTCGAACATTTGGATAAAGTTTCCCTATACTTGGGTTAAGTTTAGTAAAAAAGATTTAAAGTCAATTTTAAAATCAGACAGTACTAAAGATAAATATTGAATTGCCCAAATTCAACTCCATTAATATTTCTAATGAACAGTTGGGTTAAATAAGATAATATGTAGTCTACATAAAGTAGATGACATACTATTGTATAATAAACTGAATTCACATGATTTTTGACTAATGAACTCAAATTCAAATCCAAAATTGTAGTTGGAGTTTTGTACTCTCCACCCCATGAATTAACTACCACTGCATATCACCCTATAGTCTACTATAACTATTGCTCAATATTCCAAGAAATGAGGTCAGAAAATATAAAAATATTAAAAAAGATTGTATATTCTATATTTCATCGGGCGTCGTTAATTATTTCTTAAAGGAATCAAATTTGGATTATGCTTGACATTCAAATTATTATTGAACGAGTTTAGTGATCCATCTAAAAAAGGATGTTTTAATGGGTTTTTCACACTCTGAATCTTGAAAGATTTGAAATTTTTTATTTTATATATTTAAAGATTAAATTTTGAGAGAATTACACCTAGACCTCCTAAAATTTGTCACTTAATCACTCAGATCTCTTGACATTTGAAATATTACACACAGACACCTGAAATTTATACATGCGTAACACTTAGACTCCTGTTATAAATATATCCGTTAATAAATTATACTTAGACCCTCCTGAAGTTTGTAGACATATAATATTCGACCCGTCAAATTTAAAATATTATACTTAGCTGGGTATAAAGTGCAATTAGCCCTATTTTAATTGATGTTAAAACTATTGAATTATAATTGGACCGGATTAATCCGAAGTGTGGAAGCAGCAAAACTGCTCTGGAAATAGAAGTATGTTAAACAGAGAAACAAACAGGGTTTTACAGAGAAACTGTAGATAGATACAGAGAATATATATACACGAACGCAACATATATATACACGCATATATAACGCCGACGGTAAACCAAAACGATTTCATTTTTGGAATTTTCGCAGACTCTGACTCAGACGCTTTGTCTCTGTCTCTCTCTCGCCTGTTCTCTTCGTTTTCTCTCAACCATTCAGGTACAAGTGAACCCAATTCTCTTGTGATCCCCCACTTTGAATCTGTAGCTGAAAAAGCTGTTCGTAGATGTAAACTTCGACTGTATATGCCTTTGTTGGATCTTTTAATGTCATGAAGGTCTACCTAGGTTTTGATTTGATGCCGTATATATGCCTATGTACTGAACTGTAATTGCTTTAATTGTGTTCTACATGTTTGTGCTAAATTTAGTGTCTATCTGCTTTTATGATATCATTTTTTCCCAACTGAGAACAGTTCTGTGAGAAAAAATGTTGGTATTTGGTGAAATTCAAGAATAAAAATTATCCCGGCCTGGTGATTGTTGCTCATAATTTGAAATCATTTTCTAGCTATTGAAGCTAGTGCTTTTATTTCGTGGAGAAATCTTCCAAGCACAGAAGTTGAGATTGAGCAGCCCCCCTCCATTAAAGAATAATGTGATCCCCACTTAAAAAGATTTCCAAATGGCACTTGTTTTGAGTGCCCATTCAAGCAATTTTGATGGACCAAGTTTCTTTTGGGTGAATTTCTTGGACTCCGCTACGATGTCCAAGTGCCAGTTCTTTTTTCCTTGCAATCCAGTCGAGGATGTCCTTCCTTGCCCTCGTATGTGCAAGTAAATATCCCATGTATTGATTACATCAGAGTACAAAATTATTATTGGTCAAAGTTGGGCAGTTCTGATCCTTATTAGAAGATGACTAATTAGATGAGTTAGATTCAGATTCACTCTCATTCCATGTGGCATTCAGTGCCTTTTCTTTCTCTCAAGATTTTCTCATTAGACTGACCAAGTCTTTAATTTTACTTTCTAAGCTCCTCATTTTCCCATTTTTTTTTCTTCTAATCTTCATTGTTATTTAGATTTGAGCTAATTTCATACTAACTGAAATTACTCAAATCAGATTAATATTCTGTGCATCTTCATATTGTTTCTGTGTTTGGGGGAATACGAACACCAATTAATAGAATGACGATCGGTGTTGCAACATGGCTTTTCTTCTTTCCATACTTTTATCTACTTATTTTTTTGCTGTGATCTTGATTCTCAAAGACTTATTTAGTATCTTTATGGTAATTTGAGATTAATTTAATTCCTTGATGGTCCTTGTGTAGAATCTTGGGATTGAGAGAGAGAGAGAGAGAGAGAGAGAGAGAGAGAGGATGTCCGGAGGGGGCTCGCAGAAGAGCTTGAGGAAAGCACTTGGAGCCATTAAGGATACTACCACTGTCAGTTTAGCTAAAGTTAACAGTGGCTACAAGGTCTGAATGGATGAGATTTTCTTCATGGCTTTGTTCTTTTATGTGTTTTGCATTACGGATGTTCTTTTTGTTCTTATTTGGCGTCTGAAATATTCAGCAATTGGACATTGCCATTGTTAAGGCAACAAATCATGTTGAGCGTCCAGCAAAGGAAAAGTACATAAGAGGTGAGTAAAATGGCAAGTTTAATATGATGGTATGCCCTTTATTTGTTCATTTAATTTTTGTAATGATTGTATGTGTTTTATCTGCCTACAGATCCCTATCTGAGGCAGTTCTTTTGTATTTTTTTGTTGCAGCTATTTTTGCTGCTGTCTCGGCTACAACGCCGCGAGCTGATGTTGCATACTGCATACAGGCTCTTGCAAGACGATTGTCGAAGACAAATAATTGGGCAGTACGTGTTCAAGCTTATAATATTTGTGTGTGATATATCCATTGGTAGAGTAATTCCTTGGAGCTGAAATTTAAGAAGCTTTATTGGATGATTTATGTCCTGTTGAAGACATGTTTTGTGTCAACTTTCAGGTTTGAATCCAGGGCATTAGACTATGTTGATGAGATTTCTAGGACCTCTTTACTTTTTGTTATTACTAGTTGATGCACACGTGCGTTGCATGTGAGTCATTTTGAGTAATAGTAGAAAAAGAATATTCTGGTGCTAAAATGGAAAGAATGAAAGAAAATATCTTGGCACAAAAATAGTGAGATAGAGTGAAAGTAAGAGACTCTTTTCCAATCCTACAAGAATTGAAGGATCTTCTATTTTTGTTTTGAATGGTTACGATTTGTACACACTAGTGAATTGAATCTGTTTATGTGTATATTTGTTGACCATTCAAAGAGAATAGGAAAATCCTCCAATTCTTGGGAAATTGGAGGAGAGTCTAACCCAAGGGAACAAAAGTCAATGCAAAACATTAGAACCAAACTTAATGGGCCAATTATGTGCCCCAAAAAAGGCATCAATAAGCCAACACAAATTGACCCAAGAAAATGCAAGTCATCCTTTATATTTGCTCCCATTACCGAAGAGAAGCTTTCATTGCAATTGTAGGAGATGTTTGCGAGTGCTCTTGGCCACCCATGAACAAAAATATCCTCTCCTTGCGCAGCAACCTTGGCCGTGACACTTCCAAACATGTCTAGCAACATTCTGTTTTTCCCTGGACATGAACAAAAATATGATACATCCCTTTAGTATAAATAATAACCAACAAACAGTCTGTTTGAGCACCAGAACCACCTAACAAGACAATTGAGTGGATTTACAGGAGACTACAATGAATTTAGAAAACCTAATACCCCCAATGTACCAACCTTATGAGCTGCCTAGGATCCCTTTTGAACTCCAACCATAAAAATTGAGCAGTGTGAAGCATCTGCTAAAACAAATGGTGGAGATGTTGTGATCAAGACACCAAATTCTGTTTTACCCATGAGAATTAAACAGAACAAACATCAAGATGAAGAAGAATGTTTTTGAGAAATCTATGGCAAAGATTGTCAGTTGAAAAAGACGTTGATGACTATAGTCTTATTTTATGGTTAGGAACCAGAAGAATCTTAAAAAAGCAACTACTCTGTTGGAAATTATTTTTCAGGCTTAAGATTTAACATGACCAAAGTACACTTACAAGGTCAATATTTATAGTTCTAAACAATTAAGTTTTCCAAATTTTGTAGCTCTTATATAAAGCTATAAGTTATAACACAACAGATTTGAGCTTTAATCTGGTAAAACATATTTCCATCCAAGTTTATTAAACTCATTATCACATATAGCTATGAGGTTTTATTAGAGTCCAAAATTGAGCCAACAAGCTGATTCAATTTTATGCCAAACACAATTACCAAAACATAGGAATTAATTTCAAACCTTGAAAATGAGTAAGTATAGTTATATGTACCTGTTATTCAATGAGTAGCAGGTATGATACTTCTCACAATACTCGTGTACATATACCTAACATATATGTTTGTAAATTAAACAAAGGGAAATAGAACAACTACTTACTTTGAATTCTTTCGCCCAAAATCCGGCATTAATCCAGCAAGGACTTCACAAATTCCAACATGTAAGTAGATACAAAACTGTTTAAGTCCACAAAAACAATTAAAGCATTCAATCAATATCAAAACCAACACTTACGAAGTTGTGGTGATCAAAAGGAAATGATGTAGTGTTGTGGACATATGATATGGATGACATTTTCTTAAAAGTACAATAAATTTGATTTAAGGGATAGACTTTTCGCATAAAAATAAAGAACTAATCTAATGCACTATTATATGGTTGACTGGATGGGGCTGCCTATTATTTTCTCATGTGGCAAATTTTGTTACTGTTAAGCATCCACCATTCGAAGCATTTAATTTAACATGGAAAAAATAGAAAATATACTTTCACACTATGAGTTTATATACAGTTACTAATATGATGGTTTTCACGATATTAATGAAAGTGAGACTTTAAAATTAAAAAAGATCAATGCTTTCGGTATGATGTCCAAATGCTTCATAAGTGAACTATTTGATTATCTTGTAGGAACAACACTTCAAAAACAAAAAAGCAAAGGGCAACTTTGGATCTGATGATGACTCGGATTTGACGCCCAAGCCCGGCGATCCTCGAGGGGATTAATGGGTCGGTTGGATATTAGTAGCAAACAATCGATACGAAATATTAAAGAAGACACAAGAGATAAGTGGTTCGCCCCAGCCGATGGATTGTGGTTATATCCACTATAACAGAGCCTCTTGCTCCTTGAAGGTGTATATTTATATTTTGAGAGTTCTCAGGAAAATGGGGGAGAGGGCCTGGTTAACGATTACAGTCAGCTGGACTATACGATTATTCTTCCCTCTATTGCCCCAGTTTCTTGTTCATGGGTCCTCCTCGTCTGTAGAGTGATACTGTTCTTTTTATATTAGTCCCTGCTCTAGGGTTTTTCAGCCACTCCTCCTGTAATTCTGTGTTACATTAGTTAATCCTCAGATTGACTGGATAGTTGCCTATTCTTTACAAGTATTAGTGATTCTTGGTTGTCTACTATATATGGTTTGATGTGTGTTTGATGTTTAGGTTGCCTTGAAAACTTTGATTGTTGTACATCGTGCTTTGAGGGAAGTGGACCCAACATTCCAGGAAGAACTAATCAACTATGGCAGCAGTAGGAGCCATATCCTCAGTTTGGCTCACTTCAAGGATGATTCCAGTCCAAATGGTATGGTCTTTCTTTTATTTTCAAGTCCACCGGAATTTACAGAAGGCAAGTTCTTTGGTGATGAATGTGTTATCTGCTGTGCAGCATGGGATTACTCTGCGTGGGTGCGAGCTTATGCATCGTTTTTGGAGGAGAGGCTGGAATGTTTTCGTGTGTTGAAATATGATGTTGAAACAGACCGTCATGTAAGAGATCTACCTATTATAATATGCCATTTTCACTATTAAAATAATTTTTCTTTTGCTTAGGTAAAATTTGTTGCTTTTCTTTATATCTTCATGAGTATGGGATCATTTTATTCTTGTTAAGAATTATTATCTGTTTTGAGGGTTTAAGCTTATACTAGGTACAGCTTCTTGTGGTGCCCAAAATTTAAATAGTGAACACATGCATTTTGCTGTACCTGAAAGGTCAATATATTTACTTTCTATGTCAAACTGGATGTAGAAGTCATAGGATATAATTTGAATGCATAGTTTCTTGTAATTGTTGCCATATTTATTGCTAACAGTGAGCCCTAGCATGCTATGCTTCTAGGTTATTTGTGACATACTGTAAATTTTTGGACTTGGTATCATTTCTATTTGCTCAAAGTTTGTCTTCTGCCTTTTGTATTTTTTTTGGTCAAGCTTTTTTTTGCTTACTTATTCGCCTTTACTTTTGCTTTGTTTTTTTTTTTTTTATGTAATTTGTCAGATCCTGATTTAGTTTAATTGAGGAAAGCTATTGAAATTGACTTGTGCATTATCCTGCTTCACAGTGATGTATAGATCGAAATACTTGACATGTGATATTGTTAAAAATGTATGTACAACAATTTATGTGCAGTTAATCATTTTTTTCCTTTAGTTAACATCAAAATGGGAATTGTGGTGCAGAGAACCAGAGATCTAGACACTCCTGAGTTGCTGGAGCAGCTACCGGCTTTGCAACAGCTTCTATTTCGTGTTCTTGCCTGTGAGGTAACTTCATGAACCGCTCAATTCTATGTAGATGATTCACCGAGTAAATCCTTTATTATTTTGAAGTGAAAATTTTAAGTTTCATAATCTTGCAGTTTGCACAAGGGAATTATTATCATATTTCTTCTTTATATCCCCTTGTTATGAGCAAAACTCTTGAAACTTTTATGCAGCCACAAGGAGCAGCAGTTCATAATTTTGTGATTCAATTAGCACTTTCAATGGTTAGTTAAGTTCTTCAATACTTTGTTTAATTATAATGTCATCTAAGTGACTTGCATATAACAGTTTCTTGTTCTGATTGTCTACAATTGTGTCACATAGGTTGCTTTGGAAAGCATTAAAATTTATAAAGCCATCAGTGATGGTACAAGTAATTTGGTTGACAAGGTAGGCTGTTTTTTTGGCTGGTTACAAACTTAAAATGGAGTTCGGTTGCAGACCAAACTAGAGACATATGATAACTTCCATTTGTGACAGTTCTTCGAGATGCAACGCCATGATGCTGTTAAGGCTCTGGATATATACAGAAGGGCTGGGCAGCAGGTATTTTGAGGAAAACTACTGTTATGTCCATTTGGACTATTGTTCGGAGCAGGTGGAAAGAATATTTCTTCATCGGCATATTTGTTAAGTTTATTGCCCTATTTTCAGGCCGAGAGACTATCAGAATTTTATGAAATATGGAAAAGCCATGATGTTGAAGGTGGGGAAAGGTTTATCAAGCTTGAGCAGGTTGTATTTTAATGTGTTATCTTTTGGGAAAGAATTGATTTCTTTCGAGTATTTTTGTAGAACCTCATTCAATTTGTTCATTTTTTGATTCATAATGAAGCCTCCTGCATCATTTCTACAAGCCATGGAAGAGTATGTGAGAGAAGCACCTCTAGCTTCCACAGTTCGCAAGGATTCGGTATGAAAGTCCCTGTCAAACTTTTTTCTATGGAAGCAATCTATGTAAATGCCATATTTGACAACAGGAAAAGCGAAGAACATCAGATGTATCACAAACTGCTTATCAGGATCCATTATACATTATTCATTAGTTATACAGTATCATCTTGTGGATGCAGCCTTTAGAATACTATGTAGGATATTAGATAATAGACCAAAGTGTAAAGAGAGTTTGTATTTCCACATCCAATAATTACGACCACCTAAGATTGGTACATGTACTTGAGAGGCCACTTAGCCCATTGACAATGGATTTTGGGTTAGATGCCCTAATATGGTATCAGAGCTGAGGCTTGGGGCTTGGGTTGTCAATGGGGTCAAGTTTCTTACCCATTGAATTTTCCATTATGCATTTTTGTCTATTTATTTTTTAGCCATGCAAACCGAAGTCCCACGTGAGGGAGGGTGTAAAGAGAGCTCGTATCACACATTAAATAATTAGGACCACCCTAGGTTGTTTATGTACTTGATGGACCACTCCACCGATTGCCAATAATTGGTTTTGGGTTAGATAAAAAGACACAAATATCTTGGCTTTCTCGCCCATTAAGACATTATGAACTCTCTAATTTTTCATCAAGTCTATTAACGGTTCATGTGATTGATTCATTTATGACCCATCTTGTGATGTTTAGAAATTTATTATTTTTGAAAGAACGTGAGTGCACCCAAATGTCTAGCTCACTTTAATGAATGAATCTGGATGTTTAAATGTCCGTGCTGCAGTAAGTTCCCCATTGTTTGTTTTTTCCATCTATATATCTGAAAAGAGCTTTTTTTTCTTAGCTTTTTTTTTCATTAATTCATTACAATTTGTAACAATTTATGAATCTCTTGACTTGTTATTGCAATATTAACAATGTCAAACCGATATAGTAATATAGTTCAAAGTTCTATATTACCTGGAATGAAGGATCAAAATTTGTTTCAGGTTATTGTTTCGGCCACCTAAGAAACAGAAATGTTTCGACGTGTTTCAAAAACGTTTCGATCCGTTTCGAAAACATAATGAAAAAAATAAAAAAATTTAAGAATTTTTTTTCCAACACATTGATCGAAATATATCAAAAGATTTTGAAATAGCTTGAAACATTCCGAAATAATTGTGCAAATGTATTGAAATATTACAAAACATCTTAAAATATTATGGAATACCTCGAAATATTAGATTTTGATTTTATTACCGATTCGTTTCAGTCTCCTTGGAAACAGAACCGTTTCGGCCGTTTGGACCATTTCGAAACGAAATTTTGATCCTTGCTAGGAATGTTACAAGATTTTGTAAATTATATTTAAAATGTTAGTTTTCCTTATTCGTCTTATATCTTCAATGCAGCAGTCAATTGGTGAGAAGCCCCAAGAAATCTCAGCCATAGAATACGAGAAAATTCTAGAGGTGCAGGAGGCACGCCCACCATCCCCACAACCTATACCAGCACCAGAACTAGTTGAAGTGGAAACTCCTGTCGCTGAGCCACCTGATCTGTTGGTAATTCTCAGAATCTCTGTTCCTTCCTTGTATGAACTTCATATTTGCTCTGAAATTTTAATATTTCGTGTAGTCTTTGGAGCTTTCTCAAAGTGACTGTGTTTCCATTTTGTAGGGCCTGAATGATCCTATTCCTGATGCTTCAGAGTTAGATGAAAAAAATGCCATGGCTTTGGCTATTGTACCAGTTGGTAATATCTAGTCAACAGTCAAATCATACAGAACATCATGTTGGAAATTACTGTTGTCTTTTGATTAAATTAGCTATTTTGTTTCAACTTTCAAGTGGCTTGAACTTTATGCCATTAGTTATTAATGGGTAGACATCAGGAACTTAAACCAATTTGAGGATATATTATGTGGCTTTTCCGTTTGGATAATGCTTCTATCCGAATTCTATGCATTTTCGATGGTTCTTGTAGGTGCGACTGACCAACCAACGTCTGCTGGTGCAAATCTTGCAAATGGAACTACAGGCTGGGAATTGGCACTTGTTACTGCTCACAGCTCCAATGATAGTGCGACAGCTACTAGCAAACTGGTATTGCAATATGTTCTGCTATTTTCCCTATGTGTTTCTCCTCTAGATCTTTCGCCATCTTAAGGATGCTGTGATTTCTCTTAGTAGCATGTATATAGCAGTATGGGTATCCTCACATGCGGGCATGAGCACTTACACATGCTCTTGTTCTGAGGGTTCAAAAAGTTGCTAATGAGTTGTACTTCGTATTGATGCTTAAAATTTTGAAATACAAGGCTGGAGGGCTGGACAAACTTACACTAGACAGCCTATATGATGATGCAATCAGAAGAAGCAACCAGAACATGAGCTACAATCCATGGGAACCAGTCGTGATGGCCAGTCCCCTGATGCCACAGACCGCACGTGACCCATTTTACGCCTCAAATGCTGTGGCTTCTCCTCCTTCGGTACAGATGGCAGCCATGGCTCACCAGCAGCAGGCTTTCATGTTGCAGCAGCAGCAGCTACAGCAACAGCAACAGCAGATGATGATGATGAGCCCGCAACTACAGCCTTCAAATCCTTTTGGAAACCTGTATGGAGCCAATGCCCATCCCTATGGCTTGGGTATGCCTGCTCAAGCCTACAGCCCATATACAGGCCTTCAATAGACACCGTACACAAGATAACCTCTTGTTTTGTGGGAAATACAAGGAAGAAGATTACAGAGTTGTATTTAGTTTCCGTTTTATAATAACAGGGAGATACTTGAAGATAGGCAGATGTCCATCATACGTGGCGCAATTGCTGGAGCTTGGACAAAATCATTTGTTCAAGAATTTGCGAGGAAGAAAGCTTTCGATGGTTGGTTATGTCCATCACTGCAGGTGGTAATAATTTTTTTGATACTGAAATCTTTTAAACCCGTTTATTTGTTCTTAATGCCAAGCAGTAATCCAGTTTCCTGTCGATTTCTTCTCTGATCATTTTTTGGTGAATTGAACCAAGGTTGAAATAATGGAAATGATGTGTAATCTTTGTGATTAATCGCACATCATATATCACACAATGTTTTACATAGTTTGAAGGCATGGTATATCTCATTCTTATCAGCTTTCTCAAATCTCTCGTTTTCTTCATCTTTCTAAGTTCCGAAGCTAGATAGAAGACAGTCTTGTGAGTAGAAGATGGTATTGTATTTAGATTTGTGTAACCTTTATGACTGCTACTCAAAACATCTTCATTGGCTTAGAAAAATGAGAAAATGTATCCTATACCTATTTACATTGTTCTCACTTCTACTAGTAGCAATTGCCTACTGAAATGTTGTAGATTGCAATATGTGAGGTGATTGCTTTTTGGTAATCATAAGAGCAGGAATTGTAGAAGCAAACACGTGGTTTTTACATTCAATCTATATGGCTTGCATATTTTTTTTTTTGGTCTGTATCTGACTAGCTTGAATTCCACTGAAAAATCTGCTAATCTAGTGATGTATTATAATCGTTTGATTAATACAAAGTACATTCACCACATGGCAATTAATGTAATTGAGGTCCATGTACAGTTGTACCTGCACTGTATAGATTAAATGATACATGTGAGATGATGTGAAACAAACTTACAAAACACAGAGGATCAAGATTAATCTAATATTTATCCATTTTGATTTAATGGTATAAAATTGATTTTATTTTATTTTTGCTTAAAAATATTAACTTCTATGTGCGAGGTCAATGTTAGACAACTCAAGTAACATAGACTTTAATACCAGATAACACATTAATTTACACCTACTTATAGTTTTCTTTTATCTCTATTTTAAATTACTTAATTAAATTAAAAAGTAAAAATAAATTATTATTTAAAATAGAAAAAATTGTACGATCAATACTCAATTTTTTGTAGTACAGATTTTTTTTTCAAACACGAGATTGTTGCTAGTTCAATAGTAATATACCATGCGCACACAATATTTATATAATAAATCAGTTAACAAGCTAAATCTTTATCCCGTATACATTTTTTTCCTAAAAAAATCATATCACCAAATTCTATCATATATTTAATCATTAAATATTTAATTAATTTATAATTTAACACAACTTTTATTTCATACATTATTCATATATGATAGTGTACACATGTTGAAATTTTTTTATCGAGTTATGCATTTTGAGAAAAATTCGACGTTATTTTTAAAAAAATAATAGGTGTAAATTAATTTTAAATGATGTAAAAAAAATTAATTTTAAATTTGGTATAATGAGATCAATTTTTTGAACGTTAAAATCTTGGTGTAAGTTATGACTAATATATTTAATATTAAATATAGAAAGTTGAATTTTTAACTTATAAAAGCACAATAACGGTTAATATTGATTCAATCTTCATTTAATTTGATCCAATAATATAAAATTCATCAAAAAAAAAATTTTTTGTTCAAAAATATCAACTTTTCTGCACGACCTTCAATACCAGACAACTCAATTAATACAATCCTATCGATCTTCACCTGTCTCTCTCTTTATTTTAATTTTAAATTACATAATTTAATAAAGTTAAATTATTATTTAAAATATAAATATTGTAAAATTAATTTAATTTTTGATATTTTATAGTATTTT
Organism: Ilex asprella; assembly: GCA_023539305.1. NCBI lineage: Eukaryota > Viridiplantae > Streptophyta > Magnoliopsida > Aquifoliales > Aquifoliaceae > Ilex > Ilex asprella. The sequence goes on along the minus strand of CM042188.1, from coordinate 38,061,878 downwards.
CAAAAATGAGATTATTGCTAATATATCAATATAATTTCATAATTATCACACATGCATATTAGGGATTATGATAACAGATATTAATTGATTAAGTGGTCTTAATTACTCATTTATCCTGTGTTGTATTAAGAGTGATAACCAACGTTACTCTCGATCATTATTTCCTAAAATTAGTGTCCAACTTGCTTAAGAGTGAGACAACCTAGAGAGAGAGAGAGAATCAGTCTTGAGCTTGAAGAACAAGTGGTGGTGGTGGTAGTAAATCACCAATGTTTTCTCTGCATCTCAACTAATCACCCAAAAATGTCTTCTTGGCTCTCGTTGTCTCTCCCTAACCCTTTCCAATCCGACGATCAAAATCCCTCATCCCCACCGGAAGACGCTACACCTCTCTCACCCAATCACAACCCACCTCCTCACTCCTCCGGCGTCAAGGACGACCTCACCGTCCTCTCCCAAACCCTCACCCACCACCTCCGCGGCGTCGCCGCCTTCCTCGCTCCCTCTCCTCCCTCACATTCGACCACCGCCGCCTCAGATGATGAAAAGGCGTCGTCTTCGCAAACGATTCTCGGAATTAAAAGCGATTTAGTTGAAATTGGGGGTAGTTTCAAGACGGGTCTTTCGGTACTGTCTTCGAATAAGGCTGTATCTGAGATCTCTCGGTTCGCTTCCAGCTTTTTACCGTTCCAAAACGAAGGCGAAGAGGCTGAACGCGACGAAGACGATGACATGGTTGGAATTACTGATGAAGTTGTGGACTTTGTAATGCAAATTTCATTGCGGCCTGAGTGTTGGACCGATTTTCCTTTGTCACTGCCCAATGGTAAATTTTATTTTTTCTTAATTATATGCATATTTATAATTACTTTCTCATGCCAATTGAATTTAGTCAATTCTCAATGTATACAAGTGTGTATTGTCTTTCTTCCACAACTTTACCAGTTTTTGTGCTTTAATTATGGTCTGATTAATATGGGGTGCAGTGTACAATTCTACATTGGGTAGTAGTTTTGATGAGGTTGTCCTTAGATTTTCACCTATAAGCTTGTGATTTATCTCGAGAATGGCACGACCTTTGTCATGGGAGATTAAATAATGCAACATTAGAAGGTTATGGACTGATTCAACAGTGTTGTGGAGTCTTAAAATACTCTTAAGGCTCTTATTATTTAGTGATTGTAAATTCCATATACCCTTCACAATGAGTCTGCTATACTTGATTGTATTTTAGGACTACACATTGCTTGTCCATTTATCATGTCTTGGATTTGTGTCATTACTTTGCCGCAAAACCTCATTTTTTTTGACTTGAAAAAAGGCTCAAAACTAAAATATTTTAAGGTTACTAAATGCCTCAGATCAAGTGGTCGATGTAACAACCTTTTACATAAGTTGTACAGCGATGTCATAGGTAACTTGGTCATAACCTTGATCAACTGGCTTTTCTCTTTAGGATTCCCTTGCCCAAGTTCTTATCCTCTCCCCTGCCACTCTCATCCCTAGCATGCTGCATGTAGACACATTTCCTAAACTGATCAATTGTTTTCATAGTGGTTCTTGAACAGTATTTTCAAAAGATTCTTGATGGTAGACCTTCCAATCTGGTACCTCCAACCCAAAGCTACTCCTTTCTCCATTTTTTGGCAAGTAATAACATCATCATGATACAACAGAAAAGAAACAAAAGAAAACAATAAGTCGTTTAGAGGTTTTTTGTTAATGGTAGTGTTATATTGAATTAATCATATGTAAGTTTTGTGGTTATTGATTTAGTGAATTGGCAATGCTTTGCGGTTATTGACTTAGTGAATTGGGAATACAAGTATTCCACGCAAGCCCTTATGTTTTTTGCAAGTTTGTGCACGTGTTACTATTTAGACCCAAAATTGTAATTTCATGAGATCATGACACGTGGCATGACAAATCTAAGCGGCCATAATGTATTTTGGCCTTAAAGCCAGAGAACAAAGAAGCAAGAGGCAATAGAAAATTAGGTCGAGCACAACTAAGTGGAAAGCACGTCCAATGAACGAAACGTAGACATCAGGGGGATACATCGACATTTCAACAGAATAACCAGATAATGGTTAGAGACTACAGAAAAACTTGGCCAGGGGCAAAGCCACACAGGTATCTGCGGAGGCAACTGTCACCACTCAACTTTTTTTTCCAAAATGATTTTATATAGATTTTAACATATTCTAAGTTTGCCCTCACAAAAATACTCCCGTACGTTGTAATCTACTTAATAATCAATTTTTACATTTGGATTTTTATACTATGAAAACTACTCAGGAAAAATTATAGATTTAACAACTTGCAGAAATATCCTTTCACCTTTTGGGATAAGTCTGAGTACAATCGACCTTTCCTAGAATTTACAGTAGCGGGAGTCCATGCATTGGGCCACGTATATGAGTATCTAATGAAATGTCATTATTGAATTAGCGGTGGGTCTCAACATTGAATGCATTCTATTTGCTAATCAAACCATAGCAATGCATTAAACATCTAAATAGGCCCCTAAATTAAGAATAATCAATATTATTGTTGATAAAAATTGCCCCCACTACGATACATTTCTGGATCCGCCTGTGGTCAGATGAGACCATAACCGTTAAAGGAAGTGAAAATATGGAACATTGCCACAGTCCGGTCATTAGTTAGTGGGAAAGCTATAACCGCTTGAGTCTGAAAGCAGCTTGAATGTGGAGGATAGAGTTGATGAATCAGGGCAAGACAGTTATCTTCCATCCCTATTGTAGCAGTCCATTTTGCAAAAAAGAATCTATTCAGCGGCTCCAACAAACCCATCTGTCTTGTATATATTCATCAAAGATTGGTGGTGCTTACCTAACCTTTTGGGATTTGAGAAAAGATATCAATGTCTGAGTAGTGTCCTTCATTTGTAGAGCAATCATGGCTGCAGCAACTTGTTTGTTGCTATGCTCTTTCTCAACCTTCCATTCATGAGCAGGATTTTATCTTTTGTTCCCTGAATGATGTTTAGTAGGATTGGATTACATCTTTGATGCCACATTATGCAGCAAATAAGCCACTATAGAACACTCTGATCTCCAAAATCATAGATCAGCTGATAAGGAGTTGGTATTGATTCATGCGAATGAGAAATCATTGGTATGGAATTGCATTTCATGCCTAAATAGGCAGCAATGAGAAAGATTGTTGGCAATCAACATAAATTGCATTCAATGGAGTTTCCCCCTTTCCATATTTTCCTTCATGTACATAGAACTACAAAATTTTGGTGCATCTAATGCCTTGACAGATTTCAATAGAATCTCTACACTATTTTGTAAAGAAACTACAATATATTCAAAACCATAGTAGAACTTATTTGCCATCTTAATTACAAAGTATGTCTTTCCTGGTTAATATAAAATTTTTCTTTAATTTTGTTCCATCGGCAAGAAATGATTTTGTCTGGGAAGTGGACATTGGGAAGTAACTGCAAGTGTCGTGCTTAAAGCATAAAAAGTATGGTAATTTGTTGATGCAGAGGTGATTAACACTGCCAACTAGCTTGAAAGTGGCATCCCAAAGGCAAAGAAGGAAGCCGCTTCTTTGCATGGTGATAGGCTGCTCATGGGTTTTTTATTCTCTTTTCTTTTTCTTTTTCTCCTTCCCCTTCTTTTTCTTTTGTTGTTATTAAAATGTGGAGATGTGTGGCGTTGATTGCTGTACCGGTTGCCTGAATTTTGGCATTTTTTGTTGCAGATTTTAGTATGTCCAATGTTCAGAGAGATCATGCTGCAACTATCGAACATTTGGTGCCTAGTCTTGCAGCTTTGAGGCATAAACTTTGCAATTACTTGAGTGATGAACAATTTTGGATGGTCTACTTTATTTTGTTGCTTCCTAGGTTGAATGAGAATGATTCTAAGCTCCTAGCAACTCAAGAGGCAAGACTCTGTTTCATAGATCTCTTTATCGCTCTTTTTTTGTGATCTGCATGCATTGTGAAACCTAAATGCAACCTGCTGTGGTGGACACACATTCATGTGCTGGCTATTTAATGATTTTAGAATGTACAAATTGTTGGATTGCAAACATTTATGAACTACACATGCCTGGCTTTGCAATGGATAATTTATAGTTTTACAATATAGATGTGGTACATTGATAGCTTCAAGCAATAACACCTATGGTGAGACACGCACCTGTTTTTTGTTGTTGATACAAAGGTCAAAATCCACTTCTACCTGATTTTTGAGGATGCTGTCTAATTCAGGACATAACAAAATGGAGATAAAAGTTTCTGACAAAACAAAGTTCCATTATGCAGACCTATATAAATTTGTTAATTGGGTAGGGTGAACAACTGAAACCTTTATTCTGGAAATTACATGCATCGAGATGCAAGGAATCAAAAGAAATAGAAGTGCCATAGTTGAGAGCAATGTTACCTGGATTGTGTCACTTGGGTACGTGCTATGGGAACGGGTACGCAATACAACACTTTCTTAGGTATGTGGTACGATGAAAGTAGGCTTAGCTCGTACGTTATCTAGATTGTTTTCACTACTATACAACATTATATATTACAGAACATCCGTTAGCACTTAGTCAGTTACCATTTATCAGATATTTGTGCTTGATTTTCTAGTATCTAAAACAACATATAATTATAAATCTATATACATATAGTCAATTAATATGAATTTTATATTTGTGCTACATATTCGAATGCGAATTGATTTACAACACTTTCTTAGGTATGTGGTACGATGAGAGTAGGCTTAGCTCATACGTTATCTAGATTGTTTTCACTACTATACAACATTATATATTGCAGAACATCCGTTAGCACTTAGTCAGTTACCATTTATTAGATATTTGTGCTTGATTTTCTAGTATCTAAAACAACATATAATTATAAATCTATATACATATAGTCAATTAATATGAATTTTATATTTGTGCTACATATTCGAATGCGAATTGATTTAGGGTTAGTATTACAATTTGAGATTGTACATTTTAGTGATCTGGATCACGAATCCACCCCATTTGGAATCGATGTCCCTAGATCGTGGGTTGTCACGGGTTTAGTGAATTGTGGTAACCATGGTTGAGAGGAATTGATGCAGGCTTCTAAAGGTTGTCTTAGCACTTAGTTTTCTTGTGCCATGTTAATAAGCTTGTATGATGTGATTTGACATTAGATTTAAATTCATGCTTCTATCAGTCTTTCCTTGGAAGAATTATAGAAGATAAGAATTGGGAACAATTGACTAAATTTTGTGAGTGTATGCACTGTAAGATTTGTTTAAGATGATTATGCTGTTACATTTACTTTTCATACATTTACTTTTCATCACAGCAATTGTTGCATTAACTTGCTTTTGGAACTCTATTTTCTGCTTATTGGTGTTGAACCGCTAATCTTTCTGGCTTCAAATTCGTATCACACATTTCCATGCATGGTCTGTAAAAGGCTTCAACGTAAAACCCTCGCAGATAAACTTTGTAGATCTCAGATGGCACAATTAATTTGTGTCAGAAAAATTTGTCGCTCTTCTAGCTAGTAGAAGTCGATAAATTAGGGGATATCGGTGTGTCTATTCTTTGCTTGAGTTAGGTAAATCATATTAACATCACGCCTCACAGGAAAATTCATAGGGGGTTACCTGCATATTGGTAATTCTGTGCGCGCATTTTTTAGCACATTTCAATCTTTAGTTTACAACCTGTATGATGGCCGCCTGCCTGTCATCCGGAATGCTTACAAGTGATGAAAAAAAGTCATCTGCACGAACCCCTAAGAAGACGTTTTCTTCAGCTAGATGAAATGGTGTGCCAATTATACCAATAAAAGGGTGAAATTATGCGTAGTGTAGTCATAGATGAAACAATGCATCACATCGATTGATGTCTTAGAAGCTATTTAGTGTTCCTAAATGTATTCAAGGTTATGCTTATCCCAAAATAAAAAGAAAAAATAAAAGAAAAAGAAAAGACGAAAAGCATGCCTTTAAAACTACACTTCTTTGTTTGCTTACCTTTTTGCTATATATTGTGCACACCACTAAAAGGACTATTAGAAAAAGCAGTATGAATAAACCCATCTTATTCGAGAAAGTTTCACGTATTTGTAGATTGTTGAAGCAAGGGAGACACTTTTGCAGAAGTTGCTAAACAAGAAGAACGCAGTGATGAAAGCTTCTGAGAACTCCGAGGCTGTTAATATGTTTCCAGATGGTGGTAAAATTAATAGCACACAAGAAGATGAGTGCCCATCTCAGCAAACGGATGTTTTAGCTGAGGTTGTCAATGCATTACAGGAGACTGAGATTGATAACCATCGGAATACTGAGCAGTGGTCAGAAGATGAAGATGTTGAAACTTGCACATCGGTAGATACTCGGAAACTGCCTGCAAATGAGGATGATGTCTCATTCAGTGATTTGGAAGACGATGATAACGATTTTTCAGGGAAACTCTCAAGTTTTAGGCCTGCACAGAGTAATAAGGTTTCTTCACCTGGTGAATGGGTTCAACTCAGGGAAGCTCAAGGTGGTTTGCAGAAGGCTGGCCAATCAAGCTCCCAAGAGAAAGATTCTGAAGGAGAGGAGTCAAATGATTGGCTAACTGTCGATAATGTAGATTCGGAAAGTTAGGCTACTGTTTGAATCGCTGTACCTGTAAAGCTACTGCTATTTGTTTTTTTTCCCCTAATTTTTTTTTATTATTATTGTTCTGTGCAGTGTGCTTTCTTTACTAGTCAATCGAGATGAATTCACATTATAAAGCACCTATTGTCACTCTCGATTCGGTGGAAGTTCGGTTGTGCTCTCTTTGCTTTTGTGTGTATTTTAGAGCTGTCAAAACGGACTTTGATTGATCCTAGTGGTAAGTGCTGTTTTTCCCACTGCCCCGCCCCCCCCCCCCCCTCCCTTTCCATGGGGGCAACACACACTGATAGTTAGTTGCCTTGTTGGCTGGAGATTGAGAAAATGGGCAATCACCATAACCTTTTGCCCATTGATAATGTTGGGCTCATCAGACTAGAAGCAATCTGAGTAACAAAGATGATAGGTGAATACCAAATCTACTCCAGTATGCTATTAAATTCAATGATTTTTGACATGACCTGTAAACATTAAATAATGAACGAGTTATGTTATTATCAAATGCAAACAATTCAATTTTGATACGATGTGATGTACTCGCATATTTAATTCAGTTTTCATTTCAGAGAGAGAATCTGGTCTACTGGATTTTAGTCCCAAACCAACACTACAAAAATTGTTACTGTATGGAGACATCACAGACGACAAAACCTACTCTCCTACTCTGTCCCCAATCTATATAGAGCCAGCCATCCTAGAATCAACTTGGTTTTTTATAATAAATATTGCTATTGTTCGGGAATTGAGACAGATCGAAAAATTTAGTTACCGACGGATAAATTTTGTCGAAACATTTATAGCATATCTAACCAAACAATGGGCCACAACATTACCAAATCTGGGAATCCATGAAGTATCAAAACTGAAAAAACTCCCAAGTAAAATCCATTCTCCTTTCTCTTAAAGAGTGTTGAAAGCTAAAATCTCTAGTTGTAAATCTGAAAGTGAGAGAAAAAGAAAAGGTAACCTTAAAATTTGAACAACAGCAATATATGCAACACATAGACTGCAAGTGGAATAAATATTCCATTAGTCTAGTTGCAAAATGAAATGATCTTAGAAATTGGAGTCCATCACTTATAGGTATAATGGAAACTTGATCAAAAGGTAAAGGCCACATCCTTATCATCTTGTAACTCAAAAACAAGGGTTGAAAAAAACTATAGAGAAATCAGTACACAATCACACAAAAGAACAACTTTATTTTCCTTCAAGACACCAAGTTCAAGAGAAAACAAGAAGCCTCACACAATAATACAAGCAACATACAAGATAGAAATACATTCAAAATGCACAACTAGTAAACTGTCTCGGCACTTTTCGCTTGTTCACAAGCTTCCATAGTTGTAAGAATCCCAATATTTTGATTTTTGGAACCAACACTGGAGATTTAGAAGCCTATATGATGTCAAGCGCAACTCGTCCCAACTTGAAGCATTTCCATGAAACTGTTACCTCTTTATTGGCCTTGCCGATATGAGTTGCTGCGAGGAATGCATTAGTCACAGACATAACTTTTCGCATTGATTATTTACATGGTAACAACTCATATACATTCATATTGAGATTTAGTTCCCAACCTTTGGACATTTATTAAGCTATATTGTAATTTATTTTTTTCAAAATGCAATTATTCAGTTATCGAGAAAAAACATTGGGCATGGCTTGACAAACTGCCAATATTTAACAATGGACTAATTATTATGGAATGAGAGCTTAGTACTTCGTAGCCTATTGAAACATTTTCTTTATCCCACTGGCCTTTTGAACTAAATAATTCTTTCGAGGTTTTGATTTCAAAATTGTGATTCACTCATTTAGGAAACCAGAAAACCCTCTTTTTTTGGAACTTAAGATAATTTTAGAATCTCACAGGGGAAAAAGTATATGATATGTCAAAACAAATAACAGTCGCAACACATACCTCTGGCAGTGCAGTTTGTGTTGGCTAGTTTCTTCTACCTTTGTGTCTATGAGCATGCTTCTTTGTCCTCCTCCCATTTTTGTTTCCTTGACTTTCAATGAGCCTTACAATCCACTTAGGCCTTCCAGTTGATAACATAATATATCCCATAGAAAGCCCAAGTACCAATCCACATCCATACCCCATGAACGTCACTTTCCACATGAATCCACTTGGAGACTCTGAAGAATCATCTTGTTGCAATACCCCTTGTGGTGGTGGTGGTGGTGGTGGTGCTTCAGAGTGGCCGCATTTCTTCGGCAATGGCAATCCACATAGTCCCGAGTTGCCCTCATATGAGTTCTCTATGAATGAACCGAATTGTTTGCCTCGAGGTACGGGCCCTGTTAATTGGTTGTGTGAAAGGTTTAGGACTTGTAGAAACATCAAGTTTGTCAACTGCTGAGGAATCTCTCCAACAAGCTTATTTGAAGAGAGGTCTAACCATTCAAGCATCCTCATATCCCCAAGTGTTGTTGGAATATGACCTGTGAGCTTGTTATGAGATAAGTTGAGGCCTTGGACCGAATTTAGCATTCCTATCAACTTGGGAATCTCTCCTTCAAAGTTGTTCTTCGATAAATCAATGACCGTGAAGGTATTAAGGACTCTCTCCATTTGAATTCTCGATCCTTTGAGTGTTATAGCCACTGAATCATTATAAAGTCCCGTAGAAGGACCCATGTATGTTAGGCTGAATGTGGTTTCATGGATGTTCCTCATAGCTTTAAAGTTTTTGAAATATTTTGTTGGCAGAGGCCCAGTGAAATCGTTATACGAAATGTCAAAAACTCTCAAGTTATAGAAGGGAAATTGGGTCATGAAAGTAGTTATACATCCATAGAATTTGTTAGATTGTAAGAGAAGAACGTGCAGATATGAAAGGCTTTCTAACCAATATGGAAATGTATCCTTTAACTTGTTGTTTCCGAGATCAAAAACTTGTAGCAATTTGCAATTTACTAAAGTATCTGGTACTGGCCCTCTCAATGAATTGTTGTTCAAATTTACAGTTTCCAAGCTACAGTTCTTTGCAAATGTGTTAGGAATGTTCCCATAAAAGTTGTTCTTCTGGAGATCAAGCACCACGAGACTCCTGCTTAACTTTCTCAAGCAACGTTTTGTAACACCACTTAAGTTGTTACGAGACAAATTGAGAATTACAAGAGAATTTGCACTGCAGGAGACTATGCCACTCAAGTTATTTGATGAAAGATCGAGAAAAGTAAGGTTCACAAGTTGGAAGATTGAACTTGGAATGTTACCATGCAACTTGTTAGAACCCAAATCAAGGTAGCGCAATGAATTGAATTGGAATTCGTTAATGGGGCCAGTCAGTTTGTTATAACCAAGGTCTAAATAATCCAGTGCTGGTAGGTTAAACATCCAAGATGGGATTGTCCCACTGATAAAGTTATGATCTAGGCTGAGCCAACTTAAATGTGAAAACCCATTTACTTGTGAAGGTAGAGTTCCAGATAGTTGATTATATGACAAGGATAGCCCACCGAGTTGTTGTAGTGTTGCGTTGGCAAATAATGATGAGATCTGCCCACTGAAGTTATTCATTTGGAGATCTAAAATTTGAAGATTTTTCGTAGTAGGAAAAACACTTGCGACTGGGCCTTCCAAATGGTTGTCCGAAAGATCCAAAAAAATGAGCTGCTCAAGGTTTGAAAGTGAAGGTGGAACCTTACCGATGAAATTGTTACTATAAAGGAGAAACAAACTGATTTGTGTCAAGTTCCCAAGTGATGGTGGAATTTGTCCTGAGAAGCTGCAATTGCCGATACTAAAAAAATTTAAGGACTTCAGGTTTCCAATTGAGTCGGGTAATTCTCCAGAGAAATTTATGCCTCGAAGCCTTAAGTACTGGAGGTGACTGCTCGAGTTAAATTTTGGAAAATGTCCGGTGAGAGCCTTATTAGAACCTAAATGCAACTTCTTCAAATTTGGCAGTTGAAATAGCTGATCAGGAACTTCTCCCAGCAATTCACACAAGGAAAGGCTGAGGAATGTTAAAGAAGTTAGATTCAACAAGGAACGTGGTATCACCGAAGAGATGTTTACTTCACCAAGATCAAGCTCTCTCAGTTGGGTCAAGTTTTGAACAAGCAATTCAAAACCAGCTTTCTCCAATCTCAATTGACTATTCCATGAGAAATCAAGTGAAACCAGATTAGATAGTTTCGAAATTTCTAATGGGATTTGGCCTGAAAATCCAGAGGAAGAGAGGTTCAAACGTGTCAATTTGGGAAACCGGTCAAGTGAATTAGAAGGAAATGGAGAGGACACAAAGTCGTTGTAAGCAAGGTTGAGCCTTTGAATATGAGGAGGGAGAAAGAGGGTGCTGTTGGGATGGATGGTGCCATATAGCCAGCTGCAACTGAGGTCGAGGCTAATTACATTACCGGTCCTCCAATCACACTCTACCCCATCCCACGAACAACAATCAGTACCGTTCTTCCAAGATTTGAGTTTTGGATAAGAAGGAATTCCATTGTAATTACATAACAATGAAGCAGATTCATTGAAAGAAAATTGTTTCTTAAACTGGAGCAATGGAAAACTCTGGACTTGAGGGCACAGTTGTGCATGGGAAGGAATTAATTGGAAGGAGGAGAGAAAGAAAAAGAAAAGGTGAAAGAGTTGACTGAGATTGAACCATATTGAACAACCCATCTTTCCTTCCTACTAGATTTATCAGAGAGACAATAAGACAGTATATCAACCGAAACAAAGGCAAATGTCATATAAATAGGAACAATGTAGGACCACATTTCGTCTTCTCTAAGGCTGAATTACACTACCACAAAATGTCTTGGTTGCTAATAAAGTATTCATGGAGTTGTCAAGGACCGACCATGGTACTGCTTCCATTACAATTTCGCAAGTATTAGTCAGGCGGCTCAAAATAATTTGAGGCCTAAAGCAGTAATTCATTTTGAGGCCTTTTTATTTTTAATATTAAAAAATTTGTTTAAAATTAATTGTTCTCATTTTTTGAGTTGTAAAAGTATAAATTGAATTTTTATATTTA
>CM042188.1:38029610-38048571 GCA_023539305.1 Ilex asprella | reverse complement strand
TTATACACTAAATTGTTTATATATACTTACTAAAAGATTGATGTTCCGTGAATAGTTGAGACATTGAGGAATATCCAAGAAGACATTGAGGAAAGTCCTCTAGTGATGGCATAGACAGAACATAGATATAACATACACCACAGCCACATTGTTAAACCAAACTTAAAATCATCATCCAAAAAGGTATTGTATATTGATTGATGATTATTGTAGCTGGGGGTTAAAGAGGTTGACACACGTGTCTATACCAAAGGTAATCGAAAGGGATGAGTAAGATAAGTGGATGGGATGGAAAGAAATTGAGCAGCTTGTTAATGAAGAGACGAACTAGTTGGACAGATGGTAGGTGAAAAATACTTTCACCAGCTAGAAAATCATTCTCTGCGGTGGACAAATAATGTGGACACTTATAGCATAATAGGTACATCGTCTCTCCCTCTCCCTCTCTCTCTCGGTCTCTCTATTTTGACCTGCTTAGTTGCTTGAATATTGATTTGTTGATGCTGTCATACTGTAATAGCAGATTGATTGATTACATTATTTTGCTTATGGCTGCTTGTCGATGATTTTTGGGTTTTTGTTTCATCTAATATTCTTTAAGCATGTATTTTCATAATTATTGTGATTTTTTAGTCTTATTATTATTATTTTTTATTATATTATCGATCCCACTAGTAACTCAATGGTTAAATCAATGACCGATTGACCTAGTTCTTTTCCCATACTGATGTTAAGGCCGATTTCTAAAACTATGATAATATTGCGTGTGTCAAGATAGCATTCTCTTCTCTCCTATCGAGGAGGTCAGCGGTTTAAACCTTGCCCAATGCTTTCTATGGGGCAAAAAGTCCTTACTATGTCTTAGAAAAACGCTTAGCATTTTCAATCTTTTTTTTTTTTTGAACAATAAACTAGATTCATAGCTATAAATTTGGAGAAAAAGAAAGAAAAGATGATCAAAAGGTGAAACAAAGTTTGACAAAACAATAGAGAAAGCAGTATACATATATAATCACACAAATGAACAACTTTATTTTTCATCACGGAACCAATTTCAAGAGAAAACAGAAAGCCTCGCACTATAATACAAGTTGCTTACACTATAGGAATACAAGCAAAAACAACACGTAATTAAAATGTCTCTGGCCATTCTAGCTTGGTCACGAGCTTCCATTGCTATAATAGTCCCGATGATTTTTGCAACCAACACACATGAATTATGTCAACCGACATCTACCGGTTGGAATTATGTCCATGAAGTTGATATAAGACCTCTTATATCCCTTTTCGAGGTGTTGCTGCAAGGAATACACTAGTTACATGCGTAACTTTTTGCATTTTGTATTTACGTGGTCGCTTCTCTTATACTTTCTTACTTAGACTATTTGCCCAATCATTGGACACGTATTAAGCTGCATTGTAATATCTTTCTCTTTTTAGAATGAAACTATTTAACTATCGAGACAAAACATTGGGTATAGCTTAACAAACTGTCATTTAATATACCACTCTATAACATATATTATCAAGCATATTAAAATTCTAAAAAAATCAAATTTTACTTAAAAATACCCAACAATATCTATTTTTATATAAAATCTTAGTGAAACTTTTGTGACTGAAAAATTATATTGATATAAGATTAATTGATTTTAAAAAACTATATGTATGATTATTTTTTATCTTAGAAATGAGGGTTAAATTTTTCGATGAAAAATAAAATATACTTATGTAGGCATAATGTTATCTTTGCAGATAAGATGAATAATATTAGATTGATGGATTTTTTTTGAAGATTTTTTAACACTTTGTTGAAAATATAATGATGCATATTTTTTAAGGGTAATATAGTAAATCAATAAAATTTATAGGTAATTTAAATATTTGTGAAATGATAGAGTGGTCTTTGCAATTCTTTATAAGAATAAAATAAAATTTTAAAAAATTTCATCTTAAAGTACTTTATTAATAGTATAGATATAGATATAGATATAGACCAATAATAACAATGGAATGAGAACTCTTTAGCCTATAGAATTCCCAAAAGCTGGCTTGGAACATTTTCTTTGTCATATCGGCCTTTTCTGCTAAATAGGTATTTTTTCAAAATTATGATTCACCCATTCAGTTAAAAAACAAGCTTAAAACTGTTTACCTCAGCCTAGTTTGTGTTGGCTATTTTCTTCATACCTTTGTGTCTATGAGCATGCTTCTTTGACCTTCTTCCATATATGTGTATTCCACCTTCAACGAGCCCTACAATCCACTTAGGCTTTCCAGTTGAGAACATAATGTATCCCATAGAAAACCCAAGTACCAATCCACATCCATACCCCATCAACGTCACTTTCCAATCAAATCCACTCGGAGACTCTGAAGTATCTGTCATGTCCCAAATTTCACAAAAGCGTAATTAAAAAAAATTACTTTGTTTATTCAAAAAACACATGCCGGTTTGTTGTAAAAACATATAGAAAAGTATCTCTTTAGTTTAAATAAATTTTTTTTTTAAGAAAATTTTGGCAGAGTTTCTTTCAAAAATCGGGCAACCAGATAATTGATGAGAACTATCTGTGAGAACATAAAACATAATAATTATACATAACTAGTCATTTGCATCATATAAATCATATGCATCATTTCTCATGATATCCACAAATATAAGTCATTACCGTTCAAACCCGGGTTGGCAAATGGAGGCTCATGAAGTCCTCTCAAACCCGGGTTATAATCTAATTATCCAAAATTCTTCGTTATGAACATAATATACAGAATATCTGAAATATTTATAAGTAAATCATTTAAAAGATCTCAATCTATACATATTCCCTCAAATTAACCAAGATATAAATCACTTACAAATCCTCAATAATATACATCATCGTACATTGTTCTTTACATACTCTAACTAAATATATAAAAATTATAACAACTATCTTTTGCCTCGATACTTCCACTATGCAGTCCACTAACATATGTCCACAATTGAAAATGTTAAATGATAGGGAGAGCAACCACACGCTCAGTAGGATAATCTTTTTCTCAAACATAAACAAGGTTTTAAATACCAACAGTTCACAATCATATTGATAGGCAAAGAAATAATTTATCAAAAATAATTTATCTTGTTCTTTCCAGAGTATTTTTCAAAAAATATTAACTACACGTACTTTCGTCTTAATCTCACCTTACCTCACCCACTCAAGAAGTTTGTGAAATATTGGTCTATTGGTTTCTTGGCACCCAAAATCCATGTATACTACCTATACGGACAAATATCATCAAACAAACATCGGTTCACGAATGAACCATCACCGGGGAACCTTTTGAGTCTTGCACCCTAGGGTCTCATCGCCCTTCTTGCTTTTCAGAGAGGATGTGTAGGGCACAACTTGAAATGTCACACAGACTGTCACTGAAAACCACTACCATCACCAATCCTCTTATGAATAATAGTCGCCTTGGTAATCTCCCTCAAGGGCTTCAACTGTCTACTAACCCTCTGTCTGTCGGTACTGAACATACAAGTTTCAAACCATAATTTCATGATCCCCAACATCAACCACAACTTTGACACTTTTAAAAAATACATAATTTTACAAATTCTCACATTTCTATTTCAAATATAACACATTTTCAAAATAACTCACATACACACCAAAAATACAATTTGTACCCTTTTATAGCAAATTTCGCAAATTAAATGATTAAGAAGTTGTATAGATCAATACCACCCTTTTCATACTTTAAAATAACTCAATAATACCCCAAATCATGGTAAAATATACTCAATTATATCATAAAAATCAATACCTCTTTTCACAATATTTCATTTCAATACTTATAGTCACTTTAACATTTTATCAAACACATGATAGACATAAAATTTCCAAAAACACATTTACAAAGGAACATATTCATTCTTAAGAGACAAATCAAATATATTATATACAAAATCACATATATTCTAAAAAATCCAAAATCTTAAATTCAATCAAACACTCATAAAGTTAGGGTTTCAAACCCACAATACCCAAATTCATTTAATGCATGTAGGTTTACAAATTAATAGTAAACTCATCATTTAATTAAGATTTGTAGCATGTATTTAGCTCATATTAAACAAATAGATATAGAACATACATGTGATGCATCAATGTATATGCAAAAGAAAGGAAAACCCTACCTCAAAACTCAAGAATCCAAGCTCCACCTTCAAATGTCCAAGTGGATCCAAGAATCCCAAGTAATGTTATTAGATTTTCAAACAAAAACTCAAGCTCTAGAGATCTTGCTCTTCCCTCTTCTCTTTCCCTTTGTCATGTCCTAGGGTTCTAAGAGAAATTGCGTGAGAATGGAAAGAAATAATGGGACAAATGGGGCTGAAAAATGGTGTTTTAAAACCAATAAATCCCGAATTAGGGCCCAAAATTGCATTTTTCTCCAAAATTACGGTTTTACCACTAAATATCTCTAATTTGATCTCTATGACTATCCTAAAGTTTTTAGACGTTCCGGGTTCATTTTCAATGTTATTTTAAACTAAAAACATTTAGTTTTATGATTTAACTCAAAATCAACGTCAATTTACACTTAAAATACTAAAGTTACCATTTTACTCATCTGAACCGCTATATGCGCTAAATGTTTATTCCAAGGTTTTCGGACCTCCTGAATTCAATCGTAATGTTATTTTGACCTAAAAAAATCAATATATTTACTTAGTTACCCTTATCAACCTTAAACACCTTCAAAAATTAAATTTGACTAAAAAGTCAATACGGTCGTACCTCAAACTTACACGACTGTTCTTTTAACAACGATTCGATGTTTCTCGCATCATTTTAATTATTTTAAAAAAATATTATCAAGTTAACATCATTTATATTTATATGAAATATGGGATCTCATAATCCACCTCCTTTAAAATAAGTTTCGTCCTCGAAACTTAGGCTCCCTAGTCTAAGTCTCAATTGTTAACCACCAACCCAACCAAGTGAACTCCATTCACTAGCACAAGAATATATGTCCAAATTTCTTTTATGAATTCACCACCTTCACCACCACTTATTTATATAGGCTGATAATCAACCAATCCACCAATCTCAAACTACGAGTATTACTGTTAATTAAAATATTTCCAAGTCTATTCATGCCATCACATTTTTTCACTTTACTTTCATTATTATAATGTTGTTTCATGTCCCATGATAACGCCTTAGATTTTCCCATGTTTGCCCCATCGTCACAGTTACCATAAGTCTTCAAATTCACGTTCTTTTTAAGCTATCAAACTTTTCCAATAACTCGTGTAACTACCAAAATTAATTTCTCACCACGATTCACCACTACGTTGCCGACTTCTTTGTTTACTCATCAACTATGGTAATCATTTAATTCTCGATATTATAGTCATTTAATGTACCATGACACTCTTGCCCCATGCTACCATCCACCATGCTCACAACCATACTACTCTAGAGTGCATGACTCAAGACATGGCTCGACCCAAGACGTGCATGACCCTATACACCCAAGTTCTTAACCAAACCTACTTCATATACTTCTCTTACATGATCAAATACTATTATCAACCTTTAAAGAATTTTCACGCACCCTCAGTATTATCGTCATAATATTTAAATGTTTCAATATTATCACTAAAGAATCAGACAAGAAGTTTTGGAAAACTCTTATTTTCAT
Organism: Ilex asprella; assembly: GCA_023539305.1. NCBI lineage: Eukaryota > Viridiplantae > Streptophyta > Magnoliopsida > Aquifoliales > Aquifoliaceae > Ilex > Ilex asprella. Next base: position 38,042,868 of record CM042188.1, on the reverse strand, counting down.
TCTTGTATAATATATCATCCATTTAAATCCACCGCGTAGCATTAAATCCTATGACAAACCTCAAGTTGTTGTGATTTGGTGAACACTGCAAGATTGTCGATAGTGATAATTTTCAAACTAGACACCTAGTTATCCAAGAAATTGATTTTTACTTCCCAATTATACTTTTCACCTTCATCCGTGTAATCATAACCAAATGGTTAACCTCAATAATATAAATCTAACCAAATGTTTTCACTGCATACTCTAATACTAATTATAATTTTTCAATTCACTTTTTCAATCTATTATAATCAGAACTAACGACCGATAAAAATTCTCATGGGTTGTCTCTCATAAGTACAAGATGCATCCGAAACCCTAGATTAATACTTTTAGAACTATCAAAATATCTCCTCATTTTTAACAAATTCGATCTACCCTATATCTTTCTTCAACTTCCCAATAAGATTTATTGCCAAACATTGTCTTCAAGTGTTAGGCTGTCACCTAATGTCTATTTTAATTTAAAAGTCATTATTGTCTCCCAAGAGCTAGATGTCCAATGTCGTAATGATAACAAGAAAACGCCTCAAGTAATAACCCGTAGCGAAATATTATAGATTTCTTACGTCCAAGATTACAACACATTTTACGGAACTCTTAAGTCCCCATGATTCAATCCAACACCTTAATATTTCTTGAACTATAAAATATAACCAATATTAGGTTACATTCCTAAGGGTCTAAATCATTCTTCAATTCCACACCACTAATCACCATAACCTTAAAAATTTCTCATGATCCATGAGATGATAACCATTCGCCGGCTAATAGAGTAATCTCGTACTTTAATCAAAACTTAATTAATCATTCGTCTGTCTATATCAAAATCACTGTGTAATTTTATAAATCGATCTACCATATTAAATCCTTTTAACATTATAACCAACTGCAAAGATTTCTTTTCAAAAATCTATGATCTTCAATACCAACAATTCTTAACTCTGTCCTAGCAAACCTAATGATGGATTGAAAAGATCTAGAGATAAACTTTCATATTTCTACAATATTTAACTTCCAAAGACATTAAATGATCTCACACCACGATAAGAGTTTATGTCGAATATTGAACATCATCATTGTTCTATTAGTTACTCAATGTAAATGATCTCAAATTTTTTAAGAACGATGCTCCACAATCCAACAATATTAAGGACCAAACATTTATTAAACTTTGTCGGTTTCCATGGTACGGGACTTCAAAGTTTTAGTCCATACCTTTGATCTCTATTTTCATTTAAAGTCCATGAGTCCAACTTAACTATCAACCCACACTCAACTAAGGGATTCTCGATTATCACTAGCTTTAGATGGTTTAAATGTCGTGAACTAAAAGCGCCACAAAATACAATCACATAATAACCAAAACAAGTTCACGGTCTGCCCTCAAGAATAACACCTTCTATGTACTTGGGAGAGTTATGGTCATATAACGTTCACACGTAGTCTAATCCCTCCTACGCTTTCATGTAATTAGTAATTTCCTTACTCCATATTTCTTTCCCTTCAAAGGCTTACCATGTCATTCTCAATCAATCTTCAAGCAAGATCATCTAATATAATTCATCAATTATTGCACGACGATCTTCCAATCATACCCTTTCTGAATAATTCTTATAACCCAATTGTACAAAAATAAGTTATCACTTAACATTTATTTTTTACCCAAAGCAACACTAGCCAACTATCCATACTAATTCCAAACAACTATGGATCATCTCAAATGGTCATAAAATAACCTCTGATCCAATCAGAAGCAAAATCATATTAGTCACCATAATGGAAGACATATACAACTCAAGGTTTTCACTATAAAACCAAAATTTCCAATCTTTCTTCAATTCTTAACCTCTCTATCAATTCCAATAATTTCACCTAACACAAATTATATAAAGGACGTCATAGCTGGCCTTATCTCCAAGCAACAAAACTGAATTATCACACATCCTTGACTTCACAAATTAAAACAACTAAGGGTCACATAAAATAATGAAAATTGACATAACCTAAAAAAAGTTATAACATCATAAATCGTCATACCATAAAGCATTTTACTTTCATACCTTCTCAGCCAGAATACACTAATACTCTCTATGACATCCAAAACTCATGACGCAAAAATAATTTATTTGTCACTACACATGCCTTCTAACTATCTCCAATAGTGGCGCACACATTTCCCTACAGCTCTCATATAAGATCTAATCTCTAAGCTCTGATACCAATCTGTCACGCCCCAAATTTCACAAAAAGCGTGATTAAAAAAAATTATTTTGTTTATTCCAAAAGCACATACCGATTTATTGTAAAAACATCTAGAAAAGTATCTCTTTAGTTTGAATAAATAATTTTTTTAGAAAATTTCGGCAGATTTTTCTTTGAAAATCGGGCATCCAAATAATTGGTGAGAGCTACCTGTGAGAACATTAAGCATAATAATTATACTTAATTAGTCATTCGCATCATATCAATCATATACATCACTTCTCATGATATCCACAAATAAGTCATTACCGTTCAATGGAAAATGGAGGCCCATGAAATCCTCCCAAAACCAGGTTATAATCTAATTATCCAAAACTCTTCGTCATGAACATAATATACATAATATCTAAAATCTTTATAAATAAATTATTTAAAAGGTCCCAATCTATACATATTCCCTCAAATTAACCAAGATATAAATCGCTTACAAATCCTCAAAAATATACATCATCGTTCTTTACATACTCTAACTAAATATATAAAAATCATAACAACTATCTTCTACCTCGATACTCCCACTATGCAGTCCATTAACATATGCCCATAACTGAAAATGTTAAATGATAGGGGTGAGCAACCACACGCTCAGTAGGATAATTTTTTTCTCAAACATATACAAGGTTTTAAATACTAACAGTTTACAATCATATTGATAGGCAAAGAAATAGTTTATCAATAAGTCTAGGTACACGATAAGTAATAAATATTTTTAAAAGTACATTACGCACTATCATTTGAAATACATAAGTGAAACATCAAGAAATTTATCACATCAAAATCAAATCTCAAAATAACACTATAAAACCTCTCTTCTTAAAACATAATGCAAAAACCATTGATTTTATAAAGTACAAACTGATAAATCTTTATACAAATATATGTATAACAAATTTGGTAAAGTAATCATTTTTTATTTTGAACACAATTTCATAAACTTGTTCTTTCCAGAGTATTTTTCAATATTAACTCCACGTATTTTCGTCTCAACCTCACCTTACCTCACCCCACTCAAGAAGTTTGTTGGAATATTGGTCTATTGGTTTCTTGACACCCAAAATTCATGTATGCTACCCATACGGACAGATATCATCAAACAAATACCAGTTCACGAATGAATCATCCCCGAAGAACCTTTTGGGTCTTGCACCCTAGGGTCTCATCGCCCTTCTTGCTTTTCAGGGGGGATAGGATATGTAGGACACAACTTGTGATGCCACACAGGTTGTCACCGAAAATCACTACCATCACCAATCCTCTCTAGGACTAGTAGTCGTCTTGGTAACTCCCCTCAAGGGCCCCAACCATCTACTAACCCTCTGTCTGTCAGTACCGAACATACAAGTTTCAAACTATAATTTCATGATCACCTTCCATTTTCAACACCAACCACAACTTTGACACTTTAAAAAAAAATACATAGTTTTACAAAATATTATATTTCTATTTCAAACATAACATATTTTCAAAATAACTCACATACACACCAAAAATATAATTTGTACCCTTTTATAGCAAATTTCAAAAATTAAATGATTGAGAAGTTGTATAGATCAATACCACCCTTTTCATACTTTAAAATAACTCAATAATACCCCAAATCATGGTAAAATATAATCAATTATATCATAAAAATCAATACCTCTTTCCACAATATTTCATTTAATACTTATAGTCATTTTGACATTTTATCAAACACTTGATAGACATAAAATTTCCAAATACACATTTACAAAGGAACATACTCATTCTTAAGAGAAAAATCAAATACATTATATACAAAATCACATATATTCTAAAGAATCCAAAATCTTAAGTTCAATCAAACACCCATAACAAAAATCAAGTTAGGATTTCAAACCCACAATACCCAAATTCATTTAATGCAGGTAGGTTTACAAATTAATAGTAAACTCATCATTTAATTAAGATCCATAACATGTATTTAGCTCATAAAAAATAAATATCTATAGAACATACATGAGATGCATCAATGTATATGCAAGAGAAAGGAAAACCCTACCTCAAAACTCAATAACCCAAACTCCACCTTCAAATGTCCAAGTGGATCCAAGAATCTCAATTAATGTTCTTAGATTTTCAAACAAAAACTCAAGCTCTAGAGACCTTGTTCTTCCCTCTTCTCTTTCTCTTTATTTTGTCCTAGAGTTCTAAGAGAAATTGAGTGAGAATGAAAAGAAATAATGGGACAAATGGGGCTGAAAATGGTGTTTTAAAACCAACAAATCCCGAATTTTATTGTTTATAAGGCTAAAAATTGCATTTTCTAAAAAATTACGGTTTTGCCACTAAATATCTTCAATTTGATCTCTATGACTACCCTAAAATTTTTAGACATTCCGGATTCATTTTTAATATTATTTTAAACTAAAAACATTTAGTTTTATGATTTATTTCAAAACCAAAGTCAATTTACATCCAAAACACTAAAGTTACCATTTTATCAATCCGAACTGCTATATGCGCTAACTGTCTATTTCAAAGTTTTTGAATCTCCCGGATTCAATCGTAATGTTATTTTGACCTAAAAAATTTAATATATTTAATTAGTTACCCTTATCAACCTTAAACACCTTCAAAAATTAAATTTGACTAAAAAGTCAATACGCCTGTATCTCAAACTTACACGACTGTTCCTTTAACAACAATTCGAAATTTCTTTCATAATTTTAATCATTTAAAAAAAATACTATCAGATTAATATCATTTATATTTATATGAAATATGGGATCTCACAGTATCATCCTATTGAAACACCCATTGTGGTGGTTGTGGTGGCTCAGAGTAGCCGCATTTCTTCGACAATGGCAGTCCACATAGTCCTGAGTTGCCCTCATATGAATTCTCTACAAATGAATCAAATTGCTTGCCTCGAGGTATTGGCCCTATCAGTTAGTTGTGTGAAAGATTTAGGACTTGAAGAAACTTTAAACTTGTCAAATGCTGAGGAATCTCTCCAACAAGCTTGTTTGAAGAGAGGTCTAACCATTCAAGAATTATCATATCCCCAATTGATGTTGGAATATGACATGTGAGTTTGTTACGAGATAAGTTGAGGCCTCGGGCTAAATTTAACATCCGAATCAACTTGGGAATCTCCCCTTTAAAGTGGTTTTTTGATAAATCAATAACCATGAACATGTTTACGACTTTCAACATAGCAATTGTTGATCCTTTGAGTGTTACAGTCAAGGAATCATAATAATGATAAAGATAATCGTAATGATAGTGATAATAAGGAGATGATAAACCCTTTGACTTGCTCATGTAATGGAGGCTATCATTGATGTTCATCATAGCTTTAAAGTTTCTAAAATATTTTGTTGGCAAAGGCCCAATGAAATAATTGTAAGAAAACCCATTAACAAGCGAAGGTAGAGTTTCTGATAGTTGATTACCTTCAGTGACCAGAATAACGAGTTTAGTTGCGTTTGAAAAAAATGATTTGATAGACCCACTAAACTTATTATTATTGAGATTTATGATCTCAAGATTTTTTAGATTTAGAAAAACACTTTCGACTGAGCCTTCGAAATTGTTGTCTTCCAAATGTAAAGAAGTGAGCCGGTCCAGGTTTGAAAGTGAAGATGGGACCTTACCAATGAAGTTGTTAGTGGAGAGGTCTAATTAAATGATTTGGGTAAGGTTGCCAAGTGATGCTGGAATGTGTCCTGAGAATCTGCATCCATAGAGAAACAAAGAATGTAGGGATTTTAGATCGCCAATTGAATCAGGTAGTTCGCCAGAAAAATTTGTGTGCCCAACGTTCAAGAATTGAAGGGGGCTGCTCGAGTTAAATTTTGAAAAATCACTGGTCAAAGCCTCATTATCTTCTAATTGCAACTTCTTGAGATTTGGCAGATGAAATAACTTATCAGGAACTTCTCCCATCAATCTACAATTAAAAAGACTAAGGAATGTTAAAGAAGTCAGATTCAATAAGGAAGTGGGTATTACGGAAGATATGTTTACTCCACCAAGATCAAGTTCTCTCAGTTTGGTCAAGTTTTGCACAAGCAATTCGAAACCAGTTTTCCCCAATCTCAACTGACTATTATTCAATGAGAAATCAATTGAAACCAAATTAGATAGTTTCAAATTTTCTAATGGGATTTGACCAGAGAATCTAGAGGAAGAGAGGTTCAAATATGTCAATTTGGAAAACCGATCAAACGAAGGTGGAAATGGAGACGAATCGAAGTTGTTGTAATCAAGGTTGAGCATTTGAATGTGAGAAAGGAGAAAGAGGGTGCTATTGGGATGGATTGTCCCACATAGCCAGCTGCAGCTGAGGTTGAGGCCTATTACATTACCGGTCCACTGATCGCTCTTGACCCCGTCCCATGAGCAACAATCAATACCATTCTTCCAATATTTGAGTTTTGGAAAAGAAGGAGTTCCACTATGCAATTCACAAGACGATGAAGCAGATGCATTGAAAGAAAAATGTTTCTTAAACTGAAGCAATGCAAAACACTTGTCTTGATGGCCAGTTGTGCATGGGTCAAAGGAGTTTGGAGGAAGAAGAGAATGAAGAAGAGGTGAAAGAGTTTATTGGGAAGGAGCCATATAGAAGAACCCATCTTAATTTCCTAGTAAAATTATTAGGGAGATTTTCATACAGACTACCAATTAACTGAAACAAAGGCAAATGGCATACATATAGAAAAATATTGGAAGACAAAATCCTGTCAACTAGGGCGAAATTACAGTAGGTAGCACAAAAAGTCTAGATTTGCTAAAGTCTTCATGGAATAGTCAGGGAACGGCCACACTATTACTTCCATTACAATTCCATAAAATTTAATTATAATTCAAATGGAGTCGAGTTATCACTCAAAAATAATAATTACAATTTCATCGAAGTTAAGTTAAGATTCATCATAATATTTTAAAATAGATACTATTTTGTCGTATAACCACAGTTGATTAAACATGTAATCATGCTTTATAAAATTATAAGTTTCGTTATAGTAACATTTTATAATTTTTTGATGTCTTAGTTTTTCATCCCCCACCAAGCCCGGGATATGTGCGTGTTTGAGGCGTTATGGATGAATTGACAACCAGAAGGTGTTGGTGTCCAGGCCTGGATATGAATCCCGAGTTTAAAAATTTTAACCAAACATGAGATTAAATTGTATATCGGACTATTTTACTTAAATTCGTACTTCCAAACCCCTCAAATAAAATTTATAGTCATTGATAAAGAAAATAATTAATCCCTGTTATGGTTAAATTATGACATCAAAAATTTATTTTTTAATATCATATGGTGTTTTTTATTCCATTTTTAAAGGGACACTTTTTTTTTTAGTAACATTGTTTAATCCTTGCTGCTAAAGCAATCTAAGGAAGAATCAAAAGTCAAAGAATACGGCCATGGAGAAAAATGAGGCTAAGCGTGTTTGACAAAGTCAAAAGTATGGCCATTGAAAAAAATGAGGCTAAGCGAGTTTGATATAACCTTGATAATATAAAATGTAACATCTGTTAGTTTGAACTTTCTTTAGAAAACCCATTTCTCTAAAGGAAATTTATGACCTTATGGCCACAACATTTCCATTGGAAATGACAAAGTTCTCTGAGGTGGCGCCTTCTGATTGGTATGAAAACATAAAATGCGACACACACAATAGATTCCATCAGGAGCACTTGCCCATGGTCAAAGGCATATTAGGCCATCCACCATAGCCAAATTAAATAAGAATAAAATAAATGAAGAAAAACACAAAAGTAAATGCCAGGTACTTGGACTAACCTTTCCGGCAACCACCACCGCCGGCGTATCCATCTCCGGTGAACCCATCCTTACACGAGCACCGAAACCCTGTCGCTCCGTCGGGAAGCGAAAATTCCTTGCAAATCGTATTTTTTGTGCACCGGCACTGCCCTCTCAACCACCACTGCAACTCTAACGTCTGATACTCCAGCGACACCGCCGAATTGTTGCTCGAACTATTACTCAAATCGGCGGCGATCGACGTGAACAAGACCTTACAATTGGTCCTTCTCAAGTTGTTGAAGTCCATGAAATCTGAACCGCTGTACGCTTCTGAATAACAACTTATATGATCTCTCTTCGATTCACAACCCTGTAATTGGAACCGATTCTCCACCAAACTATATGGTAAGAAACAATCATTCGACGGTGAGGTACAGTTTTGCAAGAGAAAACCATTCCTCCAAGTCAGCGCATAATTGCCACCGATCACTTGCTCGAGATCTTCGACCGGACGGTTGCATTTCGCCGGAAGATTGACCAATATGTAATCTGCAGTCACATTATGAACATGAAATTCCCCAATTTTGATGTCTCCATTTTTACTGCAATTTAACTGGACTCCACAACCGGCGGTGAACCCAAACGGCGACGGAAGATAACGATTTACTTTCCTGCCTCCGCAGTATTGAATACACTGCGTTGAATTATCCCCTTCACTAGGTGAAACGATGAAGAACGAAAATACAAGTAGGAAAACTGTTGGTCGAATTATCATCATCATCAACAAGTTGAAACAAGGTGAATCGAAGGACTAAATTGGAGGTGAATGAAGCAATCATGACCTTTCTGCAAGAGAAAAGAAAAGGAGAGGAGTGAAGAAAATACCAAGTAATTGCGAGGACAAGAATTTTAACTTGTGATAATTCATGGAGGAATTGAAGGGTGTAGTTGATATTGTTGAGAAGATCATGTTTTTCAATAAATGCTCTTAAATTACCAAGTCTTATACCGGTGGTCTGGTCTCGTCAGTAGAGAACTTGAAACTAAAATTTAGAAAAAAATTCATCAACACCTTCTTTAGTTAGACGTAAATTCAACGACTTCTCCTATCCATTCTGAATCTTCACTGGCACCCCTGTTGTTAGGTATTATCAAGTAACTGCTTTAATGGCTAGGGTTAATTTACAAAAATAACCTTGAGTCTTTTATACATATTATGTATGTATACATATTTAACCTATACTATTAACGATGGTTATGTTTAGTTAACTCCACTTATTTATTAAACCTAACGTAACCCAGGTGTCTCTGTGCATTCCATGGTTAATGGTCTTATGCACAAACACAGACAGAAAGCGAGAGAGGGGGGGAAGAAAATTGCTGAAGGTTTGTAAGATCTTTGCGATTCCAAACATCGAATAATTTGAAGAATGAGCATCAAAGATTCTATGGTATGTACCGGATAAATTTGTGTTTTTTTATGTATTTTTGTATCTAGGGTTTTGTTCATCTTTTATGAATTTGGGGGGTTTGGAAGATCAGACATTTTAGTATTGCTTGTACAGTTTGAGGCTGTGGATTCTAATGAATCTTCAGAAGTTAACTGAAATAGTTGAGCCTGTGTCGGAGACAAACGGTGATGAGTCAGAGTCCAATCCAGGGGCAGAGCAGGATGAGGATGGTAGTGAAAGTAGTCAAAGCATGTTTAGTTATGAACAGCTGAAGGCTAAATCTGCTAGCCCAGTGACTGGAATTGATTTTAAACAAAGAGAGGTTTGTCACATTAAGATTGTTGTTAGATTGAAATGCTTTGTTTGGCTTTTAATTAAAATTTCAATTTTCACTGACTGATTTTTCAGGCTTATCTCTCTGATGAGGAATTCCTGGCTGTACTGGGGATGACAAAAGAAGCATTCTATAAGTTGCCAAAATGGAAACAAGATGTCCACAAGAAGAAAGTTGATCTCTTCTAGAAACTGAATTTGCCAATATTTGGTCAGTAAGTATCTCGGTTTGTGACTATTGGAGTTCTTTTTTCTTTTTTGTCATTTATTTGTTGAAGGGTGTATATGTATTGCGTTGGTACTCAATTTCAATATAAAGAAATTCAGATGATGTTTTTTCATTCAAATGCTTTGAAGCTATAATATTAGATGCATAATACCCATCCGATGTCCCTAAACTTTGTCATTCCCCTTCAGAGTGACAATTTCAGTCAAAATGTTTGTTGCACGGTTTGAATTGGTCATTGTTGCCTACATGTTGATGATAGCTAATCAATTTTCACCCTTTGTTTAAGGTTTGGTAGTTTTTGTTTGCTGTAATGGTATATGTCGATGATAGCTAATCAATAACTTTGCACCTTTTGCTGGAAACCATAGCCTTTCTGTGAAAATAGCTTCTGTAACTCTTGGAATGTGACACCCGCGAACTTGCACTTTCTTTCAAGCACTTCCAAGTTTATCTCCAAGATTGTGGTGATTAAATTTATAAATTTTTTAGGCTAATTAATAATTTTTTTTGGCTAAATTGTAATTAAATGGAGTTAAATTACAACAAAAGTGTGAGAATGGATCGTAATATTAGACGACTGGTAGTAGACTATAAGGATCAATCTCACACAAGCTTATCCGTAAGATTGTGGTACTAAATAAAATTTGTAAATTTTAGATCAATGGTAAAGTAGCAATCAATCATAAAATATTAAATCAATAATAAAGCATAAGGATCAATATCACACAAACTCATTTTTAAATATAATCCAAAAAAAAATATTTTTGGGTATTGATATCTTATAAAATTAGGTTTTTCACTTCTCTCATAAGTACATCTTGGGTAGGTTGGTTAAATCGAGAGGTCAGCTGGACTCAACAAACACTCGACCAGGGTTGGGTGTGAGTAGAAATTTTGCATCTTGATTCACACGTTAAAGAGTCATATTTTTGAAACAAAAATCATTGACAAATTTTTATTAGAATAATGAAAGGGTTATTTATAAAATGTTCCCTTCAAGTTTAGATCACATTCAATCAACTCCCTTTGATTTTAATTTCAATAATTTACCTTCTCAAAGTTTGAATATTTGTAAATTAAGTCAAGCCATTAATTTTGATAGAGAAAAATTATAGAAAAAATTGATTTGCAAATTACATGATCTCAAATTCTACGAAGAGACAAGATCACCATTCACTTCATTTTGTCTTGAGATGAAAAATGGGGAGTTTTTTTACATAAGAAAAAATTTAGTTTTTAAGATAAATCTAAGATTTCTCTTTTCAGTCAATCTGAGATCATGTGACATAATTTTCATCAATTTTTATTGTCGAAACTAACAAGTTGACTTAATTGAAAAATGTACAAACTTTGAGGTGGTAATTTGTTGAGATTCAAACTAGAGGGAGTTGATTACAACTTGATCCAAACTTGAGGGGATATTTGTAATTAATCCATAATGAAAAACAACTAGACAATGTAGAAATGGTATAGGGTTTTTTTTACCTATTTTGTGCAATGAGTTTTTGTTTAGTTGCTCAACTTATTTATGCATATTTATTTTAATTACTAGTCGTGCTTCTTGATATAAATTACTAATTTGATCATATAAATTGTGTTTATATAAGTCAATGTTGTTCAAGATCACGTCTTTAGAGAAAATTATCATTTTTAATAAAAAAAAAAGGTGGATCGTCATTAATTGACAATTTGACGGGTTATAGAGTAATTGACAATATAGAATGTTATATCTGCTAGTTTACACTATCTTTCGAAGACTTTCAAGATTATTTATACGATTGTGGTACTAAAATTTATAAAAAAAAATGGTAGCGTATCATCAATTTTAACTTTTATGCCTATTTTTATCACTTGTTTGTTTTTATCTCTTTTATTGTAAGTATTTTTAAAAAAATAATAATTCAGAAAAATTATAAAAAATATTTATTAAAATATTAAAACTTGGAGGTACGAAATTAATTAGAATAAAATATGTGAATGGTGGAGCATTAAATTATCCAAGTAATTGATGTGAGGAAGTTGATGTATATATAAAAAAGCATAATTCTAAGGTTCAGTATTTTTAAATAGGAGAAAAATGAGTCAACTAAAGGTGTTTGGAGGTAATGGCCAAGTGACTGAAGCAATGAAATGATGATGTGGCCAAACTTTTCTAAAAGGCATATTAATTATTGTATGCTTTAATGTGGAAATTTTGCATAATGTGCAACACGCTGAAGGGTGTGTAGTTATCCATGTGAAATCAATATTTCATAAGTATAGCTGCCAAATGAAATGATCTCTGCAATTAGAGTCAATAATCACTTATAGGCATAATGAAAACTTGATCGAATGGTAAAAGCCATATCCTTATCATCTTTAACTCAGAAGGAAGGTTTGCAAAAAATTATAGACAAATCAGTACACAATTACATAAAAAGGAAAACTTTATTTTCCTTCAAGGCACCAAGTTCAGGAAAAAATAACAAATCTTACACAATAATACAAGTAATAAACAATAAATTGCAGGTACAATACTCACGTGTCGTAGGTTCCACCTGGCCTATTCCATTTTACAGATATAACATTCATGCCATATCCAAACCCCCCCCCCCTTCTATTTTATTTTGTACTGTCAATGTGTTTAGGTCAGTTTATACATACTTCGACCAATTCATTTCTTGATCCGGTCAAAAATAGATCATTCATGATCGAACTAGAAAATTCATGAGTAATAAAACATCTAAGATTACAACGCGTTTTTATTACTATTTGTACTACTCCTTAGGGATCGTTTGATTGTCATATTAGTAAAATAGGAATAAGAATTATATTAGATAATACAGTCTAATTCCGTATATATGGACAAAATAGATGATTATATAGAGTACTAAAATATTACACATTTTAATCATGTCAATAAACAGTGTCGTATTGGATTGATATCACATTAAATTTATTTAATTTATATTTGATATATTTATAAGTATGTATAGATGAATTTGTGTAGGTTTTTTTCGTGTGTTTATTCATTTATTTAATAAATTTATGTTGTGTTTGGTCAAATTCACATTTACTTATTGATTTAACGAGTTTAACAATTCATATAATTTATATCTTGTACCCTATTTACAGTCATAGAAAGAATGAGAAAAAAAAAAGTGGATAGGAGACGACACAACTAATAGAAAAACTTGATTAGTGGTCAAAAAGATT
>CM042188.1:38009022-38029510 GCA_023539305.1 Ilex asprella | reverse complement strand
GCAATAGAATTCCCTCATTGACGAACTAATCCCAAACCAATCACCTTGTAAGCGCACAATTCATAAACAAAGGGGCTACAACGTCCAATTGAACTGGAAAGAAAAAGGATGGAAGTTTAAAACCCTAATTCACAAGAATGGCATGAGCCAACGTACTCTATCTCATTCTAAAACCAAAACAGATGATAAACAGTGAAGCAGAACGTTAAGAAAATGTGCAATTGACACCACCTCTCCGTAGAAATTAAACCAAAAGCAGCCCAAATTACAAAGCCTAATCTTTGAACAAGACATATACGTAAACACACGCACATACATGTACTATGTGTGACTCACCGTCATCACCGGAGTTGGAAAGAGGAAGAGCGGTGGTGGACTGTGATTTGGAGAAGAAAGAGTGTAAGATCTTGGTGGCGCTATCCGATATTAGCCGGTAAGCGGGATCAACGAGCTTCGAAAACCAACTACCATTGCTGCGTTGGGTGGCGGACTGATTTGACGGAGGACGGTCGTAAGGAGTAGCCGGAGGCTTCTTAGTCGGCCCTTTCCTCAACTTCCCTCCGGCGCCTCTCTCTTCATCCCTCTCTCCAGCGTACAGCAACGATGACGACAATGATAACCGCGTCGCTTTTTCCGTATCCATCTCTCCCTCTCTTCAACCTGTGAAGCGCTTTATGGTTCCTTCTCTCACTTTATCAGTTATGGCGGAAGCAAAACACTCGCACTCACTTTTCTCTGTCCGGCGTTTGTTTTCCTAGAAAATCAAAAGAAACTGTTTTATTGGTGGCATGACCCCTCCAATTTCCATCGGTAGAACTGATAAAGTTGAATCTCTCGTTAATACTCTATAACCTATTTTTGATCGAATCAGAGTAGAGATTAATTAAAATACGTGTAAATTAGGCAAATTATCCCTTGAATATCCTAGTCTAGTCTTGACTTAGAGACTTGTCTTTAATCAAATTAGGGAGAGAATTGCATAAGTTAGTCCGGGCATCTTTGAGAATTAAACAAAAAATAAAAAAAATCATTTGTATAGTGATATTTGATAAAATTAAAAATTGAATATTGAATTTTAAGTGTTGAATGCAAAATTTTTAATTTGCATACTATTTAGTACTCACTAAATTTAAGTGCTGAATTGAACTAAACTGTTTGATAATTACACAAAGTTGATGTTTAAAAATACATAAATTTTCAATTTTATCCTTTAATTTAAAAATGTTAATAAAATATACATTTAATAAATAAAAAATCATGATACATCACTATAAATAATTCATAACATAAATTATAATCATTAATCATTATTTGAAGTTACTTTATCGCAAGTTCACAACAGTTGCTTCCACAATTCCTATAGTACAATTTTGAGGAGCACTAAGGTGTTGGATTTCACTTATCAAAGAAAAAAAAAGGTGTTGGGTTTCAGACTACACCATTCCCATGTTCTGTTCCCACCCATATACTCGGCCGATCAAAAGAAATTTCTGAGTGATACTTCTTCGCAACCTTCGACCACATGCTCTGCACGGCTACCACCGCTAAACTCACTAGATATTTGACTCAGCAGCTTGTTAACACCATTACCCAAAGCATTCGATCTCTCTGTCTCTCTGAAATTCCACTAGTTATACCTTCAAACCTAAATTCGATCAATTCACATACCTGATTATTTCAGAAATTCTCTCTGATACACCTCCTCTATCTTTCAATTTTAGAAAATACTCAACTTGTTGCAAAAAAAAGACGCCATGGCTATAAAGGTTTAGAGAGAGAGAGAGATAAAGCTCGATGTATATGACTCAATTGGAGGGCAAAATAGTCTTACAACAAATATTATAAAATGCTTTATCACTTAACGTATTGAGTGATAAGCGTTAAGTAGGTGTCTGCTGACTTAAAATTTTGATGCTATTTTAAGATAAACTTAATCAGTTAAGTACGCATAGCAGAATTATCAAATACCCTTAATCCAATAAGGGCCGAAGGTCTTCAATTTTAAGCGCTTAATCATGTTATCAAATAGGGTTTTTACTAGTAACATTATATCACTATTATCACGTGTTATTAGTATTTTATAATAAAATTATAATTATATTTTTAGATTAATATGATAGTTACTAAATTAAATAAAAATTTTAACTCATTATTAACTAGTGATACCGAGGGATAATAATGTCGTAATATCATATTAAATTTAATAGTTTCTCACATAGACAATAGATGTCATGACTATTAGAAGCATATAGAAAACTAATAGTATGATTGATACTAAATTTCAATATTTGTTGAAATTTATTGTCAATCTAATATCATTAATGAGTTAGATAAGGAAAATAAGATCATATAGTATTACTTTTTTTAAAGTATTGAAGGAACGTATTTTTTTTTTAGGTTCTTAATTTTTTGAAGCATTCTTAGATCAGTAATGTTAGACCGAATAAAAATTAAAATTAAATAACATGATACTACAATAATAATATGTTTTGTCTCACTTTTATTTTTATTTAATATTAAACATTACTTATCATGTCAGTGATCACGTCATTTGAATTTCATTGTTTATCTCCTTTTTGTAGTGAGAGTAACATCGTTCTTCTTGAATTAGGTAGCAATAGAAGTTGATCTTCAGGGGAACCGATAAAACCATATCAAGCTGGGTTGTTGACACTATTTTGGGTAAAAATTATGATATTTTATTTTTTTATCTAATATTTTATGGAAGAGATTTTTATTGGTCTATTATATTCTATCAAATGTACTATTCTTATCTGAATTTCATTCGAAACATTCAAATAAAAAGTCGGATAAGGAATCAGCACAATATTTTTTAGTTGGGGTTCAACAATGAGTGAGGTGGGTGCGGGCGTAGGGTT
Organism: Ilex asprella; assembly: GCA_023539305.1. Classification (NCBI taxonomy): domain Eukaryota; kingdom Viridiplantae; phylum Streptophyta; class Magnoliopsida; order Aquifoliales; family Aquifoliaceae; genus Ilex; species Ilex asprella. The sequence continues at coordinate 38,026,631 of CM042188.1, read as the reverse complement.
TGGCCAGTGGAGGGGGAAACTCAGTTGGCCTTGAATCAAGGTATTTCGGAAGAACATGTTGTTCCACCTCGATATCATCAAGAATTCTCTTCTTAATATTTATAAAATTTATGAGTTAATTGGTGAAAATCTATGAAACACGGATACGGATACGGCGATACGGCAAAACTTAAAAAAACAGGATACGGATACGGCTAAGATACGTCCATAAAATATTTAATATTTTATCTTTGATTGAAATATTTTTTGTCTAAGTATAATATTTTAAACTTAAAAGGTTTAAGTATTATATACCTACAAGCTTTAGGAGGTCTAAGTGTAATTTATTAACCGATATATTTATGGCAAGGGTCTAAGTGTTACGCGTGTACAAACTTCAGGGGGTCTGAGTGATTAAGTGACAAACTTTAGAGGGTCTGGGTGTAATTCTCCCTAAAAGAAATTAGGGTTATATACTTTTATAATATATATATATAAGGGTCCAAACATATTTGCTCTTGTATCCTTATATTTTTAAAAAAATTCAAGTAATACCCCGCCGTATCCTAAGCGTATCCCATCCGTATCCGGCCGTATCCGAACGTATCCAAAAATTAAATTTTTTTTATTTTATTTTAGGATACTTCTCAGCCGTATCCGATACGTATCCAGCCGTATCGGAGGCGTATCGGTATCCGATACGAATCCGATATCAATACTTTGACCCTTTCAAAGTATCCGTGCTTCATAGATGAAAATACACTTTCACATAAGATGTGAGAGCAAAGGAAAGTACTCAGAAATCACTCCGATAAGTCCTCATTGGTGGATTCATGATACTCATAACGGTGTCCGTTACTCTTCTCGAAAATAAATAAAACTAGATTAACATAGTGGTCAACTACTGACTCCCAGTATAGACTCCAAGACTCAAACCTTTAATTTTTGGATGAAAAGTTCAGTCAAATATTTCACTAAACTACCCCCAATTGGTGGTCATATACTTAACTCCTTTAAAACACATCCAAAAAAACACCACCCACCGTATTTGTAGGTGAGAGACATTCTTATTAACGTTGTAAAACTAAGGAGAAAGACCCCTCCAAGGCTCCAACCTATGTTGGATAATTGGATCACATCTTTGCCGCAGTATTAGAAATTTGCCCAGATAGACTCTAATTGGCCATAGTTGCCTCTTTGCCACATCCATAAAGATTTTCGTAAAATATAACGTAGGAAGTTTAAAAAAAAAATTGACATTTGTGAAGAGAATTTAAATTGCGTCTCAGTCATGTCATTCAAACAATTGTTGACTAAAGAGCGGGGGTGTGGGGTGGGGTTGTTTTTGAGGGGGAATTAGGGGCGGTGCTCGGTTGCCGGAGGGGTTAGGGACCACAGCTACTAAAATTTATGGGAAAATTACTAAAAACAAATCTTCCATTATTTTTACTAATAAATTCTTTTAGGATTGTAAGACTAGGGAAAGATTTGAATAGAGATCTGTTCACCCTCTGATTTATGTTGGACTCTGTCCCAAGATTGAAATTTTGTGGACATTGTTGGGCTAATTTTTAAATCCTCAAAAGAATCACCCCCTGTAGGCCCCCACACGAAACAGAGTCCACACACACCTTACACATATATTCAGTGGGCTACACCCTACACCCTAGCCACCACCATTCCAATACCTAACCAAACCCCCCCAAAAGTGGGCTGTGTGGTCAGCCCCTTTTTCAATTGGTACTTTCATTGAGTCTGTTTCGGCTGAGCCACCCCCATGAGTCATATGGCTCTACAGAACACCCACCCCACCAGGCCACCACCCACCCATCCACACACACACAGACACACGCATAAAATTCAAACCAAAGTAAATAAATGGACCTGAAAGTCCATATCCAAAACGTTTTAATTTTTATCCTCCCCCCCAAAACTTATCACTTTAGCAGTCCCAACAACCCCAAAAGAAAAGGTCCAATTAGATTTCTCGGGTTCAAGCCCAATTCTCTCTCTCTCTCCTCCTCTCCTTTCTTTCTCTCTCCTCTGTGAAACCCTAGATCTCAGTTGCAGAGAGCTGAAAATCGTGCTTTAAGCTTCAGATTTACACAAAATTTGGTCGTTTCTTCACCTGGGTCTCCCTGGGATTCACTTTTCTGGTTCTGGGTCTCCCTCAGAATCACCGTTTGTATCGGTACAAACTCCAACTTTGACTTTTTTTTTCTTCATAAAGCTTGAGTCTATTTCTGTTGTTTTATCTTTAGATTTAATGTTTATGTCGGGTTTCATGGTTGATTTGTGAAGATCACTTGGTCTTTCTATTTTGTAGATTTATATGTCGGGTTGATCTTGAAATGAAGTCTTCTTTTTTTTTTTCTGTATTTTTTTTAAATTTTTCTGGGCTTGTGTGCTGATTTACTGAAAGCCCAAAATTAGATTAATGTTGTGTTGATCTTGTTGTATTCAAGATGGTTTTGTTTGTTTGTTTGTTTGTTGATCATGGTCATCTGGTTTTTTTCTGTTCTGGAGTATGTACAGAATTGTGAATTTTTTTTTCTATTGATGGTATTCTTTGACGTTTGAATTTGTCTGGGCTTACGTTTTTTGATTTGTTTGAAGCCCATGAAGGAGGTTTAGATCTGCTTTTTTTTCTTTGTCAGCAAATGTTGTTAGTTAGCCCATTGATGGATAAAATGACCATGTTGCCTCTAAGTCTAACCCCTGACTTAGCTTTGGCAGGTTTAATTGCGGGCCATTGACAGCGGCCACGTTGCCTTATTTACTGTTGGGTTGCTGGTATTGGAAAAAAAAATTTGGATGACCAAAAAAAAAAAGGAATTTTTTTTTTTTTTTGATACAAAGTTACTAATTTTGTAGGTCAAGTTACATCATACTTGCTTGAGGTAATTTATGATCGATCATAAAATATTAGTATTGGAGGTGGCAAATGAGTGGGTTGGGTTGGGTTGGGTGCAAAACAAATTCAATTCATTTTCAATCACTTAATAAACGGGTTATAATGGGTTGAATTATAACGGGTTGTGTTAAACTTATCAACTCGTAAAATAATTAAAAATCTTAATATGAACATATTACTAATACACAAAAAATACACACACCAATACACCAAAATATACATTAATACACTAAAAATACGCACACATATACTAACACAAAAAAAATAAAACACATTTTATTACTTGGATCATGAGTCGGGCTATGGGTCGGAGTCACAAGGGCAGAACCAAGAATGAGGATGAGGGGGGACAAAATATACCTACAAATTCACTAGTTGATACAGAAAAAAATTAGTGCAAGAATGACAAAATAGATTAAGATTCGAGACAGTAATACAATCATGTATTATAGTGAAATACAGTATTCTTTAAAATTCCAAAAAAAAAAAATTATAAGTGATTAATTGTAACCTAGATTTCTCATTAATTTTCGACCAATTCGTATAATCACAAAGTGTAATAAAATTATTCTTTATATAGTTGCAAAATGTAGTTAAAATCATTCTCAATCTTATCAAGAAATTACATATTTGACATAGCATAAAATGTTTTTGGCTTATAACATGTAGCTTTTGCATCCAATCATGTTTTATTAGGTATAGAGTCTATAGACTACAAACAAATCGAAAAATAACAAATGATAGTTACAGAATTATTTTTAAAAGATAGGAAGCATTGTATTAAATAAAATAGAAATATTATATTTTTTCCGATATATATAAATAGATCACGATCTTTAGATCTAATTAACTCAATCTAAAAGTAAAACATTTGTTTTAGGGGGCTAATGAACCCCTAATTTGTTGGGAAAAAAAAGGAGACTAGTTCTATTATGTAAATTTTAAAATTTAGGGGGTGACAAATCTAGTACATTGAATAATATATTATGGGGTCCCATCAAAAGTGATCCAAAAGTACCCACCCTAGTCCCAATGTAGCTGCGCCCATGGTGAGTCGGGTCATGGGTATGGTTAGGTGTATTAGTGTGTGTGCGCTTTTGGTGTACTAGTGTGTGTGTATTTTTTGTTATATTAGTATATTTATTTAATTTTATTACTTGTTTTATTTAATAGAAAGATAAATACTTAACCCAATAGTTACCTATTTGTAATCAATCTTAATCCGCTTAATTGAAATACATTATATTAATCAATCCATTTGGAACCTGCATTAATTAATCTAGGTACCCAACCTATTTATTTATGAAAAATGCTATTTGAACCTAATTTGAGGATCTAATTTAAGGACCTAATGATATGTACAACCATTGGATTGGTTATGGGTTCCATCTAACATTGGAACTCACAACTAATCCAATGGTTGCATTGAAGCCACATGATTATGTCCCCAAATTAGGTCATTAAATAAGATTCCTATAACATTGCTCTTTATTTATAGTGGGTTAATTGGAATGATTTAAGATTATCACCCCTAATTGCGATTGATCATGAATACTCCTTATCAGTTATAACTTCACTTAAAAAAAAATTAACTTTTAAAAGTTGTAACTTCAATGATCGATCATTACATTTTAGGATCAATCATACTTTTTGCAGTGTAACATATATCTTAAAAAGCTACAACTTCATCTTAAAAAATTATATATTTGGATAGATTTCGGTACTCTGGTCTTTCCCATAAAATAAACCCTCTTGGTGTTTCGATGTGGGTTGAGGTCCCTTTTTGGATTTAAGCTACAACTTCATCTTAAAAAATTATATATTTGGATAGATTTCAGTACTCTGGTCTTTCCCATAAAATAAACCCTCTTGGTGTTTCGATGTGGGTTGAGGTCCCTTTTTGGATTTAGTGTGGGCATGGATAGGGGTGCCTTTGTGTCTTTGTAAAATTCTGAGGAAGAGACCATAGGACCCAAGGTTTATTTTTCCGCATTGGATTCAATCGGGTAAAATTGCAACTTTATCAAGTGAAATTACAATAAACAGGATAAATTGGAATCCTATTCTAACTAATGATTCTTGTGGTTCCGTAAGTTGCAGCTACATGAGTCAGGGAACAGGGAGCTTTCTCCCCGACTCTTTGGTCTAAAGAACGCTGGTTTTAAGAAACTAGGTGGATCATGGGTAGGAAGAAGTGTATTCTCATGAATTGCTTCATTAATATACCTCCTAGTTATTGGTCCTTTTGCTGCTTCTTTAGAATTGTAGATAATTGATTCCACGTCTTAAATTGTTTCTGTTATAGCTTTTAACTCATGTATTCGCTGCTGCTTCATCAACCATGAATTCTTATGTGCTTTATTTGCTATAAAACTTCATTCTTGTCTTTTTTCTTTTAAAGTTTTTAGTTTCATCATTGCTGTAAAGTGGGGAAAGGGAATTCAAAATGGAACCTTTAGGTACTTATATTTTTACAGTTCACCAACTACTCCTGAGATACCTTTATATTTATCTCTGGAATGATTTTCAAAATTATATGTATTCCTGTAGGATTTGCCTTTTCACTGTAAATGTAGGTGTTGCATATAGATGTAGTTGTCAATTTCAGTGACGTGCATCTTGAACCTACTCAAAGCACATCGTGCCAATCTGTTTCCATTCAGTAGGCTGGTTAAATCCGCCTCTTCGTGTCTCATATTATTTATACTCCACTTCCAATGGCGTTTGTAAGTTTCGAGTATTTGAGTTTGTATGCGTGTCAATATATACACACGCATACTTTTCATCCTGTTTATTTGGATATCTTTATGTGCTATTGAACTGCAATTCCATGTGTAAGCTGCGCTGGTAATCCACCATTTGCCAAATGGTTGGGTGTGATCCACTTAATCTCAGTGTCATTAATTTCACCTCTCTGTGTTCATTTTCGCGGTTTCATGTGGTCTCTAGTTAAACATTGCTGTTGCAGAAGGAGGCTTGTCTTATTTTCTGTGTTGGTTTTGTTACCTTGCTTCTGATAGATCTACTGCTACTTTTTGGCTTATCATATTTTCTGTATCTGTTTTTGTTTTCTTGCTACTTAAAGATCTACTGCTATTTTTCTTGGTTTCATGTTGAACAAATGTTCTTCAGAGTTGATTGGTTTTATATTGCACCATTTCTGTGCCTTTTCTAATCATTGAATAAGTTTTGTCAGTACAGTGTCTTTATGTAGGATTATTTCATTTTCTAGATTTCCCTTCAAAAGTAGCTTTGCTGCTGACAGAGGCATTGCTCCACTGGAGTCAAGATGGAAACTGCTGTTGAGAACAATGAGCTGGTCCTTGTAGAACCGCAGCCTAACGATTTAGAAATACCAACCAATAATTCAGAAATGCAACCCAATAAGCGGAGGAAAAAGAAGTCCATAGTATGGGAACACTTCACTATTGAACACGTTGGATCTGGATGTAGAAGGGCATGCTGTAAACAATGCAAGCAATCTTTTGCATACAGTACGGGGTCAAAAGTTGCTGGCACAAGTCATCTCAAACGCCATATTGCAAAGGGAACCTGCCCAGTGGTCCTACGTAATCAGGAGAAGAATCAAGTAACCCCTTATAGTGCACCTTCAAAGATGGGTGGAATTGGGGATACGCCAAAACGACGTTACAGAACTGCTAGCATACCTTTCATTGCATTTGATCCAGACCGTTGCCGCCATGAGATTGCTAGGATGATCATTATGCATGACTACCCACTTCATATGGTTGAACACCCTGGCTTTGTTGCTTTTGTCCAGAACCTTCAGCCCCGGTTTGATATGGTGAGCTTCAACACTGTCCAAGGGGATTGTGTGGCAACTTACCTTGGGGAAAAGCAAAGCCTTCAGAAGGTGATTGAAGGGATGCTTGGGCGTGTTTGCCTTACACTGGACTTGTGGACTTCATGCCAGACTGTGGGTTACGTGTTTCTAACTGGTTACTTTATCGATAGTGACTGGAAGATGCAGAGGAAGCTTCTCAATGTCGTGATGGAACCATATCCTGATTCAGACACTGCTTTCAGCCATGCTGTTGCTGCTTGCCTTTCTGATTGGAGTGTGGAGGGCAAGTTATTTTCTGTCACCATAAACCAACCTCTGAGTGAAGCTGGGATTGATAATCTCAGGGCTTTACTTTCTGTGAAGAACCCCCTAATGCTCAATGGTCAATTGTTGGTTGGGGATTGCCTTGCTCGAACTTTAAGTAGCATTGTCCAAGATGCATTAAGGGCTGCGCACGATACTGTCAAGAAAGTCAGAGATGTTGTGAAATATGTGAAAACTTCAGAAGCCCATGAGGAAAAATTTCTTGAGCTCAAGCAGCAACTTCAAGTCCCTAGCACAAAGAGCCTAGATCTTGATGACCAGACTCGATGGAACACATCATATGAAATGTTGCTAGCTGCTTTTGAGTTAAAGGAAGTCTTTCCTTGCTTGGATACTTCTGATCCTGATTACAAGGAACCACCATCTGCGGAAGAATGGAAGCAGGTTGAGACTCTATTGACGTACTTAAAACTCCTCTTTGATACCACCAATCTCCTAACCTCAGCAACTATCCCAACTACCAACACGTACTTTCACGAAGCATGGAAGATTCAGTTGGAGCTAGCACGGGCTTCCACAAGTGAAGATCCCTTCGTCAGCAACCTTACCAAATCAATGCAAGAGAAATTTGACAAATACTGGAAGAGCTCTTGCCTAATTTTGGCAATTGCAGTTGTTATGGATCCCCGGTTCAAGATGAAGCTTGTTGAATTCAGTTTCTCCAAAATCTATGGTGAAGATGCTGCCACGTATGTGAAGATTGTTGATGAAGGAATTCATGAGCTCTTTCATGAATACGTGGCACTACCTCTGCCTCTAACGCCTGCTTATGTGGAAGAAGCTAACGGGGGAACTGTCAAGCCAGAGGATCCCCAAGGAAACCTTCTTCCAAGCAATGGACTCGGACTTACAGATTTTGATGTCTATATCATGGAAACTACCAGCCAGCAATCGAAGTCTGAGTTGGATCAGTATCTGGAGGAGTCTCTGTTGCCTCGGGTTCATGAGTTTGATGTAGTAGGTTGGTGGAAGCTAAACAGGCTGAAGTACCCAACTCTCTCAAAGATGGCACGTGATATTTTGTCAGTTCCCATATCAACTGTTGGACCTGATTCGGTATTTGATACCATGCATAAAGAGATGGATCGTTACAGATGTTCCTTGAGACCTGAGACAGTGGAGGCCCTTATATGTGCAAAGGATTGGCTTCAGAGTGAAGCGATGGACACTTCTACTGCCCTCGTAAAAATGGAAGTCCCTATTTAGGTTTCGTTTTTGTCATGTTGTGTCTGTCTACCAGGGTAGGAAGGAATTTCGTTCTCTTATAGACTCCATTTCGTGCTTCTACTCTATTCTGACTTTGAAGGATGGAACCTCATTGTACCATAACTTGGGATCATTAGACGCTTGGACATTAGTAGTTAAGTTCTACATCTTCGTCTTTGTTGTGTTTTTCTTACTGTTCTGTTAACCAGTCATGAAAATACATAATTTGAGTACCTAATTAGCGGTAAGCAAAGAACTGAGCTGGTTCTACTTTTCTTAACAGAAAAAACAGAAATTTATTTCTGAATTTCTAAAAACTTCTCCATCGACTACAATGGAAAGCCATCAGGCCAAAAGTAATACAAAGAGCAAAGAGAAAATACATCATCCCTTCCATACAAGCCCAAGCCATCACATATTCCCCCACCATGCTCTTCACTCTGGCCTAATAATAATAAGTAAATTACAATTCCACCTCAACAATGTGAACTTTCTGATCCTCCGCGGGCATACGATCCAAGTTCAAGGTCACCAATCCGGACTCTGAATCATATGCAAAGTCGGTCACAGCTGATCCCACCATGCACTTCCTTGGCTTAGCCGATGAGTAAGCACCAAAACGGCCACACCCTTTAACCTCCATTGAAACTATTGACACTACTTCTGTGCTCAAGTTCTCAACCCTCTTGCTTGCAACACCATTGCCTTCCCCTTCATATCCATTTTCTAGTTCTGACAACAGGGCACCACCATGAACTTCATATCTAAGTGCCTCAATGGCTCCACCAGCATTGAACATGTCAATGAGCCCCAATGGTGCAAAGCTGAACCCAGGTGTCAAGACCTTGATTGGGGTAATGGTGAAAATGTCGTGCTCAAGGACCTTGAGGGACACAGGCATGGAAGCATTGTAAGGTAGAGTGACAACCTCACCACTCCGGTGACAGTAGACAGCACAGTCACCATTCCAGTTGGAGTCCATGGCAACTTCAGCAATGAGATGGACATCTCGGCCTCTAACATAGCCTGATATAGCTTCAGATTTAGTTTGGTGGAATGTGTTCTTTCTCTCAACGCTGTTCCATGCTGCACCTTGGCAGTTGTACACTCCAAGCACTCCGGTGTGCTTATTCATGTTCCAAATCTTCAACAGGCTAACACCAAACAAGATAATAGTAAGGAAGTGATTTAAGTGAAAACATCATATGAGAAATGTGTTCAGTCTCAGAATTGAAGGGCATACATATTTTCTAATCAAAACTGACTTTTACGATAAATTTCAACATCCAAGCCTCTGTAGAAGACTATGAGTTTGCCCAAAATATGTAGAACATGTGAAGCAAATATTATACTACAATTTTTGTCCAGACTCCAAACTAGACACCTAGTTCCGTCTCCCAAACCCATAGGTATTTGGTCTAATGGTACTCACTTTGCCTTTCGAAGGTCAAGGACTCAAGGGTTCACAAGTCCCCTCCCCTCTCCCAAAAAAAAAAAAGTGCCCGCTCACAATCCAGTTGGAAATTCACTTGTATGGTAATGGTAGTGTGAAATTAAAATTACTCACCTAACACCATCACGAACAGGGTCGAAGAATAGGCAATCCTTGGTAGGCCGACCTGGCAAGCGTGCTCGGAGAATTGAACCGTCTGGCAGAACAAGCTTCTTTAGGAGATCAAAATTGTGCTTCCTTGGCGCATCACTGTTCAGAGACTCAACATTAGCGAATCCTGACAATCAATAAACAGGCATTGATCATTAGTAGGCCTGACAATCGTGTCGAGTGGAACGGGTTTGTATCAAAAAACACTCTATTCATATCCTATTCGTTTATATAAACGAGTTCAACTATCATATCCATAAACGAATCGTTTATGAGACGAGTTACCTGATAACTCGTGTGTCACCCGTTAAATAAGAGAATATATTAGATAATTTCAAGTTCACATGAAAAATCATTAACTCGCCACACATTACACATGATTGACCTATTTACTATAACAATAAATCATGACCGAACAAAACAATAAAGCTAAAAAATAAACATTAAATGATTACTAAATTTGAATGATTCTGAGAGATAAGAGGTATGAGATGAGATAAAGGCTGATAAACCTAACCTATTTTTAAAAAAATTATTGTACCACTCTTAACAGGTTAAACGGGTTGAAACGAGTTTATAGGTTAAACACGAAACCGGTTCGTTTATTTCACGGGTCTGTCGAGTTAATCCGTTAATCACCCGAACTCATTAGAACTACACCCAAACCCGCTAAATCCGTGTCGAGTTCGTGTCGATTTCACGAGTTGTGTCTAGAATTACCAGCCCTAATCAGGAGTACAATGTTAACATATATACGGTGATGGAATGGTAGGGTTTCTAACCTTAGGTAAAGGGGACCATCGCTGATCGCCCTAGCTGATCCATGGTACTCAGCCGCTGGATGGAGGGAGTGGAACATATCCCAATCAGGCTGCATAAATTCTCCAAGGAAGACACTATTGTATGCAACTGCGACTATGTGGATGGTGTATGACATGGGATAACGCGGATAGAAATCATCTGATGCTCTTCGTTGGAACTAAATTTACTCCTATAATACGTTGTGGGACTTTAGTTTTCGCCAGGATCTTTTGTAGATAGTTGTATGGTACTAAAAGGTAATGTTTTCTACAAAAATATGGAGTGACATATCTACGTATCTATTTATTGTACTAAAAAAAAAAAAAAGAATTCTTGCCCTGTTACAAATATTGAAATGTGCTTAGTTGTATCCAACTCATCATTTGGTATTGTTCGTTCGAGAATATTAGTTGAGGTGTACGTAAACTAGTTTTGACATTTTTTATTTTTTAAAAAATAAATAAATTATGGGCACACCATTTAGATTAGATCTATTAACAAATTAGATTTGAAGTAAAATTCGATCCAAGTTCAATCTGTCTAATCAAAATTATAAGATTCATATCTAACTATCAGATTGAGTATGAATTAAGGTTGATTTCCTCTGAATAATTCAATAAATTATATAAATTAACGATAATTCGTGTCTGAAGCCACTGTATAATTCAAAAAAATCGAACATTCATCATGGACACAAAAAAATTAAAGACTAAACATGAACGCGTACTAAATTGGAAACCTAAACTACAAACTTAACACGCCCACACTTTGTATACACGTTCAACAAAATATTATCTATATAAAAAAATTCGTGAAGACAATTTCAATAAAGAAATAGAGAAAATTAAATTTTAATAATCAAAGCCCCATAAATTTAAACTAAAAACACATGAAGTTCATATACTTGAAACTATATACCTAACTATAACTAATAGTAGTGCCCATAAATATTTCTTACCGGGGTTATGCAAACATGTGTCATTTGAAAAAATATGTGTCTAAAAACACTATATTATGGAAAACAAAAAAACATAAATATTTAATCAAAACAATTTTTATTTAATTTTTTAAAAAATTTGGACAAAATTTCCCCTACAAACATGACCCAAATAAAATATTACTCTGTATAAAGAATCTATAAAATGCTAATTACACCGTCCATCTTTTATAAAGTGCTAATTATTAAACAAATAAACTATTGACCCATCAAAAGATGGTTTATGAGTGGACTGCATGTATTTATTCATTTATTAGGTGTTTTATAACAAATAGACCTGCTTATTATTAAGCAACACATAAATACGACCCAAACCATTTATTGAATTCAATATCACCCAAATTTTACCAGAACATAATTATCAACCACCTCACCAACATAATATCAACAATAGAAGAATGTTCACCTTTATCCATATAAATTTGCATATAAAAATTTTCAACCCACAATTCCAAATGCATGAATTTAATTAACATCCATAGCAGCTCCATATAAAAACTACTATAACAAAAGTCCAAAAATCAAAGCAAAACTAAAACATATCAAGATAATTGGTTCAATTGATTTCAGATATTGGTAAAAATCATCAAACATTTAAAAGGAAAAAAAAAGTAATAGTTCAATTTGGCATCTGGAATTGCAAATAAACTATTATGGCAATTGAATTTCATATTTCACCGAAAATAACACAATTATGCTTGCTTATTCTAAAATACTCTAATTCATAAGTATTTCACATTTACAATAACACTTCCAAAAAAAAAAAAAATACTTCCAATCATTTCACAACCCTCTCTCCCACGCCACATAGGTCATTCGACTCCCATAATCTGTATCAGTTGGACAGTTAACATCAATAATAATAATTCCTCGAATAAAAAATAAAGAAGACATGACACCGCAGTAGTTTTTTCAACCATAGAAACGAAAATAATTAGGGCAGTGAAATGTTGGTATCAAACAACAAATACGTACAGTACAAAATACAAACTGCTTTAGAAAAGTATCAACAAATAGCAAATTATTTCACAATTAACATGATATCTAACACTAAAAAATAAAGTACTGACTACTGAAAATTGGTTCACAAAAATCAAGATTCTACATTTCAAAAAGATTTAATATCAACAAAGTAGCCCAATTATTTCACAGTCAATATGGTAACTAACACTAAAAAATCAAGTACTGACAGTTGAGAATTGGTTCACAAAAATCAAGATTTAACATTACAAAAGGATTAATGAAATCCTAAGTTTATCATCAAAATTAACCAGCCTTAAATAAAGTGGTTAACATTTTTCAAATACAAAATTCTGAGAAAATCTTAATCGGATTGTCTTAAGTAACTAAGACACACGTGTTTAAGAAGTTAACACAACTTGTTTGCTTACTTCAGCATTTTAAGCATATTCTCCATCGCAACTTGCACCACCTTTACCAATCAATTTTCTCTTTCTGTGTTGCCAAATAAATTGAAGGAAACACCATGAAGCTATAATTTTTGGGTTCAAGAAGACACATAAAGGTATCAAATGGAAGCTCCAATGAAATGCTACAACAACTAGGAACGCAAAATGGCATAATGAAGGACCTTAATTATCAAATCACACAAACCCAATCCCACAACACGTTGTCAACTAGATGGGAGGAGAAAGAGAAACCAAACCCCACACCACATTAAAAATCAATGGACCCTAATCACCACCCAATTCAAGATGACAAAAAATCAAACATGAAATAATTTTCATACTAAATTGTGCATACCCTTTGCAAACTGATCAGCAATCCTAATTATTATGCTAGCAATATCCAATAATCAACACACACGAGCAAAGGGGTAAATTTTTTACCAAGAGAGGGAGATATGGATAAGTCCCCAACGATTATCATCCCTTGTCTATTACGAATCCCAAAAACCACTAAGTGGTACCGCCACTTTTCCTTTGAACTAAAAAAGCTTTAGAATAAATTTTAACATAAAACAAAAAATTATTCCCTTAGGAAAAAAATAATAATTCACAAAAATAATTAATCATGAGTATGTAACAAAAATAGTAAGTCATTACCCTTCAGAAGAAAGCAAAACCCCTTGAAGCACCCTATATGAACAATAAAAATATTTAGAGCAGATCAACGAAGTCCAAATCAACGAAGCTAGGTCTTTTGATAAGAAGCTCAAATGAGAGTATGAAGGAAACAATAAATTATGACACATTCAAAAAATTGTGTGATTGTGAATATGTGAAGTATGAGTATGTGTTGCTTTAATATCCAACTATGTGTGATGCGTGTGTGAGTTGTTGGTGTAGGGGTGTGTGTGTGTGTGTTATTTACTGTTGTAGTATGTGTATTCCATGAGAGAGACTTGCAGAGGAAATCAAAGACAATGAGATAGCAGAGAGAAATAAGTGACTTTGGCTATGAGGGTGTGTGTGCTGTGAGAGATTTTGAGTGTGAGAGAGCTCAAAGAAGAGAAGGAAGGGGAGAGAAAAAGAGAGATCAACCTGCTTCACTGTGTTGGAGTCGCCAAATCACACCAGAGTTGACGTCGTTGATCGGAGAAAGACGAAGGAGAGAAATGGGAGAGGTGACAGTAGAGGTGTGATATGATAGAAATGGGTGGTATAAAATAATTTTAAGTAGTAATATTTTATCATCGGATCAATTTAGATTAATCACAACTATTGTCATGGTCCCATACAAAATATAGTTCAACAAATAATCCACCAAAATTACATCAAATAATAAACCAAATTCAACAATCAATCATCCATATCTCATTTGTATTAAAGAACACAAATGACGAAAAAAAATAACAATGAATCACATAATTTTAGTTGTGTAAAAGCACAAAGAGAGGGGGTGGGCTAGGGGAAGAACTTTAATCATTCACATATCCCACTTTATACCAATACTTCGAGAATGATTTTCAAAATCTTTGCAAAGAAATAGCTAGAGAAAAGCTATAGAAATTCAAGAGAGAGAGTAAACTTGGAAGAGATAGAGAAAATATAATATGTAGCCTTCTTGAAAGGAAAAGTAGTACTCTTACTCAAAGGAGTACAACTTTTATCCAGCAACACATGCACGTCACTCACAAAATTTATCCAAGCTCTATTTCATTATTTACTCACAATCAGGTCCAATAACCGCAAACGCATCTATCTAATTCACCAAACAATAGTTTATTTTCTAATTCCAAGTAAACTAACATAGGCAAAATTTCATCGCACCAATCAAGTAAAAAACTAATATTCCTATTAGTGACTTTCATGATCTTCCCAACAAATAGGTAATCAAGCATATTTCCTATTTGACCAAAAAAAACTTCACTATCCTTTCATCTGCTGTGACCTTTGATTTCACCGACTTCGTTGAAGCATCCCATGAGCTAGATCTGTAAACCTCTAAAAACCAAATTATACAAAACTCCTATTATGTAAAATGCAACCAAAAAAATTGCTAGAGATCGAACGCATAAAAAAAGCAACTAATAAGCTTGAAACATGAATTATTTGCTAGAGATCCAACCCAGTAAGGCGGTGACCTTCAATTTCATTGGCTTTGTTGAAGCATCCCATGAGCTAGATCCTTAAACCTCTAAAAACCAAATCATACAAAACTCCTATTATGTAAAACGCAACCAAAAAATTTGCTAGAGATCAAATGCATAAAAAATGCAACTAATAAGCTTGAAGCATGAATTATTTGCTAGAGATCCAACCATGTAAAAGGTGCAGCTTGAAGCATCAATTATTTGATAGTTGCACCAAAGTTCTGCGAGTAACTAATAAACTATAGATTCATAACACCCTATAGTTCTTGAAATGATTAGCTAATAGAGAAAATTATCATCTTAAAAAATTACCTCATGTCGGAAGAAAAACAATACTCTTCTTGAAAGGATGTTGATTCATCCCCCACCACATCGTCCCTGCTGCAAGTAGCCCCCGATTCACAAAAATCGGATGCAGGACAGGAAAAAAATGATTAGTGCCATTTTTTTAGAAATTTTAAAAAATTAGAAAGAAACATAAAGCAAGTCGGCCAAGTAGACCGAAGGCCTTACCATCTGAATCCGTCTAGAATGACCAAGCAGAATGAAGCACTTTCTAATCCAATACAAATGAAAAGGTGAAAAACAAAAAGGGTGTGTGTGTGCATGTGTGAAAAAACAGAGGTGTGCGTGTGTGTAGCTATGGTTTTTTTTATTAGGCGTCGTTGTGATTTCTAGAAGAGTACTACTGATGAAAACGAACATTGGGACATTTGATCAAACATCTTGTAGGCGCAAATGATAATGTTTGGTGAATCTGTCAATTGGCTATGGGGGTGGGTAGGGTAGATAAAGGAAAGAAGACAGAGGCCAAAAAAAAAAAAAGAGGGAGGGTAGGAGTTAAGAGAAAAGAAGAGATATGGAGACGAAGAGTACCTCGTTGGTGGCTCTGGTGGCGTCATCTTTGTTGAGGATCCTCTGCCTTAATCTAAGGCCATCCATATGTGCATCTATTGACCCTCAATTATTGGAGCTTGTTTAGCTAATTCTTTTCATTTATTTTGTAATCAACATATGAAAGCCTCTCACCACTCAAAAAGTGTGGTGGTTTTCAAACATTCTTATGGTATCAGAGCATACCTTGATTAGCATCCCACGATCCCCAATGGCCTCTGATTTTTCTCCCACCTTCCTTCCTTTCAACTCCATGATTCACATGGTTACCATCAAACTCTCCTCCTCCAACTATTTCTTATGGAAGTGCCAACTTCTTCCACTTCTCGAGAGCCAAGGTTTGCTGGGTAATGTGGACGGTACCCTTGTGCCGCCACCTCTATTTGATCCTCCTGCCTCTCAAACACAAAATACCAAACACTTGGAATGAAAAGCCATCGATCAATGCCTACTAAACTTTCTCATCTCCTCTCTCCCAGAGGATGCCATGGTCGAAGCCTTCAACCTCTCGACATCTCGTGACGTCTGAACCGCTCTAAAAAATACCTTCAACCACCGCTCCAAAGCAAATGAAATACGCCTTAAAGACGACCTCCAATTGATGAAGTGCGGCATCCATCTAGTCACTGCCTACACCCGTGCCTTCAAAGCCTTATGAGATCAACTTCATGCCATCGATCGCCCTGTTGATGGAACCAACAAAGTTCACTGGTTTCTTCGTGGCCTAGGACCCGATTTCTCTAGTTTCTTTACTGCACAAATGGCACAAACAACTCTCCCCTGCTTCCCGGATCTTGTGTCTAAGGCTGAGAGTTTTGAACTCTTTCATAAGTCTCTTGAGAGTCCGATGCCTTCAGCTGCAACGTTCACCGCTAACCATGGATTTTCTCAACGTGGGGGTGGCTCATCTTGCTCCAAACATGGCCGTGAAAATGGCCCTAACCACGAGTTCTCCAGTCACGGACAGAGTTGTGCCTAACCCACTCAAGGTCGTCATCCACCACGGTGCTAGAATTGTCGCTTGGAAGGCCATTATGTTGATCGGAACAGACAACTCTATGATCGGCACTAGCATGACCTCTCAGCGCACCTTGCAAAAGCCTTCAACGCTTCATGCTTTGTGTTTGGAAATGAAGCTTTGGATTGATTCTTGGACAAAGGGGCTTCGACCAATATGACTCCATATGTTTGAAAACATTCTTAATCTTAGGGACTGGCTGGTGATGGTTGGGGTGTGGCATCGGGAGAGATATGAGAGAGAAGAGGGTGTCCCCTCAATTCCCCTTCTCCACCGCCAATTGATCGATGTTTTTGTTGTGATCATGCAGTAATTATAATGAATGATTATGAAAACAAACAATCAAGAGAACAAGAGAATAATAACATATAGATTTACATGATTTGGCAATGTGCCTACATCTACGAGGAGCAAGCAACGATTTTATTCATTATTTCAAAATAGGGTTACATCTTAAGTATTTATATAACCCTAGTACGGATGTATTTACAAAAATACCCCTGTACCGTACT
>CM042188.1:37990379-38004284 GCA_023539305.1 Ilex asprella | reverse complement strand
ATTTGAAGACACAATTTAAATTAATAAATTAGTATTATAATAATATGTTGCACTTAGTATTATTAATTAGTAAATTAGTATTATAATAAAATTATATTATTAATTGGATAGTATTCTAATTTAAATAATTTTCGCCTCATGTTAAACATTTTTTCCCTCCAATTTAAATTTATTCTTATATAAATGAATATTAAAAGAATAAATATGTTAAATTAATCAATTATTTAGCTTATCTTTATAATAAATGGATTGTATTTGTATTTTTACATGTTTTCACGTGTTTCCATATTTTTTTTGCGTTTCCATTGCGTTTCGGAAACGCTTCCGTTTTTGAACTGACCGAAACGGTACTTCGAAACTATATTTCGATCCTTGCCACTATGTACTATTTTTTTTTCCCTGGGTGGCTACAAATAAAGTTAGGACCCATGTTCAAGGATGTGGCCGGGATGACCTATCTTTGGAGGGTAATATGGAGAATTATTTGAATATGGTTTATATAACCTATTTATACAAGGGGAAGGTGCTTGTAAGTGAAGAGAGTGAATAGAACGGTGGAGTGGCTTTTCTCTAGACCTAGGAATCACGGATACTTCTCAGGGGGTCGATGTGGCAGTGTCGGACACGGATACGCGTGGGACACGGTCAGACACGTGTCCGATACTTCCACAAGTATCCTGAACAGTGAAGAATGACGGATACGGCTCGGATACGGGGTTGATACGGAAGGATACGCCACAACCATGAATTTGAAATCAGGAAAAAAAAGGAGAGAGAATAAGATGATGTACCTGATCAGAGACACCCACAACGACAGCCACAAATCTCCTCCTCTTCGAGGAGGTATGTCGTCTTCATCTTCAAATCTCTCTTGCTCTAGCTCGCTAGCCGCCTGAGTCGTCGCCTGCTCGCTTGACGCCTGAGTTGTCGCTTGCTTGTCCTAGTGGCTGAATAGCGATAAAGGGTTCCCTTTTTCTTTTTATTTTTTGTTTGCTTGTCTTATTTATATTTCAATCCCCACTATTTTCTTTTCTTTTTTTTCTTTGCCCTAGTTGTTAAAATAATTTACAAATAACCTTTGAACTTCTTATATTTTATGTTAAATTACAATTATATCTTATTAGTTGTCACGCACTACCCAATTTGGTTTAGTCCACTGTCCATAACATATTAACCTACTAATCAAATTTAATATAAACCCATTTGTCAAATTATAAAATATTAATTAATTACTCAATTTAATTATTAATGTTATTATATATATAAAAATATATTATATTATTTTAATTAGCCATATCCTCGTTGTACCCATGTCCTATATTTTGGAATTTTGTCGTATCCCCGTGTCCGTATCGTATTGGATACGACACCCGTGTCCGTATCCGTGCTTCCTAGCTCTAGACATTCTACTACTCTACATGTAACTAAGGTGTAATTGAGGATAATCTAAGCGTTGCATAGTTACGATGTGTCATTTTGGTTTTGCCTTAATAAGGTGACCATGGAATTGATGGTGGGTCATGGTATACAGTAGCATATTGATTTTTGCAAGTTTAAGGGAGGTTGATAGATTTTTATTGATTGTAGGTTGTAGTATAACAGCAGGAGGCGTTTTGGTGGGTTGTTAGAGAAAGCTTGGTGGATTTCACTTGTTTGTGGGAGATCATTCTCTGCCTTTGCATGTAAGGAAAGTAATTTTTTTTATAGTCCTTAGTTTGTGCTATTACAGGATCATTGGAACTTTGTGGCCGACTGGAATATTGAAACTTTGTGGTTGGACCTTTTATTTTGTCAATTGGGTTATAAAATTAGTATATGAGCTTTATGGGATGTGTACAGGGTGTTTGATGAATTCCTTTTAAGGATGTGTACATAAATGCCGCTGATGCTGGTGATGATAGTTGTGAAAGAAATTTTGATATTCAGGAAGGTTGATGTTTCGATATACTGCCATTATATTTTTGGTTGTTTAATCCCATTAGAGATCCATAGTTTTGTAGTAAGAAGTTGGGTATTTAGAAAATTGGTCATTTTGAAGGCGGGCCTTGGCGCATTTGTATGCTTACCACATTGTGACTTAGGCATCACGGAAACCACATCTTTCATGCGGGGGTAAAACTCTATACATCTGACTCATCTCTAATCCTACGGTGGCGAGAGCCTCATATAGTGGGTTGCCCTTCTTAGGAACTTGTTCCTTCCATTATTTTCTAGCAGCTACTGTATTTGTTTATTTTCAAGTGTATTGTAGTATTATCAAAGTAGTAATAAACATAGCTAAATAAAGCTCTTTTTTTGACAAATAGCTGTTTATATAGTCTGCGTGTTTTCTCTAGTCCTTTATTTTCTCTAATTTTATCATGGACATATTTATTTGTTTTGCCATAATGACCATTTAATCTGTTTTCTATTCAGGTTATCTTATTTTGCATTTCCAGATTCATTTATTTACCATTTTGTATCAGTTCCACAGGGCACTAAGTTGATACCAAATGCCAGTGATGATGACAAAACCGCTTTAAATGTAAGTTTTGTTCTTTTTTATTTTTTTGCTGTCTATGACTTTCAAGGGCAATGGTACTACATATAAATCATAAATATATTTCCACATCTTGCGATAATGTTTTCCCAGGGGAATTTTTAGAATCTTTCATGCCTCTTAAACTGCATTTCTTAGTTAATGCATTATGTATACCATTAATCTTCATTGTGGGCATGTCATGGCACTATATCATATTATGGTAATAATAAATTTGTTTTTCTATGGTGGGTAAATCATGCCTTACTATGATTGTATTTTTATTATGGAACTTGTGTGTTAAAGTTGGTGCTTTTGTGCATGACACGATTATTCTAATATTTAAACTAAATTTTTTTGGCAATCATGTTCATGCAGCTTGCAATAGTTAGATCCCCTGGAGAACCGGGTCCTACCAAAGTTGATGATAGATTCAAGGGCAAAGCAGAATGTAATAAGCTGGAACAAGATAAAACAAATAACCTGTCTGATGATTATGAGTTTTCTAAAATTGAGCAGCTCGTGAAAGGGAATAGATTTTCAAGGTATTGTCTTACTTTCTTGGATATCTAGTCATAATTGATTCATATCACTAGGCAGGTGTTCTTACAGTATAATTTTGATTATTATGATGTAATATCTTGCTTTTGATCCATATAGGTGTCCTTCTAATAATTTGATAGTTGTTAGAGAGATATTGTTTGTTTCTTGTTGGAGATATGCACTAAAAAGAAAGAAGAATCATTTTCTCTGGTCCTCGAAACAGTGGCAATATATGTTTTATTTTTGTAATTGTGTTTTCTCTGGGTAATAGTTTTTTTGTTGAAAGACAAAAAGTTTAGATTCTATGATAGGCGACCCTTTCTAAAATCCTCTTAGGTTCTCGGGGAATGCATTTGGGTGCATAATGTTGGACAGAGTTGAGGCTAAAAAACCTGATCTTTGTACTTTCCTTTTTTCCGTCCTTCAAAAAATACAATGATTAAACCCAACTTCTGAAATACTTCTTCATATTCCTCATGAAGCCTTTTTTATTGTCATATAGATTAATCATTGACATTATGCATTTCCTACTTCTATGAAGCACGGACACGGACACAGACATGGACACGTAGATACGTAATTTTTCAAAAAAGTAGGATACGGACACGTCGAGGACACGTAGAATAAAAATATTCAAAAATATATTTTATAAGTCAATATAATCCAAACCCAACATTTTTGATCAAATTAGATATTAAAATAACCAAACCACTACATTATCACTAAATAGAACTCATTTTCTTCAATTCTAAATAAGGCCAGAAAAATAAAAAGAAAAACAGAAATTACAACAACAGAAAAAACAGTAGCATACAAGAAGAAAACAATAGAGTTGTAGCAACTCATATAGGAAAAAAAACAGTAACAAAATCAGCAGGCAGCAGCAAAAACAGCAGCAAAAATAACAGGGTTGCAGCAAAAACAACAAACAACAAAAACAATAGGCAGAAGCAAAAATAGCAGCGAAAAACAAGAAAAAAAAATAGTAGACAGACAAACAGGACCAGAAAAATAGAATGAACAACAGAATAGAAGGCTTTGTCAGAAAAATAGAATGAAGAAAAATATCAATTTTGTTTTTTCGTGTTAGGGTTTAAACTTGTTAAACCCTAACTAAAAACCTTAACTGAAAACCATAACACCCTAAAGAAAAAATTGTGTAAATAAGAAGAAAATATCATGGGTAGTTTAGATTGAATGTTACCTGTGATGTGCTGGTTGTCGAAAAATTGTCCAAGAAAATAAGGAATCTCGAATCCTGACTTGCTGGAGAGAACCAAAATTGCCGTAGTGAACCAAAGTCGCCGGAGTGGTTGGACTCTCCTCTCTTGCTCCACAAAGAAGCCTAGATGTCACCGGAGTTTTTTTCTTCTTTTTTTCTTTGTCGGCTCTGTTCTCTTTTTTTTTTTCTTCGTCGACTGTGTTTGTTACAGTTCGTCGACTGTGTTCTCTCACAAAGAGAAAGAAATATTATGTTTTAATTCCATATCTTTGGGCTTTTTATTTTTTAGCCCTGTCACTTTTAAATAACTACAAAAGACCCCATGTTTTAATTTTAAAATTACAAAATGACCCTTAAACGTGTTCACTGTGTGTCCGCTGCGTGTCCGAATTTGAAAAATTAAAAAAAAAAAATTGGACACTCTAATTAACGTGTCCGATTCCGACACGTGTCCCAGCGTGTCTGTGTCCCCGTAGTGTCGGACACGGATACGTGAGCCAAAATTGAGTGTCCGTGCTTCATAGTCCTACTTAATATTTTCTTTTAAGCTGCAGATTAAAGCATTATCAAGCCTCAGTTCAATAGTTTTCATGTGATGGTGAACAACTGGGAAAGATTCACAAGCACGATATAGGCACACATAGGTCTTCCTTTGTGGTTTCTTAAGATTGCTCTCATGCGTACTTGCTGGCATATGACTGTTGGGAGTCCCTATTCCTTCATGTCCTTTCTGTTCTCTTTTTTTTGCCCTCAAGGAAGTCATTTGTTACTGCATACTTGAACACACAGAGACACACATCATTACAAATAGTGTTTTTTTCATGCTACCATTTGAATTCTTCCAATTGCTGTGTAGGGATGAGATCAATCGTTTGACAGACATATTAAATTCTCGGGTTGTTGGTCTTTCTGATGTTGAGCGGGAAAAGCAGCCACCAAGAATGATATCTGGTGAAGGAGCTGAAGGGGTTTCGTTGGCCTGTGAAAATTCAAGAACACCAATTGAAGGAAAACAGAAAGAGACAGACAGAGCTTTATTGGGAACCTCAACAACTCTTCTCCAATCAAATGTGAGTGTATTGTCACCATTGCAAGTGGTTCATATGGTTGAAATCCTTGGTGCCCTCATTTTCTTGATCATAGCTACTTTTGGGTTAAAAAGCCTCATAAACTTGACTTGTTTTTCATATCGTATATACATTATACATTTAACTTCCCCTGTAATAGTGCTTGACCAACAAAAAAATGTATAAAATGCATGTATATTTCATGGAATGTAGTGAAATGTAGAACGACCTCCATTTCACTTTCTTGGAAGCCCTAATGTCAGAACTCAGAAGATATGTCCTGTGTATCTATCATCAGAGCAAAAGTACACATAGATCTCTAGAAAAATTGGCAGGATTAGACATAACCTTGATAGTAACCCAGCCTAATATTTATTTATCTGTAAGTGACTGCAATATTATAGAAATAAATTATGTTTATTGTATTTTTATATTTATAATTTAGCAGACTGCTATATTTATGATGGGTCAGTTTATTTTAATTTCTCCAGTTGCAGATTCTTTTGTCCTATAACATCATTAGTTATCGTTTTGAAATAAATAAGGAAAAAAGGTACCTAATGATTTTCTGCAATTGTTCCCCGGCATGTCAGCTTGTTTATCCTCATAAAGCCCGTTGATAAGTGCCCAGATCTCAATTAGGTGTAGAAGAGGATGACAACAAACTGCTTCAGCCTTTGGTTATAGTAAAGTTTCCGGTAATACGTATATAAGAAATGCCTTTTTCTTTGTGGATTCAATCAAACATTTATATCCTTCTTTACTACTTTTGCTTCTCTTGGTTATCGTAAACATAAATTAGTTTAGCTATGGCCATGCGTTCATGTTACAGATGTAGCACTCGTCAGGCGTAAGACTTAGAATTGACACAAAAGGAGGGAAACATAGCATTCATCAGGAATATATGTTAGTGCTCAAGAAAACAATAAAAAACTAAAGGAGAAAGAAGCAAGGAGGAAAAAGGGTAAAAGGTTCCTTGAGACAAAATCATCTATAAAAGAACTAAGACCAAAACTCCTGTTAAGTGCTCATTTCAAATTGGTTAAATATCCAACATCATGACTTGAGAAGAGAAAGAAAAATAACATAATTGTAGATTGGGAAACGAGAAGAAAAAGAAAAGTGTTGGACAGTCTGGATGTATCAATGCAAGAGGAAAGAAGAGGGAGAAGAAAGCCTTAAGAACAGAGATGGTTCCAGAAGATAGGGGTTTGTGAGCTTGTGGATAAATCCATTGTCAAAAGTCATACATGGGTCTATTGGTTTTAGTATGAACCTTGCTGCTCGCTGTGAACTTAAGCCATAATTAGTTTGATCCCTCTCATTTTATCTCCGGTTGCTGCTCTTTCCAACTTCTCATCTTCCTATAATCAACAACATTGTATCAGGAGGATTGCTCAAGTCCTTGTGATCTATCCCCTTTGTACTACCAATAGGCTGTTTCTCTTTATGAGTTAGAATGCCTCTTGATCCATGGGAGATTGGGATCGAAGATTGTGCTGTCTCACAACTTGGATTGAAATATAAACAACTATGGTTATACTTGAACAATAAAGTGAAGATTTGTAGAAAAGGCGAAAAAAATTCAGAACCCATAGAAGGTAATGAAAGATTATAAAGCTTGTGAGCCACTCCTGTACTGCCTTTTTTTGTTTAAGGTTCTTTTCCATCTTTGCTCTTACTGGTGAACAAGTTTTGATTATTATTTGCCAATATTCCGAAGCTGTTAAACAGCTCCATTTGTTTCATGTCGTGTGCATTGTAACATAGTTTGAAATACATGTTGCTTTGCATTTTTTTCTCAATTTGAGTTTGTGAGAAAGTGTGATTACTCTATGAAAGTTTGCAGGTGCGTGTTGAAGTTGGTGCTTCACCAGTTGATATTGCTAGAGCTTATATGGGAAGTCGGACATCAGATATAGGCCTTGGTTCATATACTGCTGTATCTGAAAATGAAAGAGTTCTACAACGGCACGATGAATATGCAATAAAGCCATTTATTCCATCGTCTTCACATAAGTCATCCACTTGTTGGCCAGGGGCCATGGTACAGGATCAGTATGGTTATATAACCCCACAAAGTCAACGAGGCAGATTCGGGCTTCATAATTTACCACGAACCCCTTATTCCAGAACTATTTTCTCAAAGTCCAAGTCCAAGGTATGTGTAAACGTTTCTCTTGGAAATGTATTAATTGTGCTTTGTTGCATATGGAATGATAGTTTTATTGTCTACTCCATGTTTTCAGCTGACTCAATTACAAGCTGATACTAGGGGCACGAACAGTTCGCCATCTCCCTTTCAGCAAACTCCTACTCCCCTATATGGACGGGTACACATTGTCTGAGCTGTCCTTGTGTAATTGTTTGCATTGATAATGACGCTGTGTAGTTTATTACGCATCTTTGAAAGTTTGTCGAATTTTGGGACATGTCTCTGTGGCATGCACTCTTGTAGGTCATATTCTAGCTACATATCTGGTACATAGAGGAAGAAATCGTTTAAAGAGATTACAACCTTTAGTTTTCTTGCTTTATTGATACATTCTAGTACCCTTTTTGATTTTCTTACTTCCAAGTCCTTTTGCATTTAATGAACTTAATACCGTGCAATTGTTATTAATGAACCTTGGGCCTTTCAAAAAAATAAAGAAAAAGTTTCTATGGGAAGTTCCATTTATCTCTCGGTCTTTGTCGTTCTGGCTATAGCTTGGGTTCAACTGGATTAACCCTGTGATGCTAGTTGTCATCATCTTTATGATTAGAAGTTAAATTAGTTCCTGGAATTAAGTCCTACATATATCGTAGGAGAAAGAAGAAAATGGTGTGAAATCCTGTTCATTTACTCAGAGGAGCAATATTTACTTCTCTCCAAGTCTACATGTGGCCTGAACTTTAGGAAATAGAAAAACATGGTAGAATCTGTTCTTTTCTTTTTTCACAGCTTTGGTGCTCCTGAGTCCTGACTACTGACTACATAAAAGAAACCGTCCTCACCGCCCTTCTTTTCTTTTTTCAGTTCAGGGCCATTTTATAGTTTAGATTTTAGCAACGAATGTATGTGATTTAGATGGACTTTAGAAATATATTTATAAAGTTGGTTCAAGGGGCTATACCTGGTTCTAAGAAACATTATTAAGAAGCATTTGGCTTCCTGTGTCTTCCAAAAACGTGTCTTAATGTATTTGGCTACAATTTGTTAATCCCTCTTATAGTTTGTATTAAATTCTGAAGTGCTACTTCTGTGCTTTTTTTTTATTTCTTTTGAAAACAAATAAATGAAGACAAGGAGTGATGCATTGGATGATGGCTATGGCTCGGTTGGACCTATTAGGCATATACGGAATAAGTTTGCTTCAGAAGCTCGACACAGAGGATCTATTTCCATCTATTCTTCTCAAAGAGCTTCTCCACAGGTAGAAAAATCCAGTGTTTCCAAAGGCTTCTCGCCTGCTATGGAAAAGAATATGGAACTTGGTGGAACAAGTGGTGCTTCAAAGTACCAGTCAGTAGAGCATATGGTGCACAGTTCTGAAGAGGTTGCCCCAACTTCTAATCCTCCTCCATGTAATGAGGTTCTTAACAAAATAATTGAGCACCTTGATAGACACAGGCCCACACCTGCAGAAAAAGCAGCTGAGTTGAAGCTAGCCACTGAATGGAAAAAATCTTCTCCTTCTGAAGTCACTGGTGTTTTGCCAAAGGAAAACTCCAGCTTACTACATCTAGGAGGGATTGATTTGCGAAAAAACATAGATTTAGTTGACAAGAAACTTTCTGCTGGAGGAAATGGTGATAATGGGAAGTCAAATTATGATGTTAATCATCAGGAGAGAAGTAATAATGAAGCTACTAATGCTATAGATGGAAGTATTAAAGCTTCTAGCGCTGTCATTGGTGATACTGGTGTGACAGGTGACGCCAATGCAGGGCCTACGTTAGGTTTCAAAAATACATGTGACTCTCGAATCATGAGCACAAATAAGGTACTTTCACCTCCTTTAATTTTCCTTTGTTTTGACGCAAGAGTTTCATTCTCTTCCATGACTTGTGCTTGTGTTGAACTGATGGGAAACCGCTACAAAATGTTTGGCTTGTCATATATGTTCAATAGCCATCTTTATATTTTGCATTAATTATTCATTATTAGCATGGACTAGTTCGGATTTTAAGAACGGACACTGATACAGTGATAAAGTTGTTCTATTATGACATGGATGCCACAAAATTTTTCTGCACGCATTCATACATCTAACCCTTCTTCTCAAATCTTGTAGTATTGGAAGTCTTGCGAATTGGACTACTCTTTTAGAACTTTTAGCTGTAAAGTATAAACTTACCAATGTGGTCCTTGCAATTGTAATGTCCACCTGATATCCTGAATTAAGTGTGGTCTGTTAGGAATTTTTTTAGGCTTAAGGTGACGTATGTTTATTTTTTCTTATTTTCTTCTGAATTGGATGGTTTGTGATTCCTTTCGGGTTTTATCATCTCATGCATGCTTTGAAATTATGTTTCCTCCTTTTCTTGGGTGTATTGCTTCAAAATTTGATAGTTACCGTTTGATAATGCTTATTTTAACTGCTTTTGTTTCTTTTTAGCTTCTTTGAAGTATTTTTTTAACATTTCTTCTTGCATTTTTACTTTTTGGCATTTTCCATGTCGAATCATACTCTCTTCGTATTGTGGTACTGTAGTAGAATCATCACCAATTGCACGATGTGCACCTAAATGCGAAAAGACATTGCAAGCTTTGTTATGCCAAAACCTAAATGTTAAGTCAGCAACACTTTCAAATGCCACTTCTTGTTGTGGCACTGTAGCAGAATCATCACCAATGGCATGCCGTGCACCTAAGTGCGAAAAGACATAGCAATCTTTGTTATGCCAAAACCTAATTGTTAGGGCAGCAACACTTTCAAATGCCACTTCTTCCTGTTGCACCCTTCTGAAGACGATACCTTGATCTCATAAAATAAGTATACAAGTATATTATTGATAGGTAGAAATGGATCCATATCAAATTTGCAGAAATAATAGTTAAATATGTTTTTTCTTTTTTAATGAAATTGCCTTTTTGTTTATACCTTAGTGTTTTTCCAATCTTCCCATTCTAAAAAAGGAGGAAATTTTGTTTGTACTGATCTTTTTTCATATGGGACTATTTGATTTTAAACTATCAAAAAATAAAATAAAATATCACAATTTCATGATTATAGTTACATATATTTTTGGGTGAAAACTGAACTTGCTATTTGTTACCTGTGTTAAAATCCGTTGGGCTCATTGGCTAGCCAATAAGCACGCTCGGACTTGTGTCAATAATTTGACAGCAGACTCTTGCCCTAGAATCATTGATAAACAAATGTTTTTGTGACTGTAAGATTGTGTATCCACTTTTAATATGCAGTTCGTCTTTGAGATTGTCTATCTTGAAAGAAATCATGCATGCTCCATTAACAATCAGGCCTTACACTTTGGTATATTTGCATCTCTAGAGATCTCTGGGGATGTTCGGGTCCAGGGTGTACCCAGGGTATGTAGGTTCGGTTCTTGTTGATAAGGCCATTGGCGTGAGCGATAATGCGCATGGGGTGAGTGGGTGCAACTTCTTACTTCTGGCTATGTGGGACCCCCAGATTTCTGCTTGTTCAACGCTGGTTTGATGCCAGGGGGGGGGGGAGAGGGGGAATCTGGTGTGAGCATGTGTACGAATGTAGATATATGGTGGCAGATAATAGGGTTTTGGAACTTGGGTATAGTGAGGGTGGTTGTCTTAAATTCTGTTCCTTGCAAAAAATGTGAGAAAAATGGTAATTGAGATTATATTGCTTATTATTGTAAAGGAACTTTCTTTTGGAGATTAGATTTCTGTACCGAAAAGTAACTTTTCAGAATCGTTCCTCCTTTTTTTCATCAATCTTTTTTGTCACTCTAATTTTTTAAAGTTTATTTTCTCAAAAGGCTCTTATTAATTACTTCCCCATACGTTTTGTTGATTTTTGCCTTTCTTTAGGCTTAAGATGATGAAATAATCTCTTAACGTTGCGTTGTGGTTCAGTGAAATAAAGGGTTCAACATTTTTGGAAGTGTTGAATCTTCCACCTGCTATGTGCACTATCCAATTGTACCTATGAAATTTTGGTCCTATAAAGAAATAGTTAACTCTGAATTGTTCTAAATATGTCCACGCTATTCCATGTGTAGGTGCTTATGGCAATACTTAGAATTTCAAATAAGTGAAAGTGTGAGATGGTTCTACTATCGCTTTAACTTTGGGTGTGCAGTGAAAGGAAGTTAGTTCTTTGTCAGCTACTAAATTTGTAATCTTTTTAATGAAAATAATGTTTTTTTTTCCATGTTGCCTGGGCAACACTTTCCATCCCACTTAAATTACATATTTGTACTTCAATTCTAATGTTACCTCCCTCCTTTGATGGATGTGCTCATATTCTTTTCCAGGAAACAAATCATATCTAAATTTATCATATTTAGAGTGTAGTAATCATGTATAGTCTACATTTCATATGTTTTTCTTTCAATGAAGGCTGAACCTCCATTGAAGCAAGTTTTAGACAATTTGAAGCTGAGAAATTTGGTTAGGTGCCTGAGATTCTTATTGGCATATATAGTGCTTTGAAGTATTCTGACTTCTATTTCCAATTTCTTTTTTGCAGAAGGCTTTTGTGGCCACTGACGATAGACTGAAGGAGACAAGTCAGCTTTGGAGATTCCCCAATCAAGCTAATGGGCCGGATATCACAACCATATCCAATGCTGTGAAGTCACAATCGCATCCTTCCGTGACAAAGCCAAATTTGGCATCTATTTCTATCAATAAGCCTGACCCACGACGGGCAATTTCTTCTGATAATGGCTTTGGGTTCACTTTTCCTGTTTCTACATCTTCTGATGTACTATTGGAACCACCAACGCCGTCAATCATGCCATCTTTTTCAGCCACTGGTCTTCCTGAGCAGCCTGCACTTCCTTCATACAGTTTCGGCACCAATAAGTTGGCCAAACGCGTTGTTTTCTCATTTCCTTCTTCGAGCAGTGCCTCTGCCTACGATGATGCTTCGGATATTAAGTTCAGCTTCGGATCAGACAAGAAGAATAGGATATCTTTCACTTCAATTGGGAAAGATGCCATCTGCTATTAAATATGATGTTGCTGATCATTCTTGTTTCTCTTGAGGGATCTTTGTTGAATTCTTTGTCTGAAAGAAGCTTTATCAGCAGTTTGTGATACGCTTTTCGCTTTTTAAGAAAACTGATTCATTTCTCACATGCTATAACCTCAGCAATTAAAGAACTGATGATCAGCCTCTTTTCTCTCTCAAGGATCAAAATTTTATCTCGGTGAGTGTTTCGGTCACCTAGTAAACGATGTGGTTCGGAAATGTTTTGACACTTTTGAAAATATAATCAAAAAAAAAATAAAAAATTTAAAACTTATTTTTTAAAAATATTAGTTAAATTATACTAAAATATCTTAAAATATATTGAAACATTTTGAAATAATTGTGTAAATATATTGAAATATAACAAAATATTTTGAAATATTTATGAAAAATTTTGAATTATTAGAATTTTGATTTTATTATTGATTCATTTTAAACATTTCAAAATAAAATTTTGATTCTTACTCTTTTTCTCTAATAGCGTGATGGTGACTCTAATAGCGTGATGGTGACGGGGCATTTTGTAGAAGGGTTAGCATCTTAATAATTGGTATTAGAGTAGGTATCACGTTGTGAGTTCGATTTAGGGATAAGTTAACTTATAGGTATAAGAGTATTGTTATTTGAATATCCCAATGATAGAATCGAATTGGTGTAGTTATAATAATACTTCTATTATATCATATCACTGGTTAGTAAATTAGATCAAATTGTTATAAATATATAATATTACTTTAAAAAAAGAATCCTCCTTATATACTACCCTTTTCACTTTCTAGTTCACAAATTAAACGAATGGAGAGAAGTGAACATAATAAGACGGAATGAACATTTAAATTTTATATTAGACAATTTTGTCGTATTGATTTCCTAGTCATAAAGGTTCAACTAGATTACCGAAAAAAGTTTTTTGCAGCACCACATCATTTTTTTTATTTAATAATAATATGAAAACTGTATAATTATTTTATTTTATCAATTTTTAAATGAATTTATAATTATATATTTTTTAATATGATACCTTAAAAAACTTTTTGGTACTACAATCTTATCCATAATCTTAAGGAGTAGTCTATTGGACTTAAAAAAAAATGGATTGTACTGCCATTTATAATTTTTGTAGATATGTTTATTAATTTTATAAAAACTATTTTTATCACTTTTGTGATTCCTTGCAATCACCACTAAAATGTTAGGATTGTTCGCAAGGTATCGCAAAAGTTGTAAATACAATTATCGAAAAAGTTATAAAAATAAATACAAAAATTATAAATTACTTATAAAATTATATTTTTTTTGTTATAAAATAAATCATAAAAATATTTATTAAAATTATAAAATTTAGAGGTATGTTATTAATTCCCCCCCCCC
>CM042188.1:37962420-37980379 GCA_023539305.1 Ilex asprella | reverse complement strand
AACTTACCCCATTCTTCTTGATCCCTGACTTGTATCCAATTCAATCCAATCCAATCCAATGTTTTCTATTGTTGATGGGCTTTCAGCTTAGCTTTATCCATTCATGAATCCAAAGTACCTGATTAAAACAATTCTCAAATATAAAAAAAAGTAATATTATTTGGATATAAAAATTTAATATAATTTGATGATTTAAAAATGTATTTTCATTAAAATTATTGAATTAACACTAAATTTTAATATTTAATAGGACCCACAATTAATCCAAAAATCATAGTAAGTTAAGTTAATAAATTAGACCAATAAATTAAATTTTAATAACACCGTAAAAAAAAATTAAGGAATCAAGAAAAAAAAACTGCCTATTCAGTGACGCGTGAATTCTCTGTACGTGAAGCGCGTGGCCCTACTGAAAAAAACTGCTCCGTTATAGAAAAACACGTATAAGTACATGTTTGGCTGTTCAGTTCAACGTATTCGTCTTGTACAGTACAGTAAGCTACGTACCAAAAAACTAGTCAAGGCAAACAATCACCGACCAATCACAATCCGACAAGAAAAAAAAATAAAAACTAAAAGAGCAGCAAGAAAATGACCGCCAAAACCCCCCACCTTTCGTAGACAAAACCACCAACCTGGCCGGTAGGCACCAGAAACCACCACTTACCACCATTCTCTAGAAGAGAGAAAGAAAAGTCTCTCTATACATATATTTCTAGAGAGTGAGAGAGAGATTGCAATATAGAGATATTTGTAGAAAAAGGGTCGAAGAAAGATAAGAGAATAAGGAGAGGAGAAAAGTGGGTACTTTTGGACAGAGAATTTTAATAGTGGTTTATGGCATGCCTGAGAAAGAGCAAGGCTTTAGACGAGAAATTTGGGGGCCACGGCGTCGTATTCAAGCGGAAGTAATGACATTTTTGCGAATTTTTGTGCGGTTTCTTCTTCTTCTACTGTTGGTCTTCTTTATTCCGAACGGTACTTTGCTGTTCTTGATCTCACTCTGTTATGTGTTTGAAATTGTATGATTTGATTTGATTTGATTCTTCAGATTTTAAAATTTTCACTACTACCAGCATGTGTTGCTGATGGTGATTTATGCAATTGGATGGTTTTTGAATCAGTGATCATCAATGTTCTGTAGTGGGTGATTCATGATTTTATTTTGTTCTTCTTCTTTATGGTTTCCTTGGCTTTCTCTTTTCAGTTACTTTAATTTCTGTATGTATGGATTCATGGGTATCACCAAACCAAACAAGGCTCTGTCCCTTGCTATATGTTCTATTGTATGTATTTATGATATGCATATATCTAATATCTGATTAGCATCCACCTCCTAATTTTAATTTGAAATTATTGTTAGGTATATGCTGTTTCAAGTTAGTTAATTTTTTTTGTTTGGAGGGTTTTAGGTATCTCCTCCTTATTCATACTGTTTCCCTTCTCTCTTTTTAAGGATTAATTCAAAAAACCCGTTGAATGTCTAAATTTAATGTCAAGTTTAATTTGTCTTCTGCACTTGTTTTCTGACCTCTGTTTGTTTAATGTATTCAAAGGTATTCAAGTACTTTGATTCTTTTGAACGTATTTACTTGTATCAAAAAATGAAGAAGAAACTTAATATTAATTTTAGTTTGAATACTGAATCAAATTGTGTGTTTGATTCTCATTGATTGAGTATACTTTGCTTCATAGGTTACTACAATTTTGTTGTAAGTTCCACAATATTAGTATTAGTTGAAAGCAACAGAGAAACTGGTATTAGTATAGCTATTTTTAATATCTTCTGTATGCAAAACTAGGTTTTTTTCTTTAGTGCAAAATCATAGAATAATTAATGGAGTTATTTTTGTTCTTTACCCAGCACCACGACCAGTTCAAGCGTTTACTGGAACTTATGGGATAAATTATGGAAGACTTGCTGATAATATCCCTTCACCTGATGAAGTGGTTAAGCTTCTAAGATCGGCCAAGATAAAGAATGTTCGAATATATGATGCGGATCATAGTGTCCTCCAAGCTTTTAGTGGTACTGGGCTTGAATTGGTGGTTGGACTACCCAATGGTTTCGTTAAAGAGATGAGTTCTAATGCAGATCATGCCCTGACTTGGGTCAAAGATAATGTGGAGGCATTTCTTCCTGATACGCACATTGTTGGTATTGCTGTGGGGAACGAAGTTTTGGGAGGGAGTGATTCTGAACTTGCGGAAGCCCTTTTGGGTGCAGTGAAAAATATTTATAATGCCACAAAAACGCTTAAAATAGATGATGTGGTTCAGATTTCTACTGCACATTCACAGGCTGTTTTTGCTAATTCTTACCCTCCTTCTTCGTGTACTTTCAGAGAGAATGTTGTTCAGCACATGAAGCCACTATTAGAGTTATTCTCACAGATGGGGTCCCCTTTCTGTTTAAATGCGTACCCATTTTTGGCTTACATGTATAATACGGATAATACGATTGACATAAATTACGCCCTTTTCCAGAAAAACAAGGGTATATATGATCAGAAAACTGATCTTCATTATGATAACATGCTTGATGCTCAGATTGATGCAGCTTATGCGGCTTTGGAAGATGCTGGATTTAAAAAGATGGAAGTTATAGTTACGGAGACAGGTTGGGCTTCTCATGGGGATCAAAATGAAGCTGCAGCCACAGTAGACAACGCGAGGACATACAATTATAATCTGCGAAAAAGGCTTGCCAAGAAGAAGGGGACTCCGTTTAGGCCAAAATCTGTTCTGAAGGCATACATTTTTGCACTGTTTAATGAGAATTCGAAGCCTGGAGCAACTTCTGAGAGGAATTTTGGACTGTTTAAAGCTGATGGGAGCATTTCATACGATATTGGATATTCTGGACTGAAATCTTCATCTGCAGCTTCATCTCTTTTGTCTTGGAAGGTATGATGCACATTTCCTCTCTTAACTGTATCATGTCTCAGTTGCTAAGACCTTGTTGCATTGCACATTGGCTGTTCATTGCTTCTCAATTAAGAGAGAAAATATGTTTCTTGCAAATGCAAAATGATTGCTGTGTAGATTTGGATTTCCCTTTTATATGTGTACTAGTGTGCTCCTCAAATCCACATGTTTGGGTAACTCATAAAAACTTAAGAGGTTGATAAGTTGAATGGACGAAAAAGCTTCGACTTTGCAAAGTTACCAAAAAAGAGGCAGAAAGGAGAAATTTCAAAATTTTGTGGTTCTGAAGTTTTGGGATAAAAAAGACTAGCAATCAAGCCAAATATTATCCGTTTACCACAAAGGAGGAGATTAGGATTGAGTTGATTCATTTAGTAAATAAAAAAAGGTCCATTACTTCAGAATTATATAAGATACAAAGGATTTGCAGGATCTTCTTTGTATCACATGATTTATCATTAAGTGTCATCCCAAATGGCAGACCACAGAAAACTGCATCTTCTTATGGGCTAAACTATCTCAAACTTCCCTAAATGAGTCTTCATTCCAGCCATAAAAACCATTAAAAGATTTATATCCGAAGTTATTTCGTGCTCTCTTCAACTTTCACTGCCTTCCATCGTAACGAATGTAAAGATCTTCGACAGAAATACCTGAGGAAAGTTGTTGGGTATACAAAGGGGTTTGAGAGTGTTCGCATTTATTTTATTTTTGAGCTTGGCGAACAACTTGAATTCAATTTCAGTTAGACATAATTTGAGATATCAGAAGAAGATTTGGGTTAATTGGAGCTTTACGTGAAATGAACTAGGGAGACTGTAGACCATGTAATCATACACTGTGAAGTGGCTAGATAGTTATGGAGCATACTTTTATCTTTTTTCCAAGTGTCTTGGAGGATGCCGAGATTGGTTAAACTTTGGGGGGAGTTGGTGTTTGATTTGAAGTTAGAGGGTTGGAGGACTGCCCCTTTAAATGCCTGATTTGGAATTTTGGATTATATCTGATGCAAGATGTATAGGAGGGCTTGTGAAGCAATAAAGTGCAACTCCATTTTTTTGGTGCCTCTCATTGAAGCTTTGTGATTTATTCAAAACAAGGGAAAGAAGGGTATTTTTTTTTTTTGGAATTGGGGGGGGCTCTTTGTGTGTGGTGGTAAAGGGAGAGGGGTAGGGACTAGGGAGAGGGTGTTTTGTATACCACACATTTTGGCACCGTTAGTTGATTATTTGTGATTTATTGACAAGAGAGGGGCAGTGAGGGAGGGAGGGAGGGAGATCTTATTAGATCGTTGTGGGACTGATCATTGACATTACTGTTTTGTCTTATCTCTTATGGTGTTCGGAATTCCCAGATAACTTGTTCTAATTAAGTTGAAAAATGAAGACAATATGTTAGCACTGACTGATACTGTATATTCTGAGAATCTGAAATCTGTACTTTCGCCATGATCCACCTCTTCTGAAGATATTATTGTGTAGATATATGCTACTGCATGATATATTCACACATGCTTAAACTAATGTAAATCTTGCCTACCTTCCCTGGAAATGGAGGGTGATTTTCCAAAGTCTAAATTAGCTCTATTATTAGGTATTTTCATTTCACATTTCACCTTTCACCGATGCTGTGAACATGTTATTCAACTCAAGTTTGCATCTTTAATGTAAGAATCTTAAACCCATGTGTGTGTGTGTGTGTCTTGTTTTGACGACCTTTGTTGGTGGAACAAGTTGCTTTGAACAGTCCACATGGGCATTAAATTATGCGATGCAGATAGAATAGTCTCAACTTGTGAATAATGAAAAATATATTATTAGTAGTGGTGGTGTATATTTATACATACGTACAGGCGCGCGTGCGGGTATATACATATAGAGAGGGAGAAAGAGGCAGAGGAGATGGAGGAGGAGAGCAAGGGCTTATTCTAATTTTTTTTTTTTAGTAAAATTTTATTTATTAAAAAAGCAACCTTTACAAGAAGCAAATGAAAGGCTCAAAAACGCCTTAACAGAACAGACCAACTCAAAGATAAGGCATAAACTCCTATCAAAACAAACAAAACTCAAAGGATTAAAAGCAAACAAAACAATCATGTTCCCAGTCCAGATTCTTCATAGCAGCTATCCCCCATTCTTCCTCTTCTAAAGTCTCTCAAGCAAATCAACACTTTTTCAAAGTGCAGATTTTCAGCAAACCAAAGCAGTCAGCCCTTATCATCAAACAGCACCCTCTTCTTTTTACGCAAAACAGGTAATCCCAGCTGATCATTTCGCAGAGCAAGACCTACTTCACAAGGGAACTGTAAATGAACCGAAAAATCAACAGATTTTCTATCCACAACAGCTTGCCCAGCTAGTCTATCTGCAACTGTATTAGCCTCCCTAAAAACATGTTGCAGTTGATAATTCAACCCTCTTAAGTATATCCTTAATCTGCCTTAAATAATCCAGGCAAAACCTGGGGCAATCAGCAAATCCCCAAGACAGAATTTACAAGAACCAGAGTCACTTTCAATAAGAAAACCAGAACAACTAAGACCATAATTCTGTATGAGATGCAGACCATCACTCAATGCTCTGAACTCTGCAATCGTGTTTGAACAGGTACCATAATAAAACGAAGAAGCCAAAACAATTCTGCCCCATTCATTGCGCACAACTACACCATCACCCCCAAGACCTGGATTATTTTTTGAGGCACCATCAGTATTTAACTTCATCCAGCCAGCCTCTGGACATGTCCATTTCACCCATACAGATTTCCAAACAACATTACAAGACAAATCAATCTGCAACCAATCCAGAAATGGTTTTCTACCAGAATCATCAAGAACTTTAGGCCTCAAGTTCCTAACTTGATACCTAAAAATACTACATATCCTCATAAAGATTGAATAAGAATGCAACATCCCCTCATCCGCAACTCTTCTACATCTCTCCTTTCACAACTGCCAGTAAATGACCAAGGAAAGACTATGAAGTAAACCATGACTCAAATATTTCCTTTTGAATATCCTGCACAGTCTTCTAAACCTCACCAAGGTTCCCTCTCCATGCATAATCTGGAATCCAGCAAAAGACGCAAATAGCTCTTGCATAAAGACAATCAACAAACAAATGATCTTCAGTTTCTACTTCCTGATAGCATAGACAGCATCTGCTCACAACTGAAACACCAATTCTAGCAAAGTTAAGAGTCCAAAGGCAAAGCTTTCATTAAAATCTTCCATCCCATCAACTGGGCACTAGGGGCAGTCTTCACACTCCATATGAGAGAACAAGTATCATTCCCCAACCCCTGTTCTCTAGCAAAACCCCAGGCAGACTTAACAGTAAAGCACTAGACGAAGTATTGTGCCAAATCAACCTATCATCAGAGTCAGACAGACACAAACTAGAATTCGAGATCACATCTCTCACCAACATAGGCAGCTCCTCTTCCAATCGATCTAATGCCCATCTTGAGTCAACAAAAATATCAGCAATTTTAGGAAAGTATTAGGCATACCTTCCATCCTATCAAGTAGAGCCCCATCACCAATCCAATTATCACAGAAAAAGTCTGTGTTCTTCCCATTCCCAACTAAAACCTTTGAACCAGCAACTACCTGCTCAAAATAAGGTCTCAATAATTTAAAACTAGCAAAATGAGTTTTTCCTTTACAACGTAGCAAACTTCTTCCTCTAAAAAATTTAGAACTAAAGACTTTGACCCATAACGAAGAACCCCTCATCAAATTCCAAACCTGCTTCATTTGAAACGCAGATTGAATCTCTCCAAACTTTCTTAACCCCAGCCCTCCCTCATCTTTGGGCAAGGTAATCTTACTCCATGCAACCCAATGTCTCATTTTCACATCCAATTTACTAGACCACACAAAACCAGACATTAAAGAATTTAATTTAGAAACAATAGTCTTAGGAAGATTCCTGCAAGCAAGAAGATGCATAGGGACAGCACATAAAACATAGTGCACCAGAAGAATTCTTCCCATATTAGACAAAAGCCTAGTATACCACCCCTCTAACCTCCGTCTAAACTGAGCAACAAGCCCCTCAAAATATCTCACCCTCATCCTCCCTTGAATCACAGGACATCCCAAATATGTAAAGGGACATGCTTTCACAGGGATCCAAGCCAAATTTGACAATACTTGCTTTCTTTCCACTGAAATAAATTTTGAGCAGAACATGGAGCTTTTTGACAGACTAACCCTTTGTCCAGAACTATCTTTATATCTCCCCAAGAACTCATCATATTTTTCAAAGACCTCTTATCACCCCTAAAAAAGATCAATGTGTCGTCTGCAAATAAAAGATGAGTAACTAAAATTGCCCTTGCCCAGATGAAAATTCTTAACCAACCTCTCATGAAATACTCTACTCAATCCTCGACTCAAACACTTTTTCTGGAAGAATATAAAGATAAGGAAACAGAGGGTCTCCTTGTCTTAACCCTCTAGAAGACCGAAAGAAACCCCTCCTCACACCATTCACAACAACCGAAAAATATTGATTTTCTAAACAATTCGCTACAATTTGGACAAATAAAGGAGAAAAGCCAAAGAAATCCAAAACCTTAAGCAGAAAGTCCCATTCAAGCCTGTCATAGGCTTTCATCATATCAAGTTTCAGCATAATGTTACCAACCTCAACTTTTCTGTTCAACTCTCCCACCATCAATTGTGCTAAGGATACACACTCACCACTGTTTCTACCCTTAACGAAACCATGTTGTTCAATTGAAACCAAACCAAGCAGAAGAACAGAGAGCCTAGTAGTCAAAAGCTTGGTAAACACCTTGTACAAAAAATTGCACAAGCTGATGGGACGAAAATCAGAGAAAAAAGAAAGATGAACTTTTTAGGTATTAAGGTAATTAGAGTGGCATTAACTGATATTGGAACACTTCCACCTCTCAAGAAGAAATTGACTGCGTGTACTAAATCTTCCCCTATGACATCCCAAGCCCCTTGAAAAAAACCTCTAGAAAAACCATCAGCCTCAGGAGCCGATACTTAGACATAGAAAACACCACTTACCTCACCTGATCTCGAGAAGCAATCTTCAAAAGTTTAGAATTCTGCACATCAGTAACAAGCTTAGGGATAACCTCAAACAAGCTCTCATCCGATCTTATGAACATCAGATGAATAAAGAGAAGTATAAAACTCCTCAACAACCCAACCAATCTCCTCCTCAGATTCAACCCACATTCCAGAGGCATTTTGAATTCTATTCACTCTGTTCCTCTTATATTTACTTTTAGCAAGAGCATGATAAAACCTCGTGTTTCTTTCACCTTCAACTGCCCAGCTTATATTCGCTTTCTGTCTCCAGTATGTCTCCTCTAGTCTAAGAATAGAATCCAGCTCACCTTGGATCTTATCTAGATTATGAATATTCTCTGAAGACGCAAGCTGTTCAACAACCATTTCAGCATTTGATAATTCCACCTCCTTCAGCTTAATCTTCTCAAATATATTTCCAAAAACTTCAATATTCCATGTCTTAATATGACATTTCAGTTTTTTTAACTTCAAAAATAGATTTTCAATAGGGTTAATAGAATAAAAACCGTCCCACTTAGAAGCAACCAACCCCAAAAAAACTTCATGTTCCAACCACATTCTTAAACTTGAAATATGAAATTCTCTTATGTTGGTCAGATGCAATTTTAATTAACAATGGAGAGTGATCTGATCTCCCTCTAGCCAAATGCAATATCTCAGTACTTCCCATCACCTCACCCCACACAAAATTTAGAAAGGCTCTGTCTATTCTCTGCTACATTCTAGCATTTCCTTGGCACTTATTACACCAAGTGAATTTGCTCTCCCAAAACCCACCATCCATCAGTCTAGCATTCATTAAAAAATCATTGAAATCATTCATAAATGTGACCGAAGGGAAGGCTCCACCCAACCTTTCTTCAGAACACAACACAGAATTAAAGTCGCCCACCACCATCCAAGGCATATCCGAATAAATAGTCATTTGGGACAAATGCTCCCAAAGATTTCATCTAACACCACCATCACAAGAAGCATAGACAAGGGACAACAAAACCACTCTAGAGCCCAAATAAGAAATCTCTACCGTAAGAGCCTGAGGATGTTCAAACAAGACTTTAACATCAACATCATCATTCCAAGGGATCCATATATATGTTTCAGCCATTCTATTCACAACAAACTGAGACATATTCACACTAGAAGCTATCCTCTGAATTTTTTTTCTCCCAACCTTCGGTTCCAAAATGGCAACCAAAGGAATGCGATGAATATACAACTTCTTCAACCGTCTTCTTCGAACAAGCTTGTTTACCCCTCTTATATTCCAGACCAAAAAATTGATCATATAAAACTATGAAGCACGGACACTCTCGAGAACGCGACGTATGCGCCTCGGACACGTATTGGACATCGACACTCTTTGGATACTCTCGGACACGTGTCCGATACTCTTTTATCTGTATCTATAATTAAATAATAAATTTTTAATTTCAGACACGTGTCAAACACTTCTTTGGTGACATGTCCGACACTTCTTTAGAACGTCTACTACTAAACAATAGACATTTGTTGAAATGTGATTAACAAAACTTAAAAATTTGAGAACATATAATTACTAATACTATACATATTAAAGTTGTATTATAAATATAATAATAAAAATAAAAGATGCATAAAAGTTATAAAAGAGAGGAATTGAGAAAATGAAAGTAATTATTTAAATTATATATTAGGTATAAATTGTCTACAAAAAAAAATAATGATTATTGACTATAATGAGGATGTTTTAGTCTAAAAATTCACATAAATGACTAGACATTAGGTTTTCTTATCATAAAATATTGAATTTTTTATGAGTTGTATATCATTATCACTATATTTGTAATAAATTATATAATGTTATATATAAAATATAATTTTTTTTATAGCGTGTCCCCAACGTGTCTATGTCCTACTTTTTTGAGAAATATCGTATCTGCATGTCCGTGTCGTATCGTATCTGTGTCCGTGTCCGTGTCCGTGCCCGTGTCCGTGTCCGTGCCCGTGCCCGTGCTTCTTAGATATAAAGAACAATAAAATAATCACTGCAATAGAAAACCCAGAAAAGATGAGACAGAATTTTTTGCACCACCCACTGAATCTTCAAACTGCCTACCATATTTCCCCTCCAAAACTTCAAAGTTGCAAACCATAGAGCATAAGGCAGGAATAAAAGTCATTATCAACTGAAGACCTTACTCTCCCCACTCTAGCAAAAGAGAAAACTAGAAAGGAAGCAACCACAAATACTGACTTAGAAAAACCATCCCAGATACCAACAAAAAATATTGAAGCCCAAAAAGAATAAGAGTCCAAAAGATCCAAAAAAGAAAAATCGCAATTTTCACCACAAGCACAATAAAGAATCAAGACACAAAGATTAAGAATAATCTCCAAAATCGGAAGAAACCT
Organism: Ilex asprella; assembly: GCA_023539305.1. Classification (NCBI taxonomy): domain Eukaryota; kingdom Viridiplantae; phylum Streptophyta; class Magnoliopsida; order Aquifoliales; family Aquifoliaceae; genus Ilex; species Ilex asprella. The sequence goes on along the minus strand of CM042188.1, from coordinate 37,969,983 downwards.
CTCATACTCACTCGCAGAAAACTTCAAAAGATAAGACTCGTGAAATCTGGCTTTCAAAAAAACCAAAAAGGAATGATTCGGAAAGTCATATATAGGAGGAGAATATGAAACTTAATGGACCCTTCGAATAACTGAAGCGACAATCAAAGAATATAGACCCAAAGAGACATTAATTTGGCCTAAGTCAGACAAAACGACAGTCCAAGCAAGATTAGGAAAATGCAACACCTTGAAGCCTTGCTCAAGCACCCAACCTCCGTACGTATTCACAAACAACACCATCAAAACCCATACACGATACCCATTAGCTTGATAACACCCCCAATACAATAACCACCTCTTCAAGACACATAGCCCTCTCCATAAACTCATCCAGATTAACGAATTAATCAGGCTTATTCTAATTCATTTGGAATTGTTCACTTCAAGATCCACTACTGTTTTTCACCAGGTAAGCCACGACCTGAAACTTTCCTACCCAGTAACGTAAACATTTTGAGATCCAAAGTCCTTCCTATAACCTAATTAAATCCAAAAGTAGAATGATAAATTTCTTATTTAACATTCATTACATGACTGAAACTAAGATAATCAATAAATAGTTACAACACCTGCTCCTTGGTTTTACATAATATGTAGTTTTGATAACTAATTATGTTGCTCCCCCATCATTGATGGTGTATCTTACATAAATATGTCTCCCCATATTTGTTCTCTTAGTGGAATCATATGTGGCTGAAGTCAAATATATTAAGATGCAGGAATTTACGTGAAACCCTCCTTTTGGGGAAAGTTCAACCTTGAGTTTCTTTAGTCTTCAACTTTAGGTCTTTGCATCACCTTCACTGTTTATACCTTAGATAAATCTTTGCCTTGTAAATCGAAATGATTTAATGGCCTATGAAATTTTGTCATTGGGGAAGTGATGGAAAAGGAGACGAGGCCCAGTAAGTACAGTCCTCGGGACTAAGCCTGAAGCGCATGAGATGTGGAACCTTGAGCATGGAACCGTCCTTTTCATTAATATATTGATCTTTGACTTTGTTAGAATATTTGAATGCATAACACCAGATTAGACCTCCAAGTATAAGTATCTAGCTCTAACCCTAAACTCCACTTGTGAACTTCACAGATCAACTGTAATCTGTCTCAAAGTATAAATCGCTTTTATGATTCATTTTCTGCATCTATCTCTGTGTCTCTCCCATTTGTTTTGTCCTCTTGTTTTTTGTGATTTTAGGTCCTACTCTATTGAAATGAAAACCTCTGTTTGCTGGGAAAAAAATCTCCTTTTTGGTTCTATTAGCTTTTTTACTTTTGTGAAATTAGCCTTTGGTTCTAGAAAATATGTTGTTTCTTGCTTGTTCTTTTAAATTTATTGCATGTAGTTGTAATTGCAGTGTAGTTTGGAATTTTTACATATTAGGCTACAACACAATGTTACATGAATCATGGGTTGCTGTGGTACATTGTACGGGTACGGATATACGGTACAACACTTTTTTAGGTACACGGTACGATGGGAGTAAACTTAACTGGTGCGATATATTAGTCGCAATTCATTTTGGAACTCTTATGTAGATCGTTTTCACTACTATACAATATTATATATTACAAAACATTAATAAGTTAGTTACTATTTATGTTATAGTTATGCATGATTTTTTATTATTTAAAACAACATATAATTATAAATCTATATACATGTAGTCAATTAATATGTATTTTATATTTGTGCTAAATGTTCTAAAACGAATTGATTTAGGGTTAGTATTACAATTTGGGGTCATCCATTTTAGTGATCTGGATTGCAAACCCACCCGTTTGGGATCGATATACCCAAATCTTGAATCGTTAGGAGTTTAGTGAATTGTGGTAACCATAGTACAACACATGTCTCTCGCTTGGACGGAGCTTGAACTTTTATATTTTTTGGAATTTTTACATTTTGGTGTGCCTTTGAACTTTTTTGCCACTTCATCTGCCATTTTGTCCTAAGTAACTTGACATGTTTCCAACAAACTTTTGTGTCATGGAATAAGCTATGATTGAACGGCGTTATTTTAGAATAATATACATGTTCAGTTATTTTCTCAAATTGTTGGGATTACGTCTTTGTTGCATTTAGTATACATTTTCAGTCATTTCTCTCAAGGATGGAAGGGTTCTATTTTTGCATGAGTGGCAATTTTTTTTGGGATCATTTACCTAAATCCTCTTTTATATTTATTTGATTTTATCCTGAACTTCCACGATAACTTTTTGGGGAAGTGTGTTTCCAAAACCTATTTGTGTTCTAATATTGAATGTTAGATATTATAAATATTAGTCATTAAATAATTATTTTTAAACCCAGCATTGCTCACACCAAATGCAATTTATAGCCAAGAGGAAGATTCTTTTTGGGTGGGCATTTTTTTTGAAGTGGGGGTTCAATATCAGCGATTTAGTGAAGTTAAACGTGCTTCCTCGTGTTATTATATCTCTCCTCCTCCATCAATGCCTGATGGGTTTGTATGGGTTGATAAAGGAGGAGAGAGAGAGAGAGAGAGAGAGGGAGACTCCTAAGAGGGATAATAATCCGTGGGTTGGTGAATCTGTATCTTATTGATTATTAAATTATCCAAGAAGTTCCTCATAATATTGTGTGGCAGCCCTATAAAATTTCGCATTTTGAACGAGTCTAACCTCACCAGATTTGCAAGACTTTTTGAAGTCCATTCTCATCATGATCAATCCATGTTCAATCGTAGTGCCCAGAGAACCAGGCTTGCTGAGCTTAGAAAGTTAGCTTATTAATGCGAAGGATTTTATTCGTTGATTGCACGAGCCAGCAACCCCCCCCCCCCCTTACTCTCCCGATCTATAAAAAAACCCTCTCTTTCTCAAGTTGGGTTGTGGAAGAAATATATTCGGAAAGATAAAAGATAAAGATGAACATTTATTGACTCTCATTATTGTTTCCTTATCAATGAAACTCATCGTCATTATGTTATGTTTCAGGAAATCCAAGCTCAAGGACAATCTGGTTCGTATGCCTTTTTATTAGCAGCCTGTGCTTCAGCGCTCCTTTTGTCATTAAGATTATGAGAAAGCGTAACATTCTTATACCAAATTAGAATCTAGAAGATCTTTATTAGTTCTAGATTTGGTTATTTCGGTACTATTTAAAGTAACTTTTGATTGGATTACGAATACATCATCAATTCTTGCTGCTCAGGAAATACTCATAAGAATTTGCTGATTGTTTTTGAGTATTTCAGCAATGTATATTGGTTTTATGCCAAATAAATCTTTGGTGGGCTTATGTACATCAGTGCAATTTTTCTTTCTTTCTTTTTGTTTGTGTGTATGTGTAATATGATGGCCTTTTGATTTAGTTGTAACATCCATGAGTTATCATCCCTTGAAATCCCACTGGTTGAGATGTTCTTTGATGAATTATATTGGTGAATTATATGCTGTGCAACGAGCAGAAATAAGTGGTTTCACTTGTTGTCATCAGCGAACTCACTCCATAGGTAACAAGGAAAGGGAACCAAGAAAGAAAGTCAGGGGAGACTTCTCGACTTTATGAAGAAATGCAGGACTTGGTAGTTATTTCCTCTTTGGAAGTGGGATGTTACACGGGGGAAAACGAGTAAATTTAAAAGGTACACATTAATTTACACCTATTGTTATTGTCATGAGTTGTCTTCTAGCTTTTTTATCAGAGAGTTGATAGAGGGTATGAGCTAAACATAATCTTTCTTTAGAAAAGATGGATAGTTCTTTTAGTGTGCTTTCTAACACTGGTCTTTCGGTAGACCCTTTTCACTTGGGTTGAGCATTATTCCAATTATAAAAGTGAATTCCTGTAAAATGGATTTTTCTTTCTTTCGACTTCTTTCAATCTACCAGAGTTTATATTAAATTGTGGTTTCATCCTATGCTTTTCAATATAAGTGTATTTTACAAATGCAATTATACGGTGAAATTTATTTTGTAAACACGCTTTTTATAATGTAAAGTGTGGGCTCACCCCACCGGTCTTATACAAACAATGATGGATTGAAAAATAAACTAGAAACTATAATACTCTAAAGAGCTAGTTTGAAATCATGGTAAAACAGTACAAAATTCTTATATGTTGTTTTCCTCATTCACTTGGTAATAGATTCTTGCAAGACAAAAGGTTCAAGCTTAAATGATAATAGAGACAAGCTGTAAATTTAGACATCATGAGTTCGAATTTTCGTAGTTCTGTATAGTCAAACTATAAAGAATTTATCACTCATGAATATCCTAGTCTCGATATAGATGGTTTGCCTTTAACCAAATTGGAGAAAAAATTAGTTGAATTGTGCCTAAACTAACTCGGATACTCTGACAAAAAAAGTGAAAATTGAGGATGAGTCTTCTTAGATGGACTTATAATGACTTTGAGTCCTAGAAATAAACTTATTTGGGGGTAAGTCCATGTTTAAACTTATATGTAAGTACTTAAGTTCACTTATTTTTTAAATCTCAAAATTACCCAAACGGTGATAGTTTTGTCCAGTTATTGAAAGTCACATAGGTTAGATCATTGATGTATATATAAAAACCCTTATATATAAAAACCGTTTATTAAATATTATGATAATTAACGGAAGTTTTATATGGAAGTTATATATGCTGATAATTATATATGGAAAGTTTAATGTACGAATAAATTATTGGTCTATTAAATCAAAATCAGATCACAAAATTTATTCAGTAACACGAATGTTAATATATAATAACATTCATGTTACTATATGATTGAAGTTATAATTAGGGTCGTGTTACCAGTACAGTCGTGTTATTAAACTAACACTAATGTTACTATAGTGAATTTTAACATACAATTGTAAACCTTGAGACGTATATTATATAACATACATTTTAATATTCACAGTAACATAAAAAATTTGTGCTCAGTAACACATCTAATTTTACAAAATACAAGACAATAGTTTTTTTACAATAACATCAACTTTCGAATGATTTTAGTGAAAATACGATCTACAAATTGAAAATTTACAAAATGATAAGTAGTAACACACAATCGACAGTTGAATTACGACACTCAACACCAATTGTGAACATCAAGACATCGAAATTCTAAACTCCATTTTTCGGTTCTCGTACAGTAACATGAAATTTTTCCACAGTAACACAACCAAGGAATAATCGATTGTCTTGTGCAACAAAAAAATTAACAAAATCAAAATCTATAACACGTTAATTTAGTACTAATGTATGAATTCTCTTGAATTTTGGTTACATAGTTAATGCCCACTTTGACAGAATTAAATCCCTAATTATTATTATTTTTTATCATATTACTATTTTTTTAGTGACCATGTTACTGTCTTTGTTGAATATGTTACTATTGTTTTTTTTAAAATATTAATATTCAATTTTAATATTTTGTCGATGGAGTCTAAAATAAACTGGAATACTAAATTGAAATTGTATTTTATGAAATGTAATGGGTTTGAAATTTGAATATGAACGGTTTTTGATAAATGTCAGTTTCTTATTTTTCGGATAAGAAAATATTATGGCTTGGAAGATTGTAGCCAAATTTTAAGGCGATTATGAAGAAAATGTATATGACTGATTATTGTGTCCATAAACATCGTTTATAACATTCATACAGGGAAGAGTTACAATAATAAAATTGACTTAAAACCAAATAAATTTCTTTGATAGACTTATCTCAAAATAAATCCATATAAAAAGACCGACCTCCAAATTCCACCCTCCCCCAAAAAAAAGGCCACAAGGTGACCAATGTGGACTTTGTTGTTGAACAGTCTTTGTTGAGCCTTGGCCTTTGTTTATGAAATCCTTTAGCTCCACCCACCCACCCACACACACACACACACACACACACACAAAACCCCCACAACCCAAAAAAAAATGTAATCCTTTAGTTGATCAATCTATTTTGTAATGTCATTCAGAACCATATGGGTTAGGTAAATGGGCAATATACTTCAATAGGACCAAGAAGATTCAATTAATTGTAAAAGCTAATTTGAAACGAAAGACGTTGTAAAAAGGTAGCATCCTTTGGAGACCAAGATACTAAGATATTTTTGTTTGATCAATGATTCAAGATATCTAGAAGTTCCACTTCCACACCGTGCTTTGAAATGCCGGTTGATACTCTCCTATTCAGTACCATTTGGGCTGCCCTTCGTGCATGGTGCTTGAACTTTAGGGAGGTCAAACTTAGGGTTTGTGTCGTTATCTCAAATTCAATATTTAAAATTAAATTATTTGACACTTATTAATTAAGTTTGTTTGATAATTAAAATTTAAGTTCTCTTAATATGTTAAGTGTTGTTTAAAAATAAGTTATAATATTAAGTAGAAGATTCATTACTTAATTTTGAAAGCTGATAGCGATCAGTAAAATCTCTTTAATAATATTTACAATATGACAATTATGTCCCAAATATTTTACAATTTGTTTATAACTCTAATTAGTCTTCCTTCCAAGCTGATCGTCTTCTTCAGCAGGCAACTAGTAAGTTTCTTCCTTCTCGTCTTCTTCTTTTTCTTTTTTCTTCTCGTCATATTCAACAAAAACGTAGGCCCTGCACACACATATAGAGTGTACACACGCATTGCACACACACAGTTTAAAAATCACACACACACACATTTTATTGTTATTTTTCTCTCAATATTTTTTGATTATTTATTAGCTATTGTTCTTTTTTTTTTATCAAATGTTATTGTTCACTTATTATGTTATTTAGTTTGTTATTGTGATCAAATTTTTATGTTCAATTTGCTTGAACAAATTGTAAGGCAACTAAACTCTTGATTTTAAAAATTTACAAAAAAGTGATGAATTTAATTTAATTTTATTATCATGTTTGTTAAATGTAACATATTTTATAAATATTTTCAAATTAAAGAGTGAAAGGATGAAAGTGAAAATTAATTTATTAATAACGTCAACTCTGTGTAGTTGTCAAAAAATTTATTTTAATTCAGTACTTAAACAGTCCACGAATTCAACTTTCAATTTTAAAACTTCAACTTTCAATTTTTTCAAAACACCACCTTGTCAAAAAGATCAAAAATTATGAATCTGAGGACATAATAAAATGTATATTTTGTCCTTCATATGACTTTGTTGGCAAAAATATAAAGAAATTGTTTAATGAATAGATGCCCCCCTCCTCTAAACAATTAAGCAGAGGTATATATAATAATAATAATATCCAATGAAACATTTTTTAATTAAACGAATTCAAACAAGACTAGAAATATCCCACACCTCCGGCTTAGACCATAGACTCCTATCAATTCTATGAATTTAGACCCAAATTTAATAAATAATGTATTTTAGCTTAGAAGAATTCACCCTAATTTGGACTAGCTAGTATTTCTTTGAGCCCTAGAAGGTTCCAATGTGGGCCCCACTGAATCGTATTTAAATTATGTTCCTTTTTTCTTTTTAATTTGTTGAATCCAATCTTGAAATTGTAAAACTTCTTTTATTTTCATTTAGCCTTAAATTTTCAATCAAATATTATC
>CM042188.1:37940184-37952420 GCA_023539305.1 Ilex asprella | reverse complement strand
GGCGAAATTTGGCATTTGTATGGGATGTATTTTGAGCCTTTGGATTATGTTGAAATAATTGAGATGAAATTTGGATATTTGAATTAAAAGTGGATTTAAAATGAGTCGTCCTTGTATTTTCCCAAATAAATTAAAATTGAATTAAATTTTAAAGTGAAAAAAGATTCAAATATAAAATATATTTTGACATTGCCGTTTGACGGAGAGAATTCCAGGAGAAAGTGACTACCGTTGTTTGTTTTGGGGCTGAATTTGATTTTTTTTATTGTGTACTTGTTATTTTTTATTTTTTTATTAAATACCTGTTTTTTTATTACTTACCTATTTTCTTATTGTGTACTTATTATTTTTTATTGTGTACCTATTATTCTTTTATTATTTACATGTTATTTTTTATTTGTGTAACTATTATTTTTTGTAGTGTACCTATTATTTTTTATTTTTTATTGCGTATATGTTATTTTTTTTAGTTTATTTGTCTTATGATTAGAGTTTGTGGAGAAAATTTTAAATTATGATGACTTAATTTTTTAGAATAGTTGCTTAAACTAGATTATGGCATTGTCGTTATTTTTTGCAATTAGAAAAGACTTTAGTTATGCGAATCGTTTTGACTTTTCAGTAAAAATCTAATTCAAAAAAAAATTGAGGAGTGAGTTTTTTTTTTTTTGAATCCTCTTAGACCTAGGGACTGGCCTCCAAATTCCTCAATGTTAAATAAGTTCCTAGACAATATAATATAGATACGATAAAATAATTATTTAAATATTAATATTATTTATTTAAAAATATTTTCTTATTTTTGAGATGCAAAAATCCAAATTCAGCTTTAGCTTTTGCATTCAATTTTTTATATACAATTTCACTAATTGAAGTTGAATTTGTAGACCAAAAAATAATAAAATTTGTTATCAGTTAAAAATATAGAAAAAAAGAATTAAAATTTTTTAATATATCAAAATAATTTTTCAAATGATGAATGTTTGTAGGATTTTTAATAATAAAATACTTCAACCCACTTTATTTTTTTACGCATTTAGTGTGTTGTAAAAAATAAATAAAAATTTCGACGCAGACAAAAAAACCTTCGAATTTAAGTTAAGAGTTAGTTGCTTCCATCTTGCAAATGAAACTCCCCGCCTATTTATAAATCTTTTGTCTTTCTATGAATGATTATGATATTGTAAAATGTTATAATCATTTATGATATTTATAAACTAGTCATAATGCGTACCTGAAGGCACAATAAAATATAAAATTCAAGCATCTAAAAAATCAATCTCGTTATATTAAATTTTTTCAAAATATATTAACTACAAATTAATTAAATATTAAATAATTAAATATTAATAACAATGAGTGATGTGATGTTTTTAGAGAGAAAATATATAAATAATTAAACATATGATAGAAATAAGTGATGCGATTTGACGTTTGAGTATGACAAAAGGATGATAGGTGTGAGGTAAGTGATTGGTGATGATTTTGAGGGGAAAAATATGACTTAGATAAAATTCAAACATACTCCTGTTTTATTATATAAATTTATGATATTTATAGAATCTTTGATGCAAATATTTAATCTTTTAATATATATAAAAATATTTTAGGTCTCTCTTTAATTCTCTTTACATTCTTTGTATGTTTTAGAATGTTCCTCGAAGACTCAAGGGATTGAATTTTCAAGAAGACGGGATATGACAAATGTCTCACTTAACGTAAGATATTATATATTGAAATAACTCATTTTTTTAGCATTTATATAAAAAATAGATAAGACTGAAAAAACAAAGATAATAAAAAAGTATTCAGTTGTGTCGTTTCAAAATTCGCTCAATTTATAGTTATTCCATTTATAATCTTGCACAATAAAATTTGTATTACACATAAGTTGTATTTAGCATATTTGTTTTGTGTTGAATAAGATTTATGTTGACTCGTTTATTTGAGAGACTTAACAAGTTTATTTGTTGATCATCCATATCAACTAAGACTAAACCCAAGTTCGTTATTTTCATATAAATTTCTCATTAGGTTTACACTTTCATACCTAAAATTTCCTTAAAATTAGAAGTGCTAAATAAAATTTTGAGGCCCCAAATATATGTATTAATAAATCGGGCGATAGCTTTAATGGCTTATGCTTAGGGCCAGCGCTGATTATTTGACTAAATGCATCATTTTTGGTCATTAAATTATGCCAAAAATCATATGCTTTTGAACAAGATTATAAGATGAAACCGAGTTTGAAAGGCACCACCTTGACTGTACCCTTTTTTCAAATTTCTTGCTTGACACGGTCTTCACACCCAACAACAAAATACCATTCATTCATCCAACCAACCAACCCAGCTTTTAACGCGTTAACAAAATGTAAAGGTCAACACTTTTTCTCATATTACAACCAAAAAACAACCAAACAAGATAAATAAAATTAGAGTAACGAGCGAACAAAGATTTACAATTACAAAACTAAACAATTTTCATTTAGTAACGTTTTTGTTTTTCGTTTTTTAAAAACAAAAAACGAAAATCAAAAACGTTTTTTTTTTATTTTTAAAAATCGTCCCTCGTTTATCAAACGATGACAAAAACGAAAAATATAAACGGTTATCAGACGAGTTTTTTTTTTCTTGTTTTTTCTAAATATCAAAATAAAAACGAAAAACGAAAAATTTAAACGTTATCAAATAGAGCCTATAAAATTGAAGATTTCATTTATTTTTAGGAACCCAAGGAAAATTGATATTAGTGGGTCCCCAAGATAACATTAGAAAGAAAAAAAAAATTAGAGTAGTCCTGGTCAAAGATTTACAATCGGGAAGGTTGTTGGGCAGACGCACGATTTGAAACAAATTAGCTCATGTGGAATTTTCTAAAAGCATTCTAGGAGAAGGTATCAATTAGGAGAATTACATTCAATTTTTTTGAAATTTGTCACTTAATCACTCAGACTCTCTAACGTTTGAAATATTATATATAGACCTCTTGAGGTTTATAAGTGCGTAACACTTAGACCCCTACCATCAATATCCATTAGTAAATTTCAGTCAAGTCCCTTGAAATTTGTAGGCATATAATAGTTAGAACCCTCAAATTAAAATGTTATATTTAGACTAAAAATACTCTAATCAAAGATAAAATATCAAATATTTTAAATTTTACAATCAAAATTCATGTTTTATTGTATCATTTATTGAAATAAAATAAAAAATATAAATATAATTTTTTTAAAAAAATCATAATTAATATACAATTATAGTATTTATTGAAATAAAACTAAAAAATAAACAAGAGTCAAACTGTAATAGACACGAATTAATAACAAGGGTCAAACTGTATTATGTATTTCTTTTGATTAAATTCACTCAGATCCGATTTGTTTATTAACCGTGTTAAATCGAGTCCACTCGTTTACGAATTGGATAACTTAAAAAAAACTAAAATCATTTAATTTCGTGTCATATTAACGACGAGTCTTGTCATATTTTAACATCCCTAGTATCAATATGCTAGAATAGTTAGTCTAAAACAACATGCAGCTATTGCAGGAACCTAATTATTTTTCATATTCAAAATGAGTGCTTTCGTCTTTTTAACGATAAATTAATCTCGAAACTAAACATCCCAATTTCACTCCATATTGTATCCGAACAACGTACAGTATGAATGCCATAATTAGTGAAACTTACTAATTCAGCTATGCTTGTGGAATTGCCAATTGGTCAAAAAAACAAATGAGAAATTAGTCAGTATAACGTTGTTATTTTGCTGAAAAAACATTAATATCAAGGTTGACACAATAATTCTGCGCAAGAGTGGACATGATCAACACTGCAATTGATTGCGCAAAAGAAGTAGAAGCCCACGCAGTTCTCATACATAACAAGAAAAAGGGAGGGCGGGGGGAGGGGGGATTTTAAGCCAATGGTTATGCTATGCATTCAGAAATTGGAGGGGAAACCTGTCAATTCTAAACATGATATGAATTGACTAATTTTGTAAAATTGAATTCAATTTTAGCATGCTCAGATAGTAAACTGATTAACCTCTTAGATCCCTTCAATAAATCAGTTCAACGGATCCAACTAAATACGACATGAACCTGCTAAACCCAACTGCTATACACGGTTATGAATGGGTCGGTATGGGTTGAGTATATTTTGAACACAACAATCCATTGGCAGACCTAGTTGGAGAGAGAATGATGTGAAATCTAATATTTCGAACTGCTAGATAGAAGTGTGCATAGGCGCAGAGACATATGTCCACAGAGCTAAATGATTGTTGAATCTCTTTTTCCTTGCACTAGCAAGGCTAGAATAAAGTGTGCTCTCAAATAGTAAAGCTGAAAAACGTAAGAGTTCAGATAGACTACCACTGAGAATACTTGATGGAAAATGCATATAGGAGTTTGTGACCAATGAACAACTTCTACACCAGTATAAGCAACATATGATTTTTCTCAAATTTTAACTCAATTCATGCCTAGTTGGATTTTTGTGGTGAACCTCTTGAAAATTATACTTACAATATCATTACCTCAAGAAGAGTCTAAAGATATCAACCAAATTTTCCATCAGAAAGCATGCCACATAGTTTAGGGAAGAAAATCTGAGAGAGCTGAAATTGCTCTGGGTTTGACCACCGATGATGTTCACAGTAACTATGGTCAGCTATAAACTTCTTAATTCCTATGGGAAGGAGGGCAGAGGTTGGGGGCTGAATCCATATGGGTGCTTCTATATAAGCAGTCATTTTGCATTCTAGTCTAAGTTCCTGGAGAAGAGTTCATCTTGAGTTTCCAATGTATAAATAGCCCGGTGTGATAGAATTAGGCTAGGGCGATCCTCCCCAGGTTTTAAGCAAAATTACTTCTGACAGTTGCAATGTTATTACATACACTAATGCTTTAGAATATCAAAATCCCAATGTAGTGTGCCAGTCGGTAGGATATCACTTCAAAAAAGAAACTGGAGATGTGGCACATTTTAGCATACAACATCAAGTAATATTACTATAGGTCTCCACCAGCAAAAAAAAAATTACTATAGGTCTCCACCAGCAAAAAAAAAAAGTACTATAGGTCTCCGAAAAAGAAGAAATGGATTTTGGCATAGGCCAGAATGAGACTCTTAGTTGCTATGTTTAGTGATCATACAGAAAGCAATTATACATATAAAGAAAAAGTCCCCTACTGCATGAATTCTCCTAAACACATCGTTAAAAACCAATAGAAACAGAATCAGGAACAAACTTGGTTTTCAAGAGACTACCCACAATCACAGCTTTCTTTCTCCGAACTACATCATGCAGAGCATTAAAACCGAGGTCGGGACTTCAAATCAAAATTGAAAGAGCTGATGCATGGTACAGTTTTCTTAGTAAGTTGATTCATAGCCACAACATTTAACAAAAACCAAGGCTAATTCTAACTATGGTATGCTATTTTACTACAAGCATGTAAATTTGGATAAGGAAACCAATTCCATCAATGAGGACTGACTGCTGCATAAAGGACAAGTAACATGATAAAGTATTTCCTGCAAGACACGGGGTGGATGTGAAGGCAAGGTGTGAATATAAAATGTGACATCAGCGTTAACTTCCATTTTCCCACAAATGAAATAAAATGTGACAGCAGAGAAGACACCCATTCTCTCACAGTGCATTCTGCTATTTCCTTCGGTGATTGTAAATCCTTGATTTGTCTTTATTCCAAACATGCTTCCTGAATACTATAGATGTAAAAATAAATAATCTACATTTAATAATGTAGCAAAAAAGAATGTGAGTGGCTTTAATTCAAAGGTTTATATGGGCATAATTCAATGGAGACCCTAACACTTTCGAATGCTGTATACTGGTCTAACCAGAATTCAGAGCAGTTCTCATTAGTTCAGGATTTTACACCCCTCCACTATTGTTGTTTCTTAGATTTCGTATGTTGTATACACAATTCAACTTATTTCTCTTTACTTTCTTTTTGGCTCCCTTCTTCCCACTTTATTGTCCGAGATCACTAGATAGATGACCCCAGTAGGTTTACACTCTTAGTCAGCATGACTCACAATATCAATACATAACTTGCTTTTTGACACTATTGCAACTTGCAACTAATCAAACCATTTGAAAGTTTATAACCAAAAAGATTGCCAAAAAAAGCCGCATAAAGGGCCTCAAAGAATGTACTGAGGCACCTCAGATTTTTTTTTTTTTTTGTCTCATAAAATATTTTGTACAAAGAAAGGCGATGGTCTACAAACTACTTGACCAATTTCATCGACCAGAAAATTGGTTGGAAGTGGGCTTCACTTGCCAGAAAATTGCCTATCCTCCACATTGGCTTCAAAGGGCACCTTCCGCTTCCTAACAGCTGCTTCTACAGTCTGACCTTCAACATCAAAATTTAACTTACGTCTATTGATCTGAAAGGGATCTTTAGTAGTGTCCACCGGAAAGAATGAAAACCCCTTGTTTTGACGAGGAGATAAATTGCCAAACTTTCCCTCCTCTTGAGAACTGCTTGGACCACCACCATCAATTTCACGACCCAAACCTTTTCCCCTACTCATGCATGATTCTAAAGATGTTCCCAACCGCAACGACAAATCACACCCCATCTCAGTTGGCTTTTCATGGTTGTCTCTGATATCTACTTGAGTTACTCTGTTTGCAGCATCTACATCCCCATCATAAGAGAACAGGTTCCGCAAGCAACCCATTTCAGCAGGCTTTGCAGTGGATGGAAAAACTGGTGTGCCGACAATTATGGGGTTTAAATTTTCTGCAATCTGGGAGCCCATCCAGGGGACTTCAGGTTGAAAGTGAGGACCATAATACAAGGGGTAAACTGAACCCACATTCAGGGAGGTGAGGGTTTCAGGTGGGACAAACAGATTATGGGCAGGGTGAGAAAAAAGCTCAGCTGACGAAGGAAAATTATGGGAAACAGTTCGATTATATTTATCTGGCATTACATTTAGGTTGGATTCTGACACTAAATGGGCAGAGTCCGTGACCCTGCATCTTGAAAGGGTTTGTTGATTGCCAATAGTATGGTTTTGCTCATTCATTTCGTTATCCCAAGTTCTAGGAGGTACACAACCAGGTTCTTGAGTTCTTGGGTTGAGATAAGTTCTGGGATTACTCTGCTGTTGGCTTCGGGATGCTCTAATTGGAACACAACCCAGATTGAGGGCAGCTGAACATAATTGTGACGTGAGGAAAACAGATAAATATTATAAATCCATTTCAAACTAATTGAGAACTGAAACGGCATTGAGCTGAACTGATATACTATCAAAATGAGAACATCCCAGTGAATTTTAGCTCAATGTGCAACGATAAGGACAGCCGAGTAGCATATTTTCATGGTTAAATGTTAAAACCAAGAATGTGCAATGTGTACCTTCAACACACGGTGGCAAAAGCCCTCCGGTTTCCATACTCTCATCTATCCGAATGATTGTATTAATGGCGTCATTAACCCGGTCCCATAGTGTTACAAGATCCATGTAGTCAGCCTGATCAAAACAAAAAAATTGAACCGAATAACTCTCAGTAAATAACAAAAGAACAAAGAAATCTAAGCCACACCACACTAGCATTAACTGTAATGAAGAAGAGCAACCTCTGAATTGGCTTTGGAGTACATGATTTCCTCAGCTTTCAAGACAACAATAGGGAGTTTCTCTTGCCATTCTTTGTTGTTTTTAGTTGCAGTACTGTGCCTCTCACGGACGACCCTAATCAAACATATGGTGGGCATTGAGAAAACGAAGACGAAAGACACCACCACTAAACAAACAAGCTCATACAGTACCTGAAAATTTGTTGAATGATCGAACCTCTCATGGGTTGGTGCCTATCGCTGTGCCAAGCTCTTCGACCACACTCATAAGGCCTCGGACCTGGCCTGGGCATCTTCAACCACCAGTTGAAGAGCAAAGAGTGTGTTTGTGTGTGTGAGAGTCACAGAAAGATGCCCAATATATACAGAGCAAGAAATCTTTTATACAGAGAAAGCAATATCTCTACGTGGGTTTGATGTGGAGTGTGTCCTTTCACTTTCATCCACCACTTTTAAGTTTCAACCCCCCAGTGGGCAGTGGCAAGTGTAGATGTTTGAGAGAGAGAGGGAGAGAGAGATGCTGCTTTTTGCAAAATTGTCCATCTTTGGGTACAATAATTCAGTGGGTTTACCAAGAATGTGATGTGCCCCCTTCAGAAAATGCAAAGCCCCCCACCCTCACAAACTGACTCTTCAAATGCTTTTATTAGGATAGGAAGCAATTGGGCCCACATTTTCAGGGATGGCAGTGGGGCTGCCCACCACCAGGTTCTACATGTTGGCTCTCTTGGTGTGAAGCTGCAAATTGGGCTGACCCGCGTTGTCAATTCTAAAGACCAACTCATGTTGGTTATCTAAAAAATACGGCACTGTTTTAAAAAAACTTAGTGCAGAATAATTTCACTTTTTAATCTATCATTTTATATTATTAAGACTCGTTTGGTACGCGTATTATGATGGGATTAAATATTAAATTGTACTATTTTTTATTTAATCGAGTCTAATACTTTGTTTAGTAAGCAAATTTTATACCGTATTAATTTAAAAAACATATACTTGTTGTATATTTTTTATACGATAGACATGTATTGTGGAAGTTTTTTAATACCATCAAAAGAAGTGGTATTATAATCCAACTCAAACGTATTATTCTACATTTACTATTATAACCCCCCAAATGATAAAATCAAGTTGTCATCAATGTAACAAACACTAATTAAAAATATTTTTGTTAATTCAACATTAATACAATGAAATAATTCTCTAACTAAACAACCGATTGAATTAAATATCGACTATTCAACGCTTATATTGTGTATTACCAAACATTAGATAAATCACGTATTATTCTAATATCATATTTAATCTTGTCTTTAATACATCTGTATTGTATTATACTGTATTACTTTATCCAATTCATCCATTTTTAATACGGCAACTAAGCAAGCCTGTAGTTATTCCCCGTGCTTGAAGGTACGAAATAATAAAAAAAATTGTCAATATATTTGTATTTATACTCAAAATCAAATCACAAACATAGATGGGAGATAAAGAAATTGAAGCAGCGATTGTAGTGGGGTCAATGATAGTAGTGGTACTAGGAGACAATGATAGTTATGATGCGTAAAGCGATGACCGTGATTGTGGTTGCAGTCGTGGGTGGCAATAGTGATGGGGTGGTGGGTTTTGAGTGACAATGATGGTAGTGACAACCGTGAGTGGCAACAGTGTTGGTGGTGGTGGTGGACAACGGTGATAGTAGTTGGCAGTGGTGGTGGTGGGCAGTGATGATGGTGGTGGTGGATGACGATGGGTGCTTGTAGGCGACAATGTGATGAGTGGTGGCGAATAATGGCAGTGGTAAGTATGGTGAGGGTAGGTGACAATGGGTGACTGCAGTGGTGGACGATGATAGGTGGTGGTAGTAGGTGTGGTGGGGTAGGTGACAGTAACTAGTGGCGATGGTAGATGACAATGGGTGGTGGCTGCTGGCGATGGGCAACAGTGGTAGTAAGATGATGATTGTAATGATAAAAAATATAAGAATAAGATGAAAATTGTAGTGAGTGATGGTCATGGACTATGATGGTAGCAATTGATGGTGATGGTGGTGGCGGTGAGATGAGGTGAAAGTGGGGCAGTGACGATAGTGGGGGTGGTAAGGGTGGTAGGGGTGATGGTAAGATAATAATAGTGGTGGTAAGGTACGACAACAGTGGTGGTGGTGGTGGGACGATAGAAATGGTGGTGGTAGTAGTACTGATAATGGTGGTGATAGTGGTTATGGTGGTGGTGGGGCAATGGATGTAGTGATGGTGGTGGGTATGGTAGGGTGGCGATAGTGATTGTATCGACAGCGGTGGTGGGAGGGGTGGTGGTGTGGTGGTGGTGGTAGTGGAGGGGTGGCAATGGTGGTGGTAGAGATAGTGGTGAGGCGATTCCAAACACACATTTTTTCTTAAAGTATTTATGAGAAATAATTCCTAAAAGTACTTTTAAAAAGTCACTCAAAACACACCCTTAATGGTCTATTTTTTCTATTAAATTTGGGATGTTAATATTAGTCGTTAGATTAATTTTAAAGTAAAATTTAAAATCATCTCAACAGCAAATAACAAAATTCATTTTATTTATCTTTTGATATTTGAATTGTATTGTATTTTATCATATAAATTGAGACACAAAATAATTCTCGTATCAGAGTATGACACGTGGACCGAGAGAATTGATTGGCCTCACGGATAGAACATGGAGGGACATGCCCCAGCATTCGAAGGGCAAAATATGTACCCTAGGGTCGAGTATTTAACGTTAGGCAAAGGTATGAGTCCATCATGACGCAACGGGTCAAAACGAATGATTGTTTTTGTAGACATCTCTCATTAAGATATACTTCAAATCTCAAAAAAATAGATAAAAAGTACGATCATTACTAACTAAGATTTTTTGAGGGCATGTGAACTAAATGTATAGTGTTAACACAATGAGGGCATGTTTGATATGTTTTTTGGGATAGTTTGGATTGGTTTGTCCAAACTCGGGTTTGATCCAAAGACAGAATTCTAATATGAGATTCAACTTCAATGATGTTCATACCCATGTTTGGTATGCACATGGATATATGATTATTATGATAATATATTTATATATAAATGACTATTTACCCCTTAACCAATTTGTATATATGAAGTATGTATAATATATGGGGATATAAATGTCATTTGTATGTTAAACCCCTTAACCCCCATATAAAACCCACCCCATTTGGGTTTCATGAAAGCCAAGTATGTGGGTTTCATTACTGGGCCATGACTAGGCTAGGATTCAAATTCTATCTCTACTTTATGGTTGTCAAACATGGGTTTAAGGAGGTTTATACCCTAGCGCATGTTCTCAAACCCCTCCAAACCCCCATACCAAACAAGCCCTGAATGTTCGACATAACTCAATAAATGCCCTACAAGAGTCATTAAGTGCTGAGGGGACATGCATTGAGTGCTCAGAGTCCCGAATATGATAATTATTGTCGGTCTAGATCTCGAGAAAAGGTCAACATCCCCAGTTTTAGTAATTGCGTGATTTGAGAGAATTATAGTTCATTGATGATTATCCCTATGAAGGCTCCCTTAGCTTGTTTGATAGACCCCTAGTGTCACGTCATCCTTATTAGAAAGTATAAATACCCTCAATGAGTTGGTTCACATGTACACATGCTGACTTAGGCAACCTAGCACAACGAAAGTTTTATCCTCCTTTTGAGCACATGTTAACTTAGGTATCGGAGAAGATAAGTCGAACACCTTTTCAGCCCTCTTTTGACCTTGTTCTCTGTTGCAAGAGCAAATTCCACAGTCTCTACCGTGGTACAATTATCTCAAACTTTTGCAGGAATTTACCTGTGCATCCTCATATCTTATTATTGGTTTCTTCATACTGCACCTTAAAATGTTAGTTTAAATTTCGCATCATCTCAATTGATAATTTCTATCCAATTTTAACCCCAAAAAAATTAAGAAAAAAATGGAATTTCTCCAAAACTAAGAAGGGAAAAAACATATCTTCTAACATTATGAAATTCTATTTTGCCTTAAAAAGTAGGATGAAAATGAAAGATTAGGATAATATAAAACTCAAACTAATAATTTAGGGCAATATAAGAAAGTGAATAATTTAAGGAACAACATAAAATGAGAGATGTTGTTTAGGGAGTCTAAATGTAATTTGTTACAACTTCATTGTAATGGATTTGAATTATAACTTTGTCGACGATCATACCTGCATAATAAATGAGACAAGTTTAAATTTATAAAATATATGAATTTTTTTTATACAAGATTTTATACATAATATGACACAAACTCAATTGTAAATCCAACATGACATGACTCAATAGACTATTAACCAATGCCATTTTATTTGGTCACGCATGGAAGGAGATGAGCTCAATAAGGAAATGTTACAATTTTTCAAACTACCATGTGTCATGGGCAGTCAATATCCCACTTATGCTCTGTTTAGTAGGAAAGATAGAAAGTAAGAATGATGGAATATAAGAGAGATACACTTTCTATTTTTCAAGGAAAGAAAGTAGGAATGATACATTTTTCTTACTTTGTGTTTGGTTGGATGGATGAAAAATAAAAATGACTAATTTTTTTTTTTT
>CM042188.1:37919904-37935184 GCA_023539305.1 Ilex asprella | reverse complement strand
TCTTAGCAGTCTCATCATCCTCTCCATAGGTCCTTCGTTTACCACTAATCGAAAAACAAAAAAACCAGTCAATCTCTACCACACCTTAACAATATATTCACATTGAATAAAAACATGAATTCCAGATTCCACTCCTTTACACCATAACGTACATCTATTTACAAGATTTACACCCAATCTCTGAAAACGAACATCCACTGGAATTACATTCTTACAAATTTTCCAACCCAACAACTTAGCGTTTGGAGGAACAACCTGTTTCCAAATTACTTTAGCAACCTCATCCTCTTCATCAGAATTTATCACCACTTGCCAAACAGTTTTGACAAAAAAACTACCTGAATCACTTAACCTCCGTACCAAAAAATCAGAATTATCAAACAAACAAACATTAGCATTCAAAATTTCTGTCTTTATCTCATCACTAATCAGCATCCCCAATCTCTGTGAATCCCACCCTTCTCCATCAAATATCTCTACAATTTTTGGAAAGTGCAATGGAACATCACTCACCCTATCAATGAGAGAACAAGTACCAAGTCAATTGGAACATCAAAAATCCACAGACGTCTCATCCCCTGCAATGTCCAAAGAATGAGACACCACAGAAGAAAACCAAGGCTGCAACATACGAAAACATTTCGCTTTCCCTTGCACCCTATGCCTCATCATATGCTGATTATTCAGAAATTTCGCAGAAAAAAATTTTGCCCACAAAGATTTCCCTTGCAAAATTCCCCAAACCTGTTTCATCATAAAAGCAACCTGTACATCCTCCAATCTCCTTATCCCTAACCCCCTTCCTACTTTGGCTTAGTTATATTACCCCAAGAGACTAAATGCCTCTTCTTCACACCAGCCTTACCAGACCAAATAAAAGATGCCATCAAAGAATTTAATCTACTCAAAACCCCTTTAGGCAAATCTAGACAAGACATTTAATGCACAGGAACTGCATTCAATACTGCCTACACCAACACCACCCTTCTTGCATTAGACATCAATTTCACATACCAACCCTCCAACTTTGCCTTAAACTTCAAAATTATATCCTCAAAATCCCTAATCCTACTCCTCCCCTTAACCAAAGGACATCCCAGATATAAAAAGAGACATTCTTTCAACGGAATCTAAGCCACTCTAGATAAAACCAACCTCCTACTTTGAGAAATCTTAGTAGAACAAAAAAGAGAGCTTTTTGGTTTACTCACCCTCTGCCTTGAGCTTGCCTCATACTTACTCAAAAACTCAAACAAATTCACCATAGAAAATTTATTACCCCTTAAAAATAGCAACATACCATCCGCAAAGAGTAAATGAGAGATCAACAAAGCCCCTTTCCCTGTATGAAAAGCTCTAATCATCCTTGTATCACACAACCTAGACAAGCCCCTACTTAACACCTCGTCAACTAGGATGAAAAGCGAAGGAGAGATAGGGTCTCCTTGCCTTAATCCCCTAGATGTAAGAAAAAAGCCCCTCCTTTGTCCATTCAAACAAATTGAAATGAATTGATTATTCAAACAATTCCCAATAATGGAAACAAACAAGTTCGAAAAACCAAAACATCTCAAAGTCTTTTTCAAAAAGTCACACTCTATCCTATCATACGCCTTCATCATATCTAACTTAACAATAACATTTCCCGCCTCCAATTTCCTGTCCAGCTCCCCTACCATATATTGAGCCAAAGATATACATTCCCCTATACTTCTCTCCTTCACAAACCCATGCTGAGGTTCAGAAATTAACCTAGGCAGAATAACAGATAACCTATTAGCCAACAACTTAGTAAAGGTTTTATACAAGAAGTTGCACAAACTAATTGGTCTAAAAATTCTGTAAAAACGGTAGGATTAGTTTTCTTGGGAATTAAAGCCAACAAAGTGGCAATAACCGATCTTGGCACTACCCCTCCTGTCAGGAAAAAATTAGCTGTCTTAAGCAAATCCTTTTTAATCACCTCCCAAGCTACTTGGAAAAACTTCCTAGAATACCCATCTGCCACTCGAGCACTCTCCACAGACATTGAGAAGACTACCTCCTTCAGCTCCTTCAAAGAAGCCTCACAAGTTAAACTCTCATTATCTAAAGCACTCACAAGTTCAAGCACCACATCAAACAGTCTTTCCTCCACAACATGTCCCTCCGATTTGTATAAAGATGCAAAAAAGGACACAACAATATCAGCAATACCAGCCTCAGAATCACACCACACTCCCATTCTCATCCTTAATCCTTTGAATTCTATTCCTTACGGCCTTCCCCTTGGCTATAGCATGGTAAAACTTCGTGTTTCTCTCCCACTCCAAAGCCCAATTAACATTCACCTTCTGCCTCCAAGACATTTCCTCAAGCCTCAAAGTATTATCCAAGTTCCCTTTTGCACAATCCAATTTCATAAGAGCAACATCAGAACCATCAGTTTCCCAATCCCTCTCAGCATTACTCACCTTCAAATCCTGCAACTTAATTTTTTTCAAAAACATTTCCATACACATCTTTATTCCAGCGTTTCAAAGGAACTTTAAGAAACTTTATTTCAAAAAGAAATCTTCAATAGGGTTACTAGAAAAACATCCACACCAAGTATCAACAACCAAAGGCAAAAAAGAATCATCCATAGTCCACATATCCATGAACTTAAAATAGAATATTCTCTGCTGACTTTCAGATTTCACAATTTTCACTAAAAGAGGGCAATGATCAGAAGACACTCTTATCAGATGAACAACTTGCGAACAGTCAAATCTATTATTCCAACTAGGATTAATCAAAATCTTATCCAATCTCTGCCGCATTCTGGTACTATCATAGTGATTATTACACCAAGTATAACTGCTCCCCTCAAAACCACAGTCAAGAAGCCCTTCAGAATGAACACAATCCCTAAAATCCTCCATTGAAGAAATTGAAGGATAAGATCCCCCCAAATCTCTCAAAAGAACACAGGATAGTATTGAAATCTCCCATCAGGAGCCAAGAAAACGAGAAAGAAGAAGAAACCACATGCAAATGTTGCCATAGTGGCCTCCTTAACAAATAATCACAACACGCATATACTATAGTGACTAAAAATGGATCAGAACCCAAATAAGTCACCATAACAGAGAGAACCTGTTCATGTTCTAACACCAACCTTTACATCCAAATCCTCATTCCACAACAACCACACATTTTTCTCTGTTAACGAGTTTGCAACAAAACATCTTAGTCCTACAGATTAAGCAAAAAACTTCAATTTCGCAGAACTCATCTTTTGCTCCAGCACAGCCAAAAAACAAATTTTATTCATAACTACTAGCTTCTTTAATCTGTTTCTTAACACCTCTTTCCCAACCCCTCTCACTTTCCAAACCATGAAATTCATAATGAAGAGGTAGGAGAAGAAATTCCTCCAAGACCAATCTTGGTAATACCAATAGAAGGCACATAATCTTCATATGCATCTTCATTATCCTGTACTCTATCAACCCAAGACTTGGGGCCTTCCTGATCAGACAAAAAGCCTGTATCTGGAGGCTCCTTGTACTTTACCAAACCCAAATTATCATCCAAAGGACAATTTTCTAATCTCCTTACATCATACTGCCTATCCACAAAAAAAGAAACCGAAGAAGGAGAGAACTCTTTAATCAACTTCGATTTCTCTCCTAAAACCATCCCATTCTCCATATAATCCTTCTCCACTTCCTGAACAGAAGACATCAATAATTGCTGAACATCTTCCCCATTTTCCTCATCCATATCTACTATTTGAATATCTTCCCCATCCAGATTTCCAATCTCATTCACAACTTCTTTTAACTTATTAATCGAAATATCAGCAATACCTTTCTCTACATTCTATCTATTCACATCAGAAATCACATCCACACCCTCCACAATGTTTATTGTAGGACTTTCCTCAATCTCCTCTCCCAGGTTCACCTTCATAGAAGGTCCCCCCTTTTCAAGATTCACATCCTTCTCTGCATCAAGGGCCAAAATATAAAGCATATTTCTTGTCCCCTGATCAGACAATTGTTTTCTGTTTAAACTCTCTTCTTGGTCTCCTTCTCTAAACTTCTTGAAAAACTTCCTTCCCTTCCCTTCTTTTTCCATTCGTTCTTTATTCAAATCACCCTGATTCATAACCCCATTATCAGACACAGTCGTCTTCCCCAACCTCTTCTTTTCTTCAGTAGATTCTCCCTCTCCTTTTTTCTTACGACACACAAAATCATCATGACCCCGTTTTAAACAACCCACACAATACCTACAGTCCTTTTCATAAACTATTTGCTGCCAACGTCCACTGGAACCCCCCATGTCAAGCCAAAATCTCTTTGGCTTCGAGGCCAACAGATTAACCTCAATACATGCCCTGGCAACTCCTGGTCTCGACAAACTCAAAGTAGCACCATCAATTACTAGAATCCTATCGATTGGACTCAAAATATCTCTTATGCTCTCCTTGTTGAACAATTGAATAGGCAAACCTGGCAATGCCACCCAAATAGGAACCATAGGAGGCTCCATGCCTGGCTGAAACTCAAAGAATTTCTCTCATTTAACAGTTAATCTTAACAGAAGAGGTTGATTGAAATAAACTATATAGTTTAGGAGATAAATTAGGATAATAAATAGTATAGGGGGTAATTTAAAACAAAGATCATAGCTAATTGGTATTTATTTAATTTACCCAAATTAAAATGAATCACGATGAGTAAACTCAAAGAAACATGCGAACTTAAACTTAAATTTAATTTTGATTCGTCGTTTAATGAGTCCCATTCACTTGTCTCCTTATGAATTGGAAAAATACCTCATTGTGAATTAAAAATAAATAAATTGATAATTAAGAAACACTGGAGCTACTCATCAAGAATTAAAATATATCGATTCGTTGGGAGCTTACTAATCTAAAGATGAGGTCATGTGGTATCTCTATTGTCTTAGAGATGCAAAAACTAATTTTAATTTGTCCACATGTTTCATTTACAAATGTATACATACATAATTCTTATGAGTGATTCAGTGATTAAGTACAATCTTTGATAATTTAGAGGTATGAGAACCCAACTCAAGCCATAATAACTCATCACTAAGCTCAAAAAAACAATAGTATGCACAATATGTATCAAAAAAAAAATTGTATACATACATATTTACATTCTTGGGTTTCTCTGGCGACACAACTAACGCCTTATGTCCAAATTCGAATTCAGACAAAAAGATTTGTCCAAACTGTCCAAATTATTCTCATTTTTAGGGGTGTTAAAATATAATATGATCTATTAGTACGACACAAAATTAGGGAATTTAAATATTCTTTAAGATATTTGCTTTCTAAATAAGTGAACACGATTAATAAACGAATCAAGTATAAGTACAAACAATAAAAAAATAATATATGACACAATTTATTTATATATCAGTGACACAAGGATTTTTCGATTTTGATGGGTTGTTCGGGCTTGTCCGAAACAAATCCCACCCCTACACAGCAACATTGTGATTTAAAAACTTGTTTAATGAAATTTCTATTTGTACAACATCAAATTTATAAATAGTTACGTAGAAATCGAAAAAATAAAGACGACCAACTTTGAACTCTGAACAACAAGCCAATCAAGTAGACAAAACCTCCACATTAGGACCCACCTAATGAAGATCATCAAAATCATCCCCATCCGTCTGATCAAGAACAAGCACTAAGCCCATTATGAAAGCACTATCAATTCCAGGGTTGAGACAGATCAAGAAAACATCCTTTCCCAGCATCACATTTGTAGTGGGGTCCACCTTCCGTTTGATCTGAGCTACAAGTTCCTTTGATGAACCATCTGATGAAATGTGGGAGACAGTACATGATCGCTGAGAGAAAGAACCTTCAATTTGATACTCCTCGGCTGGATTGCCATAAACCTCCACCACCCTGCTTGACCGTCCGACTATTGATGATCTATGCACACTGAAGCTTGGTTCTTGTCCGTCCGTTTTCTCCCCCACAAATCCTTCCCACCGTTGATGAAGACTAGGCTTCTGTGTTTCCAAAGTGAAAGTGTCTTTAATTACATTCTTACCTAGGAAAATTACATTATCACCCTCTTTTGGGCTGCCATAATGCTGGTTGTTAATTTAAGTAAAATTCCCTTAGTTATAACCTTTATGCAACCAAAACTAAGTAAACAAATCATCTAATTCTGCTTAGGTTTCACACAATACATGAACAAGAAATAGGGAAATTTTAAAAATCAAGTATTTCTTAATATAATATCTGTCACGCAGATTTAACGTGTTAAAATTAAATTATTCGTATTTAATACTAATTTAATAGTTGTACTAGCAAATCCTGCTTATTTTGAGTTGATCAATGTTATAGAGACTTAAGTTAAAGATCTAATTAAGGACTTGAAATAACAGTGAATTTTAATTTTAATGTTAGATAAAACTCACCTTCAATACAATCATTATATTGAATTAAGCCTCCAAATAACAATTTGCAATGAGAAGTAGTTGATCCTAATTCATTAATATTCCATGGTATTAATGCTGTATTTTTTATGTAAAAAATTACAACCGCTAATTTTATAGATGGTTAATTGCGCACCAAAAGTGTAGAGTTTTTTTCATTTTGATCCCCAACATTTTGGTTCATGAAACATTAAAAATATATTTTTATGTGATCCCTCAAACAGACAATATTCAAATTGTTACCGATTTTTTATCATAAACTTTTCGTGTGATACCTAAATAACATGGGCAAAATATAATTTGGGTAGTTCTTAACTAAAATTTTGGTAACTTTTGACAAAAAATGTATAATATGAGTAGCTGTTGACCAAAATTTGAATACCTCCCGATCAAAATTGTATAATTTGAACAGTTTTTTGACCAAAATTTGGGTGAAAAATTGATCAAGAATTATTCAAATTATTTTTGTACTTATATTTAGTTAGCAATCTAAACACTGTCTACGTAAGAACCACATGCACGATAAATCACATAAAAATATATTCAATACTTCAAGAACTAAAACAATTTAATTAAAATATTAAGAACCATAAGTCATACTTTGGGACCTGTAGATGTAGTGCAATTAACCTTTTTATAAATATAGGAAAACTTCAGCCACACTCCCTCTAATTTATCATATTTTCAAAGACACCCCCTCTAATTTCTAAATCTTCAATGACACCCCTTCTAGTTTATATTTAAACATCACTAACACCCCCTACCATTAAAATACTATTTCTAACAAAAAAAAATTAATCTAAAATACTAAAAATGCCCCGAAATAAATCTCAAGTAATTTTTTTACATAAAATTTTATTAAAATTCGAGTCGATTAAAATTTATTTTTCTACATATTAAAATTTGAACCAATTAAAATTCGATTGAAGTTGAATAAATTTTATTTTTTTAACGTATTAAAATTTGAACCTATTAAAATATATTTTTCACATATTAAAATTTGAGTCGATTTGAACTCTACCCGAGTTGTTAGCGGGATTAAAATTCGCTTTCGAGTTGATTAAAATTTATATTTTTATGTATTAAAATTTGGCTAATTAAAATTTAATACGAGTTGAT
The DNA here is from genome assembly GCA_023539305.1 of Ilex asprella. NCBI lineage: Eukaryota > Viridiplantae > Streptophyta > Magnoliopsida > Aquifoliales > Aquifoliaceae > Ilex > Ilex asprella. The sequence continues at coordinate 37,927,606 of CM042188.1, read as the reverse complement.
TAAAATTCGACTTTAATGGATTAAAAATAATTTTTAATTGGCTCAAATAGAATTTTAATTAGCCCAAATTTAATACGTAAAAAAATATAATTTTTAATTGGCTCAAATTTTAATATGTAAAAAAATAAATTTTAATTAACTTGAATCGAATTTTAATTCACTCAAAATTTTAATACTTAAAAAAAATTTAAAAATATAAGGGTCTCATTAAAGATATGCTTATCTAAAGGGGGTCTCATTGAAGATATATATATTTAGAAGGGATGTAATTGAAGTTTATTCTCAAATATATCATGGACAATTTAATAAATTTGTATTTTAGTTAAAAATTTAAATCTGATAAAGGGTGTCATTGAAGATTCATAAACTAGAGGGGGTGTCTTTGAAGATATGTCAAACTAGAGGGGATGTGGTTGAAGTTTTCCCTATAAATATTGATGGCTAGCTACTCAGCCCAGTGAGTTGATCAGGACGGGTCATGATGAAAAGTAACTAGCACCACTAACCTTGCGGTGGAGGGTGAGGAGGCACTTGCCGGAGGAGTTCATGAGAAAGAGCTCGTCATTGGACTGAGAATCGGGACCGTACAACTCGACTCGGAAGATCACCTCTCCTTTAGGATCATAGACGATAAAACCGTCGCTGGGGAAGAAGATAGAGGTCTTGCGGACTGTGAGGTGAGTCTCTTGTTCAAAGCAGAAGCTTTCATCTACGATCACTCCTGATCCTCTCATTTTCAGATCAGATGCTTCTGCTCCCAAAATCACCAACTTTTAACACCAACTAATCAATTTATCTGACTGCAATGAAGATTTGAATGAGATTGTGGTGTGTATTTGGGTGGCGAATCGATAGGAGAGAAAGTGAAAGTCTGCGGATAATGACCACTAACAGATGACGATAAGGATGCCATGGCTAATGGATTCCTCCGTTCTATTTATTTATTTATTTATTTTTCATTTTTTTCGGAGTGTGAATAATAAGACTTAATGTCGGTTTGCCTTTTGATATATTTGAATTAAGCCCTAAAATTATGACTTTTATATCAATTAATTCTCCATTTTTTTTATATTAATTAAGTTCTTGAACTCTCTAATTAGGTCAATTGAGTATTTTTGTCTCTCTCTGTTAGAGTATGCAATTCACGTGACTATATGCCACAAAAAGATATAAATGTTCAATTGACATAATTAGAGAATTTAGAGACTCAATTGATATCAAAAAGAGTTTAGGATTTAATTGACACAAAAATCATACTTTGAAGATTATATGTGTAATTTATTCTAACTATTTATGTCACATGAATAACACGCTTTGTCATTTTCCATTAAAGAATTTAATGGAGGTAAACAGAAGAAATCAATTAACATAATTAGAAAGTTTGGAGGCTCAATTGATCAGAAAAAAAAAAAATCAAAGTTGTAGTTTAAAGGCCATATTTTTATTTTACTCTTTTCAAAACTTGTCAATTTCTCGCAATTAGTAGGTGACGTTTAGTCAATTATCCAAGGAGAGACAAAAAATTAATCGGTGATTGAATTGAAATAATTGGGTTGAGGTGATTGTGTTTTGACGTGTTTTAACTATTATTTTGAAATTTTTAGGTATTTTTGGATATTTCTATATTATTTTTGATTATATTTCAGAATATTTTAAAAATAAATTATCAATTTTTTTATATATTTTTATTTTATTTTCAATACGTTTTTGAAACTTTTCTATTTACCAAGTGCCCGAAACAAAATTTTAATCTTCTTGTTTAGTTTTTCGCATATAACATTATCATAACGTCACTCTGTCTCTTAAAAAATAGTTAAAAATCACACTTTGACCTCATAAAAAGTTAACTGTCTCAGATTATGTGAATTCACAAGTGGGAATTCAAGTGATTAAAAATAACTGGGAATTCAATAGATTAAAAAAAAACAAGTGGGAATTCAATAAATTAAAAATTAGATGTGCTTTAGTAAAAATTTTACTTTGAAATAGATTAATTCAATTTTTCAAGATAAAAATATTATTCTTTCAAATAATATCAACAAGCTTTCCTCGCATTTCTTTTATTAGATATTTGTACATCTTGTTATATGCATAGATTGTCCAATTTGAATTGAAACAAGATGATATTGATCATTGAATAAATGTGTCATTACTTGGTTTGATCCATGGTAACCAATGTTGGATCCGATTGAGTGCGTATTTGAACGAGAAATTATTTCCATAAAATAGTTATCCTGATTTACGAATCTCACAACGTTGTGGTCATTAGCTCTAGCATTATAGAGCTATGCTAGGCGATGACCCTTTGGGATAATGTATTGGTGTTTTATATGCTAAGGTGCAAATGAGAATTTTGGAAAGTTGCTGATTCTATCATGTATTCTATGTGAGTCAGTTGACTTTAATTAGATCAGACCGACCCATAGAGTAATATGCCCATGACGGCACCACCAATAACAATGTGAGTTTTGTGCAACAGCCTAACTGATCGAATTATGTATTCTAGACATTTGAAAAACTTTAAACAAGGTTTAAAAAGTAGGAATTATTCAATCATACACATTATATTTCATAGTCATTTCTCCAAAACGCAACCAAAAACACGAGTCATTTTGAAGTCTATATTGCTGATGTAAAAATATAAGCGTCGGAGAACGTTAGGCAATTGCCGTGACCTCCGATGTCTCTTTTCTGTCCTTTTTGGAGGACATCAAGAGTCACCGGCCGGCAGGCCAAATGTTTACATCAACATTTATAAAGCATGGTGTACCAAGTCAATTTAATCCCATGTGCTTGTTACTTCCAAATGTCATGACCTAATGTATTACGATCTTTCCAACGAAGTTTCCAATAAAAATGGCCAAACACATATGAACAAGTCGTAAGTGCCAATATGGCTAGGGACCAGTCAACAAGGACTCAGTCAGATCGGATATTAAAGATTAGGCTAAACCTTCTTGCATAATTCTCAACGTGGATACAAGTGGGATCGACAATGAAAGGTAACTCTACGGCGGCAAAAGAGATACTGTACTAAGAATATAATTTTGTGTGTTGTGTTCTAACTTTTTAGGTTAACTTACAAAAAAAACAAAGAAGTTTAGATAGATCCTAAAATAGTATGATCGATCCCAAACAACACTATACAACATCACCATATTGAGTGGTAACATTGCTCCTAATTTCGGAGTAATTTCAGTGCGATTCAAAAAAACACATTTTGATACATATTACTACGCCCAAAAGACATGTTCAAATAAAGTAGTTTCAAACCAGAAGGAAGCGATGTAAATGAAACAATTGGCTAAAATGTAAGAAATACCCAATATGATTCCGTACTTATTTGAGTTGTATAAGAAAACAAGTTTGCAGCAAACACCTCTCATCTGTAGTGTGATCTCCAGTATCTCTCACTTCTTATGCAAAACAGTAAGTAGTAAAAAAAGCATCACAATAAACAGTAGATTAAAGAGAGACCAAAAAGAGTACTTTTGGGGTGAGGGTACTAATGAAGCGAATTATGGCATAGGCATCATTTATCCATAGAGCCAATTCAGTAAGGTGTGTAGTAATACCCTCCTGGCTGTCCCATTCCCATACCATTAATCTGTGGCATGCCGTAAGGCATCATATGTGGTGGTGCAGTGCCATAGTAACCAGCAACACCAGCAATCTTAGCCAAAGCCACTTGGCCTTGCATCCCATTGCTTCCATACTGCTGCCATAGCTGTTGTTCCTGCACAAGCAAAGCCTGTTTCTTCTCCATCTCCGCTATTTGCACATATGAAGGAGGTGGCACTAAGAGCGATGCAGCAAATGGATCTTGCTGCCCCACTGTTTGAACTGTCCCATCCGGGGCAGGCAATGCCAGCACTGGTGTTGCACTCTTGCCCATCCCTGGCAATGCCACGCTACTCGCGCTCCCACCACTGAACTGAGTATTACTCACATGCTGCCTCACTGCCCCCTGATCATACATGCCATTCAACAATAATGGATCAAATCCACCAGCCAAATCAGCCTTTTGCTTGGATAGATTACTGGCTGACTCCACCAAGGTTAATTCCCAATCAGCTTTACCACTCTCTGCAGCTGGTGTCTGCCACGCTGAAGTTGGTTCAGGCTCTCCATTTGATGGAAACACTTCCCACGAGCCATTTGTATTGGCAGCAGACGGTCCAGAAAATAAGGCCAATGCGAATTTGTTGCCCTGCTCATCAGCTGACAGCGCATCATCCTTCAAATTCACCAAGTCTTCAGTGACCGGCTGAGTCTGGCGCTTCAGTTGGGGCTCAAGTGGAGGTGGAGGTGGAGGATTGTAATTCTCAGGTGGAGGTAGTGCCTTTATTTCATTCATATCCAAAGCTGCCTCCTCTTTAACTACTGAGGAACTCTCTTCCCTTCTTTTCTCAGGGCTCTTCAGCCTATTGGCCCTTTCCCTCAAAAAACCTTCAATCGTCCCCAAAAGCTTATCAGTAATCCTCTGCACTTCCGGATACTCTGATGACCTTGCAATCCCTATATCCTTACACCAACCATAAAACCCCACAAGCTCTTCAATCATCTTCGCTGCACGAACATACTCATCAAAACCCTTAACACAATCCTCATATTCCATCTCAGAAAATCGATCCAACAAAACCCTTAAAGCCTCACTTATATCAACATAAAGCCTAAAACTCTCCATCACAATTGAATATAGTGCAACCAGCACCATCCGACTATTCTTTGCTGCTCCTGTCGGCTTACAAGACAAGAAATAATCAAGAAGCCTAAGCAGCTGATTCAATCTCTCCAATACCTTCTGAGGCCTCAATTCCGTAATCGGTGTCACCCCATTTCTCTGTCCTCTCCCCACAGATTCACCCAGATCATCATAAGACCTTGATTTCCCATTCATCCCATATTTGCGTTCATCCCTAAACTCTCCGTATCCATATCCATCCTCGCGCCTACTTTTATCCTCAACATCACTCAGTTTCTTTTCATATACCAAAAACTCAAGCTTTTGATCGAGATAAAAAGCAAAAGCCCTCACAAAAGCAGAATGATCCCATGAATTCGAGTGAGCCTCATCGCGGAAACCTGACATATTTAAAACCCTCGTCCCCCTCCGACTCGCATACATAATTTCCAATCCCAACACAGGATCCCCATCAACCAACAACCTATGTACAAGCATCAACGCCTTTAGAGCCACAATCCAATCATGGGTTTTGCCCAATCTTTTCGAGATCGCAAAAACACAGGCATTCACATAACCCCTTGAACAAGATGTCAAAGTTAGAATCTCCCTAATGTACTTATCATCCGCGGGTTCGTCATCGTGTGTTGTGGCCTTCACAATCAAGACTTCGAGGTCTGGTGCTACGTTGCCAGCTACTTTGGCTAGGCTTATGCTTGTTTGGTCTTTTACCGCTCCGATTGCCTTTCTAATTGTGCTCGTTGCCATTACACCAATCAACCACTACTCGGTATCACCGGTAGCTTCTTTTGGTTTAAAGGGTTGGCTCTGTAGTTGATTTCAAACACAACAATTGTGAATGTCGAGGACTATAAGATCTTACATATACACAAACCACAAACACAAAAAGACTAATACATTATGGTCGGTGGCTGTGAGCTCTATGTGATCTGTCAATAGGAATGAATTTAACATATATCCACGTACACATATACATAAAACAACACACACACACACTCATACATATATATGAGTTTACCTTTTCCGAGTGATCTAAGAGGAGGAGATTGCGATGGGTGGTGAAAATGAACGATCGCTGGCGTAGTATGGGCGGTGTAAAGATGGTCGTACGATCACAGCGGTGATGTACAGTCGTATCTCTATATCTATGCGTACATATATGAATGTGTCTACTGTGTGATTTTCCTATCTATCTCAACCAAGAAAAGAGAGAGAGACAGAGTCCAATATAAGCAGGTTGGAGGATAGAAAGGGAAACAAAAAGCGCGTTAAATAGCGTAATCGTATGGAACTTTCGGGATGATGTGAAGAGGACGCTGTCAGCCAAATTGCCAATCGTAACGCCCAACCCTCTTAAACCCACCTCTCTCTCTCTCTCTCGCTCTCTATCTCGTGGGGTTTTACACTTCACTTCTCAAATACTACTTTCATTGAAAGTTATGATTTGAAATCAATTTTTAATAACTTTCCTCTCAAGTTAAAATTAATACTAGTTTTTTTTACTAAAAAAAATCCATGCTATAGAATTCATATGTTTGAGTCCTAATTTGATCCGACTAGAACATAATTTCATATAAAATAAAAATATAATAAAGTATCATATAATTTAAATCTCAAAAAATTAATAAAATAATTTTTATTTTTTGCAATTGAGATCAATTTAAATTTTCTTTTAGAGTTAATCTGACGGCTAATATTAATATTTTAAATTTAATAGATAAAATAGACCCTTAAGAATGTGTTTGGAATAATTTTTTAAAAGTGTTTCTAGAACTTATAATTTTTCATAAGTAATTTAAAAAAAAAAAGTAGTATTTGAAACTATCCACCGCTACCACCGTCACCCCGCTAACACTATCACCATTACCACCACCGTTACCGCACCACCAAATCTATCATAACAACCACTACCACCACCACTATCATTGCACCTATTGCCCCACCACCACCATCATCACCCTTCCCACTAGTGCCCCACCACCACCACTGTTATTGTCACCTTACCACCACCACAACCACTGTCCCACCACTACCATTATCATTGTCATTCGTGGTTGTCATCATTACAACCGGTTGTCATCACTCATCACAACTATTACCATCTCTCATCACCACACTCACCGCTCGCCTCAACCATAATCGATGCTTAAATTTATTTTTATCTCCTCTATTTTTGTAATTTGATTTTGGATGTGAATACAAATATGTTTATTGTTAATTTTTTTATTATTTTGTACCTTCAAGCATGGGAAATAACTAGTATATATATATAGACAAACACACATGTATATCAAATAAAAATTACTAAACTTGTTGGCATTTTCCTTAGGGCATCTTCAACCCTAACTCAAATTTAAATTTGAGTAAAAAAAATATAAAAACTTTGCTCCAACCTTTAGGGCATCTCCAACTCTTACTCAAATTTAAATTTGAGTAAAAAAGTCTAAAAAACTTGCTCCAACCCTTGACTCAAATTTATACAAAGTCAAGAAAAACTTATTTTATTACTCAAATCAAGGGAGACTCAAATCTTTACTCAAATTTTTAGTGGTGAGATTTCACGATCTTTTAAAGAATCAATGGTCATCCTTACTCCCTTTTAAATTTAGGTTTGCCCTCATTTAAATTTGGGTTTCTCCATTAAATTTGAGTTTGTCCATTGGAGTCCTTTATATCAAATCAAGTTTTTTACTCAAATGTTAATTTAAATTTGATTAATAGTTGGAGATGCTCTTACTCAAACTTATACCAAAATTAAGGGAGACTCTTTCTTTTAGATTTTTTTACTCAAATTTAAATTTGAGTTATGACTGGAGATTCCCTTACTCAAATTAAGAGAGACTCAAATCTTTAATGGTGAGATTTCACCCTCTTTTAAAAATTCAATGATCATTTTTACTCTCATTTAATTTTAAGTTCGCCCTCATTTAAATTTAAGTTTCTCCTTCTTTAAATTTGAGTTTGTCTATTAGAGCCCTTTGTATCAAATCAAATTTT
>CM042188.1:37898901-37914196 GCA_023539305.1 Ilex asprella | reverse complement strand
TGTAGCCTGAAAAGTTAGGTTTATCAACGAGGTCAAAGTTATTAATCTCTTTCTATAATTTCGTATTTGTCATAATTGTAAATTTCTGATCTATCCGGTGGGACAGTATCAGATATGACCATTTTGAGTATTCAATTTAATTCTCCTCTTCCCTTTAACTTAAAAAATTCTACAGTCCATAATATTTATATAATAAAATAATTAGAAAATTTTATCTTAATCTTTTCACAGCTCAAATAGCTTGACAATTATTGATCCGACGGTCTTAATACGAAATTTTCTTTCCCCAATTTTTTGAAAATGTCTTTCATTCCTTTCACAATTTTAAAAATCCTTCCTCTTTTATAACTATATATCTTATATTGCACATTAATTAGATCGTTAATTATGATTCTATATAATTAAGGATTATTTTTAAATAAATAAATAAATTTTAAATACAAATTCTTTGCATAAAAAATGAGTTGAATAACTATAATATAAGTCATATTTATATTAAAATAAAAAAATATAATATTCGAATGGTATAATAGGTGAATAACATATATATAGTTTGCGATATATCTATATACTAAAGGAGCTAGCATTATTTGTCTTGAACTTTTTGTAGTTCAGATTGTTTTAAGATTATTGATCAAATAATTGAAACTACTCTTCCAAAAAAATTTCCTGCCCAAAAATTATAAGAATCGTTTCATTTTGCTTGATCATCGGTTCAAAGTGATTATAATTAGGATTCGAATTAAGTTGAATTTAATTGTCAATGATAAAATATATATTATTACTTAAACTTAACTTTGCTTGAATTTTACAAGTAATAAAAGTTGAATTCAAAATGAAATTTATTGTATAAATAATAATTAAATTAAAAAAATTATGATGTCACTGTGAACAGGATAAGAATTAATTTGTAAGCTAATTAAGATAGAAATCTTAATTGAGTCGAACTTAAATTCAATTCTCGATTTGACTAAATTTGACTCTCAAAGTTGCTTAAACTTAAATTCGGTTGAATTTTATATATATTTAAGTTGAACTAAAATAAAAATTGATCTTAATTTTTTTACAATTTTTTTTACATTTACAAGAATTCATGTTAAACTTTTGGATATTTTTCTCATAAAAGTTACACAAACTTAAATTAGAAAAATAATGCAAATATAATGTTATAAATTTTAGACAAAAATCTACAGAAAAACAAATAGCTATAATTTTTTAAAATTTGAAATAAAATTTATTAAAAATGTTAAAATCGTGGATATGTGATCAATAATAATTATATTTTCTTAAATTTTTGAATTAATATGTTACAGTATTTGTAGCGTGACTTTCATTATATAAAAAATTAATTATATATGTTCTGCATACACGTTAAACAATATCAATTTGATTATTGTATTGTTGAAATTATACTATACATTTTTTTTATTTATGAACAAATATTTACATTTTTTTACAAGTAACATAATGTCCTATGGTACGAGTAATTACTAATTTGCCGATATGAGAAACTAATAATAAAAATAATAATTTGAATATTAAATTTTATTTCAAAAACTAATAAAATTTCATTTAAATCTTCAATTTAGACCCCATTTTGTGTCGGACAGCACCTGAACATTGGCAACAATTTTGTAATCATTATTTCAATGAAAATTAAAATTTAACAAGTCACTTTTTTAAAAAAACTTTCGAATAAAATAGCACTTTGGGAACCAAAGAACAAGCATTTTGTCTATCTCAGCAAATTAAAAATCTCTCTCAACCACTAAATACCTCCAAAATCCAAACCAACAAATACAGGGGCCAAACGTTCACCCTCCAAAACACACCATCGACACCTCCAACCCCTCTTCACCGCCACTATCGCCACCACCATACACGGTTCAACCATAATAATGAAAGTAATAGCAATAGAACCTCAATACCACATTCGCCATCTTTTCTAATTTTGCAAAACTCAATTAGATCTTTTTATTCAAGCTTGAAGAATAGCCCCACCACTAATCCGCTCACTTCAATAGACTTTCTTAGCTGTCCATCAACTCAACAAAAAATTGTCTCAACCACAGTATACAAACCAGGCACAACATGGAGTCTGTCAGACTGAATTACACTGGCAGAGCATTGCACATTAATGAAAGAGAATATTCTTGTCACAAACAAAAAAAAAAAAAACATAAATACTTTACATCGAACTCCAAAGTAAGGAAGAATTAAGGTAGGACAAAAGAACTCGTTTAACTGTTGAAAGTAACTTACTGAATAACTCTAGAGTCAGAACCTTTTGATAAGTGTTTAGTCAGAAAAAGTGAAAACTTACCAAGACAATTCATTGCTGCCGAATTCCTCCAGGTCTAAAGAAAACCACATTCCATCGCCAAACCATGAACCGAAACTTTGCTCGACATTTCCAAGGAGAAAATAGCAACATGCCTTGTGTTCGAATTGATTTTGATGCTACCCGCTAAACTGACTTTACAAGACTTTTGAGTTCAAGTATCCTAAAACCATAGTACCTAAATTATGCATCTTCCCTCAAAAAATAAAAAACTGGGATCAGAGACGGTGCAATTCACATGAAAGCGACAGAAACACTCATGGTTCGACCGTCACCTTTGGGGTTGATCTGAACTGGCTGCACCTGAAGTGGTGCTAGGCCCAGCCCCGTTTTCAAGAGGAGGTGAGGTGCCCCATTTGCCTTCTGATTCTAATGGCTCGAGTACACAGACTCCACCATCAGTAAGTCCTAATGCAAACTGATTAGGTTCAGACGGATGTGCCGCAATGACGAGTGGATAGACCCTCAAACTGCAAGATTAAGAAATTGGAAGTTTAGGAAGAAAATTTGGAGGAGTAATTCAATACAATCATCTTTTCTGGAAGTTGGAGAAAGTAATCAACCTCGGATTGGCAGGTAGATAGGAAGCGGGATTAATTCGACATCTTAATCGAAGTGTTGAAGCAGTGAGAACACCTACACTTCCATCTTCAAAGCTGATGTATATCAATTGACTATCACAAGAATAGGCAGCATGTGTGATTGGCCCACTCGCTTCTCGGGGTACCCACTATACAGGAAAGACCAATTGAAGACAAATAGATTAGAAGTTATGATGAAATAAATGTCCGTCTACCCTAAATAAGCCACATTTGAAACAAAAAAATAAAAATATATGCTAATAAAACAACATGCACACCTGCTTAAGGCATTCCAGTTTAGGTGCTTCATATATGGCTATCTGAGTTTCATGTACAGCTAGTAAATGTGTCTGATCTTGGTGAAATTGTACACGGGTATCTGCAACAGGAGCAGCTGCATGCCCAGCTGGAATCTGCAAGTATGTACTTATTTGCTTTTCCCATCCATCTGTGTTCCAAACACACATCTGTAAAAACAAAATGGCATCACTGGCTGGATAATTTGCAACTTACTGCAGACTTAATAATCTTTCCAGTAAATGAAGAGCACAGAAGCACAAAGAACAACATAACTATATATGGTTATTTGGAAGAGCCATGAACAAGCTGTTGAAAAGTCAAGACAAATATGTATTCTATCAATAGATTAATTTCATTTCACACTTCATCCGGTTCTACTTTAAATGCAGAGAACCCCAAACGGGGGCTAAATATGAGCTAATCCATGATTTTTTGGCTTCTTTATTGTAGATCCCTTTATTCGTCCAATTGAAAGGCATCCAAAAGTAAGACAAGGGCCCACTAAACTGATACCTGAGAATCAGCTCCAGAAGATACAAGCACATTAAGAGTGTTAGAGAAGGCAAGGCCTGTAATTCGTTTTTGATGCCCTTTGAGCTTGGTTTTAACCTGCATAAATGGAAGAACGGAACATCACAATTATAACCCACTTCAGCTTATCTAAATATTTTTTGATTCATAAACATAATGCTTTAGTATAAATGAGGACAACCTCATCAACCCGGACATTATATATTTGGATAGAGGAGTCCTCCATGCCTATAGCAATAATGTTATTGTCCTGAGGATGAAACGCCAGAAATGTTGCTGCAGGTGGAGGGGGCATGAATGTCGTCATTGTCTGCATTTGCAACAGAATAACAGTAAATGTAAGGAAAATCACATGAATATGATATGTAGAAAATTTCTGCCCAGCAAAAAGTTCCACCAAAAAAATCCAAATTACTCATTCAGCCTAGATTTGTCAAGTATAATATCAAGATCCACTACATATTGCTTTTGACTTCTGTGCAGGCAGAGAAAGACCCCTCCCAAAAAACAAAAAGGGATGCCGAAATACATAGCTTAAGTAATAATTTCCACCACATTTTTATGAATATTTTACATCCCAAATCAAAACAAACAGTTAAAACCTACAGGACCGACCTTCGGGAAAAAGTACAGAGCTAGGGAAAAGTTGTCATTATTAATACCAAACTCCCACGTCATAACTTTTTCTAAAAAAAAATGCGGCCATCAAAACGTCTGTGAAGTTAACAGAAAGAATCAACCAACTACACTACATGAGCAAAGTGGAGAAGATGATATGGAAAAGCAACTTACCTTGAATGTCATCATATTAAATAAAGAGATTTTCCCTCCTGACGCAGACATAACATAAGAATCATTCTTTGACAGTGCAAAGCATGGAACAGCATCTTCAGGATTTGTGTCACTAATATCATTTGTCATCAATATTCCGCTCGAAGGTTGCCACAGTTGTGGTACAACACTTGCATTTGCCTATAAAAGGCAAAAGGCACAAGCTATAGATATTAGTGTCAGAATGCGATAAAGCAATTCTTTAGCATAATGATACACACAAGCTATAGACATTAATGTGACAATGTCTTAGCACCATGATACAATACCTTGCCAGATGGGTTTCGGTCATTCTTCTGCCATTTCCAGAGCTTGTGCACAGCATTGGCTGCTAGTGCCAATATGGCAAGTCCTGAATTAGTATACATCAACCTTGAAACCTGAATTAATAGAATGGACACAAAAAATAAGATAAATTGAAAAGAAAAGCTCGAACAGTATTGGATTTGTAACGCTATATAAATCTCATGCAAGAATTAAGATAAGCTGTACATAGAAATTAAATTGCAACTTATGTTGCCACTAGGTCAAATAATCCAAATGCAAGAATGCTACTTTGAAAAAACAAATATAAGCCTCTCCTTTGCCTACAGACCACTCAGGTGCAACTAAAACTAACCTCTCAGGTACTGCTACTTCATGCATTGTTAAGACTGAAGGTAGCAACCAATTGGGTCCAAGTAAGAAGAGCATATGGGTGTGCTTGGGCACATGCAAATGCACTCATGTTTCTGATTTTTAGAAACTTTTCAGGTGGAAAGATGCCCGTCTAATTAGTTATATTGTAAAAGGTCAAACAAAACGATTCTTTTAGCCAATCCAAAAAGTTGGAATTAGATTTTGTTGAGTTGCATTGAGAATAATGATCAAGCAAAAAACATTAATCATCAATGGAAGGAGACCAGTCAAAAAAAAGGGGTGGGGGCAAAGAAGGGCGCCCAGAGACTACCCGATAGGCCCTCACCGGTGGAATCATGAGACCCTTGACCGCGTCCATTACTCCTCTGTGGAACGAACCTAGCTAGGATAGCATAGTGATCAAACACTTACCCCAATGTGGACTCTAAGACTCGAACCTCTAACCTTAAGGTGAAATTCGGCCGGTACCCAAGTGAACCACCCCACTCGATGGTACGGAGACTAGTTATAAATGTGTATTTAGTGCAATATAAAGTACCATTATTGCCTACACTGAATGAGTGAATGCAATAATGAAACTTTTTTCTTCTTCTTTCCATGTGTTTCATGAGAGAGAGAGAGAGAAGTTAAAAAAGGAAAGAAGACAGCATTCCACCAATAATACAAGAAATCACACATGAGCTGAAGAGTTTTTGATGATGTATTATAGGCTTGGTTATTTGTTCCTGTTACAAATAATTAAATATCTATATTCCCCTCTAATAGTTTACTACACCAAAAATTATTTATACTAAAGAAAATTCATCAAGGGGCATAAGCTAATACAGTTATTTTTCCCATTGGCATGAACAGAATGCACCCGTACCCTCATTGCCGAGATATTATCTGGGAGCCTCAAAGAGCGGCACTGTGATGGTTCATTAATCTCCGTCAGTTTCCAGATTCTAGATTTGTCCATTGACTCATCTGCAATTCTGGGCTTTACATCTGCCAATATTCGATTGTCACCATTCTACAAGAACTCGGGAAAAAAAAAGTTGATTACAGAATGCACAATGACTTCACTGAGTATACTTCCAATAAAGTGACCAGTGCATGTATAAATCACAATAGCACTTAAATGGTATGCATTAATTAGATCAATAAGATAAAGCATGAACTAATTGAAGAAAGGCCCAACGGAAAATACTAGCTTCCTCTCAAGTAAGACAGCAAATGCTCACCACTGGAACCATGGATACCATTGGAGCAGCTCGATCTGCAATGCCGGATCCAACACTAGCACTAGCAGCACCAAATGCGCCTATACCGGGGGCCTTTATATACACAAAGCAAATCAATGACATACTCGCACAAAAGCTATCAACAAATATTAATATACACAAAGCAAATCAATGACATACTCGCACAAAAGCAATCAATGACCACAAATATTAATTTACCTTCACTACAGCTGCAGCAGTAACTCTAGAAGCATCAAATGAACGATTTTCCACAGTTCGTAGTAGCCTAAACCCATCTGCATTTGCTAGAATTTTAATGCCATTCTCATTTGTTGACACAGCCAACAATATCCCTTCCTTGTTAAATCGGACACAAGGAGAAGCCTAGAGATGCATCAACAAACAGGATGGTTGGTTAGCAGGAAAAAGTGCCTGAAATATTTTTGTCAACTGAAACAACTGACAATTTACCGGTAATCCACCCTCAGCATCGATGGTTGTTAACAGATTAACATTGTCCATGTCCCAAAATTTGACCATGAACTCATCACCAGCAACCAGAAATCGATTCTTAGTGGTATCAAATTGCACAACTCCCACTGATCGCTTCCCAAGACCAATGTATGTTCGCTTAACAGCCCCTTCACTTTCATTCCATTCCACAATATGTGACTCTCCTTCTTTATTGGTTCCGCATGAAAACAACCTACGCATAATCCATTGCATTATCAAACAGATATTTCATTGAAGAATAAAAGATATAAGGCAACTGTCAACTCATTTTTAACAAGATATGCAAATCAGAATGGTGTCAAATATAATTCACTTGTGAACCTCGTTCCATCAGCACTGTATGCCATGGTAGTAGATGAACGACCCGGTGCATCATAATCAACTCTTGAACCAATGTTGTCATACAACCATGCCTTTATTTTCCCATCAGTTGCGGTCGAGAAGATAAACTGGGATAAGAAGGAAAAGAAAATACTAACAAATTAAATAGTACAGCAATATTAAACCAATTGTATGATTGACGTTTAAAATAATAGAAGGGAATCCCCACTTCAAATGAGAGCAAGACACATAAGTTCACACAATATCAAGGATGGGGATGACAGATCACATAAAAGAAACTCCAAATATTCCCAGTCCTAAAATGTATCACACCAGTTATTCTTTACATGTTACTTAAAACCAGAAAATGTTAATGATTTTCAAGATTCATTTTGAGGAATTCGGATCAAGTAATAAAGCAAAGACTACGGAAATGCGTCGTTGGGTGCAGTGGTTGGAAAGGAATGGCCGAATTTTTGAAGATAGAGAGACTCATTGGCAAGAGTTAAAAAGAAAAAATCACTTTCATGGCTTCTATTGGGTTTCCATGTCTAAAGATTTTGAATAAATACCTTTTTTTTTGTGAAGGGCTCATTGGGTCTGAGTGTGTTTCGATTGTTGAGGATGGAATGTCCTGTTTTATATTCTAAGTTAACTTTATAGCTTTCTTTCTCCATCTTTTTTTCATTTTGAGGACTCCTTGTCCTCTGGTCCTCATGTACTTTTTATTTTTACATTAATAATATTCTACCATTTCCTATAAAAAAAACACACAAAATGTTTAGTTCAGGCCTTTCTGAAACAATAATAGGATGAGACTGCAAAAGTTGACTTTTCTAAGTGGAGGTGGCTACTGGCTACTTGGGCTGAGACACAAACTCATTAGAACTTACGCTGGTTTTGTCAACCTAATTAGGAAAAGCAAGCAGTCCAATTAACCACTTAATTCCAACAATGTTTAAAAACGGAAGCAACAGAGAGAAATAAAATTAATCTACAAAAGGACATTATTAAAAACATATGGGCGAAAAATTAACAAACAGACCAGCCAATCAGCAGTAGCCACAGATCATAATTTCATCATAACAACACCCTTAACAAAAATTTATGCACGTATTTACCCATATTTGCTAATAAAATTTCAAGGAAAATTTGAATAATTTTAGTATGTCGTGAAGCTGGCAGAACAAGTAGCAGGCTACCATAATGAAAAGGGCAGCCCAGTGCATGCCACTCCTGCACAGTTTTGCAAGTTACCATCAATATTGAAAAACCGCACCTGAATATTTTCCTTGTAATGTGGACATACAGAATATACAGGTGCTTCATGACCTTCAAATGAATAATGCTTGGCCCCTGTTGCTGCGTCCCACACCTGCAGAAAGTAGAAAGTTCAACCTGACCGAAGTCCAAGCCTCCCATCCCACATAAAGCAACAACATGAAGTAAACATACCTTAATGAGCCTATCCTCCCCACACGTAACAATACAAAGTTGTTTGTTTGGATAAGAAAAGGCCAGATCATTGACACTACCAACATGAGCATCAATCTGGATAATCAACAAGAGATCAAGATCCTGTTAGTATTAGTTATGTACAATCAACATATATGAAAAGATAGAAGGATAGGCCCACATACAAAAGGCATATGCTTAAAATATGAAGAAAAGGAATAACAGAACTCCCAACAGAATGAGAACAAGCAAGGACCTCTAGGTGGTTTCTTAGATCATCACCGGCATTGTAGGAGTATATATGCACAATGTGCTTGGAGTATGCAACACCTGAAATAGGCACAACCGTACAAGATATTTCAGAAACTCCCCAATTGTCATTTCAGACAATTTTTTTTTGCTAGTTTAGAATGACAGCTTTCTAATGTGCATACAAGTGAAAATGCAATTGAACATTAGAATAAGTAGAATCCCCAACTAATATACATACCAAACAGGGCACCATCAGGACTCCAAATCACTCGGTTAATTGATGCAGCATACTCGTTTGCAAGAGATGCCTGATATAAAATCAAAAAATCAATTTCGACTCAGAAACATCAACAGTAGATTAAACATTTAGAAAACCAAAAAGGGGCGGAAAAAACAAAAGATGAATTCAACAAAATTCTATTTTTAATTAAAATTTGGTTTCATTTGGAAGCTAAACCTGCAGAGCCATTGAACGTGCTCCCTGATCCCAAACCTGGAAACTTTTGTGTGCAAGCCTCTCCCTAATAACGAGATCCCACAACATGATCTCTCCCGTGCTTGTTCCAACTAAAAAATTCACACACACCAACAGATGGGTCAAAGCAAAAAAAATGTGCAGCTGCTATCTAGCTCCATAAATCTACAGAAACATTATTAAAACCACAGAAAGAACTAAGAGTCTAATTCTTTACAGCCAGTAAGAGCTCACCAAGAAGGAAGATTGGCTTTACTGGATGAAAATCCATACTCCTGACAGCTGAACCCTGATTCAGAGTCATTAAAACAGCCTTGGGCAAGTCATCGGACACGTATGAACTCTGACCATGACTCTGATGAGATGGGTATCCAACAGGTAAAATATTGGCAGGAATAATATTGACCTGCTAAGAAGTAACAGGGATAAGTGAAATCGATTGATCTCAACTAACAACATGCAATGTTGTGAAGGCAAGACATAATGTTAGGCTGTAAAATACAGGATCTTGTTGAAGCAAATAACACACACAGAGTTTGTAAGGTAGATAGGCAAGATAAAGTTATCTGTCAGACATATATGCACATGCATGCACAAGTACACACTAAATGGAACAACCACAGAAGAGCATATAAGGAGAAACTGCACGAGCTGACACCAGAACCAAAAGTTTCCTTCTGTTTCTTCAATCTTGGCTTCAATTTAAAGCAATCACAACTCAAAAACATGACGTTTTGACCATCTTAATTTCATGGTTCTCGTGTACATCCATACCCTCTCATATTCAACTTCTATAGTTGGAAACTTCCAAAATTTGATGCTAATTGAAGCTTTAAATAAACAGGAAAAAAAAGAAATTGCAAACGGACCAATTCAATGAATTTTTCATACTAGCATCAAAAAGCCACTCGCATCATGCAGGTGATTTACTGAATGCTTATGTCCGCTAGCGTTCAGGTTTTTTAGATCAGGGCCGGTGTTTTTTGTTGGTTTCTTCAGGAGAGTTATCTTTTTATGTTTCTATATAAGGACGAGATGCCCTCGTTGAACTGTGTACTGAATACTGAGATTTTTTCCGGTTATAAAATTATTACCAAAAAAAACCACTCACACCATTAACCACATCAATTAATCCCCTGGTTTAACAATGAGGGACGCTCCGCATTACCAGTTAAATTGAAACAATGGCAAACTAACTGAAATAGAGGTTAAACTTCAATGAATAAGAAGACTTCAAGAATAACAAAGAAAATCAAGTCCCAATCCTGACATAAACCGATTTTCCACATTTGAATAAATCACGCATCTAAGATACTCAATCAAGAAAATCATATACATCTTGAAAACAAAAGACAGGCAAAGAAGATATTTTACAAAATTAACAGGAAAAAACTACAAACTTTTAGAAATAGAGCAACTTCCATCAATCAAGTCTGCCAGAAATAAAGAAAATAGGATGGTTATGCCGTACTTCATCTGATATCCCAAAAGGTCTTGATCTTTTCAACACATGTTCAGAATCAGCCGTTTGATAGTCCATGGCTGGGTTGTTTGTAGGAGGAGTCCTAGGGCGCTTTAATATAGCTCCTACATGATCAAAGAATTCACAGAAAGAAAAGGCATCAGTTATTAGAAAAGGTAAGCCGGCTCGGATATGGAATGAAAATTGAGTTATATCATAAGCACCTCCGAGTATTTACTCGGTTACGCCACATCTCAAAATACAATAAAAAAACTGCTCCAGATAGGCCGGGCAGAAAACCACTCATACCATGAGTAACTGCATTATTAGGTGCAGTGAAACCAATGGGCCCAGCAGAAGCTGAAGGATGAGGCACCTGAGATGGATTAGCCATCCATCCAGCAAGAGATGTTGGCAGAGGAGCAGGTGCCGGCTGAAATGGCTTAAGAAACAAAGATTAAAGTCAAGCTTCAGAGAGAAGTTCAAATAAATTGCTTCAAATAAAATTACTCTTGCTTCTTTTCACATACACCATGAGCACCCAGAGGTGGAAACCCCCCTGCCTTGGGAACAGCACCCATTAATGGATGAGTTACAGGGGATGGAGCCCGTGCACCATTCGGCTGTGACTGTCCACAAGAATGGTCTACAAAGAGGGTTTTTATGTCAGGGTTAGGCTTCGGATTTTTACAAAGCTGATGCTGCCAATTCAAACTGCAACACAACACAGATGAATGTCAAGACAAAACTTAACTCAAAAAATGAAGAACTCATCCACAAAGCCACATACTCAACCCTACACAACCATAAGACAGTAACCTTTGATTAATCAATGTCCGCAGTCTCGAGTTCTTCAAACTAGGGAAGTTTAGCTTATCACGAAATAGGGGGTTTGCCTCAATCAACTTCTTGAGTTCAGCAAGCATTATACCCCTGGCAGACTTAGTGTCTCCATACTTAGATAACTGCTCATTATCTCTGCAATTCATCATATATTCACATTTAAACCATGAAAATATATGTAAAGAAGATAATTAAGGCTGAGTCAATGACAAAACAATCCTTGAGGACAAGTTCCTCCATACCTAAAGTTCTCCAAAGTCAAAAGCTGTGTTATTTCTTTAAAAAGGTCTTCATTAAAAGCCGAAAACACTTTCAAGTCCTTCAATAAAATATCAACAGCTTTAGCACGATCCTTCCTACAAATAAAATTAGCCACCAGAGACTTGAACTGAATGCCAAGGTAATCAGACATGTCATATACATACAGTTACTTCAAGTCATGACTTACTTGTCTAAGGCTTCAAGGTATTTCTGCTTTCGAATCTCAAAGAAAATTTTCATTGAGTACCTATTATCATCAACCTTGGTAAACCCAGATAAATACTTTTCCACCTCATCCCAATCACCATTCGTCACCATTTCCTCGAAATACCTCATATTGAAGAAAAACCCAGACTCGTGCTCCAATCTCCAGCACGTGAATAAACAACATATAAATAAATAAATCAATAACAACCCCAAATAAGCCAAAATCATATGTAATATAAGACCAATTTGGTGCTAAAAGGCGAACCATTAAAACAATTTAAATTTAAAATGACTATGATGTTTCTAAGCTCCATAGTTATTTTCAATTTACTTTGAACTAGGTTTGAGTCTCCTTGGATCCAAAATTCTGTGTCTTCCGAATTTCTATCTCTTAACTTTTCATTCCTTTTTCTTGGCAACCAAACAAAATCACAAGTCACTAAGAATCTTCTAAAACGAAGAGAATCAAAATCAAATGGGTTTAGGTGTTCAATCAATCAACAACTGATCCACTTGGAAGCGAATTTAGCCTAACATCAAATTTTGGATTCTTCTCATTTTCCTTCATTTTTTCTTCCAATAAACACAAACATGATCTTGAATACATCTATAACAGAGAAAACTACAAAAAAAAACCTACCGGTGAACTGTCTCTTTGAATTTCTCTTCATCCAGAAACTGAAGTATCAGAAATACAAGTTCTCTGCTCAGCGACGACATCTGCCCAAAACTTTTTAACGAATTAATTAATAAACCACTAAACAAATAAATTTTCAATACAAACACAGAAAATAAAGCAACCTCAACAAAAACCCAGAAAATGGAGTCCTCACTCCCAATTCTTCACTTTCCCAAAACCTTACAATCAAATTACCTACAAACATAAATATGCATGTAAGTACACGTACGTGTACGTGTATAATATAGATATATGTATACATCAATCTATCTATATATCTATATTTACATATATACATAGATAGATAGATCAATTTATGAATAGGTGAAGGATTTCGCACCTTACCTTGAAGGAACCAGATAAGAAAGCAGATCCGAGGGTTTTGTAGAGAGTTTTGCTACTGTGTTTCTCTCTCTACTAGGGATTTGGAGAGAGAGAAAGAGAAGTGAAGCGAAGAACCAAAGAACCCCGAATTGGTATCTCAGACAAAATAAATAGTCCGAGAGATATTGATCTATAAAATGAGCCAGAGGGACGGTGATAAGTTCTCCTACTTATAATATGAGAGCAGATGACTTATATAGTTTGTTTTCTGATAAGGCATTGTACTTATAGACGTCTTAAACACGCTTAACATGGCTTTTATATTGGGCTGTATTTGCGGGGTTTTCGAAGAGAAGTTACCTTATGATGTTGGGAAAAGATAGACTGGGAACGTCCTCATTTGGTTTTCGTGGACTCTCTCACCTCTGTTAAGTTGTAAGGTGGTGCACTATGGGACAAAATATTAGATACAACGGTGATATCACATTATCAATGATATGTGGTATCATTAACCAATGATATAATACTATGTAAATTTAGTGGGCTCCACTGACCTGAGCATTTAATTTTTTTCCAAGACAAATCTAGTTTATTTTTAAGAAAATGACAGAGAAAAAAAATCGGCACATAATTAGTGAGAGAAATTAAGTTGTGTTTTAAGATGATAAATTGATCGAATAATTGTTAAACACAATAACATATTAAATTATTAATGAATTGCGACTTCATATCCAAGGATTACATGAAAAGGACGAGAACATAAAACATAATCCAAAGCAACACAATTATAGTGACTTATTTGGGAATTTAATCATAAACATAATTCAATGCAATTGTTTAATTAGTTATGAATTTTAATGTTAAATGGAACCAACTTTTAATTCATCAACTTAAATTGAGTAGGTCTCTAGATTATTTATTTAAATTAAAATAAAATAATATATTCCTATTCAATGTGAGATGGCTTAATTGACGCCCTAGTACAAATGTCGAAAAAAAATTAAGTAAACAGGAAATATCACATGTCTTGATTAATTTGTCTCATTAACTCATGGACTTGATTACAGTATCGATAAAAAAAAATTAGTGTTGTTTCTCTAAAATTTACAATATTAATAGATATTTTTATAATTTTTATGGATTATTTTATAACCAAAAAATTTATCACTTTTGTAAGTGATTTATCATATTTGTGGATATTTTTACTACTGTTGTAAGTATTTTTATCACTGTTATAATAACTATTTTTTTTATCATTTTTTATGATACCACAATAATGATAAAAATACCAATAATAATAAAAAATTCATAAATATGATAGATAAAGATATAATACCGAATTTTTTATTTTTTTTGGGTATCCCACAACTCTTTAAATCATTTTTTGGACTTTTTAATGTAAAAATTATTTATACTCAAGCCATGAAGGAAAAGGCATACCTTCCTCATAATGACGTAATCTTACTTTCCCAAAATAATAATGGCATAATCTAGCAAGATTTTTGAAAACTTGCTGTTATGATGAGACGGTTGTAGCATAACTATCATGAGGGTACCCTCACTGTAGTGAAGCTCTTTTCTGATTGGAATAGGAAAAGCTTATAATTCCTAGGCGTTTTGAGTCATTTCCAAGTCATTTACACTTTGCTTTTCTATGATTGAGACTGCTCGAAATATACGTTTGTGGTTGAATAAGACTGTCTCCAACTCCCCCTCGCCAGTGTTTTATTTAAGCTGTTTTCGCGACCAACTCTAAAAAATTTACCCCCAACGTCTTAATTATCTATGTCGTTAAAATTCAGGAAATCAAATTATTCGTCAAATTTAGAGAGAAGAAATTTGCTCAATAGATCTGGTGTGAACCTTATATTCATCTCCCTCTCTTTTTGCTCATTTGCTATTGCTTTGATCCTTCTTACTAATCCTTATGAAGGAATTTAAGATTTTCCTCCGATCTTCTCCTTCTCTTGCTCTTTTGCTGCTGTCTTGAATATGGATTACTCGCCGCCTTCAACTACTACTGATGAAACCCCCCAAACAAATTCTAAACCCCCCCC
>CM042188.1:37874211-37893901 GCA_023539305.1 Ilex asprella | reverse complement strand
TATACTAACATCTATCATTTTTTGTGGATATTTTTGTCATTGTTGTAGATATTTTTATAACTATTAAACTAAAAAAAATAGTAAAAATAATTATCATAATAGTAATAAAAATACTCAAAAAAAATATTAAAATTTTAAAATTACGGTATCAAAATTTTTTATTCGGTACCGTAGTCAAGTTCCACACGTCTCACATTAAAATGGATAAAGTAGAGTGGCGCTGATTAAAATATTATTAAATTCAAATTCACTTCTTATTGGAATCATTTTATCGTTATATGATATCTTGATATATACCACGTCAAATTAATATCTCGTGAGATATGAACCACATGTCTTGTCGGCGTGACGGCAGCAAACATTTAACGCCTCCTCCTGCAGACTGAACTTTTTGTACTTTTTATAGGGAGTGGGGATGGGATGAGGTACACCACAGACCACACAATACGAAGAACAATAAAACATACTATTAATTATTATAATTACAATAACACCCCTTCTAATTTTTTATATTCTCATAAAATTCCTTTTTTCATTTTTAACACTAGACCAAATCACATAAGAAGATGTGAAGACACAAAATAGGTTCTTCATTCGACCAAATTTTATAATGTAAACTACCCATTTTACCCTTTATATGAAGAACTAATATTTGAATGTGGCAATACTTTTCAAACCAACTATTTAAGGTCGACTATCAGTTAATTGAAAAAAAAAGAGAGAAAAGAAATCAATTTTTTGTGAAAGTGTCACACCCACAGTCTCACTAAGAAAATTTTCTTCTTCAATGTCGATCTCAACCCTAAATAGGGTATCGATCGTCTTATTCAAACGGCTTATTCATTTTCTTTTGATTCAGAGTTTCATCAAGTCTATTTTTTTATGTACCCTAACTTTCATAGACTCGAATTTCTCATCTTACTTGGCTGAATTTGCATTTTAACTTATTATAGTCTAAGTAAAAGATGAAAGGTGCCCTAAATGTCTGCGATATTATTCCTTATTTCCAAAAAATATAGGAGTTGAATGAAAAAAAACGCACAACTATATATAAATCACATTTTTTTCACTCTAGTAAGTTTTGTGCTAAAATTATAAATTTATTAAGGTATGTAGATTTTCTTTGGATGGATACATGGAGGCTACTCCAAAGTTATGAAAATCAATGTTTGACTTTTAATTTTTTTTTATTAGGGATATGTGAACAATCCACCGATATTGACTCACCAACCAAAAGCGAGTCGATCTCTTTTAGGATTGGTTATGAATGTGAATCGAAGAAGACGGTTTAGAGCAGTGCTATATATACTTTATTTGTTGGTATTATTATTTTTTGTCATTAGATTGATAATAAACTCTATTATTAGTTGGAATTTATTATCAATTCAATAACTATAATTCATAATGTCTGATGGGCCAGATCAAAATGGCCCAATTCAGCTACAAAGCCCAATATTACAGAAGATTTAATAGGCGTTATGAGAGGTCCAAGATAGTCAAGTCCGAAAGGAGCTGCAAGAACATCCAAGAGCCATGCTCTTGCCCGTTGAAGAGAGGAGAGGTCACCTGGGAGATGAGAAGCTGCCAAGGAGAGGAGAGGTCGTCAAACTATTAAGTTGCCTCCAATCTATTATGACCGTCAAACTATGTAATTACTATGCAGACAATTATAAATTGTAAGCTCCCCCAACACTAGGGAGGTATCTCACAAAATCAAGCTCATCTCTTCTCTCCATTGTAATTCTCTATTCTTCCAACTCACCGGAGTTAATAAAATATTTGACGAACTCAGCCATTGATAGTGGATGTAGGTCTTGATTGACCGAACCACTATAAACCTTGTCTTTTCTCTCTCTATTTATTTTACTGCATTTTATATTATTAACTTGATTGTGGTGTACAAAATCATCAATGTCATTAAATAAGATTATTAAATTAAGTACGAACAACATTTTTCATATGGGTTATGTTATATTTGTTATTTTAGACTTGTATCACAATTGTATAATTTTTGTATAATATGTGAAATAAAAAGTCAAACGACTATGACTCATTATCCAATCAGATTGTCCTTAAAAAATTCTTAAGTTACTTATGTCACATCACAAAACAAAATTAAAAAAACAAACTTAAACTACGGTACCAAATAAAATAAATCGATGTCGTACCTCCAAAATTTATTATTTTTGTCGATGTTTTTATAATTTTTGTAGGTATTTTTACAATAAAAATTTTATTTATTTTTTTGTAATTTTTCACTTTTGTGGGTGCATTTTTATTACTATTGTGATAAAAAAAAATTATTCGTGCTTTTATAAATTTTTTGATGTATTTATCACTTTTAATTTAGTACTATAACAGTAATAAATATATTCACAACAATAATAAAAATACTCATAAAAATGATAAATATCGATACGGTGCCAAAATAAAAATTTTGATTCAGTACACAACTCCAATTAAGAATTATCTAACCTTATCTGATCAAAAAAATATACCTTGGTTATATTTCATCTTTTTAGTAATGAGCACAAAACTTTCCTTTTGTTCCGATAGAAAGACGAACTTATGATTAACTTTTCGATAAATTTTCAAATAAATAGTTTCAACAAAATCTTTTAATTTCTTATTTTACTATGTTAAACTCTATTTCTCTATCTATAGACAACATTGAATGTATAGAAATAACTATAATAAAATTTGTCATCGTATTATATCAAATCAAAAAAAAAAAAAACTTAGATATTTTCTTTATACTATATCAATTAAATGGGATACTCGTGGCTTCTATTAACCCAAAAGTATAGAATAGAAGTATTAATTTTTTGTATCATAACGTGGGTGCACGATACGTCATGAATTCAAAAATAATACAGATTAATTCATATAAGAAATAAATAGAATATGTTAGTGTTAAGAGTAATGTTATAGAGACCTTATTTAGATTCACAAATAAAGTTGTGTTGCACAAATTTTGTTTAAATCTTGTATTACAAGTGATATGTCAAAATTCCATGCATTAAATATTGAGTAATACTTTTTGGACCTAAAATACTGACATAATTTGCTGACATAATGATGTGGCTGCAGTAGAACTATTGGATCAACACCAAATTCCAATGTTTGATGGCCCCACAGCTAATCCAAAGGTCATAGTGAATTAGGTCTCAATAACATTGCTCTTAAATATTTGGTAGAATTAGTGAACCCCATTAATCCAACCACCTGCATTAATTTAGGATATAAATTTTGGACAAAAAATTGTGTATTGCCCATAAAAATATCACTTTCTAAGTTTGCCCTAATGCTGACGTGGCAAAAAATTTGCTTTTCCCGTTCCAATGTAAAGAATAGGGACATGTTTAAAGTAAAGAATAAGGGCATATTTGGATCGCGGGTTAAAAGAGAATAATTCTAATAAAATAGGATAAAAATATATATGAAACACATATATCCTACGTTTGATAAATAAATAATGTATCTGAAATTTCATTAGTATTTAAACCCAACTCAATTTAAAAAGTCAATTTTAATCCTTCTACATGGGTTAACTGAAACTCAAGAGGGGCTAAGTATTTTTTGTAAGGTATGATAACTAATACAAATGACCAAATTATTCTGTTCTCTTCTCCTTCTCTCTTGTCCATTTCGTCTCTTCCTCCTATTTTTTCACATATATGATTTTTTTTTTTTGTTTTCAACAAATTTGTTTTGTTAAAGCAAGACTCTTTGCCAACATACCTCAAGAAAACCAAAACATTTTCTTCAACAAGACAAATAATTTAAATAATAAACTAACTAATAAAATAATATCCTATTTAGACTAAGGTTAATTAACAACTAATAATAAATAACTAATTAATAAGAGTTTGAATTAATTCTCAATAGTTCTCGTAATATATGAACACCCGTCTAGAGAATATGAAATTACAACATTTTTAAAAATTACATAAAAGAAAATTTTATTTGAAATTGGTCAAAAGCTAATTTATAAACTAAACAATAGGTTAGAGACAAAATAATCAATGATACTATATTCCATCATTATTCTTCATGGGTTCTACAGAAATGTTTATGTGTCATCTAAACATTAGACATAATAAGATATAACCGTTAAATCCTAACCAATTTACTAACAAGTGGGTTTGAATTGGATATGAAAAAATATATTTTTTAAATCTTCAATCCAGTTCAATCTATCATTCAAACACACCCTAAAATTGTTAATTTCTGGACAAACGACAGACACAACTTCAAAACAACTTAAATCAATTGATAATATTAATGCATAAGTTGGATGATTGTCAAAAGTCAAACATAACAATGTCACTTTCTAAGTTTCCCCCATACGCCCAAATGCATACGAAGCACAAAACCCACAAGTACGTGCACTAGTTTGTCTGTTGGGCATCAAGTTTTGGTTTTCTTTGTCTTAGAGTAAAGAATAGGAGTGTTAGTTTTCGATACTAACCCAAAAATATTATAACTCAAAAATACAACAGATCGATTAACACAAAAATAAATAAATCATCACTTATCACTTTATACTGTGCCTTCAGACACGACTTACCTAGTATGAATTATGGCATAACAAGGCCAATTGTGAAATATTTCAAAGTTTTTCGTAAATATTCTTAGAGATAAAGAGAATTTTAAAAAAATTGAATGTACTAAAAGAATATTTTTTGGAAATGTTTTTAAATACTCCACAAACAGTAGAGCATATCAAATGTTTAATTTATTAACATATCAACTTTTATGGAATCCATTAAAATTGTGGTAGATGACACCAGTAAGTGTAGGAAAATGTTTAACAGGAATCCATAAAATCGATCCCAAAAACTTAAGATCAATCCCAACTTTATAGAATCGATCCCAAGTTTCCTGGGGTCCATCGAAGATATCAAACCTCATTAAATCGGAACTTAATCTAAATTATTTTATTGAGGTACCGAATTGATATCGTAGAATTTTCCATACAGGATAAGACACAGAATTCAAGTAGGCATCTGATAGCAAGACCAATTAAAAAGATTTCACTCGGAAATTTGTTTAGTCTAAACTTACAATGCCTCAAAAATCGTTGACTTCGGTTACACAAAGCTGTCAGTAACCGAGCCCCTCAGAAATTTACTCCACAAGTAGAGATAATTTTCACAAGACATCATCGTCATCCTGTTGAGGATAAAATGAAACATCCTCCAAAGGCAATGAAGGTGGAGTTCCAGGAGGGATGGAAGCTGCACCATTTTCACCCGCACATATACACAAAGCCTCCGCATCCCGGAGGGTTGCATCGAGGTCAATGCAACCGCTAAGCTCGTTGATAAACTTCAGGAGTGTATCAAAATCCATCTGCTCCCCCATGATCTTACTGCCATATCTTTTCAGGATTGCGACACATACGTACAGGTGCAGGTGCTCGCTCAAATAATGTGTCCACAACACCTCCCACAAACGCATTGTTTTTTCGTATTCAAATTCCCTGAAAAACACGAGGGAACTTAGCCATGGAACAAACCGAAGAATTCAAAAGATAATATCAAAATATCACATTCTTTGTTACAGCATACAGATGGCTCTTGTGGAAACTAAAAACAATGGAAATTCAAATTCAAATGTTTTAGTATGATGCAGAGTGTTTCAGGATGTTTCTTCTGTGGTTTGGGAATCAGAATTCAAACTTTTTCTGTTTCCATTTTGTTTCCCCAACGTTTCTGTTCCCGATAAGTTTCTATTTCCAAGATGACTCAAACTATGTCCCAAAACCACATTTTCACCATAGATCCTACCCATGAATCACTGAAATAGAGAAGTGCTATATCATGTGGTAATCCTTGCAGGAGAAAGTTAGTTTCATATATGTTGATTAGGGGCTGCTTGACAACCAATTCCCCGTCGAAAACTCGAAAAAATTCTGTGGTTTGCTGAATTAGAGCATCACATGCAACTACTCATCACTTAAGAAGTATAAAAATATTTATGTGGAAAGGTCTAAAATACAACACCGAGCAACCCAGACATTTCACCAACTCTCAAACACACTTGATGCTGTTTTAAATTTAAGTTCTATAAACTCCAGTGCTGCTATTAAAGAAGTACCAAAATTTCCAGTTAACCAAACAATTTTTTTGATGGGACAGTTTACCAAACAATGACTAAGCTTCATGACAAAATTATTTATTCATAAAAAACTGTATGGGCAAAAATGGGGAAGGAGGAGTAGGGGAGCAACCTGGTTTATATCCACATATAAAGATGACTACTAACTAATAAATCCAGGTAACTGTCTCACTTGCCTTTTAAATTGTATAAGAACCCACCGGAAGCAGAAGAAATAATTCAAGCAGTCATTCTGCTTAAAATAATTATGCAAAGGAGTGTCTAACAACTCCACCAGCTGCCACAACAACAGTGAAAAGTAAGTTAAAACTTGAAGGAGAAACCTGTCTCGCAAAGCAATTGAGAGCTAAGACAAAGATGCTCTACTACATCAAGGATCATCCAAGCAGGTTACAAGTTTGTCCAAGTGAACCGAGTTGCATCCAAGTTCCACTGATTCTATCAAGTTGTATCTGAGTTAACGGCAATTCAAGTGAGATTCGTGATATACATGTATTGTGAACCACCATCGGATCGTAGGTGGCCAAGTCGAATACGACTTGGTCGTGTTATCGGACTTGGTTGATATTTTGAAGCATGATGTTCAATTGATATTGAATGCCTAATCACCATTTACTCTTGAAACTGGACAAAACATAAATAGAACATGCAAGCGACATACTAATGTAAAATAACCACGAAAAGACTTCTTTGTGCAACCTGTAATATTTATCTTAGATTTCAAAAGTACATGTATCCTCTCTAACCATGGGATGGGCACACAGACACACACACATGTAGAGAGAGAGAGAGAGAGAGAGAGAGAGAACCTTTGACACTGCAAAAAGTTGAGTATGCATGCCATTTTGGTCACGATTGAAATTTGGTCCCAACCGTTCCATCAGATGAACAAAACACCAAAATGATTCTGATTCGTCATTCATGACAAATAATATTGGCGACAAAAGATCACTCATACCCTATAAGATGACGACAAAACAAAAAAAAAAAATTTATTAGCAAGCAAACAAAACTCCGAATATACAACTTTGGAAAGATATCATGTCATGCAAGGAAATGTGGACATGAGAAATTTTTAGTCCCATCCAAGGTAAGGAATAAAAATGGCCCAGCTTCAGGGTAACCATCCATTACAAAAATTTCATATCATCGCTTCTCCGATTTATAAAGAGGAAAAGTAAAAAGAAAAAGCAAAGAAGCTATTATTGCAAGTTAAATACAACGGTGGAAGTGATACGTGGAACTATGTTTAGCGAGACAATGAAAATGCACACTGATGCTTCATAGCATTAGCTATTTCATTTCCTGTAGGATCAGATAGACAATTCTCCTGATTGCAACTGCTAAAAATCAACACAATTTTACAAGTCTACATTAAAATGTATCAATGCCAGATGGTCTGATGGTTCCAGTTTCCAAAAATTTCTGTGATTTACAACTCCCAGGAATTGAGAAGGACAAAGGGGTCATTCCTTAGCAGAAATTGAAACCTAAGAATTCAGAAATATATGTTTATTTGTTCCATTTGGAGAACTCAATTTTCATGGCATGATCTTCACAGTTTTACATCTGAACGTGGAAAGATGAGTAGGCCTGAAATACTCAACTGTTTATTGAGCTTTTACTATTGTCTAGCTATTCATTACTTCATACCTCCGAGAAATTTCACGCATATCCCTAATTCCACTAAATTTTGCTTTGTTGTACAATTTTTTACTCAAGGCTGGAGGAAAGAAGCCCAAGAAATTTGATACATTGCATATATAGAACATCTTGATATTTTGCTTTTCTGTTTCTTGGAAAGTCATGGCATATATGGAACTTAAATATAATTTCAACCCATCAAGTCATTCGAACCCCCAAGGAATAATTACTGAAAGCAGAAGTTAAATTACCTGACAGTACCCAAGATCGAAGTTGTAGAACGAGTACGTTAGCAATATATCACGCAAAAGATTTACGTTTGGATTATCATCCCCATCATAGAATGAGAGTGACCTGTCAGTCCTTACCTTAAAAACAGGAAGGAAACATCATTAACAGTTTTAGTGCTTAAATTACATCATCTTATGACATAATTTACTTAAACCTCAATAGAAAGTGTGCCAATTTCATGCATACCACATCTTTCTCGATAAGGCCTTTCCTCTCCCTGAATTTTGTAAATCTTTTTGTCTGTTCCACCGAGATGCTCTGAAGAAACAAATATGCATACATTACGCTTCCTACTTTGGTTTGCCATCAAGAGAACAACAGCTCTTTCAAAGTAAACCATATAAACCCAATTTGCTGAGAGGTCTGAGATTTCAGTTCTCATAAGAAATTGCAAAAAAGAAAACAAAACAAATTGGTGTTCAAGAATGTCAGGATACCCTACTTCCTTTCTAACCAAGGTTCAAGGTCATGGTATCAGCCATCGTCTCGGAGGGTTCTAAGGCACATCAGTGGCGGCATCACGGAACAGTATTGGGTGATACGACCTAAAATAATAAGTTGAACATGACCAGAAATTCAGTTTATGTTGCAGTGTCATGGATGGTATCCGCCGATTAAGTGATGATACCTCGACGACTCGGGGTCGAGTTGGAGATGTCTCAGGCAACTCGACTGGGTCGTGCAAGACTCAAGGTTTATACGTATTGTGAAACGGTACTGGCCGATGTTTTGAACCTTGTTTCTAACATATTTTAGACTGAACAGTTTTATGATTACTAGTTTTTCAGCATCCATTATCATATTAGTCACTCTGTCATGCTATGTTCAGGAAATGTAAACTGAAAACCTGGTATCCAGTCTAACATGTCCAAGTGACAATTTGAAACCAACTCTTAAAAATCTGATAACCCTCATGCATTGTAGCTGTACAAATGCTTAACTTTGAAAATCACATGATACACCATTTTTTATGCTTCAAATCATCTGTCATCTAAGACAATGATCTAGTATCTACTCTCTAAGTAGAGTGCAAATATAAATGGATGTACAATGTCGCTAAGTTTGCTTTAGTATTCTCAACATAATCCATTTAGACACAGTTGTAATGTCCAGGAATTTGTTATTATCTTTACTGAGTTTGCTCTTCAAACCATCTTAGATTGTGTCCAATAACAACATAGGTAACTTGGATTCCACATTTTAAAAAAGAAAGAATAGAAAGGTGGGGAAAAACAAAATAGTTCTAACCTCCTATGACACAAGAAAATCGGCATAATCCAAAAAAGAAATAACAAGTCTGGTACATCAGCCTCTGAAACTGAAATGGGATACCACCTTGCATTCAGATGAGTCTCACAGCCATCAAATATGGCAAAATTGGGGTCTCCTTGTCACCTCATTTAGTTTGTAAACATAGCTCATGAGCCAAGCTTAAAACAGCTTCTATTTAGCTTAGACAGTCAGTCAGACTTGTACATAAAAGATTGCATATAGTCTGAAGGGTCATTACTCAGTTCGATCCTCGTTAATCAAGGTGTTGAGAGCGATGGACTGAGAACTAGACTTTGGCACTATTTGCACAAATCATGTTGTCCACATATCAAACCCTCAACCACGATTATTAGATCGACACGTTTACTACTTTGCAACAGGAAACAACCCCTTATTATATACATTAGAGTGTCCCCAATCACTCCCAACTAAGTACATATACGCAGACATACCAAGATTAATCACAGACCTGCCATTGGTTTTTTATGGTCTCATACTGTGACTTCTTAATTGATACAAGATATTCCCTCTCTGCGTATGTTGAGTCATAAGCATGGTACCCCAACAAGAATGTCCAGACCTGCAATCATAATTTATAGCTTTGAAACATAAATTCATGCTAAACCTAACAACAAAAAAATTTATAGTATCACAAAAAAGAACCTCTTTCCGCAGGCTGTGCTCCACTCCCCCATAAAATATTCTCTTTCTTAAAGCTTTTGAATCTATTACTCGCCCTTCAGAATCCAAGAAAGTGGCCCACTGAAAATTCACTTTAAAATAAGAGACAAGTCCCACCAATCTTTAGTGCATGCAGCCACATTGGTCTTTTTCCACAATAAAATGACACATATAGCAATTATATAATCATTTACCCTGGGAAACCGCACTGCTTCAATAAACCAAACGAATGATGTTCTTGGTAGATGAAATAGGCAATAAGCTTCAAGATGCCAGCCAAATTCATCTTGAATTAGGGTGGTGGCCAGTGAGATTGTTCATGGAACTTATTATGGTCAAGGTCAAGGCCAGCTTAATGTCACACATTAGGTTGATGATCAGTTATTCCTAAATATATTATTATTAATCCGACCCCTGTCACATGCTTCCATAGCTCAGCCAATGTTTCATAAAAATAGTTTGCAGCTATGTAACAACTAATACCCAAAAATCCGGCTGTAATTTGGCCAAAAAGTCATATGCTACTTCATCGAAACAAGAATTGTGCCTTCCAATGCATATATTAACAGAATAAGAAATCATAAGAAGTCTCTCACTCTATACAACTTCTTGGTATTGGTAACTCAATCTCAAACAAACCAGGATTTGAATATACAACAAACATCACTGTCAATGCACGATCTTGAAATAAACATTGCTACATTCTATACATCTATCTATACTACTTATAAATGTCAGCATTTGTGAAAAAAATTTGATTTCTTATTTTATCCTTAATTAATATAATAAATCAAATTATACCCACCTATATACTTTCATCTAATTTATGTTTTTTTACACCTATTTGACTTTTAGCTTGTTTTGAACTCTTTTTGAACTCTTTTATAAGGACTTTTAGATACTTTTGAACACATTTATTAGCAATACAATGACATAAAATTATATATATGAAGAAGTAAAGTCCTATATATGTTAAATTACTATACACATGTAGTTATCGGGTTGAATTCTACGGTCCAATATCTATTATATTTTATTTTTTGGTATGTAATAATATAATAATATTATAAACTATCTAATTAATCTATTTAACAAAATAAAAATTTATAATTCTATAGCATAATTAGACGTGCAAATGTGTAAAATGTCGAAAAGATACCTAAATAAATGACAAATTAGGTACTCAAAACCTTATATAATAAATTAATAATTAAATTTAGTAATAATTAAAATTTGGATTAACCATTCGACACCTAATTTATTATTTAATTTAATTACATATAATTCACATTTTTTATAAAAATAATATTATTTAATTTATTTACGCGCAACGCACGTCGCGCGTATTGCTAGTGATAACAAAAGTTAGTAACGACTAACGACAGACAAGCCTGCACTTGATGTATTTATGTTTGTAGGTTCCATTTTGGTGCAAAATACGGTTGATAATAACAAAGTTTTGTCACTACTAAAATCATAGGAAAACTTAAAATTTGAGAATTAAACTAATCTAATTATTTTTGGTCCTCCAAATATTATCGAGTACTAGAGAGTCAACTTTAGATGAGTGTAAAAGCAACAAAAAGCTAGTGGCAAGTGGCAACAGAACATGACATAGGAATTGATCAAAAGCTCATTACCCAATTAGGTCCAATAAACCAGGGGGTGGACTGAGTAGATATATCAATATCAGATTTATTACCCAAAACAAAACATATATTAAGAGATTTATCATAAAAAAATTAACATAAAAGGACGGGACAGCCTTTACCTCTTCAGGCCCCAAGGGTGGCTGACGTGGCTTTCCCCATACTAATGATAATCTATCAAACTGCCAAATGAGAAGCAAAATAAAAAATAAAAAAAAAAGAATGCAGTAGAAACAAGATTGTATGCATTCATCAACACAACCAGATTTTCAGAAGAACTCATAATTTTTATATACATCATACATCAGCCAAAAGAGTGTATCAGCACATCATGAGTTATAGATACTAATATTCAGGATGTAATTTAAGGCAATATCCCATGGCCATCAAATTACAATTTTTCTTTTAGCCGTATTCCCAGCTATCAAAAGCTGACACATCTCGGGTCATGTCACGGTGACAGGTGGAGACGTGGAGCTCAGTACACAGTGGTCAAGGCTTCTGGCAATTTTAATTTTTAATCTAATCACAAATTTTGTGAAGACAACTAAGCAGTAAACCACAATCTAATCTGGTATCAAGAAAACCACATTTTACAAAACCATCTCCTGATTTTCAAACCATGATGTAACTTGGTTCTTGACATGTTGACATTTGATCAAATATCTGGCATGCACATAAAGTACCAAAAATCAAATAAAAGAAATATTGTGGCAGCTGATTATAGTCATCAAATGATATATTTTAAGATTTCAAGCACACATTTTTGTGAAAAGTGAATTAGCTTGAGTTCTAGAGAACTTTCATCGAACTCACGGTAATCAGAATGTAATCTGATGAATCTGGACTTTGAGAACAATCAACCGGACATGTGGTGCCAGTATATAAGCTGAAGCTCACAAGATTGTAATCGAACATTATTGGGGTAGAGGACAGAGCAGAAAAGAAAAGAGGGGACAAAAAGAATGTGTGGAGGAACTCTTGAAAGAAGGAAGAAATGGGAAAAAACCCTACAGTCCACTCGGCCTTCAATTCACAAGAAGAGAGTAGAGAGGGAAAGAAATGGAAATAACCCTAGTATCCTCTAGAGGTCTTGAATCCTCGAGGAGAAGACAGCTATATGGATAAAGAGGTGCAATAGATAGAGGAGAACAATGCATAGAGAAAGAGAAAAGCAGCAGGGAGATAAGCAGAAAGGTAAAATGAGTTAGAGAGCCAAAAGCTCGTTGAAACATTCTGAAATTCCACATCCTAAGAGTTCCTTTTTGTGTGGCAGCTTTGAGGCTTGGTTCTGGCATCTCCAAAACCTAAAAATATGGCAGAATTACAAAAATGACCTCCTAACTCGTTATAGTATCATTTGAAGCCTTCAAACTCACTCTTGAACCCTCAAACCTACACGTGTAGTTATTATTTAACATAACTACTACAAGACACTAATGATGAACAGAAAGCATCATTGTTGTTTCTCTTCCGGAACCACATCACATCAAACCACAAGTCAAGTAAGCATGGAACTACCTTGAGGCAGGACAGCCTAAGCAGCTCGATTCCTTTCCCAGGTTGACCTCACTTGAGCTCAAGCCCAACCTTGAACTTCATAGAACTTTGTCTGAGGTGAGCCTGAGCACACAAAAGGTCGGCATGCCTCACCATGTTTCCACCCCAACTTGGGGACAACTTAGTCCTTAGCATAGGAGTATTCCATATCAAAAATTTGAAGTCTACACTAGTATGTGTCTGGTCATGGAATTATTATCTAGTATTTTCCCTAAAGTTGAGCCCTTCTAGGAGTTTAAAAGTTAGATTTAGTAGATTATTTTTTTGGAGCTTTTTCCTTTGAGTTATTTTTCTATAGAGTTTTCAATATGCTTTAGGAGTTCCACTTAGAATGTATTAATAACCTTTTCAAGGTTCGCAATCAAACCCATTCCTTGTTCAGGCTTTCAGAAATGAAACTTTTTTGAACAAGTGTCACAAGGGCCCCATAGCTTCTGTAACCCGAGATTAAAGTTTCACAACTTAGTTCCCCTAATCACTGGAGAAGCATGAAACTCTTCTATAAATACTCAGTGCAAATCTCAAATGATGGATATATGCTACTTTCTAGCTTTCTGCTCCCCTATCTCCTATCTTTCATCTCTTCACCTCATCTCTTAGTTCTTTATGGCAAACTTTGCTCTTATATAGAGCTGTTCACAGCACTAAACCTTAACCCACTCTGAAGCGAAGTCTTGTATCCATTGTTTTAACAAGCTTAGCGCTATTCCCTCATTTAATTGCTGTGCCCATCACATCTGTCTTGTAGTGTAGGGCGTGCAGTTCAATCTCCAAAAAAATTTAGGCGATACTGTATCATTAAGTCATTAAACCAGTGGCCAAAATGTCCTAAAAGTATCATTATTGCACATAGACAAGTTAACATCAAATTTAGTGCAAATCATGCTATCCCTTCGTAACTCTATACTGCTATTCTATGAAATCCACAAAGGATTGATGATGACCTGTGACCGTATATCACACTCACATGTATAACGCATCACTTGGGGTACACACAGTTTCTATGAGGACTTTTCTTGAAACTTAGGACAATTATTTGACTGCAAAGTGACAAATTAGAGTAACTAAAACACAATGGCACCCACAAAGATCCCTAGAAAGTCAACAGAGTACTGCATAAGGAACTGCCACTAAACAATCTGGACACTCTTTTTATTTGAGCAGGGGGCGCTATTGGAAAAGAACAAAGGTAAATGCAGAAAGAGATTAAGCCATAGGCTCCTTTTGATACCTCCCTATGATCAATAAGCTCAAAAGCACCCACAATAGTCGCAGCAGCTTCATCATGATTTTGTTCCCTACATAGTGTTTTCTGCTTGAAGGACAAAGGCATGGAATCTAAGTCTATAACAAATTGAAATAATGTAGTTCCTCTGAACCACAATAGCAATAAAAATTAGTGTCAAATATAATTTGGCACTAAATTGAGGCACTTGATTCTTTGTTTGGAGGCATAACATCTGCGAAAGCAGTATAATTTCTAACGAGTGGCTTTTGAAGCATTGAATTCAACTACTAGTTTCGCTTCCCTATAGTTTAGTTTATTTAAATTTATTTCTAAACCAAACTTGTTTGATGAAACATGAATTCCAGTACAAACACAAATTTCACAATGGGCTACATGGTGCCCTAAAGGACAACTAGATTTAATTCCTAATGGCGTACGCATGATTAGTGGGAGCAATCACTAACATCTTAGAATGGTACAACCACAAGACCAAGACCAGAAAATGTCATAATTTATGTCTTATTGTCAAGTGAATTTACCACTTTACAACTGGAATGCAGATACAATTGGACAAACATAACCATTCGGGCTCTAATGAGGAAGAAGAATTGATCATTTATAAGTAAGCATATAAAAGATCCAAAAAAAGCCACACAGTACATTCATATGGTTCATCTTCCCTAGCCATTTTACTAAAATGCTGTATGCCTAAAGTTTGAAAACACAGACCAACATAGTAAATTTCATTCATTGTGTCAAAAATCTCCCTTTTCTGCAATGAATTCCCAAACATACATTCAACCAAATAAAATACAAAGTTTTACAAAGTAGAGAAGGAAACAAAATATTACCTCCACAGGATCAGAGGCTACAGGAATTTCATCGGGAATTTGTTGTGTCTCACTGGATGCCATGTTGTTAGGATAATCATTGGAAGATTGGTTATGCTTCCTCCTCTCACTGGCATTGAAGCCATCACTATGATTTTCACGAAAGAGTTGAGAAGTTGTTTCCCGAGCAAATCTCGTCACTAGAGAGAATTTTTCCAATACTTGTATTGAGAGATCTCGAGTAGGATCATTAACTTTTTGCTTCTGTCTCCTATGCTGTACAATATTATTGGAACTTCCATCAAAAGCACCCCCATCAGTCCCCTCTTGATTTCCAATTGAGGGGGACTCTGTAACTGAAACCGATGAAGATGGGCTATGTGAAACAGAAACAGCCCTAGGTAGCTCCAATGAAGACAAAGTTCTCTGTCGATAGCAGTTCAAAGCATGAACGACAAAAACAGAAGTCATTTCACTTACAATCAAGTTATGATCAAGAAAAGAAAAGAAAAGAAAACAGAAACAGAAACAACTTCATCCAAAATCTTGAGGTGTACATGTTTCATATTCCAAAGCGTTGAGGAAACGTTATATGCATCAGAAAAAGGGTGCAGATCCTAAGCATGTAGTATAAACTTCACATGTTCAACCCTAACTCTGTCAATCACAATATCTAAAAGGAAAAATGACAGGTGTGTGCATCTGTTGTTTGTGTTTACATGAGCAGGCATGGTCCCTGTGTGAATTACGTACCCTTAACAGCAGGAAATGTTGCAATTAAGACCATTAAAAAAATGAACGAAAATATTTGAGAGCAGCTTTAGAGCAGTTTATGTGGGGAATACTGTCTTAGGGGATCTCTAATAGGCTCTCTATTCCCACTTGTTTAGAGAGTCAATCCCTAAAAATTTATCTCCAATAGACTCTCTATTTGGACAAGCTAAAATAGAGAGTCCAATTTGACTTTCTACATTTGGATAGTCAACGTTACTCTTTACTCTATAACTAATGAATGGAAAATTGACACGTGCATTTTGTATTAAATGCTATTCCCTGTAAAGGCTATTTTTAATAAAATGGAGATTCCTATAGGAGTTGTTAAAAAAAATTCTATTTTAACTTTTCAACAAAATTGCTCTTTATTTTTAAAAGATGCTCTTTAAAGTAGAGAGTATTATTAGAGATGCTTTTAGTTCATGAATTAAATGCAGAATTTAAGGTCAACAGACGGTCAAATGCCTTGTAGCTGCATCATTTATACCATAACAGAAATGCAGTTCCTAGCAATCCACAAACTTTTCTATTTAGTTTCTTCAACAAATTTAATTTATCACCATCCCAGTTCTCGTCCCTTCATTCATCCCACCTTGTAGATGATCAGTCTAGAAAATGGCAGCATCATTATAAAGTACTGCTTTATGTCTTAACCTAGCTTAGAAACATATCTTAAACACCATTGTTCACTATGAGTGCTGCTTGATGTCTTCACCTAGCTTACAAGCACATCTCAAACCCCAATGTTCACACTTAGGAGTTAGACTTACTATGACCATGCCTAAGCACACCTAGCTTACAAACATATCTTAAACCCCATTGTTCGCAATGAGTATTGCTTTATGTCTTCACCTAGCTTACAAGCATATCTTAAACCCCAATGTTCATGCTTAAGAGTTAGACTTACCATGACCATGCCCAAGCACACCATGTCATCAACAAACACCAAAAGCCATTGTTTCCAACATGGCCTATAAAATCATTTGACCTTGGCAGAAAGGCACATAAAAAAACATGAGAACTTACACAGCTTTGACTCTAAAATCAACAAAATTGTCTATCAGTTTAGATATATTCAATCCGCTTTGAACTTATGCTTCTCAAAATGTGAATTTGACTGGTTAAGGGTTTCTATGTCCACCTAAGCATCCCAGGTCTCAACTTCAACTAGAGTTTCTACCCACTGGCTAGCTCCCAGAGCAAAGGGAAGAAATATATAAATCATGCTTGAGCCACCTATGCAATGTCAACATTCTACCCTCAGAACCATGGTAATTATCATCTTATTCCAACTAACATCATTGGCTTAAAACATTGTAGTTCTATAGTGCAATCGTTCCTGTCGTAACTCTTGAATAGAAGAATCACCCCACAGACCAACCACCCCCCCTCCCGAAACACACAAAAGAAATCACCAAATCAAAACATCCATCCTCAGTCCCACGCACCATGGTCAAAACGAGGGCAAGCTGTATATTATATATGAAGTCAAAATTAGGATTATGCCACGTTATAAAAGCAACTATGCTCGAAATTGATTTTACTCGAGGCAGCAATTCGTAGGAGTTTTATTATCAAGTCTGTAAGAAAAATAAACAAGTCAACATTAACAAACCTGAAGAGGATCTTGAAAATCATTCACAAGAAACACATTAGCATCTTCTGCTGACCTGAAAAAATGGACGTGCAATAAGAATCTAGAAAATATTTCTGGTGAACTTCAACGGTATCCACTTAAATTTGTAAACGACAACAAACTAAAAAAAGGAAAAGAAGTAGACCAGGGCCCCAAAAATCCCAATATGAATGCAGTGACACCCAGATATGGATGACTGATACTTTTTGGGGACAGCACTATACACGTCTCAACATAAAAAATGACAAGTCTCTCTAAATTTAATTTCTCAACTAATCAGGAAAAAGAGAGAAAAAAAATAGAAGAAAAGGGAAAACAATCAGTCCCACTAGCAGAAGGTATGTATTAGTATTTTAATCCATTAACTACTCTTCTATTTCCTTTTTAACACCTAAAGGTGAGAAACTAGTTTCTTAGAAAGTATTCTTTCTCCTTCCTTGATGATGGCATCCATTAAAACACTGCAAAATTTTCATCTATTTGCGCCAAGTAGGAAAGACTCCTTTTCTTTTGTTTTCCCTACTTTTTATTTTATTTTATTCGATGAAAGCCCACTCCATGGTTTGCACTACAAGATCCTTCCCCAAATTTCTCCTACAAATGGTTTCTTTTTTTGACACCAGGGAAATATAGGCGTTCTTCCATCATATTGCAGCTGGGAGACCAAAGTTGTAAAAGAACAGCACAAAACAAATATTACAAACCTAACAAGGAAAACATGTTGCTTTATTGTAGCTAGAAACTCACGCACCCCTCCATTGTAGAAGTAAAGGGGAGGAAATGCTAGACCTGCAAAATAAAAGCAGTCAGACAATGAGTTGAAATGTATGTTACTAATCTGGAAACAATATAGAAATGAAGCAGAAGCAGAAATCAGCCCAATCCAGGCCCCTGTCAGTATCACAGATCAGTACAAAAAATAGAAATATAGCAGAAATCAGCACAATACAACCCCCCCCCCTCCACGGGGTGTAAGGATCATCAGAGATCAGTGCAGAAAATAGCAATACACCAGAATTGAAGCAGAAATCAGCACAGATATCAGCCCAATATGAGTCCCTAGCAGTAAGAATCATCAGAGAGATAGTATGGACCATGCATGATCAACAATATGCCTCAATTGACTCTAAATTTCAAGTAAATTTTAGTGCAATTAAATTGGTTGTCAGATTTATTTTCGTTGTATTAGGTTTAAAGAGAACACCATCCTGGTCATTTCAATGTGTTCTAACACGGACTGATGGTTGTGGCCCATGGATCCAATCTAGGGCCATATTGGGTTAGTCGTCGATGCATTCAATGTATTGAACCAGAGTTGTCTCTTGCATTAGATGGTTTTTTAAGAACAGTAAATC
The DNA here is from genome assembly GCA_023539305.1 of Ilex asprella. Lineage (NCBI taxonomy): Eukaryota > Viridiplantae > Streptophyta > Magnoliopsida > Aquifoliales > Aquifoliaceae > Ilex > Ilex asprella. Next base: position 37,874,858 of record CM042188.1, on the reverse strand, counting down.
GAGCTCGTAAATCTTTCTTCCTTTTCTTCTTCTTCCACTTCTTTTCTACACCATGATCAGATTGTTAACCACCCAGTTCAACCCTTAAATCCCAATTTTGCAAAAAGTAAACTTTTGCTCAGTCATTTTCTACCTTGGCAACTCTAAACCAACAAGAATGACCAAAATTACTTCTCTCAACTTGTTCCCAGGCCTAGAACAGCCCTTCTAGTGGCCTAAATACTCAATAGCATTCTTCCATAATCAATCCTATTCCATTATCCTACCCTTTGGCCATCTATTAAATGAAAAACTTCAAATTTCTTCTTGAATATTCGTGCACACCACTTCCTGAATATTCCTACAAGTCACTCTTCAAACTGAGCCAACTTCGACTTCTAACATTTATAAACCCCACAACCAGCATTCTGTTTTGTAAAACTCTCATCTTAGAAGCTTTTAAACAATTCCCACAACACAAAATTGTGAGTGGTGGAACCCTCAGTTTAAACAAGTTTCTCTAACGTCTCAATTTCACAAAAGAGAATGACCAATAAAAACATAGAATTGATCATTGGTCAAATCTTTACTTGTAAGTTTGTTTCGTATATTTGGAACCAACATCACAATAATGATGCCTTACAAGGCTGCTGGCAATCCCTTTGTTT
>CM042188.1:37859833-37873811 GCA_023539305.1 Ilex asprella | reverse complement strand
GTTTAGCGTGTTGGGATGAGTCAAATCCAAATGCCAAATAATGAGGCAACTAACTCAACTAAATTTAACCAACTGGGTAGCCCAGTTGGGCAGAGCCTCTGTCATGCCGGTTGGAAGTAGGGGTTCGAAGTTCCTGGTCATAAAAATATGATTGTTTAGTCGGACAAAATTTATATTGTTTGGATGAATCGTATCTAAATATTTGATACGAGTCTTGAGTATTTGGATAAACACAAGTCCTAATTTAAATAGTGTATGAATTGAGGGACCAATTTATAACTCGAGTTTTGCCCTTAGTTCTCTTCAGAATTACAAGTCTAAGTGGTTCTTCAAAAAAATTCAACTAAATTTTAACAATTTTATTTTGTTCCCTTAAAAATTAAAAATCTCACTTTATACGCAGAGAATCTTTGAATAGTAATAATGCACTATTATTTTTAAAATTGTTTTTCACAATTTTTGTACTCAAATATAGCAAAAGCAGTAGATTATTATCAATTAGAGAAATTCAAAATCTAAAATTTATGTGGCCATAACAAAAATTCTAAAATCTTTCAATGGGTAAAGTTCTATTAGCCCCTTTGTTTGCCTAAAATTCAAACCACTCAATTTGAGAGAAGATTAAGTGCGTACTAAACCAATTTTACAAAACTCGATAAAGATAACTCGTCAAAGTAGTTTGATAGGAAAACTTTGTACTTATTATCTTTTGATTGATGACAGGACTCTAGGTGGCTCAGCAGCCCCCAAATTGACACGTGAATTAATACAACTATTATAAAACTCAAAAGGTACTGGGAGATGGCGCTGAGCAGTTATTACTCAGGAAAATCGAGTGAGTAAATTGAGATCAGCATTTGAGGAGATATGACAGCTAATTTAATGAGGACCTAATTGACTATGACAAGGCAATTAAAGAGCCTCTACGTTCTCGAGACCCCAAACTGATAGTCATGATTGTAAGGCATTAATGACCGTTGCGCCGATCACATGTCTTCGGCATGCCCCCGATGTACTATACCTCGAGCATTAAAACATTCCAATATAGGTGTCAAGCGCCGTTCAGAGAAACTTAAGTGTCCGGTGATTGAAGTAGGTGCTCAGCGTGACCCCAAACATCTGTCTTATCACCGAGCATTAATAACACGAGGATCTAAGTGGAGAACACTCATTACGCATGGATAAAAGTGCGAGTCATTAAATGTCGAGATGAGACTCCCTGTTTTTGCACTCATTGATAATTCAGGTATAAATACCCTTTAGAAAGATAAACCAAATTACGCAAACTACACTAAAAAAAAAGATACAGACTGTGCTCAAGCCTCCAATTCTTACTGACTTAAGCTTCAGAGGGGATAAGCCGGATATTCACCCGCCCCATTTTCTAACCTTTTGGTTGTTTCAGGTTCATCATCGAGAGGGTTGCTATCTGTATTCATTGCAGGAATTCTCCTGTGTAATTTGGCACCGTCTGTGGAAAAATCTTATGAGTTTTCTCTGTAGTGATTGCTTCATGGTAAACACACGATCTCAATGTGACGGGGAGGAATCCTATGAGTGAGAAACGCAGAAGCTACCCGGCTACTAGCCGTCATAGAGTCAAACTCCTTGAGCCAATCGGAAGAAGGCGAGCATACCTCACAATGAACGTGCTCCAAGGATCAAGGCCCCGGGAGGCAAGGCCTTTTGGCTCGTGAAATCGTTAAGTTAGTGGAAAAGTGGATGGGAAACGGCCTTAAGCAATTTGAGAACATAATGTCAAGGTGCAGGATCGGCTCGATGATTTGAGCAATCGGGGGTCGCCAGTTAGCGAAGTAGCAAGCAACAAGATTGAAGTTCCAACTGAGGCGATTCCATGGGCACGAGGCTAGGCGTCCCCAGAAGGAGTTTACGCAGGCACACCGTTGAGAAGCGCTACCTACGCAACTGGGGAAGGCCTACTCCCGAGGAAAGGTCGGAATGGGATCACCGCAGGGCGAGCCTCTCTCGGGGGGATCTTTGCCACGGGTTGTCAGAGGATGTCGTGACGACTGAGTCCCACATGGAGTCCACTGCGAGGGGGCCTCGAAAGGTAATGCTCCAAGAGGACCTCCAAGCACCGTCGGATTGCAAGCGCCAAAGACCCTACCCTAAGAAGGATGAGGACGAAGACGAGCAAATCATCTCCTCATTCGTACGTGTGATCCAGGAGATTGAGATGCCCAAGAAATTCACCATCCCCCGATTCAAGGTGTATGATGGTAGAACGGATCCTGAAAGCCATCTGCGATGGTACATACAGCTGATGTCCCTTTATGACACCAATCAAAAGCTGTTGTGCCAAATTTTTTCCATGAGCTTGGGAGACACTACAATGAAAGTGGTACAAGAACTTGAACCCTAAGAGTATCAGGTCTTGGAAGCAAATGACCGAGCTTTTCACAACTCGATTCATCATCAGCAACAAAATGCTGAAAAACATCGGGGCGTTGTTGACACTTAAACGAAAAATGGAGAGTCCCTTCGGCAGTACACAATTAGGTACTGGAAGGAGGTTAACAAGGTCGATGCGTGCTCGGAGGTCATGTTGCGACAACATTTCAGCTAGGATTATCCTGAGACACCAACCTGTACAAATCCCTCACTAAGTGGGTCCTGGGAGACATGAGGACCTGATGGCTCGTATAAACAAGTACGCCACGATGGAAGAAGAATCTATGATGCCCGAGACTAGGGCCCCAACTCTGAGGAAAATAGAGAAGGAACCCTATAAGGAAAAGGGCACCCATCCCGGCACCGAGTCGTTTGTCCTTTCAAGGGGTGAACATAATCTTTAAGGAACTCATTTATAAGATGTTGCACAAGATAAAGGAGAAGCCTTTCTTTAACTGGCCGTCGAAGATGCAAGGAGACCTGTCCATGAGAGACTCGACGTCTCAGTGCTCTTATCATCGAGATGTTGGGGCATCTGACCGAGGATTGTAAGGTGTACAAGTCCTTCCTCGAGCAATTGGTCTGAGATAAGCATCTGGGGAAGTTCATTGAAAGGAATCCCCTAGAGGCTCGACTGCAAGAGGAGCCGACACGCTTCAGGAAGCAGCAACCGTTATCGAGTCATTTACGCGTGCACGGTCGAGAGACTGACGTATAATTCCCTCTGGGCTGACCTCGCAAGCAGTAAAAGTAGAAGAAAACATGTGTGAGGAACAGACGTCCAAGTGGCCTCGGCCTGATGCCAAGATAATCCACTTTTTTATGCCAACCTCGGTGGGTTAGTACTTCCATATGACGATGCGCTGATGATCATCATTCGAGTTGACAAGTTTGACGTCAAGAGGATCTTGGTGGACTCGGGTAGCTCATCCAAGGTGATGTGTAACGATATTTTTTGTAAGATGAGGTTCACACACAAAGACTTGAAGCCAGTAAGGACCCCCTCATCGGTTCTAATGGTTCCAGCGCCCTTCTTCTTAGGAAGATCACCCTTGTGGTCAATGTCGGGGTCGTTGCCATCCCAGTACAGTTCGTGGTGATAGATTCTGATTTACCGTATAATGTCATCATGGGTAGGACCTGGTTGCATGCGATGAAAGCGGTGCATTCATCATATCATCAGAAGATTAAGTTTCCCACCCCGAAGGTTATCATGGAGATCTATGGCGATCAGGCATCATCGAAAAGTTGTTTCTATGCGGTAGTAAAAACCGGCGTCAGTAGCCAAGCTCAAGAGTGTGATCTCAAGATGGTGGTAGCCAAATAACAATCAGAGTTCGTTCAGCCTAGTGTGGACGACCCTATTGCAGAGCCAACTGATTGTTCCATGGAGGTCCTTGTCAAAGTTTTTCTGAAACCTGAGGACTGGGAAATATTCTTTTTAATAGGGGCATTGCTAGACGACATCGAGAAATCCGACATGATAAGCTTCTTGTGCCAGAACGCCGATGTCTTCACGTGGACCCAAGTCGAGATGATGGGTATTAATGCCGAAGTAATGTCTCATCGGCTTCGTGTGAACCCATCCTTCAATCCCATGAGGCAGAAAGCTCGAAGAACGACGCCTCATCATACAAAGGTCGTAGATAAAGAGGTCGACAAATTATTGGGGTTGGCTCCATCAGAGAGGTACAGTTCTCCTAGTGGTTATCCAATACAGTGTGCGCTAAGAAAAAAGAAGGAAAATGGTGAGTCTGCGTAGATTTCATGGATTTGAACAAGACGTGCCCCAAGGATGAATATCCATTGCCTAAAGTCGATCAGCTTGTGGATGCGACCGCAGGTCATGAACACATGTCCTTGATGGATGCTCGGGCTCAATTCCAGTGAGTAGTCTCTGGATCCATATATAGCAATTTGGCTGTTTCAAGTGAATCAATTTCCACTATGAAATTAGTAACGTTTCTCTTTTTATATATGCTCGTAGAGAATTATAGATTAGACAAGGAAGATAAAAAGACAACACACGTGAAATTTTACATCAAACAACAAAAGATGTAAAACAATCTCAATCGTCTGTGAGTGATTTCAATACAATATATCTATAAATTTGAACTCTTAAATGTTTTCATTTTGAACATCCATAACTTCTTATTATTTGTAACATATGCGACTTTGAAAGAGAGTAGTCGATAAACAAGATTTCTAATTCCCTTGCACGAATCCAACTAGGAGAAGACGACGTTCATTATGCCCCGAGGGATCTATTGCTACATGGTGATGCCATTCGAACTGAAAAACACCGATACCACTTACCAGTGCCTGATGAATAAGATTTTTAAGGAGCAGCTTGTCATCACTATGGAAGTATATAGATGACATGCTAGTTAAAAATAGGAATGCGTCTGATCATCTCCGGGGATCTCGGGACCACATTTGCCATACTTCTAAGATACGGTCTGAAACTTAATGCCTCAAAGTGCGCTTTCGAAGTAAGATCGGGCATGTTCTTGGGATACTTGGTCACCCATAGACGCATTGAAGCCAACCCCGAGCAAGTGCAGAATATCCAAGCACCAAAGAACACCAAAGACATCCAGAAGTTGACTGGAATACTAGCGGCCCTTAACCATTTCATCTCCAAGTCCTCGGATAGATACAAATCGTTCTTTGCCATGCTCAAGAGGGCGTCTAAGGGAACTTGGTACGGGGAATGTGGCTGAGCACTGGATGGGATCAAGGAGTACCTGAAGTCTCTTTCAACCTTGTCCGTCTCGGTGAGGGGGGAAATATTGAATCTCTATTTGTTTGTGTCAGAGGGGGTTATAAGCGGGGCCTTGGTAAGGAAGAGCGAAGGAGCACAAAGACCCATCTATTTCATTAGCAAGACCTTGCTTGACGCCGAAACACGATATCTGTCGATGGAGAAGCTTGTTCTGGCATTGGTAGTCTTGGCGACGAAACTCAGACATTATTTTCAGGCGCACACCATTGAAGTATTGACCGATCAACCCCTCAAGCCCATTTTTCAAAATGCTGACATGTCAGGAAGGATTGCTAAGTGGGCTATCGAGCTCAGGGAGTTTGAAATTAGATACAGACCATGTACTTTGGTTAAAGGGCAGATCCTTGTCGATTTTGTTGCCGAGTTCTTTACGTTCGAGCCCCCACAAGAAGTGAGAACTTTTGACGATGACACTTGGAACCTTCATGTTGATGGGTCCTCGAACGTGAGGGGGCAGAAATAGGTGTTGTACTGACCACTTCTAAAGGATTTATAGTAGATCGAGCTATTAAGTTGGGGTTCAAAGCATCTAATAATGAGGTCGAATACGAGGCGTTGTTGACAGGACTCAATATCACGTTCTCAGTTGAGATTAGGCATCTCCATGTTTTCTGCGACTCCCAACTGGTAGTCAATCAACGGTGACTTCGAGGTTCGGGATAGCAGGATGAAAACATATCATCAGAAGGCGAAATCCAAAATCGAGAAGTTGGAGGAAGTAGAAATATCCCATATTTCAAGAGATCACCACAATACCCACACTAATGCGTTAGCCTGCCTCACCTCGGCATTGGCCTCGAACGTAACTCGGCGTATCATCATTGAAAGCCAGGAACGCCTGATTATAAATGAAACAGAGGTCGAGCAAGTGTTACCATTGCAAATGCAAAGAGCACCTTCAGGTTGGATGAATCCCATAATTGCATATTTGATGGAAGGAGTACTTTTCGAGAATACCAAAGAAGACTGGAGGATCAAACTCAAGACTCCTGAGTTTTGGATATCCGTCGATCACCAGTTATATAGAAGATCCTTCTCGGGGCCACATTTACTATGTATCCCCGATGATAAGATAGAACCATTGCTCTACGAGATTCATGAGAGTATAAGTGGGAGTCATACAAGGGGAAGATCCCTCGCACACCGAGCGATATCTCAAGGGTATTGGTGGCCATATATGCAGAAGGATGCCAAGAGCTACGTTAAAAAATGTGATAAGTGTCAAAAAATCGCTCTAATCATCAAACAACCAGTAGGAGATTTGAACTTATTGACAAGTCCTTAACCGTTCTCTTAATGGGGGTTGGATAGTGTGGGACCTCTCCCAAGGGTCCCTTTAGACAAAAAAATTCCTCCTAATAGCTACTAATTATTTCATAAACTGGATCAAAGTCAAGCCCCTGAGCTGAATACAGGACGTCGAAATAAAAAAATTTGTATGGCAAAACATTATCACTCAGGTTGGGATCCCTCGGGCCATCATCTTGGACAACGACACTCAATTCAATAGTGGAGTTCTATTCAGAATTCAAAATACACAATTATTATTCCACGCTAACCTACTCACAAAGTAATGGACAAGCAGAGGTCTCAAATAAAACAGTGTTAGCCGGAATCAAGAAGAGATTGGAAAAGACAAAGGGTAAGTGGGTCGAGGAGTTGCTTAATGTGTTATGAGCCTATAGGACAGTGCCAAGGACTTCAATAGGAGGAAACACCATACGCCATAACATATAGGGTTGAGGTTGTCATCCCATTGGAAGTAGGGCTCCCAACAATACGAAGCCAAGCTTTCGAGTTGGGGGACAATGATCAAACACTCGCCAGAGACCTTAACTTGGTTGAAGAAAAAAGAGAGTTGACATCTATCAGGCTAGCAAAATACAGAGGGCTATCAAGACAGTACCATAAAAAGGTCCGGACGAGGAATTTCTAAGTAGGGGATCTAGTGCTACGAAAAGTTATGAGCAATACTCGAGAACCCACTGATTGGAAACTCGGGCACAATTGGGAAGACCCTTACAAAGTGATCATTGTGGGGGGCACAAGGGCATATAGACTACAACATATGGATAATATTGATGTAAACCGACCTTAGAATGTATCGAATTTGAAGAAATATTATCACTAAAGTTGAATTCAAGGTTGTGAGTCTCAAAGTTTAACACAAGCCTTGGACTTGATCGTTAGAGGTATGGCCCCGATGGGTGTAAGATTCCACTATTGGAGCAACACCCTCGAAGTTTAACCTGAGCCTCAGGCTTAGTCGTTAGGAGTACAACCTTGAGGGGTATAAGACTCCACCCTTGGAGCAACACCCTCAAAGTTTAACACGAGTCTGAGGCTTGGTTGTTAGGGGTACGGCTCCAAGAGGTGTAAGACTCCACCCTTGGAGCAACACCCTCAAAGTTTAACACGAACATTGGGCTCAGTCGTTAGGGGTACAACCCTGAGGGGTGTAAGACTCTGCCCTTAGAGCAACACCCTCAAAGTTTAACACAAGCCTTATGCTTGGTCGTTATGGGTACGACCCTGAGGGGTATAAGACTTCACCCTTAGAACAACGCCCTCAAAGTTTAACATGAGCCTCAGGTTTAGTCGTTAGAGGGTACGACCCCAAGGGGTGTAAAACTCCACCCTTGGAGCAACGCGTTCAAAGTTTAACATGAGCCTCGAGCTCAATCTTTAGGGGTACGACTTGGGGAGTCTAAAACCTTAAGTACTTGTACTTTTTGGCAATTCTATGAGCTAGGAGTACGAGGAATAATTCAGTAGAAAAGAATACAGTTAGCAAAAAGGAGATTTCATTAACAAAAAAGGGTTTTGTGTCCCCCAAAACATACAAATGAGAAAAATTTACAAAAAAAACAAGAGTAACTACAAGCAAACTGGCTAAGAATCCCTGAGGCCTTCAGGATCACCCTGCTCTTCACCACCGGCCTCTTCTCCTCCAAGTCCACCACGCCTCCTTAGTGACTCTCCCTCGATTCCAAGTATTTTATCCTGGTCGGTGAGTGTCGGGAGAGAGATCACCACTATGTTTGGGGGGAGTAGGGGAAAGAAGAAGCGTAAGGGAGTGCTGGTCAGAACCATCACTAAGTGTGATGGGTTCATTTTGGCCCTCGGCCCTTCCTAACCCTTCGACTGATCCCTTGGGAGCGGCTCGGACTGATGCTGCTCCTTTAAAATAACCCTTTCTCTGGGCTCCTCGAGGAGGCTGTACATTGCAAACCAGGGAGAATCAACTTTGACCCCGGCGACGTGCAGGGCCTGTCCCAACCCTATTTGAAGGCTTTTATATTTCCTTCTTCAAAGGCTGGGATCATATTATCTTGGCACTGATTATAGAGGTCCTGCAGCACCTTCCAGGCCCTTGTGCCCTCCCTGGCCTTTTTTGCCTCCAAAGCCTCTACTTTGAATATAAACTCATTGACGAGGGCCTCAACATCAATCAGCTTGACATCAGCGGTTGAGACCTAGAGTTTGAGCTCCTCCACCAACTTTACGGCCGCGGACTTAGCTACAGTAGTCTTGTCCAGCTAGGTGGTGAGGGCCTTGGCATTGCGAATCATGTTGGCGATATGCTTGGTTTGATCACCGACCATCTTCTCTATGCCCCGAATGTGCTCATCTTTCTTCGCCAGTTCATTCTGAACATGCATTGCTAGTTACTTGTACTCCAAAAAATGGTTGATAATAGCCCCCATCTGTTGGCAGGCCTGAAAGGAAAGAACATAAGTAAAAAATAGTCAGATAAGCAAAACAAAAAGAAGTTAGAGCAATCGGTGCACTCACCAATAGATTGTGTTGGACAACTCCTTAGAGAAATCTATTGTCCTTATAACCTCGATAAACAACCATGTCGGCCTCGAACTGGAAACTCTCGACAACAACGAAGGCAACGTCAGGGGGATTAAAGGATGGAGTCAGACTCCAACGCTAGATTCCCCTTCCTTGTCTAGACTCGAGGGGGCCACTCAGGGAGGCATTCAACGCCGGGGTGTCATGGTGTTGCTTTGTTCGGCGCTCCTCAGAGAGCTCATATTCTCGGCGACGACGATCCCTTTGTTGCTCTTCCAAGAAGGTCACTTGGCACCTGGGAGGTGGCTGGTCCCTCAGCGGGATGACAGGATCTTGAGACGCTTGGTGACGTGGTGGCAGTGGCAATGGTTGTCCGCGTGGTAGAGGCGGCGGAGACGGGATGACCAGGGAAGTACTAGAAGGTCTGTCGGCCCCCGAGAGCCTTGCCCTAGATCGGGCCTCGAGAGTGTCTGTGATGATGCGAGAAAAATTGAACATCTCTGAAGAGGGTGTCCGTTTAGTCTTTCTGTCGGGGTTGACTTCAAGATCCTGCTCCTCTTCCTCTGAAGAACGATTCTCCTAGATTGAAGGATAAAAAGGCGGAGGGACATGGGAAAAATCTAGTGTAGGTCAGGTGGTAGCCGAGTAGTATGTGTGCTGCTCGGGCAAAGGGATCGACTGGTTTATGGGACCAGACTTTCAACAAATCCTCAAAATTGGCTTGGGACCTCAAAGGTTGAGTAGCGTCGACCCTGTATCCTTCTGCAAAAAATAAACCACCAAGGAGGTCAAGAATGGCATCAAAAGCCAAGCAATAAAAAAATGTGCAAATACACACCTGGATCTTTCAGCATTTTGGGGCAGTACAGTCTATTATACTCGGGTCTATCTCCTTTCTCCTAACTGCTACCGAGCATGATCAAACATGGGATATACCCCTTATCCAAGTCCGACATATGAGTCACCAGGTACATGGAAGGGTCCCGAGCCTGGAGGTAGTACCTGCCCCCGACGACTAATCTTAAGTCGTAACAGAACAAGATTTCACTACCCCTAGGTTCACCCCAAGTCAAGCATTTAGGGAAACCACGCCCATGACCAGTCTAAAAAAATTAACGCCACATTGAAGGGGGAAGAGCTTCAAATACATCAACAGCCTCAGCAAGAGGGGATGGAGAGGGAACGTAACTCTCCATTCCATGATGACTTTGGTATAGAAGGACATCATCTCTACATTCCCTATATCTTTTCTATGGTAATGAGAGTCGAAGGAAAAGGGGAAAAGGCTCGGGGATTTGGTGTCTATCCCTAAAGGCTTGAATGTTGTCTTCTGCTACTTCAGTTCTTTTCAACCTACAGTTATCCTTAGCCCTGACAGGTGCCCTCATCACTGTTCTACATATTCTAGCCATGTGTGGAGTCTGGGAGAAATGTAGAAGAAGAAGGGGAAAATGAAAAACAAACTCGAGAGGAGGAAAATACTTACAGATCGAGGATCTTCAAGACGAGAGCTCGGGAGAGTAAAGAGGAGTGCTCGAGAGATTAAGGAAGAGTGCTCAGGAGTTGATTGCTGAGGAAAATCAAGGATGCAAATTTCTAAAATGGTTGAACAATCTCCTATTTATACCCTACTGAGGGAGCGGGAATTGAAGAGACAAGTAATCATTTAGAAATTTGAAAAAGGAGGCACAAAACGTGCGAGTAACTGCCCATTACCCTAGCGTCCTCAAGAAGCCACCAATCTCCTTCCACCACTTGTCCTACCTCGTAAGAAGAATGGAGGCTGGGGGCAGTTAATGGGACTCTAGGCGGCTCAGCAGCCCCCAAGTTGACACGTGGATTGATATAGCTGTTATAAAACTCAAAAGACACTGGGGGATGGCACCAAGCAGTTATTACTTAGGAGAGCCGAGTGACTAGATTGAGATCAACATTTGAGGAGATATGACAACTCATTTAATGAGGATCTGACTGACTATGACAAGGCAATGAAAGAGCCTATGCGTTCCCGAGATCCCAAACTGATAGTCATGATTACAAGGCATTAATGATCATTGCGCCGATCACATGTCCTCAGCAAGCCCCGAGGTACTATACCCCGAGCATTAAACATTCGGATATAGGTGTCAGGGGCCAATTAGAGACACTTGAGTGTCCGGTGATAGCCGTAGGTGCTCGGCATGAGCTCGATCACCTGTCCTATCACCCGAGCATTAATGACACGAGGATCTCAATGAAGAACACTCATTACACATGGATAAGAGTATGAGTCATTAAATGTCGAGATGAGACTCCCTGTCCTTGCACTCATTGATAATTCAAGTATAAATACCCCTCAGAAAGATGAACCAATGAATGCAAACTAGACTCAGAAAAAGATGTAGACTGTGCTTAAGCCTCAAATTCTTACTGACTTAAGTTTCGGAGGAGATAAGTCGGGTGTTCACCCGACCCATTTTCTAACATTTTAATTATTTCAGGTTCATCATCGAGGGGGTTACTATCCGTATTCATTACAAGAATTCTCCCGTGCAATTGATACACTCTGATTATACGTATTAATTCTAAATTCTTATCAAGAGTTCAACTGATAAAATATGAAATTAGTAGAATGTGAAAGTTGGTGTTTAAAGTTAGTTAAGACAGTTACCCGAAGGTGAAGACTTGAGGGTCGTTATCTCTAAGTAAAAAAAAAAAAATTAAGAGTTATCGTCTTGATAATTATAATTTTACTTATTTATGTTCGAAAATCCAAAAAAAATGTGGTCGAAGACTCGAAATGAGAATACCAATCACCTAGGCATAACCTTATTGATAGATTTTCTTAAAATTAGGTCAATCAAGATCCTTTTTAGTCAAGAACTCATACAATCCATATCTTCCTTTTAGGGGTTTTACTGTGCCTTCATTTGAATTTCTCTTAGTTTTTAAGTTAGTAGTATTTGAAAGTTATAATAAATAATTTTTAATTGTAGTAATAATACCCAGACAAAGATGGAAAAAAAAATTGAATAAGGGTAAAACGGGTCTGTTTGATAATACCACATAATGCTTAAAATTGACTATTTTAAGCACTTAATAAATTAAACTCGTTTCGTAACCCAAACTCATATCACTTAATATTTTAAATACTTCTTAAAAATAGGTAAAAATTTTAAGTAACAAGTCATCTACTTATTATTTAGTGTTGAAAATATCAGTCAGTAAAGATTTTATAAATTTCTCATAATTGACAAATATATCATTAATATATTTTACATTCTTAACTTTTCAATACCCATCATCCATCACCACCGTCATTGTGCCGTCGCTACCACTACTTTTACCACCGTTGTGTCGCCATCACTCACCACCATTGCCACCGTTGTGATGGTAATTGTAAAAATATGGTAGTTACAGTGAGATAGTTATTAAAAAAATGACAATTAGAATAATAATAATTTTTAGACTCTAACTCTTTATATTTGTCAAATAATTTAATTTAATTCAATAAATTGATATGAAACAGCCTATAAATTAAAAAATTCAACACTTAAAATTTAACATTTAATTTTTAATTAGTATGAGTAGCTGCTGCTTAATTATAACCTCTATACTCTCGGACTTGTCTGGCTAGTGTTTGGTGGGCTTCCATTTACTTTGGCAGGAATTTACTACTCCTCTTTTTTGTTCATTTTTATCAATGCCCTGTACAATATGTAAGCTCTCTTTTAAGGGTCTTTTGAAAGATGGTACATTAAATTATATATAATTATAAAAAGTACAAAAAATAAAATATTTTAAAAAAAAGTACACAACTGAGATACAAAGACGTAAATGTCCATTTTATAAAAAAAAAATTTCCTAAAATCTATAACAAGACATTTATCTTAAGCGCTGAAATTTAGGGTCATTTAATTCAAAATCTCTAATGCATCTTAATTCATGTGTATTTTTTTTTTGGAAAGTGGTTTTGTTTTCCAATTATATTTATGCATTAAATATCTCATAGTTTTATGGGAGAACTTTAATATTCCGTTTATTTTATAACATATCACTTTGTTTGAATTTTAAGATTTGTTAATATCCGAACTCTATAATAGTATAACAAAAACAGTGTAATAATACACTGTAACAAATATAGTGCAACAACACACTGTAACAAAAACAGTGTTCAGTGGTTTTATGTATGTGATAACAAATTTAAAACAGAAATGTACTGTTTTGAATGAAATTATATATGTTTGACAAAACATAATAGTACAATTTTTTTTTTGTAAATGTCTTGTTACATTTTTATTATTGCGTTGCTAGTATTACTCTGTTATGAAGTTCGGATATTAATATCATTTTAAAACAAAATCACTTTTTTTAAAAAAATACGCATGAATCAAGGTGCATTAAATATATTTTTTAAAAAATCACTTTAAAAAAAATACGCATGAATCAAGGGAGGATATAAAAATATGAAATATTAAAATTCTCCCATAAAATAAAAAGATGTTTAATGCACCATTTTAAAAAAATATGTATAGATCAATGGGGCATATAAAAGTCAGAAAAAAATATGAAAATTTTAAATAATATACTTAAAAATAAATAAGTATCAAAATTAAAGATTTTTTTCCTTACATTTTTTTTATAATTAACTCTAATTTAGTGTACCCCTTCTAATCTCCACCCTTTTAATATTGAGTAAATTGGAATGAGGTACATCAAATTAGACTTAATTGTAAAAAAGTATACAGAAAAAATGTTGGATAATTAAGTCCTTCATTTTGATACTTATTTATATCTAAGTACATTATTTGAATTTTATTGATTTGTTTTGATATTTTTGTCCTCCATTAATCCATGTGTATTTAATGCACCACTTTTCTTTAGAAAGTGGTGCATTAAACATTTCCTAATTTTATGAAAAAACTTTAATACATATATATATATACATACACATGTTTTTATATATAAACTAATACAAATTTTAAAATTCAAATAAGTACA
>CM042188.1:37801985-37854833 GCA_023539305.1 Ilex asprella | reverse complement strand
TATGATTGAGATCTACTCTAACATATTTTTTCTCTTTTCTTAACGAACCACTTACCATAAATTCAAGTGACTCATTTATACTACTTAAAAAAGCACTTTAAGTAGAAAAATTTTTGATTGACTAAACTAACTTTAATAAAATGACAAATTTCACTTGTATCCCAAGTCCGAACCTCCCATGTGCTATTCCATCTACGTTAGTTTTATTCAGAAAGCCAAAATGCTCCACTCTTCGATTCATGCATTAATTAGCACTAGCAACCGTCTCTCTCTCTCTCTCTCTCTCTCTCTCTCTCTCACTTTTGCTCTCTCCATTGCCGACTCTCTTTGCTCACCCTCAAAATCCCAAAATTCTCCCCCGATTAAGGGGGACGGCAACAAGCAAGGATAGTAATGACTAGCTATGGCAGCAAAGACGTCCTTCTATCTCAGGTAACTCTATCTTTCTGTCCCTCTTTTGATTCTACAATACCTCGGCCACCCCTTCCCGCCCAACCATCAACAAAGGTCATCACCACGACTCCCCCATGGTCGCTACCCCGTTTCTTTCGGCCGCCACCACAGCTCAAGCCCCACTCGCTGGCCATTACCACCAACAATCATAACACCAAAACCCTAGCCAATTAAACCCCAATCCAAAACCACCGTCGGACCACCACAACCCCACCCATCAACCAAGGCACACAAGGTGTTCGATAAAGTGCTTTTAAGGTTTTGATGATAACGCAAGCATTTCTATGGGATTATTATTGGTAACCATTGCAGAATGTGTATTTCTATTTTGTGTTACCTAATTTTTGTGTAATAAAGGTAACGACTGAGAATCTTAGTCATCCTTAGGATGAAGGATGAGGACGACCTATTGAAGGTGCTCAGTGGTGCATCGAAAAAGGGTGATGCCCATGATTGGAGAGAATTAGAAGGTAAGGACTTACATCGCAATTGATCTTCAATTCTAATTTGTTTAACTAGGCAAGACAACATCGCAATTGACTCTAGAGAGAGTTGGTCGTTGGTTTTAGTCATACACACACACATACACAAAGTCTGCATCTTTAGAGGTCTCTATCCTTTATCGACATCTACAATTCTCACTTCTTCTCTTGTTTGAAAATTATCAAAAATAGAAGAGAAAAGGGAAAATTGAATGTTTAGGATTTTTATCTTACAAATCAATTGACCGTTTGTTTATTTCTAAAAGTTTCATTTCTCTCCCTTTACTTCTCTTCTAGACAACATGTCATTTATATAAACAAATTTCACACAACCATGAGTGAAGAGAAGTGAAAATGGCAGCCAGGGAATTGAAGTAACATTAGCATCACATCATATTTGGATTGTTACTGCACTTTGGTCTCCTCTCTCCAATAACTGTCAGGTTATTACTTTGCTCACTGTCTATAGTCTTTTCAATGTTATATTACTTCCCACTTGGTTAAGAGAAAAAAAATAAAAACATAATTGAAATGAATGGTTCAATCGTGCCTAATAAAAATCTAAATGAAGAAAATCAAGTTCTACTAACTTTGCTCATGTCATAAGCTATTAATTAAAAGAGCTCAATGCAATTTGGTTTTTTTCATTAGTGTTTACTTAGTGATGATTTGCAAGGAGGAGGAAAATTTTACTTCAATTCTTTGAAGCTCAGGACCAACAAATCTATTACAAAGCAATTGCAGCTAAATGTCATAATTTGGAGATGACATAACTAATGCAAAACCTACCATAAAATTCTTGGTTTGATAGTGTTGATGCATCAATTTGTGTTGGTGATCTGACCACAAATTTTTTGGACTAGGGTGCCATTAAAAAGAAGATCAATTGCAGGTGAATTTTTTTTGTGCTGGTTTTGAATTTTATGGCAGGTTGCACCGATCATCAGGGAGATTTTATATGGTGCATTCCTTTATTTCAATCATTCAATCTCTAATTCGACATTTCATACATATACCCATCAAGGTGTACTGTATTATAGAAATGAATTTTTTTTGAAATATTTTTGGATGTGTGTTTAGCTTAATTTTGTTTATGTGAATTGTAGGTCAAGATTTGTGTTCAGGTGAACTCTTTGATCCTCTTCCTTTCCTACATACATAAGACCAACAAGTCAGATGACATGAAAATCATAGGGTTTCGAATATTAATATTTACCCAACATCTAACACTGGTATTAATATGTTCTTGTATTTTTTATGCAATCGGCTACATGGAAATTTCATTGTGCTTGATTTGTTTCAGGTTAATTCTATTCCTCCTACAATTGGAGGCCATCAATCGAATACAGGTACTCCAAGAATTGGTCTATAAGCGGGTGACTCCTCCTATGGTAGTGCTAACTTTTTGTGCAGGTGGATGCAAAACATCATAGTCACTACATGCATGACAAAGTAATCACACTTACTTTTGGTATGTTAATCTTGCACTGCCTAGACATGTTGGAAGCATTTTAGATATTGTGACTGTTTTATTTTGTAACCAATGACCACTCACCCAACCAAATTAAGAAAAAAGAAAGCAAAAATAAAATAGTTGCTTTAGAATCCACTAAACTTCGTGACTATGATTTTAGACGACTATGATAAATTCGGCGACTTCTAATATAAGGAGATAGTGCTATCTTATTTGTGAAATTTCCATTTGTTTGTGTGGATTGAAATTCGAAAGAATGTGGTTAGTACCCTTATTATTACTATATGCATGAATATTGAATTTCTGATTTTAAACATTTGCTCTTTCATTTTTCGTCTTACTTTGATGGTGTGGGAGCGGAATTGATATTAGACTAAGAGATGGGGTTTTGTGTGAATCAAAGTGGAGATAGTAAATGAAATATGTTCAAGTTTTTCTCTTATTTGATACATTGTCTAATCAAATGATTTTTGCTTCATAAAGAGAACGAAGCTTCTGGTGCTCCAATGGGGGAGAGTTCTACCAGAAAAATGAATAACGTGGTTCTAAACTATAGTGGTGGCATAGATACCTCAATCGTTGTATCTTGGCATATTTCTTATTTTGCCCATTTAAAAAGGTGCATTATCCATTATATCCTTCTTTCCAGACTCAATTTATTTTTTACTTGATAATTATCATAATTGATTTAATTTTTTGTATTATGGAATAATTGTTCAACGTACAAGCAATGCATCATCTACGAAATAAACTTTAATATTTTCTTTAAGTGCATAGAAAAAATAGGTTATGGCAATTGTTTGAATTCTACAGGTTATTCTTTCACAGGCTTTTCATTTTCTCGTATAGAACCATCATGAGATAGGTCAGAAAATAGTTTATTTATGTGGGTTTTTATCTTGACATATGTTGCAACTTGCAACTTCACCTATGTTTTGTGTACGAGGAAGCAATAGATATTGAAAGCTGAAAGTTTGCATTTTAGTGTTGGTCTTCATTCACTAATTCTTTATTTTATAACTAGTGTTGTTTTCTTGAATTTATATGTTATCAGGGAAATGTTACAGATTGACCATCTGTTTAGACTATTGAGAATGATGAGAAGAAAGGGAAAGTACAAGGGCCCATTTGGATTTGTTTCAAAAAATAATTTTCTTATTTTCAGATTGTGTAGAACAATGACAATGTGTTTCGGAAAGTGTTTGGTACTTAAATCTTGCAACAAAGTTCAACAGTGAGGCTCAAGAGAACATCTAAAATAATATCTTGTTCCTTTTTCTCGTCTACTTTCCATAATTTGTAAAATAAAAAAAAAGGATCAAAACCACTTTACAGTTAGAAGTGGAATTTCAATAGATCTTGTCATACCCTTTCCAGCAAATGTTCAAGATGGTTTCTCACTCCTCAGACAAGCACAAGGATGCTATAGTTGATAACGAGTGTTGTCCAATACCTTTCAATCTTGCATCGCGAGGATCAAACAGAGGAGAGGTAAGTAGACAATATACCTACAATTTTTATGCATTTTTTATATGGGTTTTTTCTCCTTTGGATTGTGATAGGGATTTTTGTACAGATCTGAGCATACTGTTCTTACCATGCCGAGATCAATCTTATTTTTTCCCCCTTGTTGCTAGGTCACTTATGGATTGTAATTTGTGATATTTTTCTTCCACCACTATTGTAGAAATTTTTGATGGCAACAAGAGTTGATCTCAGTTTGGGTGTCTTCCAAACTAAGATCCTTGTTTTTCTTCTTACAATTATCCTTTTGTCGTCAACTATTGTATGGTCGGCTTGTGCAATTTCTCTATTTCTGCCAAGGTATGTGGAAGTTTGATTTTATTTTGAAATTGTTGGAGTTCAATTCTCAGTCTAAATTTGATGTGTTATGGAATTCAGGTTTATCATTCTTTTGGTCTTAGTGACTTTAGCATGTTAATATCATATTTAATTTGGTCTTAAGAATTGGAATTTCTGGTCTGAATTCCAAGGAAACAATAAAATTCAATTTTTATTAAGCTTACTGAGTTGCACAGGTTGTTATAAGGATGGTTTGCAAATTTTGATAGTTAGCCCATATGTTCCACTTCAACTAGAATTTGAGGGAGCTCCATTTTGCTTTTTGTGGGCCATTTGGATGGAATGAAATAGCAAAGCCTCATTTAACTGGGTGGAAGACAAAGTGCTATAGCCAAAAAACCTCATGATGAATTTTTTTATTCTTGTTCAGAGTCTATTCCTTATGGTTAACATAGTTGAATGGACTTCTTAAGGAGATATATTTGGTGTAGCTAGATAGTTGAGCTTTTGTTTACTTCGTGTGTGCTTGGGCAACATCTCCATGTGTTCCGCCTATAGTGATTTTTTGAATCAATGCAATTGGAAGTATCTTTAATTTGATTTTAGTTAACTGTCAATTTTACCAATGTGTTCATTATAATTCATACACTTTCTTGTCTTTACATAGCTTTAGTTCATTTTACTATTGTATTGTTTCTTAATTTCATTTATCCTAAACGATGTAATAAGAATATTTACTTTTCAAAAAAAATGCAAAGTTTCTACGTACTTTTCAAAAAAACTTTTCATAGTTTTTAACCATTTTTCTTATTTTCTTGGTCTGACAAGTCCGGCTGCTCTTATAATAAGAGGGCCTTATTCTTGAGAATGGGGTCAAAGTCCGATAGTGTGTGTTCATGTTGAGTGATGGATAAATTGTTGAGACGTTGCTCCATTTTTTGAGAGCAATAAGTAATGAACAAATATTTTGTGTTGGTTAATGCATTTTTTATCATTTGCAACGTGGGAATGAGATCATTGTATGTCAATCTAATGACTTTGTTTCTTGATATATCTATTTTTTTTTTATTTCAACGTGAAATGCATCACTTGCAACGCACGTGTGCAATTACTAGTCGTAGATAAATGAGTCTCTTTATTAATAGTAAATGATCTACCCAAAAATAAAAAAATAAAGAAAAAGGTATTTAAATATATTTGCATTCCTATTTGCCTAGTGGAAACTTAAAATTGTAAACGTCCCATTTATGGTCCAGCCCCTTTATTTATTAACTCTTTTTTGGAAAGAAACAGTAGGTATTCATTTAAGGGGCTTAGGAGGCCTGTATTTTTCAAAAAAATTAATAGGTTAAAAATATATTTTTTAAAATAATTGGGATAGAAGTATATGTACTAAAAAAAAGTCATAAAAGCCCTTCTTTCCTTATCATAAATAGTGTATGCCTAATTGAATGTGAGATTTTCAAGATTTCTTGATATTTGTATATCATTTGAATTTTGAAATTTCATATATATATATATATATATACACACACCCATATATATATACATACACATATATATACACACACGTAATACAGTGACAGTTCTGACAAAAAAAAAAGAGGAAGGGCATTATGAAATAGGCGCCTCCTTCACCCGTACATCAGGGTTATCAATAAAATTTACATTATTTAGCAAACTTGGTATCACTTTACTGCCAGTTCTTTTTACAGTAAATGCCTGAAAAGACCGGAAGCTATCCAAAGTGTCCTAATATCTAGTAACACTGAGCCCATCCGATCTAGATTGGGTCGTCCTCTGCTATTTGCTTGATTACATTGGAAAGTAAAAGACTTGTTGCAAGCTTTTTTTTTAGAAAATATTATTTGAAACTAATTTGGGAACCTAATATGGGGAGGTTTACAACCATGTGTTGAGGAAGAGCCATCTTAATCATGTGTTGTTTGGGTGCAAAACTAAGACGTAAATTTAGAATATAAGTAGTTACTCTCAAATCATACGCCTTGATTAAATGGGAACTTGAGCTTGGAAACTCGTGGCATTGGCTCGTAAGGCCTTCCTATTCCAACCACGTAGTGGAGTTGGCTTGTTAGATTCATTAAGCCTCAAGGAAAACTTTTGGGTCCTTCTAGGAGGTAAGCCTGCCTGCCTGTTTGTGGAGAGAGTACAGAAAAGTCTCACATTCACACACTGAGAGAGAGAGAGAGAGAGAGAGAGAGAGGTGCAGCAACTCGAGTTCGTGTTGGGAGAGAGTTGTCTTTCTTGTCTCCACAATCCGACAAGAGGGTTTGGCCGAATTGGCATCCATAATTGAAACATACCTATTGGCCACATTATAAAATCTTCAAGTAGGCTTCCATTTGCTTCACTCTAATTTCATTCCCACAGAGAGAGAGAGACAGAGCTTTCTTGAGCTCAAACCAAGGCTTATTAACCACAATTTCAGTGCATAAATAATGACACATTTTCTAGATCTATTGCTGAAAATTTATACCGTAGAAAGAGAGCACCTAATGGAAAAATCTCACTGTTTAGAAAAGTGGGTCAAAATATACCGTTTTGGGTGGAGATTATAACAGATTAAAAAAGTATGCTTGCTCTTCTAATTAGAAAAGGGTTTACATGCAAAACAAACGTTAAATCAGAAGAGACCAACATGGCCCACCAGTATTAAAGGATCTTTGGAGTAAGAAAAAAATGTATCTTTTTGTCCCACCCCCTTAATCAAACAGTAGTTTTGCACACTGAAGTGGTCAATTGGTCAGCAGTTCCTCTACAACATGCGATAGAGGACTCAAAAAGAAAATTAATGACAGTGCCAGATAAAGCCCTGGAAGCAGCAGAGCTAACTTTTGACCCTCTTTATCAGTCCTAGTCTTGGAGAGAGAAAGCTATTATTAAGAGAAAGAGAAAGAGAAAGAGAGAAGAGAGAGACAGATAAAGAGACTGAGAGTCCTAGGATCTGGTGAAGAGAGATTAAAAACCTAGTGAAATGGTTAAGGCGTGGGAGGATCTGTTTGGGTAGTAGCATGCGAACTTATCGCCCCAAATCATGAAAGAGAGGTATAAAAACCCACACATGAACATAAATATGTGTGTGTAAGAGAGAGAGAGAGAGGAGGTGACTTTTGGAAATAAAAGGGACTTTTGGTTTTCCCAAAATCATCAAAGAAAAGAGCATGGTGACCCTTAGAAAAAAGGTGGTTGAGGGTGAAGAAAAAAAGGTAGCAACGCCCAAGATGAGTGTTCCCTAGTGCAGGTCCAAGGCAGGGCTTCTTTAGCGCCGGTGTCCCCGCTCTGGGATATAGCTTATGCTTCAAAAAAGTATGTGGGTGACTATGTGTTGTGTGTGTGCGTGTGTGTGTGTGGAAGAGAGATTGCAACTTTGTACGTACACCTTCCGAAACTTCTTTCTAGATAATCCTTCGCTGACATTCTGCACTCATGTTTCCAAGATTCTCTCTCCTCCATTCTCTCGTTATCTCTAATCACCTCACATCGTTTGTTTTCTTTACTTATAAATGAGTGGTGTGTTGGTGTTGGATTTATAAATTTTTACTTGTTTAATTAAACAAGTTATGTACGGGTGTAATAATTTTTCACTCGAACTCGATTAGACTTGATATGAAATCATTTAATCCGATATAATTGACATACCGGATTATATGGGATAGTATATGAAAGTTCATCACTTTTTTATTTAAAGTACGATTTTTTTAAAGTTTTGTTTAAATAAAAAAAGAAAAAAGGAAAAAGGAGAGTTAGGATTGATCCATTCTAAAATCTTGAGAATCGATCTTTAAATGCTAAAATCAATCCCAATAATCCTATTTCAATGCAACTTCACTTAAAAAAAGTCAAATTCAAATTCAAAATTTTTATCGTAGCCTTATTTAAATTTTGAACCACCGCGGTTGAAAAACTCAATGTTGTTTGTTGATTGAAAAGATAGTGAGATACAATGATTGTATTGTTGTGAATGGTATTGAACGATCGATATAGATAAAATAAAAAGTAAACGAAAAAATTGTAAATAATAAGAAATTCAGATCATATATGGTACTCGAAAAAAATTGCAATTCGATCGATGTCAATTATGTATTCGACTCAAAGTGAGACTCATGGTTCACACAAAAAAATTATTATTGGTACCCCACTCTCCCGATACTTCTAACACTATTAATGAGCATTGGTATACATTTATATGAACAATACCAAGTTCAGATTAGCTACAAGAAAAAGGGTTGTTGGGGTCTTTTGGAGGAGAATATTTCAGGTGCATGCGCAATAGGAGTGTTTGATTTTATTTGAGTACAAACTAAGCATGACAAACCCTAAAGTAAGTTGCTCCCCTTCAACATCATTCCACTCACCTTCTTCACCTTCCCATCCCGAGGCGAACCCTACCATTATACATTCTATTCCTCTCCACCCCTTCCTCCTCACTCCATTTCCCTCTCTCTCTCTCTCTCTGCGTCTGTGTTTATGACCACTTCTTGTTTATGTCCTCATCTATTCAACATGGGTTTTCCCTTTAATTTCTTGTACTAATGCATGCCGTTTATAGAAGTCTATTAACCCATATCGTACATGCTATTGCTTTTCTGGTTTTTTGTTTACCTTTAAACCTAATTGATTCAGTGTGTACATGGAGTACTCAGTTCTTCCCTTTATAAAGCTACTGCTGCTATTACTAACACCTTTTTATTTTTTTCTGAGTTTCTCTTCTCAACTGCTTTAGGTTACTATCTCCCTAAGCATCTAATAGCTAAATCTTCACCAACATTTCTTCCCATTCTGATTCTAGATCACTAATGGTAGTATGGTGCACGAGGTTTTTCTTAACATGGGGTCTTATATTAGTTATTATGATAAATTCAATATCACTTATCAATGAAAATAAAATGTTCAGTTCTTGGTCTGATTTCGATAACCTTACACTTTTGTTTTCGAAAAGGCCTTGATATTTGCTGGAATAAAAAAAAATCATGATTTCGAGATCCCACTTCAACATTACCACCCCCAACAACCAACAAAACTTCACCTTCATCTCTTATCCCACCAAGCTAATGTCTCAGACCCCACTGGAGATACCTAAATATGATCTTATATAATATTGTCTCGGTGGTGCAACATTGGACCATGTTTCCTCTTCATCAGTACTCAATTTCTTCCCTTTTTTGTGGCCTTTAAATTGTACTAAGTCCACAATTTCAAATTGTGCAGATTTTTTAAAATGTTGGTATGTCTACTGGTTGCATTCGTGGTGGAAAAAACTTGGATATTTGGGGAGAATAGAAAGCGATGTTGGTGAGGTTCAATCTGAAGACGGATTTACATATGTAGGAGACGTAAACGACGATCTCAGATTGAGCCGCGCCAATATCACTTTCTGTATGTCTTTCAATTGATCTTAGTCTGAACTTTAGGTTTTTTGTGCTGAGACTTGAGATTTTTCCTAACCTTATCCATGTAAACTTGTCCTAGTCCTCTAACAAATTAAACAACATTTTTTCTGTTTTGTCATTAGCCTATTTTTCACATCTATTTCTATATATAAATGTTGAACTCATCTTCATGTTAGTCACACACACATACACATACCTTAAATATTTGTATCTTTTTTGTTAGCTTCTATTTACTAGAATTTTAACCTTGACTGTTTTGTTTTATAGTTTTGGATCACTCACTTTTTGGACATACAGTTTAATTAGTTGGCTACAAAGGTTTGAGGACACATCTTAAACCTATAAAAGAGGTAAGTGGTAGGCTAGCTCAGCTCCATTTTGAAGAGGGTGATTCAAAGACTCTGATCGCTTGCAGTGAGTATATTCTCTTTTATCACTATATATCTAACAGCCCCACCTCCCTCTCTCTGAAGAGTGTATGTTCTTTTCTTAATGCTAACTGTTTGGGATACATGCTGTTGTAAATCAAATCGAAGGAACAAGTGAAAGTAATGAAAAGGAAAGGGAATAAATTTAATGACATGAAAGAGTGTGAAACTGTTTTTCTTTTCCAATCTTAGTATTCTAATATCTAATTGATCTAGCAGCCAGATAATCTCCACCTGGAAAATCTAAAGAGCAGATATAACATGTGTGATGTGTTCCAACAGACTGCAATAAACATGAAATATTGGTACACTTTTTTTTTTTTTTTTTGTATATATCGGCTTGTTCAATTTTACATTCTACTTATTTTCAAAGGTTAAAAGGCGTAATTATGAGCTCGAGTAACAACAATAATTTCAACACACAAGGAATAAGACTTTATATATTTAACCCTCCTGGTGAGTCTTGTCTTATGCACTTGGCTACCTTTCTTTTCAACTACTATAAATATCTCGTTATAGCAATATCTTTTCCCATCATTTGAATATTCAAGTACCAAAACTTTATTGCAGCTGAAGTTCAAAATTATGGAGTGCACGAGTTGAATATGCTGAACTGCAAGGCATGTCACGATTTACCTCTTTCACACATATCTGAAACAGATTGCTGCATGCTAGTTTGATCTTCCAGGCATGGGAACCCATCAATTTTGTCAAGCTGCTTCTTGGGAACAAATCGAAGATTAAACTCATATAGCTAATTCTGAACTTCAATAGGAGTACTGAGTTTACAGAGTCCAAAAAATTTGCAGCAATTGTAGATACGATCGATTTGTGTTCTCCACCATGATAATGTTCAAGAAATATCATGCAAACCCGAGTTTATCCTGAATTCAATTTGTACTAATGAAAGAAATGTATGACTTAATTAATCCGAATATTACTGGATTTGGATACTGTTGCATAGTGGCTTTAATTCCTAATTATAAAGTTATTTGATTCTTATTTATTCATGGAGAAGAAGTCTCTTGTTTTGGTAACTATAAATAGACTGTAATTTACTTAATTTGTGGTGCGGATTCTAGTATGGTACTTTCGAGCTGAACTATGTAAATTTATGTACTTTGTGTTTTTCTATTTGTATGTGAGTTTCTTAGATGACAGATTCATAGTATTTTTTATTTGAGCATGGATTTCGATACTGATTACCATGTCAAGTATTTGGTTCACTAATCATCAACCAACCTGTTTTTGTTAACTACTTAGACGTAAAGTTCTTGACCGGATCATTTTAAAAAACTCAAAATATTTGGGGAGTAAATTATCAAAACTAGAAACAAGAAGGATCAATGTGAGATTAAGTCTATAGTTCAGGGTCACCTGGACATTTTAATCAAAAAAAAAAAAAACGTATAGATGAATGGATGGAGTTGTCAAACCCATCAATTAAATAAATTGACATGAGCTCGGCTAAACAAAATGAAAATTTGCTAAACACAACACGAATTCAACATGATATTATTCTAATTATATAAATTTGTAAATGAGTCAATTATAAATTGAGCAATTAATGACAAGATAAACTTACAAGTTTTAGAAACATAATACGAAATGATCTATTGACCCTTAATATATTTGTGACAAAATCTTTTTTTGGTTGGATCTGACTATGATAGCACTTTGTATCCAATAAAAACATGACAACATGTAGAATTATTTTATTTTATTTTTTATTTTTATAATCAATAACTACAAATACATTAAACTAAAATCTAGGATAAATTATAATTCATACCCTTAAAGTATGCAACTAATTTCTAGTTGGTCCTTTAAGTTCCAATTGCAACAATTAAAATCTTAGAGTTTTAATTGAATTTTAATTTAGTCCTTACATCAAATCCACGAATTTATTATAATGAATGATCTTCTGTAACAAACACATTACTTGGGAGAAGAGTTATAATTGTTTGATGAAAAATCTTGAAGTATAGACTATATATAACCTTACTTATTCATCTAATTTTGAGAAAAATAAGATAACAAATTCGAAAAAAATAAAGATATAGAGTGAACAAATGAGAGATATTGTAATACATAGAGAAACATCGATGTATTGAACGATACTTTTTTTTGGATAAATAAACTCATATGAGCAATTTTTTTGACTTCTTTTTTATCAAAACAAATTAATATCTCTGGATGAATGACTGAATTGAAACTTAATTAAAATTTTAAGGATCAAATTCTTTCATTTAAAATTTTAGGGACCATATAAAACTAGGGCTAATTGCATTGGAGGTCCCAAAAGTATGATATTTGTCTTGTTTTGATCCCCAATATTTTAATTGCATCATTTTGGTCCCTAAAATATTGAATATGTTTGTATATGGTCCCTCAAGTAGGCAACGTCCAGATTGTTAACATTAACATTTTTTTATTATAAGTTTGTCACATGATACTTAAATATGGACAAAAAAATAATTTAGATAATTTTTGACCAAATTTTTTACTTAAATTTTGGTTAAATAGTTGCCTAAATTACATAATTTTGATCATGAACTATCCAAATTTTAGTCAAAAGTTACCCATATTACACATTTTTTATCAAAAGCTACCCAAATTTTGTTTAAGTGTTATCAAAATTATTTTTTGTTCATATTTAGGTATTACGTGATAAATTTATGATAAAAAATCGTTAGTAATCTAGACGTTGTTTTGTTGATGGGCCATATAGAAACATATTCAATATTTCAGGAATTAAAATAATGCAATTGAAATATTGGACACCAATGAGATAATTTCATACTTTGAGAATCTCCGGTGCAATTAACCCTAAAAACTATGTATATATTTTAAAAATATAAAATACAAATTACTCTAAAATCTATGGCATTTTTTTACGAATTAGGTCAAAGATCCCTATTATAGTGGTCAGTTGGGCCTTTTCCATGAGACTCAGTTTGAGGCCTAACTGATCCAGTCTATTCATTCCCAATAGCCGTTGACGATACACAACAGAACGGGCCTGACTTCTCTCTCTCTCTCTCTCTCTCTCCTGTTCTCCTCGTCTTCTAACCTTAACGCTAATTCTTGTTAGAGTTTCAGTTTACATTTCTTCTTCCAGGAAATTCATGGAAACTATTGTGAGAGACCAAACTCTTGCGCATTGTGCCAGCAAGCAAACTCGTATACGTACACATATACAAGTGTGTGTATCAGTGTATGTGTTTAAATATTTTCTTCTTGAACTCGTACAATATACGTTTTAGAAATGGTGATATTTGAAAATTTGATTGGACAGAGGATAAAGTTGCAAGCCCTAGTAAGGATGAAGTTGTGGAGGAGAATATCTTCAGCAAATACCCTGAGGAATAACAGGTCAAGAGTTAATCCGATTCATTCTCTTAAATATTTCCCATGATGGGTAATTGATAATTTATTTCATCATTTGATGTTGATTCTGATTCAATCTTTAGTTTTATTCTTATTATATTATACTGAATTAGGGCTAATTATTATCCTCACAGGATTTGTGGATTTTGCTAGATTAGAAAATTAGATTACATTCTTGAAAATAGTTGATAATGATAGGATTTGGCGTGGGCTGCCCATCCAAAACCCAGAGCATCCAATGAGCCCAATGGTTACAAGACAGCCTAAGTGACCCCTCCGCAGCCCTTCTGATCTGCAATAGGAATGGGCTGTAATCCAAAGAGGGGACCATCCTCCTCGTCACAATCCTGCTCGGTAATGACAAGCTCGGCTGTAAGCAGCCTGAGAGCAAGGAGTTCAGTATTCATTGGATCCCGAACACCTTTCATCACGCCACGTGTCCAGGGGACAGTTTTTGGAGCCACTAACGAACGCGTACTCACTGGTAAAGGAAATATTTGTACACATTCCGTTGAAGGACCGTGGATACGATTTGTGTTAGGATAACGGTCACCGCTACAAGACAAAAAGAAGGGGACGATAAAATCAGCTGAAGGAAGAAGAAGATCGAAAAAAACCTTAGATGATTGCTTGTATATATAATACCCTCAGTAAAAGAAAGACATCAGAAAAACCTATACTCACGAGACACCATTCACACTAGCTCTAAGTTAATAAACTTGTTGTAATCTTCTTCTTCTTCAAGCAATAGAAACCATACGGTGCAAGAGCCTCCATTACAGTGGACATAGTTCTGGTCTTTCAGCTAGAGTGAACTACTTACATATTGTCTTTGGTCCAACTTCATCATCCATTTTCCCTGTTAACATAGAGATTTACACTGCCTCCATCTTACTAAACATTGTTTTGGACTTGGGCTGAGCATTTTCGAGCACTATCAATAGTAAAAGACAATAGTGAAATTCTTGTGTTCTATTTTGGAGTGCAATATTTGGGTTGGATTGTAAATCCTGATGTTATTTCTATTCAGTTTAAATTTGTTGGACCTTTTGAGATTGCCTATCCACTAGTTGCATGATTTATTGAAACATTTTGAATTGGTTCCTGGTTGTGCCTGTTAAGACTTCAACAATAATCACTTTTCATTGAGAGTTTTTGATTGGAAGACTTATATTAGGTTATTGACCTACAACTTTTCTTCGTCTGGTAAATTTTTTATTTTGTATTTCAAATATACTTTTTTTTCCCCATCAGCTAACATAAGAGAGCGGCAATGGCTATTAAGATACAATTCAGTAAAAATATCACATATGCGCAAGGCTCCTGCCTATAACATAGTCTGTAAGATGTATGTCTGTAGATAGTCTCACCCCCAGTATGGAGAGGTTGATTCGAAGAATACAAGAATCTTATTGAAAGTGTAGGGTTATTTGCACTTTGTTGGTGAGGTCACTAAAAATATATGACTAGTTAATTCCACAATAACTATTCTACTACTGATTGAGCGAATAAGATAAAACAAGTTGAGATTCTAGCTTAAATTGACACTGACTAGAATCTTTAGCAAAACAAATATTTGACAGATTCTTGATGTAGTGCTCCACATAAAGATGGTGAGCTGTCCACTAGTAGTGAAAGCATATATTTGCTTTACGTGATACAATGTAGACACTGATTTTGCTGGATTCATTGTCCGTTGTCTTCAACATGGTCCATACAAGGTCAGGTCTGTGCACAGTAATTTGGCTTCTCTACAGGGACGTCTCACTTTTCACTAAAGCCAAGCTTTAATTTGCTTGTAAACCTGATAACAATGATGGGAAACTAGTTTGAACTAGGTTATTACACAACAAAATGATCGAATAGACTGTCAAAATATGGCAAATCAGATCTTTTTGGGTGGCTACATATCATTGGAAGGAATAACCAGGCTGCAATCACAATTACATAATCGGCAAAAAAGCAATGCCAAAACTTTAACTAGTTCATACTTGGGAATCTAGGAATCTGCAAATAACAATCTTGGAAATACGAGGCTTAACTTAATTACAATGATATATGCCAATCAGATGACAGTCAAATCCAATTAACAAAACATCCCACATCATCAGTTAGATATCAATGCTAAATATATGGATTTGAATGAAGGAAAATGATGTACCTTTTATGCTCATGGCTTTGTCAAATTCTAAACACCCAAAAATTATATTGCAAACTAGAAATATTGTCTTCACACAACTCACTTCTTTAGAGGCTGCATCTGATCCTTTGTTTCCTGTTGAAAGTTGAGCCTCTTGAAGTAAAGGAATTGAGTACCCTTTATTTACAACGCTGTTTACCAGAATTCAGTGGGGAGTCTCTGATACTCCTGGATTGATTGTAGCTAAGTTGGTGCATTCCATCTGATTTCTTTTTGCGCCTGGCTTGTTGGGATGAACGAGCATGGTAAGATGTTATGGCAAGGTCATTGAGATCTTGCAATGGAGTGAGAACCTTCACAATTTCATCCATTGAAGGACGGGATTTTGGTTCCCTGCTAAGGCAGTTGTAAGCTAGCTGAGAGACTTTTTGCACTCCTTTAAGGGAGTAATTCAGTTCCAAACGGGGATCAACTAGTTGATAAACCTTCCGCTTGTCAGCTAAGTATGGCCGAGCCCATGCTACAAGATTTTGTTCTCCACTCGGGCGTTTTTTGTCCATTGACCTCCTACCAGTTAAGATCTCTAAGAGCACAACGCCAAAGCTATAAACATCACTCTTTGAACTCAAGTGTCCTGAGGGAAGTAGAAGCCACGTTATAGTGATTGTTACATCTCAAAACTTCAATAATACAGGAAACACTAGGGAACAACTTGGCATTCAAGCCCAAGGCCTGTGAAGTTGGTTCTTGTTAGATTGCAGAGTTTCTGAAGTATAGGGATCCACCCAAAGACAGTAGATTTTCTATTGCAAAATAAACTTGGTTTGGCAGGATTGTTTCATATTATGGGATCAAAACCAAATGCCTACTCTAACACAACTGAAACTTCACACGTTTATCGTTTTACTGTGCAATCTTCAATCTTGCTTCAATATCAAAACTATCTCCTCAAGAAAAATTCAGAAGTACCCCAGAGAATGTTTCATTTGGGCTAAAAGTACCTGTCATAACATATTCTGGAGCAGCATAACCATATGTTCCAACAACCCTGGTAGAAACATGTGTATTGTCTCCTCGGGGCCCAGCTTTTGCAAGACCAAAGTCTGAAAGTTTTGCATTATATTCCTGAAAAAGGAGATTCATTATTTATAATCTGCATTCCAAAAAAGATTGAACATTGTAGTTCTCTCAATATATCTAACCACATACTGAATCAAGCAAAATATTTGACGTCTTGAAATCTCGGTAAATGACAGGTTCAGGGCCTCCATGGAGAAAGGCCAAGCCTCTAGCTGCACCAAGAGCAATTTTAATCCTGTTGCACCATGGAAGGGGTATCGTTCCTTCAAGAAATACCAATGAAATCAGTATTTATTTGATGAACAAATGAATTGCACTTAAGGATGATAGCTTTAGCGATGCAAGAAGAAATTTATAGTTCCTTGTTACAATTCAAACTAACAATAGAGACACTAAGCATTGAGCGTATTACTAATGAATCTTATAGCCGTGGACTGTTATTTGGCACATGCTCAGGTGTCTGCGTATCTTTTTACAAAACTAGAAAAATTGTTTCTTGGTATTAGATCAGCGTAAGTGACAGTTTTAATTTATATTTAGGGCTTTGTTCATTTAATCCAATTGTGTATTTTTGTCAATACTAGTTTCTGTATGTCATATGTGGTGTCATCAACCCAACCTCCCAATAGTTTAAAATTCGCACCCAATAAGAAAAATGTATACCATAATTAGTGCAGCTTATCTGCATAAAACCTTCGGACAAGTATTGTGAGATTACTCATATTTGGTGCATGTATCTGCTATTAAATATGTTGTTTGGGGGCAAACCTAGAAATATTTTTAACATAGTTGTAATGTTGGATACTTACCAGTGTATAGTAAGAGGTTACACGGCTTTCTCTTGCAGGAGTCTACATGAAAACTTGAACTGTATACACTTCTATTTTATCGATAACAAATGTACAACCAATTTCCTTGGATTGATTATGACAGTGAAAAAGTATTTCAGATTACCTATTTGGTAGGGATGTTCATAGTCTATATCAAGTATACGAATTCAAGAGAGAAGATGGTGGAAAACAGAGCAAGATAATGTCTGCACTCACTTCTGAAAAGATGGTTTTCAAGGCTTCCACGGGTCATAAATTCATAAACGAGCAGCCTTTGATCATCCTCAATGCAATATCCAATTAGCTTAACAAGATTAGAATGATGAAGCTGTCCAAGGAAGTCTACCTCCGCCTGCACTTAGCCATATGTCATTTAGTTATATGTGCCATCTTATGATGTCATTCTCTTCTACTCGACATTAATCTACTAACCACGAGCAGATAATCTACTAACCACCCATTCTCTATGGCCTTGAAGACCGTCTGGCTTCAAACTCTTGACAGCAACGGTAGTACCTGACCCCGGTTTAGCTGGTGCTGTGCCATTCTCCTCTATCCAACCTTTGAAGACATACCCAAATCCACCCTCACCAAGAATACTATCTGGTCTGAAATTTCCGGTTGCTGCTTTAAGCTCCTGAAAGGTAAACTGAAGTAGCTGGCGTGGTGCATTACTATCTGATGGCGGTGGAACAGGATTGGGATTATCAGAAGAATCTTGAGGTTCATCTGGAGCACACATCTCCCTGTTGCTGGCATTGAGGTATCGTGTCTCGGTAACTGCAATAAGAGAATCATGCCAGGTAATATCTTCCTTTCGATGTACAAACTTGATAAAACATTTCTACAAAAATTTTGCAGAAATGTAGAATTTCATTGAAGGTGCCAAAGGGCATTAGATATTTATTGACAAAGGGAGGAGGAGTAAACAGAAGGAAAGACGTAGTAACTTAATTCAACTTGGGTTAAAGACACTGAAAATAATGAGAAGTTGCAAAGAAATCTTTAACTAATATTTTTCTTTTCTGTTTTGTAGAAGATCTATAGAGTGTGAACAGAAGAATAATGCATCTATCCTGAAAAAGTTGCAGGTCTTTTTCGGCTAGAGCTTGTGTGAGTTCTCTTTTTCCTTGTTACTATCAAACTCAAAAACAGAATAGTAGCTGGTGTAGCTTTGCGCTGTTCAATTTGAAGGTCTCTAGCAAAATGGTTAATAGAGTGCTGATAGACATCAACTTAAATTTGAAAAAGCTTTTTTGAGAGAGAGAGAGAGAACACATAAGAAAATTGCAAATCAAACTCTTATAGGGAAATTGGGACAGCAGTGAAAACAAACACCCAGAAAATTCTCACAAGAAATAAAAAAGAGGTGACTTATAAATAGGTAATTGGAGAGAGAGAGAGAGAGAGAGAATACAAACACAAAGAGCAGCAAGCAGAAGATTTAAATTAATAGTTGGGACTCGAAATTTACAGAAGAAACTAACAAAATTAACAGAAATAAGGTACAAAGATTATAACTCGTACACAACATACCTGCATCATGGACAAGACTAGTTCGAGGGATGGTAGTAACAGAGTTTTTGGAATCAGAGGATTTGCAGGCACCTTTAACACTGCGCTTCAGAACTGCCCAGCACCCACACTTCTTCTCCATAGCCTCTCACTGCCTCAGTCTCTCATGGTCTGTCACTACAATTGCTTGAAAATATAGGTAGACGTGAGAACAAGAAGAGATTCACCATGGTTCTTTGAAGAGAGTAAAAAAGACAACAGAGGCCAAAAGCCTGTGAAGAGAGAGAGAGAGAGAGAGAGGAGGGAATTGTTTGTTGTTGCTGTGGGAGATTACAGGCATCATCATCACCATCATCGCAGTGTGAACAAAAAGAACTTTTTTTCTCCACCTTTTCTGTGGGGAATGCCAACTCCTCTCTCTCTCTCTCTCACACACACACTCACTTACACACACATATTTACAGGTTAGTTAGGATGGAATTACTACAAAGGGCACTGACAGGAAACTTCTGGTGGAGTAGCTGTTGAAGTTTTTATTTTTGGAAGTTTAAGTCCATCTTTGTTTAGTACTGTTCTTTTCATCAGCAATCTTGTATATTTTCTGGCAATTAAAGAAAAAATGCATGGCTTAGTAATTGCTTAAGATTTTTCCATTCTGATTCCTCCTCTTTTTTCCCCTCCAATAGCTTCCTTGTCACATGTTCTTCAAATTTTTAGTCTTTTCACTAAAAGACAAGTCCAAAGTGTTTACTTTCATGTACTTAATTTTTGAATCCGTCCCAACTTGGATTGTACATGCATTAGTGGGAGGAGTGTGACTGAGGTTTTGGTTTACTGTCGATCAATTGAGTTTAGCTCCTTGGCACCTAAAGCTGAAAGATCTGTCTATGCCAGTGGTTTGTTAATTTGGGTGGTTTGAACCCCAAAATCCTCCTTTTTGTGGGTTGTTTAAGTTCCATTAAACAAATAGTTGTTAGTATTATTGTTTGGGTCAAAACCAATTGAAAGACAGTCAAAGGCATATTTGAGTGCAATCCCATCACTCTCTCTCTCTCTCCTAACATTAATATTTGTATATATGTATGTATATATTTCTCTATGGATGGGAAATGGGAGCTTTATCATAGGCTTGAAAGGGATTCTTAAAAGGGGAGAGAAAGAAGGAGTGAGGGGCAGAGTGGGGGTCAAGAGGCGGGCTTGGTAAGAGGTCATTTCATCAACTACCATAAACAAAAATATATTCCATGATTATTCTATATGAAGAAAAGCAATGTGAGATCCCATTCTTTTCTCTACAGTGTGCCTTTTGCAACTTGGCTGTCCTGTTGGAAAGGAGTGATACCATTTGCCCCCACTAAGTTTGTGGGTCCTACAACAAGGTCCCACCACAAGCTCACTCACATACACTCTGTGTGTGTCTGAGAGATAGAGAGAGAGAGAGCACTTCCTAGTGTAGCCCACTTCAGGTCATCATGTGGCAAACAAGATATCCTATTTTGATGGTATAAAGTTACAAAACCATATGATTGGGGCATGAGAAAGCTCCATCTACCATCTATATAGATTTGAGATATAATGCAGTGTGTTACTCCTCTAATGCCCATGGTGTGTGGACTAATCCAATCATGAACCATGATTACCAATTACAACTTAAACATGCCAAACTACTATTCACTGGGTCAGTGGGTCAAGTTAAGATCAATTCCAAAATAAAAAATAAAAAATAAAAAAATGTAAGATTGGTCCCAAATTTTTGAACTTCACTTTGTTATAACTTAATTAAATAAACTCGTAATTTATCCCCACAGTACTGAATCGGTGCTGTGGATTTTTCCATGAATTAATCATGAATAACGAAAAGTGATTTATTGCATGGAAGAAGACTTCATCCATTGACAAAAACAATACAAGGAACCCCTTGTGCAACATGGTTCCATGTTAGGTATCGTCATCTTCATGAGATCCCATTGGTAGATAGCAAGATATCTCTTCATAATATGTGATTGATGTGGATATGCTACTTGACTAAGTTCCGTCTTAGTTTGAATGGTGCAAACTCAGGAAAATTATATTGAATTAACTCAACAAAAAATGGGGGTGAATATTGAATTTTCATTGTCACTGTTCAAATTCTGATGTGGGAATTTGGAATAGGTTTTACTCAATGCCAAAGAAAGTTTGTATAATTTAACCGGCCATCACTAGTAGCACAATTGCTGGGTTTGAAATGAAATTTGGATTGTCAACTTTCTATTGCATTTCATCAAATATTATTCGGGCATAGTATATAAGCCTTTTATTGATCTGTAAAATATGGTTGCCAAATTATGCACTTGACAACATGAGAATATAAACTCAAAGAGGCAGCTCAAGTGGTAACATGAACGAACTGTAAACTTAGACGTCCTGAGTTCAAATTTTGACAATTCCTTAGAGTTTGACCATAAGAGATTTCTCTCTCATTAATATCTTAGTCCCGCCGTGGATGACCTGTTTGTTATCAGACAGGAGAGGAGATTGTTCGAAATCTGTGTAAACTGGCTCAAACACCTTTAATCGTTAAACAAATTTTGTCGATGGGTCATGGTCAAACTTTACGGTTTTAGGTCTCTGTGCGTGTTTGGGGAGAGAGATGAAAAGACCTTATGTACAACTAATTTCATATATATCTCATCTACTTTGTGGTCGCAAACTTAATTAAAACAAAGAGTGTAACTTTTCGAAGCCATGTCGAAGAGCAACACTAAGACCATAACTAGCAAGGCAAAGATCCTATCCTACAAATATTTGGTTTTGTTCAGCTCTTTCCTTTTGGAACAAAAATTTACGAGCCAGGGTTTATTATACAGGACGTGAGAGATAGACACCACCACAGACAGAGAGAAAGAGAGATTTGAGGGCAAAAATGTAAATAAAAAATTTAAAATTTTGATTGTAGTATGTTTGGACTGGATAACGTAAAAGCTTTTTAAAATTTTCCTTAAAGCATTAAAAAAATTAAACTTGTACTTTTTAAAATAAAAAATTTGTAGAATATATAGACCTCTAATTTTCATAAATTAATTTACCAAGACATCTATAATATAAAATAGGACAAACTTTAATAAGTTAATTCAACGGTCTCAAATAAACACATCCAACGACCACCAATATTCTTCTTAAAATTTTATTGTGTCTTCAGACACGAAACACCTAGTAATCCAAAATAAAAAATCTTTGCTCATGTAGCCTGAATTGGCCGGCCCAACTTGCACTCCAATCCCACAACACACCCACACAGAGAGGGGCAATGTGCATGGACCAATTGATTTGCAAAAGTATTTCTTGCCCGACTGACACTCCTAGGGGGAAGATTTTATGGTCAATCTAGAGCCCACATAAACTAAAGCCCACCCAAAAATTTTCTGGCCCAACTGAGATTACAAGGCGACGTGTCCTTGGTTTTCTGTAAGCATTGCGCAAAAGCCTTATATCTATACTACTTCTATAAAATGTAGAAAAAAGTGAAATACTTTTGATTGACTTAAATAACATTAGTGAAAAAACTAACACCTCTCATATCCTACCCTTTCATATTCTTCTATTTAATTTTTCTCTAATATTAATTCCAAATTAAATTCATATATATAAATATAAATATCTCTATCTATCATATCCTACTTCTAAAAGGCTACTAAACCAAAAAAATATTTTTTTTTCATAATCACCCTTAAACAATTATATAAAGTCATATTTATGTCAGATTAATTACCCTCAATTATTTGCCCATTTACATTTGGATGTTCCAACTTCTCGGTCTTTAATTAACTCTATTAATAATATTTATAACTTGGTAATTTACTCTCAACTTTTCTTATTCCCACTAAATAACACTAGAGAGACGCTTGGACATGTATAGGCACCAATTTTTATTTGGTTGTCTAATTCCACACTGCATTGTATATCCTTAAATTCAAATAATTATGGTGGGATCCTATACTAGCTGAGCACCTTCGCCAATGTCTTCATAATTTGTGGGTCCCCTTGATATGCATGAGAGAATATAATGTAAGTACATCCCCTCTATTTTTCTCTTTTATGTGAAGGTTATCTATCGTCACTTTAACCAATAAGTCTAATATTTTGTTTTCTTTCTTCCAATCCAAGTAAGATGTTGTTGCTTGTGTTATGAAATAGCACTAATGTAAATGGACAAATGTTTCTGGCCAGCTTGACAAAGTTTGTCTTGATCCTAGGTGGACAAATGCACTCTCAACTCGCATATCAAGTGTCAAATCACAAATCATGTTGGTTCAAACTCGTGGCTAATACAAGAACTTGGATTGAATATATGTAATAGATAATTCATGGGGGAGATTAGCTTAAGTGTGTAGCCAAGTACCAACAGTTTCAGTTTCTTGACCCACCTTTGGTTACACATGTTTCACCACATATCACTTATTCTTGGTCATGTAGTTATGATCAATATTTTTTTTTTGATAAAACTATGCCCACTTAACTAGAAATGAGAAGGCCCCAATATAATTAGAAAATTAAAAAATCCATTTAGTTTATCGATTTTGTTAGTTGTGTATAGTTTTTAATTCACAATTTTTATTCTGACTTCTTCCTTGATGGTAATTTTCCCATGTATAAGATTGTTCATGTTTGAAAAAAGAAGGAAAGGAGAAGGAGAAGGGAGTACAAGTTGGATTGTTGGTTTGATTGCTTTAAGGAGTGTGGAAATACAAAGGATTATACAAAACAAATTTAATTGCATTGGAAATATATATACATCGCTATAGATAGTTTGCATTGAATTTTAACAAGTGATCTTTTTTCTAAAACAATGAACTGCTTTAGTTTTTAAAAAATTCCTTAGCTTTCTCTAACACTAGATATGGACATCTTTAGGACTTATCCCTTATATTTATTCATGGACACTAAATTTGGCAATCACTAACTATAGGTAAAACAGTTATTGGAACCTCAAATTTCTAAACGAGATAAATGCAAGAACAAGTGAAACAGATTTCTTGATGACTCTAAACTTTAGTCGATACAAAGTAGGGTTGGACAACACTGAATATTTTCAAATGGTTATTGAGTTTCTTTAGTCTTGGATCTCTAACACTAATATAGGAATGTTTGTGATATTTAAAAGACCTATACATGATAAAAGCAAACACCTACAAATATAAATCGTAAAAAGATAAATAGAGAAACAAAAGATATAACTCAAAATGATTTACGTGCAACGCATGTGTGCAGCAACTAAAAGACAACTAGATGAAAAACTTTTGATTTTCAAATTTACCCGTAAACCATTATTTAAAGTCATTTCCAAGTAATTTTTTATCCTTTTTTATCCTTAAAAAATAGTAGTTTTTTTTTAACTGGACAAAAAAATAGTAGTTGACTAACATTCTTTGTGCCTCTTTGATTTCATCAATCTTGGCCCTACAACTATGGCAACTAATCAGTCACCAAATTTCTTTTAATCTCTATTTAAACTTTATTTACTTTGCCTTGAATGTATTTTTTACACTATTACTAATTGGAACATGAAGGTTACAAAAATAAACTGGTTCATTGTTTCAAACATTTCTCGAAAAGTTGGATTTGATGGTTCTTGGCTGGAACCAATTCAACAATTCCAAGGGCAAAATTTCGAGAAAGATAAGAAAAAAATAAAAACTCATTCTATGGGATTTAACTAATTTGTTGGTTGTTTAAAGGCTCATCATCTATGTTTCAACCATTCAAGTTGCTAACAAACTTGGGCTGAATTTTATCGTGCAAACTTTTTCTAGTTTTATTCATTTTTTCTTTTAGATTAGTCTATGATGTTGTTTTGCACAAGGTGTGTTTGCCTCACATAAAATTTCACTTTTGGCAAGCCAAAAATCTTTTGTAAATGATCTTATTGATTCTTTGACAAAACAAAAATGTTTCACAAATGACTTTATTGATCCGTATGATTAATGTCCCTAAAACTAAATTTGTGTTTAGAAACATATAACTAATTCCCTTTCATGTGGAATGATGGAGGAAGTGTACTTT
Source organism: Ilex asprella (assembly GCA_023539305.1). Classification (NCBI taxonomy): domain Eukaryota; kingdom Viridiplantae; phylum Streptophyta; class Magnoliopsida; order Aquifoliales; family Aquifoliaceae; genus Ilex; species Ilex asprella. The sequence goes on along the minus strand of CM042188.1, from coordinate 37,829,785 downwards.
AAGGATAGGATATGTTTTACATTATGATTCCCATGAAACTATACAACCCACCTTGTCCATCACTTCTATATCAGGCTCTATGTCAAAGGCTCAAAGTACATTACTCTCTCCATATCCTTTGTTATTACTTGATTTCTCTCTCCTATTGTGCTCAAGTTATGGTTTCATATAATGTATAATACATGGGATGTGAATTTTATGTAGATGTTAGTTTTATTTCATTTTTGTGTGAATTTTGTTAATGGCAGGTCATTGTGTAATTGAAGTGGTGATTAGTTGTTTAGTTTTAAACTTTAGAGGCAGCAAAATGGATTTTTTGAAGTCATTTATTGTTCTAATATTGTTGTCCGGATAATATTTTGGAGTAAACAAGTCCCCATGAAGGTTTGTTGTTAATTTCAGCCATAAATGGTTTTTAGCTTAAATATTTGATTGGTGATTTAAAACAACACTAATGTTATTGGGACAAAATTTGGGGACTTGCATACTCATAAAATTTAATATGCTAACTTAGTTATGAGGAGTCGAAGTTTTTTTGGTATATCGATATGCTGCTACATGGGTCTGAGATATAGTAAGAATAAATATTCTTCCATAAGGTTGAAAATTGAAACACTCATATAGTCCAATTAACAATACTGATAAAAATTATAACACAACATAATTCATGTGCAACACACATGTGCATCAACTAGTGCAATTAATGGTCATGTTTGGTAGGAAGGACTGAAAAAAACAGGGATAGAAAAGAGGAGGGATGAACTTTCCATCATTCAAGGAAAGAAAATTATTTTTCCTTCCTTTTGTTTGGTATGAAGGAGGGAAAAATAGGAAGAATCATTTTTTTATTATTTTATGTGGTGTGAGAACATAAATGAATAAAAAAATGGTAAAAAAATTTCCATGATTACCCTTCTACATGGGAGATATTTACTGTAACTTCCATTGACACCACAAATGTGGTCCACTAGTACATAGAAAATGACAAGAAAAAGGTGGGCCACATTCTAAAAAATCTGCCAATTTAAATGGTTAAAATGGTAATTTCAAAGAACTGTTGCACCGCCACTTCTTCGGTCCACTTTCCGCCCATTTTTGGGGAAATGGTGGGCGAAAAGGATGCATTTTCCACCCACTTTTCCTTTCTCGTCAATTTTCCTTTAGTATCAAACGAAAAAAAATGTCATATTCCATCTATCATTTTCCACCCACCCACTTTTCCATCAAAACAAACGGACCATAAAACTATGCAAAAGCTAACGTCAAGCATGGCGGCTGTAAGACAATTCCGGGTCTAAGGTGTACTTATTTTTTTTAATGTAAAATTACTATGTTATTTTTTAAGTTTTTGTATTTAAGTTTTATTAATATATTAGCAGTAATTTGTTCTTGAAGACATGATATAACATAAGTGAGAATTTATGAATTTGGGGGAGAAAAAATTTAATGTGAATGATTTTGAGAAAGATGTTGGTGACCGTTGCATGAGTCTATTTAAAATCGTTGGATAAATTTATTGAAATCTGTCATATTTTATATTATACATTAGGGATAATTAGTGCACGATGCAACATAAATGAGAAGTGATGAATTTGGGGGGGAGGCGAATTCGATTTTAATGGTTTTGAAAGGAATGTCGGTGGTCGTTGAATAAATTTATTTGAGATCGTCAGATGAACTTATTCAAGCATATTATATTTTATATTATACACTAGAGGTAACTCATGTTTAAAGGTACTGTACAATATGAATGGTTTTGATAGGGATATTGGTAATCGTTGGATGAATTTATTTGAGATTGTCAGATGAACTTATTAAAGACTGTGCTGTTTTATATTATAGATTTTTGTTTCTTGTTTGATAGTTCACGCGAGTATTTTGCCAATATATTCGATCTTAAATAAAATTTTATTAATTTTAATTTAAAAAAACATTTTTTTTCTAGGCAACAGTAAGGATTATATGTATGAAGAAGATGTTCTAACTAACGATTATATATGTATTATTTGTATAATGCAATACCTCAATTAGAGTTTTTTTCTCGTATATTAAATTTAATTTAAAAAAAAAATAAAAATTTTTGAAAAGAAAATGTTGACTCTTTTCTTTTTTAGTAATTGATTTTTGTGCCAAAAAAATAATGAAAAATTATACTTTAACGCTCCTAACTTTGACTCAAATTTCACTATATTACTTGACATATTAAATTTTTTATATTATTCTTTCAATTATTTTTGAATTATTATATATCACTCAGTTAAAAAAATATTTATTATCATTTTAGACAATAATTACCTAATTGTATTGAAAAAAATCACATAGTATAAGGGGAAAAACGTTTTGTTAAATTTATAGAAGAGATTAATAATTGGGACGATGTGAAATTAATCAAGTTGAAGGCGTAACATGAAAAATATGATAATTGACAATTGAGAGAGTAAAAGTATTAATTGAGGAGATCAAAGTATTAATTCACCCAAAATATATTCGACAAGATATTTATTTATTTTTTGATATTAACTATGTTATCTTCATATATAAAAGGTGGGCCTTATTAGTCTGGTTTTGTCAATCCCCAATTTCCAATCTCTCTTGAAATTTCCACTCATTCAATCAAATTTGAGGAGGATCTGCATTGGTTTTCGATCAATCGATGATCAATTTGAGAAGGATCTGTATTGGTTTTCGATTGATCGATCGATCCACTTAAATACTCACAATCTTATGATTTCTAGTGAGGTCTCTCGGTGAATTGATCGAATTGAAAAAGATCTGTGATTGAATCTTTCTGATTGATTCGCTGCATGAAAGATACAGGGGGAGAGGAAGGGAAACGATCGGAGTAGGAGAGAGAAAAACTGAGCAGACCACACACAACATGTCTGCCATAGTGTGCGGCAAGAGATCATCTTTCTTCGAAGACGACCCTGTTTCTAAGCGAATTCGCTGTTCTTCTTCTTCCCCTGTTCGATTCTCTCCTCCCAGACAATCCATCGGCTCGCCTCCTTCCAATTATTCTGTCAGTTTACCGTCGGCATCGCTGAATTCATCGGCGCTCGATCATCTCGGTGTTCTTTTCCCGGACATGGATAAGCAAGTATAATAATTAATGCGTTTATTCATTTATATCTTCAATAATATATAACTTCTGTTGGGGCTTTTGCTTGTATTGCATTTTTTTTTACGAGTTGAGAAAATTTTGATGGAAATTGTTGTGATTGTTTTTTTTTTTTTGGGATGAGATTGCTATATATTGTATGCCATTTCCAGAACAATGGGACTCAGAAATTGTATTTATTTTTCATGGGCATTTTTTAGTTACTTCTGTTTATTGTTTCTGAATTAGAAACGCGCACCATCTCTCCGCTATGGAGACTTTTCACCTTCTTTAGGGTTTGTCTGAGGTTATCTCAGGTTTCTGGTCTTGTTAAAGTCCCCATTTGAGGTTTTAGTAGCCCAAGAAGTTGCTGAATTCAAAGAGTACGCCGTTTCGTTAAAGTCCTCTCCTCAATGAAAGAAAAGACGGTAAATATACCTTATACACAACCAAGTATAGCTCATCTTTTTTCAGCTCTTGTTCTTTTCGTTATAGTGTCCTTATGGCTTCTCCTTGGAAAGTGTGTTTAGCATAAGCATCCAGGTAACACCCCTTTCAAACCCCCAAATTCGTTTGCAATTCCCTAGGAGCCTCTCCCCTTTCATTGTATACACCCAAAACTTTCCTTTAAGCCAAGCATCTGGACTGGATCAGTCTAACTTTCCCAAAACCAGTTTACCCAGTTGATTATCTAGGCATACTTCTCTCTACCTTTCTTCATTTTCTATCGTTTCAGTCCTTTCCTTAGGTGCTTTTCAGTGACCCTGAGTCTACCTTTTAAACTTTCCTTCTTCTTATCCCATCTTTTTCCATAACTGAAACTTTCAAATGTCGAATGAACTAGAAATTGAGTCTCAAAACCAAACCTACCCCTGCATCTCACTCCACACAAATCCATCAACTTCTAAAGATGTCCAACAAGTCTGTATGGTGGGGAAAATATTGTAAGAAACAACCCTTAATAAGCAAGGAGTTACTAGTGTCCTTCAAGGTTCGTGGAAAACGGCTAAGGGCTTCTCAATAACCTTTTGGGAAAAGCATACTTACATGTTTATGTTTAAGGATGAAGATGATAGAAATAAAATCTACAGAGAAGGCCTTGGTCAGTTATGGGGGCTTTATTCGTCTTGAAGAAATGTGTCCCACAAAGTTCGCTGAGGGACTATGAGTTCTACAAAGTTAAGTTTTGGATACAAATATGGGGACTGCCTCTTGATATGATGACCGAGAAAAATCAATGACAGATTGGAATGATTGTTGGGGAGCCAACCCAGCTGGAAGAGTCAGAGAGTGAGCTATTGATTCAAAAGAATTTTTTGAGAGTTAAATGTGAAATTGATCTTAATAAGCCTTCGAAGAAGGCTTATTCCTTGCACGAGAGAAACAAGATGATTTGTGGATTAGTTTCAAATATGAATGTTTGCCAGAGTTTTGTTATAATTGTGGTCGAATTGGTCATACTCAGAATCAATGCACTGAGAGGAAAACAGGTTAGCGGGGCGAGTTTAGTTCTGAACTATGAGCTCAAAGCATCCAAGCTACGATATATGTTAGGAAAAATTGCGTAAGAAAAAAATGAGAAATAGAGGAGAAAGTCTCAGAAAAAGAATCTTGCCAGAGAAGATGAAGAATTATCGGTGCATGAGACATAGCCTGCTACAAGGGGGACACGTGACAGAAACTCGGTGTGTGCTAATGACCTTGCAGAGAATCATACGGCACTATAAGCTGCAAAATCAGTACGAGCAGAATGGGAGGTGACACGTGGAAAAACAATCCTAACCCAACCACAAACCGACAACTTTATCCAAGGCCAAGTCTATAACCGTTTGTCAAATAAAGAAGTTGGATTGATCTTTTTTACCCCCAATAGATTGGGGATCTAGATTCTTGAGGATGAAGGAGATGGCCAAAGCCCAAAAGAACAACTATTGAGAAAGCAACCCACAACTTCTGGGGTCATGTTGATAGAAACTACTTTGTTATAGAACCATTAGAGAGCCCAAAATTAAGTTTTGACCCATCAGCAGAAGAAGCCCAATCTAAAGGGGCAGGGGGACTATGGTCCCAACTTCTAAGATTAGGGCCAAACAAAGTCTTAGAAGAGGAGATGCTGTAAAAGAATTTTCAAATGATGGCAATTAAGAGGAAGGCCTAAATAGAGGAGGAGCCCATCAAAGATCTTCGGCACAACAAGAAGCAAAAGGGAGAGGAGTTCTCCAATCTGGAACAGAGAATCAACCTAGCTTTCCAGCTAGGGTGAGAACTTTCCCCAAACCAAAATTTTATAGCCAGAAAAGAAGCGCAGTGGCTAAGGAATGGAAAGTGGAGATCTAGTGGAGGAAGAGAGAGAAGAAATAGAGCATTGACACACTTAGAAATCTACTTCGCCTTGCTAGTAGAACAAGAGGAGCAAACGACGTGGCTTTACAAGAAGAGCAAGGTGAGAACAATCTAAATGTTTGTATGTCTCAATGGGTTCTTCAAGTCCCAAATGTCTCAATTGAGAATATTGAGAATGATAAAGGTGATATGGATCTGGAAAAGGGCGATGGTGGTGAGCCTCGAACAGCTATAGTCCCCATGTTAATTTTGTCTTGGAACTATCAGGGAGTGGGACCACTCCGGACAGTTCAAAGTTTGCGAGGGTTAATCAATACCCATTGTCCCACGATAGTCTTCCTTATGGAGACAAAAAATGGAACACAAAAATCGGAGAGATTGAGAAGAAGCTTTAATTTTCCAAATGGTGAGTATATGGAACCAAGGGGATAGACTGGTGGTTTGGCATTATGGTGGAATGATGAAGTTAAGCTTCAAATTGATTTAAAGAATAAGAACATGATTAACGTATTGGGAAAGCTGCAAAATCAAACACAGACTTGGCAAGGCATATTCCTTTATGCAGACAACGACTTTGATAGAAGACAGAAAATCTGGCAAGGATTGAAGAATCTTGCCTCTATCACCGAGGGGGCTTGGCTAGTAATTGGATACTTCAATGTGATTGGCTCTGTATGGGAGAACGAAGGTGGAAAAACAAGTAAGATAAAGAAAGTGGAAGAATTACAAAGCCTAATTTCTGATTGTAATTTGATGGATATGGATTTTAAAGGCCCAAAGTTCACTTGATCAAATAATAGACCAGGGAATGCAAATGTGCAAGAAAGACTGTCAGAGTTTTGATTAATCCAAATTGGAGTGTGGGCCACCCTTATATGCAAGTCATTCATGAAGTTAGGGTGGGATTTGACCACTGCCCTATTATTATAAATATGGAGCCAAATTTGAAGAAGAAATCGGTCTTATTTAAGTTCAAAACCATGCGGATGAAAGATGAGAAGTGTGGAGATTATTAAAAAGAGGTGGGAGGCAAACTGGAATGGGTCTGCGATGCTTGCAATGACAACGAAGCTGGAAAAGTGCGGCAAGGAACTTAAAAATTGGAGTAGACAAAAATTTGGCAATGATAGAAGGATCTTGACAGAATTAAACTCAGAATTACTCAATTTGCATATGGAAGATGCGTCAGAGGAAAACTTAAGGAGGGAAATGGAGATATGCACTGAGATGGGACGTATAAGAAGAAGAGAGGAACAATATTGGAAGTAAAGATCAAGGATTAATTGGTTGGAATTTAGGGATCAAAACACAAGTTTCTTTCACTTAATAACAACACAGAGAGGGCAAAGAAATCAAATCTTGAGGCTAAAAACAGAAAGAGCTATCTGGTCGGAGGAAGAGGACGAACTGAATGATCACATTGAACAATACTTTCAGAACATGTTTACTACAGTGGATCAAAGGGATTTCGATGAGGTGGTGCGGTTAGTGGAATGTAGAGTGACAGAGGAGATGAACTTGTTAAGGCGAATCACGGATGAAGAAGTTAGAATAACAGTTAAACAACTTGGTCCCCAAGGCTCCTGGCCCAGATGGATTCTCACATTTTCTTCCACAGCTCTTGGCACATTGTTGGGGAAGATGTGAGTGAAGTTGTAAGGAATTTCTTTGATGGGGGATGCATGCTTAGGGAGTTAAATAAGGCAAATATTATTCTCATACCAAAGGAAGCTACTCCTGAAAAAATAACCCAGTTTAGGCCTATTGCGTTATGTAACTTCATATACAAGGTAATCTCAAAGGTGTTAGCCAACAGAATGAAAGGTATAACGTCTTCTATAATTGCACCACAACAAATTGCTTTTGAGCTATAATGTCTTCTTTAGATAGATTCAAGATAGTATCATCATTACTAATGAGGTACTCCATCATATGAAGTTGAAGAAGAAAGACAATGTTCGAGATTTGACAATTAGAATGGATATTAGTAAGACATATGACAGAATTGAATGAGATTTTTTTGGAGGTTGTGATGCTTAAACTGGGGTTTAATCAACGTTGGGTTCAACTAATCATTCAATGCATTAGTATAGTAAGCTTCCAGATGGTCATTAATGGAGAAAAAAGGTGTATAGTCCATTCGCAAAGAGGGATTCAACAAGGGGACCCATCTCCCCATACCTTTTCATTTTGGTTGTAGATGTTCTGTCTCTAATGCTGCAAAAAGGGGTGGAGGAATGAAATTTTTTGGGAATTAAAGTTTGAAGAGGAAGTCCGACTGTCTCTCACTTGTTTTTTGCAGATGACTCCTTTTTCTTTGTTAGAGCAAGAAAGCAAGAAATTCTAAATGTCATGAATATCCTGGACAAGTACTGTACAACATCTGGACAATGCTTGAATCATCAATAGTCTAGAATTCTATTTTCTGCAAATTCTACGATGGAGCAGAAGAATTTCTTTAGCCAACTTCTAGGTTTGTAGCCCTTGACACAGGGGACAAAATATTTGGGATTGCCCAACCTTGGTGGAAGATCTAAGAGTGAGTTGTTTGGATATCTTTTAGAGAGAATCTTGAAGAAACTACAAGGGTGGAAGAGTCCGCTACTAACACATGCTGGTAAGGAGATTTTGATTAAAGCAGTCGTTCGAGCGATCCCAAATTATGCAATGTCCATTGTATCTCTTTCCAAGAATTTTTGTGAAAAGATAAATAGATATATGAGGAATTTCTGGTGGGAAGGAGGAGAGAAAAAGAGAGACATTAGTTGGAAGCGATGAGATAAGATGGTGGAAGCAAAAGCACGAGAGGGAATGGGATTCCAAGACTTTTTTTCGTTCAACTAGGTGCTCATTGTAAAACAATGCTGGAGAATAATTCAGAATCTCAACTCCTTTTGGGTAAGGTTTTTAAAATCAATTTACTTTCCAAGAGATGATTTTATGAAGGCAAAAAAAGGGGTAAGACCTTCATGGGTCTGGTCTAGTTTGATCAAGTGAAGGGAGCTCCTAGAAAAGGGTCTCATACGGCAAGTCTTGGATGGAAAAGATGTCAAAATCTAGGAGGACAAGTGGATTCTCCAGTTAAAAAATGATTCAATTTTGTTTCCAAGACCGCAGAACTGTGTTATTCCCTGGGTTAACCAACTCCTCTTCCAACCAACAAGAGATTGGAACTCTAGGCTAATAAGAGGGCTCTTCAATGAGGAGGAGAGCAAGGCCATTATGGCCATCCCAATCCCAAAGATCCCAGGTGTGGATAAAAGAATATGGAAACTGAACCCTTGTGGATGTTATCCTGTAAGTTTAGGTTACTCACTTGCTTTAAATCTCAATCCCCCCACAAATCTGGATGCTAGCTCTTCTTTTTCACCTCACTCAAAAATTTGGTTTGTTACTTTGCATATTAAGGCGATCTTGAAGGTCAAGCGTTTTTGGTGGAAAGTTTGTAATAACGCCTTGGCCTCTCGGGAAAAAAAATTATTTAATAGAAAGTGTGCTGAATCACCGAGGTGCCTAATTTGCCGCGACAAAATTGAATTTGTTGAACATATCTTTTTTGATTGCGAATGGACCAAAAATATATGGTTTGGATTTGAGCTGGGACCACAACAGACAGTATTGCAGTGGGTTTCGTCCTTGTTGGATACTATCAAGGATAGCTCTCACTCACTAGAGATCATGGGGAGAATGGCAACAATTGCATGGGCTATCTGGAATACAAGGAATCAATTCATGTTCAAGCAAGAAGACCCTACTGCCTTAGCCATGATGTTCAAAGCACAGAATTTGTGGAGCGCGGTGAATTCAATTGGTAAGGATAGACAAGGAGGTCAGCGAGATGAGGTATGTCAACAACACGATCAAATTCCAAGCTGATTCTGAGATCTCAAGTTGAATTGTGATGGAGCTTTCAAGAGGGGAGAAACTGCTATAGGGGTGATTCTAAGGGATTCTAACGAGATTGTATTGGAGGGTATTGCAAAACGTATCCATGCAATCTTAAACTTGTACTTCGAAGTTGCTGCTGCAGCTAGAGAAGCATGTCTCCTTGCATTTTCATCAGAGCTCCAACAAGCGACCATCCAAAGCGACAACATGGAGATAGTTAAGCTGAGCTCATCTGATGGAGTTTTCCCTTGGGAAATTAGTGTTTTTTGTTGATGATATTAGACATTTTTTTAGAGTCCTAAATTTTAAAGTTTTTACACAAGCCAAGAGCTCTTAATAGAGCAGCTCATTGGGTTGCATTGCACATTTTATTTAATTCGATTCCACTGAGTTGGGTTAGCTGCCCCCGCCCGAGCTTAATTCTTTATTGTCGTTTGATTATAACCAACATTTTTCTATGTAAATAAAATTCTTGAATATCTTTTTATCAAAAAAAAAAATTAGAAACGGGCATGATGTATCATGTATGACACGACTACAATTGTTACGAGATGCACAGACACACCATTAAAATAGTTGCCCCGGCCTGACCATTAAAATAGTGCCCCCAAAAATTTAGGCCTCCAATTTAATTTTCAGCCCTTAGTTCAGCTTCATGTTTTGAGACTCTTTTGAACCAATTTTAAGGCCTAATATATTTAACAAGTTTATCTAAAACTTTATAAAAAACTCTAAAATATAACAATATTTTCATATGTCTATGTAAAGCCTTATATAAAGTCCTAAAATATAACAAAGCCGTAACGATTTTTAGCTTTAAAATAACAAGCTCTCTCAAATTCTTTTCACTATTTTTCCCTGAACTATCACTGCAGTTCTCCAACTTTTTCTCTCCCTATCACCCTCATTGTTTTGCTCTGGTTCTTTGTTCTTATTTCTAGCTCTTTTTTAGTCTCTTTAAGGTGTCATTCTGTAAGATTTTGACTTCACAATTGCACCCAATTTATTATCTGATCTCACCTGATCCTAAATCCACTAAAACATTGAAAATAAACCATACCGCAAGTCTCTGTAAAATGTCTAATAATCATTAAGAAAAATTTATTATCTTCTTAAAATATTAAATGGGGTCTTATGTGAAATTTTCACTTTAGGCCCCAATTTGTGTTGGACCGCCCTTTCGCACATTCACATGACATGGAATTACATCAGTATCCTATCACTAAATATCAACATTTTTTTTATTTGTTCCCTCCATTGCTTCGTTTAATTGCTCAAAAAATGTTGCCACTTTGTTATGTGCTTGGAGCGTATTTAGAAAGGAAATAATAAAACCTACAATCTTGAAGTTGCTCTAACTAACATATGATAATGAGTAGAGAAGAGAAAAGTTAGTCGTGAGATTATGCCCTTTGAACAATTGTGATGATAATAAAGCAAAATAGAGAAACTTACATAGATATGGTGACTTGTATCCTATATGGTCTTTTAGTATCCTACATTCTGGGAGGAGAGGAACGACAATGTGTTGTTTCAAAATGTTTGGATGCCAATATTAATTGAATATGGATGTCTGAACAGCAAACCCAAAAGAATCTTTATTATATTTTAACCAGAGGTTCATGTCCAAATAAAGTGGTCATAATTGCTCGTTTACCGGAGTTGTCTGTTCTGTCCAAGATAAAAGCTAGTTCCAATTCAATTGCAGTAAAGGTCTGTCCCTTTTGTTCAAGTAATTGATGATGAGTGATTGTGTCGTAGGCCTGATCTAGTTTTTTAGCTTTCAGAATGTGTAATTCGGGTGTTCTTAAAATTGCTAACCATACAGTTATACTATTAATTCTAGCTTCTCGAGAGAGTGCTTGAAGAATCTGGTGATGATCTGGATTCAGCTATCAGGAGTCTGAATGAGCTATGCTTGGGGTCTGCTGAGAACCTGGGCTATGCTGCAGCCAAATCTGCTGCTACACTGGAAGCAAATGTTCAATTCTCAACTTCAGGTACAAGTTGAAAATGTATTGAAGTAAAGCTCGACATTTCTCTTTTTGGGTTTTTCCCCCTCCCCCTTGGATACATGCGTAGTCTGTGTTGCAGTTAATGCTTCCTCCACCTCACATTAGGCATCCAATAAGAAATTGGGAGAGTTAAATATTCTGACAGTTTTTTATAGATTTTTCAGGAAAGTCAGTTTTCTTAAGATTTTCTAACCATAATCAGCAATTATTATTGTATGACTGCGGAATCATAAAACTAGGAATGATTATTACTTCAGAAATAGCACCCAATGCAGCGGCCTTACTTTTCTACTTCAGAATTTCACATTGTTAATTGCTTCGAGCTTTGCTCATCTCCTTCATCCCCCAATTTCTAATCAGAATGGATTCATACTTGGGCCCTTTTCTTCACACCTTGGCTTAGGAACAGCGTCCTTTTGATTGCCTCTTTGATGGGCGGTGCATTGTGATTAATGTCTTAAAGGCCTATGTCTAATTTATCTACTTGCTTCAATGAAGACAACCGTATTTGGTGGCAAAAGGAGAGGGGGCTCATATTATTAAGATTTGTAGGGGAAATTTTAAACCAAAAGGTGCTAACAGGCGCAGAAATTGGATGATTTTATGTGCAAACCTGATTCTGGGACTTTTATGAGCAGTACTGAAGTAGAAACTGAGAGAAACTGTGGCCTTTTCCTGGCCTCACATGAATAGCTGCAACAGAGGGATTGGGGAGGCTATGTGGGGTCAAATCCATAAAAAGCTAGCCTTCAAATATGGAGCCCTAGCTGGTTTAAGAGCTTTATTCTTGCCCTGCCCAGATTTCTCAATTGAGCGGAACGGTGGCTTGTGCTAGCCTCGCGCTAATGGCAGCGATCTAAGGATTGATAGGTACAGAGGGTTTAATACTCAAAACCATAGCCTCCAAATCTTGAAAATCCTAGCTGGTTTAAGGACTGTAGCTCGCTGCAAGGATTCTCTTTCAAAACTGTTGGAGAAGAAACCTTGGCCTTCTATTTTATACTAACCCCAAAGCTTCTAAAGGAAGCCGCTAAAGTGCTCTGCATATCAACCGTCAGAACTACATAATTCCTAAACACCCTGACAACGTCGGTTGTTACAACCACACCAAAGATACCATATGGTTCAGCTAGTGTAGGTCTGAAATGATTATACCCTTAACTAGATTTTTTACAATTGTCTCTCTAAAGGCACACATGCTTATTATCTTGTATACACATACACATGATGTGCATCGATAATTGGTGGAACTAAATGAGAGAATTGTGCTTATCCTCTATTTCCATCTATCACGTGACCATAAAGTTTGAATCTCTAATTTTGTGTTGGAAACAATGTTAGTTGGGACAAAGCTTTGCTGAGTAGATGTAATGGTTCTACTTGAAAAATGTGAGGGAATGTAAGCTTAAATGTTGAAGGGTTTAAGCTTAAATGTAAGCTTAAATACTGAGTAGATGTAATGGTTTCTCATATTTATGTTGCAGATATTTTGACGAGCAACGGTGATGCTACAGCAGCTGAGGATCCATCTCATTCACAAGACCTCCCCGTGGATGGAGCAGACTGGGTGGAACTCCTTGTCAGAGAAATGATGAGTTCCTCCAATATGGATGATGCCAGAGCCCGGGCCTCCAGAGTGCTTGAGGTGTTGGAGAAGTCCATTTGTGCACGTGCAACAATAGATGCAGCAAAGAGCTTCCAGCAGGTGGTTATCCAATATGCAATAATGCTTTTCTTTTTGTTTTGAACATGAACCCCGTATAATACAGCTTGTATCACTATTAGTGCTTAAAATTTATTTATTTCTAGCAAGGAACTCCTTTATGAATGCCTTTCTTTTTTATTTCTTGTCATTCTTTTGGTTTTGGGAATGAGGAGCATTGTTGCAATGAACACTGAATTATGTTCCTGATGTTTTCTTCTAAGCCCATACTTGCGTTTGGCATCTTTCAGGAGAATATCCTGCTAAAGCAACAACTTGAAGTGCTGATCCAGGAGAATACTGTTCTAAAGCGAGCAGTCTCTATTCAACATGAGCGACAGAAGGAATTTGAGGATAGGGGCCAGGAAGTACATCACCTGAAGCAGCTGGTGGCTCAGTATCAGGAGCAGTTGAGAACTCTTGAGGTCATTTTACAACCAAGCTCAAAAGTGTCTGAAAGTTTATATGATTTATTGTTTGTGTGGAATTCAAATGCACATGCAAGTTCCTGTTCTGCATTGTTTGTTATCGAAAATAATTAAATTAATTAAAAAACTGGTAAATTTGCTGCTGAAAAGATGGTTTCCTCCAGAAGCGCATCTAATGGTTAAGACAAAAGATTAATTAAGAAGGGGTTAAAGCCCATATTTTGTTGTAGAACTGAAAAGTTGTCCTAACTACTAAATTTCTATCAATTATCAAAGCTTGTAGGGACTTGATGTTCAAACTAGTATGTCTAGTTAAACATGTTAATAAATTTTTTCACAGTAATACATTTTGTATCAATGAACTTATATACTTTTGATGTGCATCAGGTTAACAACTATGCTCTTTCAATGCACCTCAAGCAGGCTCAGCAAAGCAACTCCATCCCAGGCCATTTCCATCCCGACGTCTTTTAGTTTTTTATGAATTGCAGATTTGGTTGTATGAATGTGTATCGTACCGACTGTTGAGTATGACCTAAAACAGTCCTAATAATGACTCCTTAAAAGATGCTTATGACATTTGGGCAAGGGCATGCATGCACTCTCTGCTTTTGTGCCCGAAGAGTAACCCAAGTTGACAGACTATAAAATCATTTTTTCTGCCTTTTTCCGTTTTAATTTGAATTGAAATAGGTACTTGTAAATGCTGGAACGCCTTTTTGAAGATAGAAGACAACTTGTGATGTTTATGTTTCCTGAATTGTAAGTTATTTGGTGTTGGAGTTCCACTGTCACTGCGATCCTACTCTGAAAGTATCTGCCAAGCTTATATGGGTATTTGATGAGGAATGTAAGAGCCATACTACTGCTGTTGTGATATTGATGGCAGTTATGGTCCAGTGTGGTGAATAGTTGTTTCTGGTGAGGTTTATTGGGTTTTGGATTTTCACTGGTTATGGCTAATTGCAATGGTGATGGTTTAGATGGTTATCGCAGTAGGTGATGAGTGGTGGGTGGTCTTGGGGTGAAAAAAAAGGTGGTGGTGGCGGTGGTGGTGGCTATTGTTTAGAAAGGAAGTGAGATCTCAGCCATAAATGTAGATAGAAAAACAGCCAACAAATATTGCAAGGTTAGATCAGAATATCGTGAAGGTAGGTGAAAGTTTGAGTTTAAACTCAATATTCACTTTGCTAATAGTGTAACATCATGGACGAAAAAAGATCGAAATTTACAAGCGGATTGTGCCACAATCACATTAGCTTAGAATTTTTGCAAAGACGGTTAGCTTGGCAATTGCTGTCTTTGAAGCTAAACATGTATATACATTTATATATAATGCATGGACATTATATATTTGTGAAGACAAAAAAAGGAAAATGAGTCTATATCTTGCTTGGAATTTACAAATTTCAAACTTGACGTAGTCAAAGTCTCTACCTGCTCGCCAAATTCACGACTTTGTCATCTCCTACATCAGAGGTTGAAAGAACACTGAAGGACGAATGGTTTCTTGGTAATAGCTTGTTTGTATGTTACTCATCCGAGTCGTTGCAATTTCGAGTCTGAAAATCAGTCTCCCCTAAATGAGTGTATAATTGCATACCTCTTATCTCCCATATCCCGGCTAGGATAACCAAATAAGTTTAGGTGTAACTCACACAATACTGACCAAAAATCATCTGTACAATCTAGAAGGTTTTAAAACAGGTCTAAATACCAGAAAAAGATGAGAGAGACTAGAAAACTGAAGCAGAGCCTTGGTTGGAACTTGCACAGAGAGAGAGGGAGAGAGAGAGAGACTTAGGAAATTGAAACAAGCCTTCCACCAGCTTTCATCATCGTCTTAAACTCATCTAAATTAACCATACCATCTCCATCCAAATCAACCTTCCTAATCATCTCTTTGCAATCTTCCAACTTCTTCCCTTCCTTAAACCCCAAAGAAGACAGCACCAAACCCAGCTCTTCCACTGTAATCAACCCATCTCCATCTCCATCAAAAACATCAAAAGCCTCCTTCAAATACTCCTCTCCTCCTCCCTCATCTTCACTTCTCTCTTTCTCTCTCCTCCCCTCCAAATCTCCAAACAACTCACAGAACTCGTCAAGATCAATCAACCCATCTCCATTAGAATCTACCTTTTCGATCATACCAACAACCTCTCTCTCCTCCATAAAAATTCCAATGTTCTTCAGTGACTCTCTGAGCTCTTGCTTTGTTATGTACCCATCGTTGTTCTTGTCAAAGGTGGCAAAAACACTTCTGAGCTCAGCTTTATTATGAATATTATCACTCTTCACCTTCTTCTCCGCCTTGGAAGAGTTTGAGACCACCACCTGTGGAGGAGCTTTGACATAGAAAGATTCAAACCAGGACTTGATTTTCTTTGTGGGTAAGTTGAAAAACGTATTGATGAGGCCAACAATGAAGAGAAGTGCTAGAAACAGTAAGGATATTACCATCTTCTTCCTTTAATTCAATGCAACAGAGAATAAAAATAAGAGGCAGAAGAAGAACAAAGACACCTTCAGACTGCGGTCTCTTAAAAAGAATAGTTTTGGAAGTTTTGAAGAAGGTTACGCGTTGTTTGGTGTGCACCTTTTTCTTTTTCTTTTTTTTTCGTGGTGGAGAATTTGATCCCACAAAACGCGTTAACTGGAATAACTGTTAAAGAAATGGTTGACGAATGGAGGCACAAATGTTTTCTTGCTGCTGATAATGATTGTGACACTTGTAAAACCTGGTTTGGGGACAAAATTATTCAAATAATATGAGAAAAAAAAACTATTGATGAATATTATTGCCTAATATTTGATATTAAAAGATGGGTATATCGGATGGCAGGACATAGTCGTTGATATTCTGAATTTCTGATGTGCTAAGTTTGAGTCTTGTAAAAGACTTCTTGATTTTCTCGACGGGCTTGGTTTTGAGAGATCTTGGACATGTTCAAAGCTTGTTTGGCAACCTCAAGTCCAAATGTTCAATGATTAAGCGACGATAAATACTATAAAACATAAGATACTTAGAGTAGTACATACAAACAAGAGTTCTGGGTTTCCTCGCCACTAGTGGAGTAACACATAATTGGGGTTCAATATTATTATCTATGGTCATAATTGGGATTAAGTTTCTACAATCCATCAGTTTTGAAATATCTCAATAGAGTTTATATAAATTTCTAGTATATTTGGATTCATTTTTACTGCACACAAAATGCTATTTTTTTCATCATTTTCAATGTTAGGTATTGTTTTGATGTATGAAAAATTCATGCACTCATGGGTAATAAACCTTTGAAACCAACATTACATAAAACACTCCTAGCCGGCAACATGAAGAATGATGCGGCATTGCACTATATAACACTTCTTCATTTGGCCACTGCCCAACAAAGCATCAATCATGACCTTCACATTTTCTGCATACAAAAAAAAGACCCAATGATTTGGGAGCCGTACAACCGTGACACACACACACCCCCTGGGGTTGGTGAATTTTTTTTTTGTATGAATTTAATACGTTATTTAACAGTGTCAAGTGATGTACACAACTAATCAAAAATTATCATATCAAATACGTTTTTTTTAAAAAAATACGACAATAATTAGTGATTTTTTTTAAAGAAATGTATAACTTTTGACACTGTCACATGGTGTGGGTTGGTTGGGGTGGGGGGGGGGGGGGCTCCAAAAGGGAAGAAGAGTAGAGGTGTAAAGGCCTCCAAAGCCACAACCACTGAAAGTAGCTTGTGAGTTGTAAAAGGCATTTGTCAACAACAACTTTGCTTCAAATTTAAGGTGAAAAAATTGTTCAAAAATTGGTACTATCTCGAGTTTTAAAGTTAAAGTCTTTGATTTGAACCATATAGTTTACGGATAATTGTGTTCATCTAAAATTTATAGTAACCGTTATGAATAAAAAATGCGTGAACTCTTCACTATAAAAAAAAAAAAGAAGTTAATTTGCCAAATGAATATTCCTATTAGTATATTTAACTACAAGGCATGTAACAAATAATATAACTAGTGTGCCACAAATACAATGCCCCTATTCCATATGCAGTGACGTCAATGATGCGTTAACCGCGTATTACCTTGCATCGGATACTTTCCTTAGCTTTTGTGGCATAAAGTCAAAAGCTTCCACATGCTTCTTTGTGCTTGCGTGTGTTTGTAAGCACTTCAATATTAATTGTCTAATATTTATAATTTAAATAAGAGTTTATTTTTTATAATAAAAAATAATAATTTATTTTTAATTAAATAATTTAAAATTAGAGTGGATATAAAAAAAAAAAAAGAGAGAGAGAAGAGAGAGAGAGGTAGTGTTGATTTGTGGGATGGACTTGACTACGGAACGAAAGTAATAATTTTGGTATTGTACCTTTAATTTTTATCATTTTAATGGATATTTTTAAAATTTTTGCGAGTCGTTTTATAATTAAAAAATTTATCAATTTTGTGTATAATTTACCACTTTTGGGGTATTTTTATTACTATTGTGAGTGTTTTTATCACATTTATGATAACTATTTTTATTCCTTTTCTTTGATACAAAAAAATTTATCACATTTATGAATATTTTTATCACTATTATGATAACTATTTTTACCATTTTTTAGGGTATCACAACAATGGTAAAAAGACCCACAAATATAGTAAAACGAATCACAAATATGGTAAATAGAGATATGGTGTTGATTTTTTTTTTCTACACCATAGTCAACTCCTAGTGTGATTGTCTGATATTAAAGAGTAAGTTGGTTGAGTTGTTTGATATTGAAAGTGACGCAATACGTGTTTTAGTAAGATAAGCATTTTGATACAATACCTTTACCATGTGAATTTACGGAATTTGTGAGTAGGTATCTTTTAAACTATTTAATTGTGAGAAAATATTTTGACTAATTTTTTTTTGCAGATAAATACATTTGACTTGAAATGTATTATGGTTAAGTATTCATTGATAGATTTTCAAATATTTTCTTCACTAAAATACTAATTTTCTTATTTGAATGCGTATTAGTTTGATGAGATTTAATTTATTATATTAATAGTTTTATATTTTAAGGGAATTAAACATATTTGAAATTCAAAATTATATCATATGCAATATATCTTTATGACTTGACCCATACTTAGAAATTCATTTTTTTATATTATTTGTTAATATTAAATGGCTCTGGTTGTTCTCAAATCTAACAACAGTATCACTTTGCAATGTTATACTGTAATGTAATACTGTCATTCATTAAAAATAATATATATGAATGTCACATTATGTGATGTATATTATTTAGATTGTGTATGAATTAGTGAATGTAATTTCACAATTTTTTTGTCATTGATTAAAGTGTTAATGAATGTGTTATACTGTCATATATCACTATAATGTCACATTATCAATAATATGAATTAGAATAGAAAGAAGGTCGGTTTTCAATGGTGCTTCAACGTTTATGTTTTTTTTAGTTGAAAATTGAAGGATTTTATAGCAGATTTTTTTTTTAAAATTTTAAAACCCATGTTTTGAGGATATAACAGTTATCGAATTTAATGGGATTGTTGCATGATTTATGGTATCTTTCTTATCCACTCTTTGCACCAAGTAATTGTTGCCTTGTGGGTATTTATGTCATCAAAAAAAGTATTTCTATACAAAATATTTTATACCAAGTACTTTTTCACAATTAAGTAGTAAGAGCATCTCTAACCATGATTTAAATTTTTACTCAAATTTAAATTAACATTTGAGTAAAAAGTTTGATTTGATATAAAGAACTCTAATGGACACACTCAAATTTAAAGAAAGAGAAACCCAAATTTAAATGAGGGCAAACCCAAATTTAAAAGGGAGTAAGGATGGCCACTGAATCTTTAAAAGATTGTAAAATCTTATAATTAAATATTTGAATAAAGATTTGAGTTTTCCTTGATTTGATTAAAAAAATAAGTTTTCCTTAATTTGGTATAAGTTTGAGCCAAGGATTGGAGCAAGTTTTTTAGAAATTTTTATTTAAATTTAAATTTGAATCTAAATTTGAGTAAGGATTGAAAATGCCCTAAATTAAGTACTGATTCACAAAAAAACCCTTAAATTTGCATTCTCGAAACACAACCCAAGGGCCGGGCATCACAATACATCTTAAGCCCATTGACGTCGTGGTCTTGCATTTACCATCACAAATTTCGGCCCAATCCATTAGGCTGATCACAAGATGCGAGATTGTATTCTCGGACAAAATTCTCATTTTATTTCCAACTTGGCGCGGGGCCTCTCATGTGAGGTCAGTTCAGAGGATGGTCAACTACTCAGCCACAAAATGTTGAGAAGTGGCTAATGATGCAATAGCTCTTTTTCCCTTATATGCTTTAAAAAAAAAAATTAAAATACTAAAAGTCGTCTTGCTAGTGTCTGTGATTTGAGAGATGTCATTGAAACCAATTGAAAATTTTCAAAATTTTTTTTATAAGAAACGATAGAGATTTCCATTAATTCACCCAACGATTTTCAAGATTTAGAGAAGAAACCAAAAATTCAATAGCATTACCTCTCCAAATTACTGGATCTGTACGATTAAACGCAAATCTGGCCAAGACATGGGCTACTTCATTGTCGGATAGACGAATCCATGAGAACGAAATTTTAGAGAAACCCTTAGCATACTCCTAAATTAAATTGATAAAAGGCCCAACATCAGAGAAATTTCTTTGTGTTTGTCCAATAGCTTCAATAATATTCTAGAATCTTCCCATACCTTAACAGAGTTAGGACATTCTAATTTTTATTTATCAATCGAAATTTCGAAGTTGAAAGTTTTAGTTTTAACAAGTCTAAATTTCTACATATTCAAATAAGTAATAACCCAATGAAAATAATTCAAAAATATATATGCCAAGATGCAAACTTAGCCTTGATTATGCCAAATGCATCTACCTCAGTCTCAGTGTATGTCAAAAATGTTTTTTTTTCCCTTATTGCATGTGCTTTTAATGGCAAGTTAATTTAATCTATTCTTCTCAGCACCTTCGATTAATGGGTATTAAACTGAATAAAGACACATTCTAAATCATTTTAATGGCCAAAATGTAGATTTTTTTTTTTGATCCGTCCAAAATGTAGATTACTATAAAGGGGAAAAAAGTATTGTTGAATTTAGATGGACAGTTCTACCAAATGTTGGTGCAACAAAATGTTTTGTTGTGAAGCTATGCCCAAAAAATCAAAAGCCTAACCCCATCAATTTCTATTGATCGAACAGTA
Organism: Ilex asprella; assembly: GCA_023539305.1. Lineage (NCBI taxonomy): Eukaryota > Viridiplantae > Streptophyta > Magnoliopsida > Aquifoliales > Aquifoliaceae > Ilex > Ilex asprella. The sequence goes on along the minus strand of CM042188.1, from coordinate 37,809,045 downwards.
ATGTTACACTGATCAAATTTTAGGATTAAATTTGAAGTCCAAATGACATGACAACATATTATTTAAACTTTTTATTGAGGCTCAAATGACATGACACCAAATAAAAAAGTCCAACTCAGCTACCATGTCATTTGAGCTCTAAATTTGATCCCAAAATTTAATCAGTGTAGCATTACTCTTGATCAAATGATGGGTATCGTTAGATTAGTCCTCAAAATTTGGACGTTACATGTACGGATCTGAGAACAATCATTTATATGAATTCTACAAAAACATTTGTGTGTACACAATCTGTGCCCCTCTTAGATCTCTATTAATGAAGGTTAAATTGGATATTATTTTCTACCAAAACGAGAGTACCATGTAGAAATTATCATAGAAAATTCGGATCTGTCCATCAAAACCCTAAGGTTTTTAACAGTAAGATGGGTATGAAGGGGTTTGTTTGGATAAATTTTGGAGATGGAGATGGATTTGGATTGACTTCTCCAAATCTTTCTGTGCTGGCGATTTTATGCACAATATAATGGGGGACAGTTCTCTCCCATGGTGAACTCAAATTCGTCGAGAAAAGGCGGTACTCTGGTGAAAAGGAGCGAGTCGAGAAGGCCAAAGGGGCCTAAAGAGTGGTGATGAATAGTCCTTGAGATTCAATCGATTCCGACAGATCACTGGGGATACCTGGAACACAAAAGGAAAGTTAGAAGGAGACTAGAGTGTTTTCTGGCATATTTTCTCCGACAATCAAGTCAGTGTTTAGGTAGAGGGAAAAAGGAAAACACTGTATGGTATTCTGGTGTGTGGTTTTTGCATACCTTCGCATTGTATTTTCGAAGACTATTTATACCCTAAAAAACTCATCATTGTTGATAGCGTAGGTAGGGGGTGGTTGCCAGAGATGGGGTAGCATGCCCCCTTATTTGCATTGGTAATCCCCCAATATTAATTGTTCAGTCTGCCTTGGACTCCCGAGCAGTTAATGCTCGTTATTCGATGCAGAGGTATTAACTGCTTGGTCTTTAGAGCATTTAATACTCCTTGCTCTCAGTGTCCATAGTTTTCATTGATGTCCCATCACTGAGGTTTTATTAAATGCGCGTGATTGAGACAGCCTTTTATTAGCAGGGGTGTTCTTACGTATGTAGCCATTAGTCTGTACTTTTTTCACGTGTCGGCCTCTCCCTGGTGGAAAGTCTCATTCATTCTGACTTTATTGGAAAGGCAACCAAATGATTCACCTGACACTTTTTAGAGGGTAACAACCGTATTCATCAGTAGTCAACTCAAAACAGGATGTCCTCGGTGCCGAGGACATGTGTTTTAAAAAAATGCCCTTGCCGCCGAGACACAGGACATCCTTAGAGAGTACAACCCTCACGCCGAGGATGGGTGTTCTACCGTGGGGAGAGACAGACCCTTTTTGACTCTGAGGGCATGGTCGACCATTAGGAGACGTTTTGCGACACCCGACCCTATCAGAGGTAATAATACCTCGGCACTGAGGACAGTGTCATGATCATACCCTTTCTCAGGAATGTCCCATCAACTGCCCCCAGTCCTTTGATCTTTTTTCGACGAGGAAACGCGTCAGCAGGAAGTGAAAGGACTCATCTGCCCAACTACTCTCATCATTGATTTAGCCATTTTTTCGCCTCCTGGGGGTCGTGCGTATTAACTACGCCCTTTCGTGTCTCTGTGCAATCATGAAGGGGACAGGACTTATATAAACAGGCCCTTTCCCTTTTTTTTTTCTCTCTCTCTCTCTCACTTTTTTGAATCTTTTGAGCTCTTAGAGACGTTTGTCGGAGAAAACTTCAGAGTTTCGCCGCTCGAAGCACCACAACCACCATCCCAATCCCTACCAGAGTTAAGCCACCATCGGAGTAAAGGTTCATGCACCCCCTAGCCTTTCATTGAAGAAGAAAGACCATTTCAACTGTTCCCAAGTCTCCTCATCTCTTTCCCTTTTTTTGGTGAGTTTTTGGTTCCTTTTTTCGTTTCTTTTTGTTTTTTCGGCGTCTGTTCATTTACATGAATAACTCTTTTGCCGTAGTTTTGAGAACCCAGAGGTCTAGGTCTAGGGTCCCTTGGGATTCCTTCGTACTTGGTTGCACCTCCTAGGACTCCTCCCACAGGAACCCCCTCATTCTTCCTCATAAAGGATGTCGAGACGTTGTCCTTCCACTGAGGTCCACGAGGCCGTGGAAATACGAAGTAAAGGGTGATCAATAGATCACCTGTTTTCGGTCTCGTTACCGTATCCCCGACAGCGTCGGTATAGAGGATTTTGATGAAACAATTCATGACCCTCGTATCGGCTCCGAGGATGCTATGCCCTTCTATACCAAAGTCATCATGGAGGGTGGGATCAGATTTCCCCTTCATCCCTTGCTTCTTCAATTTTTGTCTATGTTCTATCTCTTCCCCGGGTAATGTTGCCTAAACGTTTTTAGAATAATTATGGGGGTGGTGGAGCTCAACTCATGCCTCAAGATTAATCTCGGCCTCGAGGATATCTTATTTTGTTACTCTGCTGAAGGTGATGTCCCAGCAAATGTTCTACCTTAAGGCCGGGGATACGTCCATGTACCTTGTCACCCATCTTCCTGATTTTGACAAGAGCTATAAAGATGACTACCTAATCTTCAGCGGCGCCTGGGAGAGGGGAGTTGGCCTAGAGTATGTCGACTTGTCCTGCCTAAAGGAGTGGCGAACAACAAGTATGTCGGCTTCTCCCTCTAGGCGTTTCTGTTCCTTTAGTTTTCTTGATTGCTAATTCTAACAATCCTTTTGTGCAGACGTTTCTACTTGAGAAGTTGCTCCTCCTCCTCGGTAATTGGTGAGATTTGACGATCTTGTCACTGTCTAGGGATACACCAGAGACGAATTTGGCCAGGCAGGTCATATTCTTTTGGGCTATACATCAGACTACAAGAAATTTTCACAACTTCCTCAGCCTTTCGATCCAACCAAGTGGTCGGATCTCTTCGATCAAGTAGCGGAACAGGATTTGGAACAAAACTTGGAGCAAGATCCCGATAGGGCTGCTGAGGCCGAAGTAGAGGGAGTTGAAGAGACTAGCATGACGGAGAGGAAAACTTGGCCAGATTTCCAGATCCTCCAAAATCTAGATGGGGAGGATGCCCTTGAAGTTGTTTTTGATGTCATGTCTCGTCAATCTCGGATAGACCTGAACTTTCTGCGGCAGAGGGAAGCCCTGGCCACCGGGCGGGGTAGGGGTTCTCCTAGCAACGCTCCACCACCCCCTCTTGGGGTCGATATCAACGTTCCTCTACCCCTGTACTGCCAAGGCCCACAGGCGGGGGTCAAGTGCGGGATAGGGAGCCTCAGGTCGAGGAGAGAAGGATCAAATAAAGGCACGACGGCTTGGGCCGAGGCGGAGTCCCCTCCACTCAACAGCAAAGTGGTAGGGGTCGAGGCAGGGGCCTCCCACCTCAGCAACAAGAACAGTAGCAGCAACAACAGCAGCAACAGAATCAGCAAATCCCCCTCCTCCTCCGTCAGAGGTCGCGGAAAGAGTGGCGCCCCTGGGTTGTCGACCAAATGAATAGGGTCATCCGAGTCAACGACTCTATCCTCCAAGATCCCCATGCGACCCACGCCATCAGCGAGATACTCCACTTCGAGGCTAACATGGTGGTACACCGGGAGCGAACAACTAATTCGTTGTTTCGCTTCATCATTTAGAACTCTCTGGTAGTAAGCCCAATTACTAATATTGTTTTTGCTTTCCTTCCTTTTTACATTGGTAATCATTCTCAAAGTCCTTTTCCTCGCAGACCATTCAAAAAATCTCAGTGATTGTCGCGCGAAGATGAATCTCCAACGACCCGAAGAGGGAAGGGTCAAGGCTGAGGAAGCTCTTGCCGTTGCCAAGGAGGACGTCGCTGCCAGAGATATCACGCTGGGGGCTCAAGCGTCTCAAATCGAATAGCTGCTCAAGTACGGTGAATCGAAAAGGGTAAGCACTGAAAAACTGAGTGCTTCCCTAGCCGAAGCCGAGAAGAGGATAACTGAGCCGACTTAAAGGCTATCTTGGGTCTGAGGAGAGCTGCTTGGTTCTTATCCAAGAACTCGATAAAGTCAGGGCCCAAATGGAAGCCAAGGAGGATGAGATCAAAAATGAATATGCTGACGACGTCCTGGTCGCGCTAGGGGAGAACGAGAAAGAGTTTTTTAAGAAGGGCTAGGATGCAGCACTTCGTGCTGTGGGCGTTCCCTCTGATTGGCCTTTATTTCAAATGCATAATTATGAGCCATCGGAGGAGATGCTTCAAGCTACCGGCGAGGTCGCTGCCGAGGATGCAACCGAAGTCCAAGCTCAAGATCTTGAGGGCCCTTCTGAAATTAATACTGTGCCACCTGAGGCCGACCCTCCATTTCTTGTCTTCAAGCCGACCAACCAATCTGTTCCTCTTGCTTCGGCCGTTGTTGTTATCGTCGAATCTTCCAGCACCGAAGATCTTTACAGGGATCTCCCCGACGATATTGTGGGCAAGGTGATTGAGATGCCAGGGGCCAGATGATTACTCTTGGGAACTTTCATTTTCATGTAATTTTTTGTAGCCTTGGGTATGCAAAGCCTCTTTTTTTAGCAATGAGATCTCTATTTTTCTCTATATTTTTATTTTCACAAGCTTGATGCGTAACCTTTACACGAATATGGTCGGTCAGGATCGAGACGTAGTTTTTTTCAGGGTATCAGGTTTTCACACATGCCCCGCTTGGGTCTGTGATTACAATTAGGGGCCTTTTCACTCCGGTTAGCTTTATTCCCCCATGGGGTCATCCGAGGAGTCGATACGAGGGTCATGAATTGCTTCATCAAAATCCTCTATATCGACGTTATTGGGGATACGATAACGAGACCGAAAACAGGCGATCTGTCGATCACCCTTTACTTCGTATTTCCTCGGCCTCGAAGGCCCCGACGTCGTGGACCTCAGTGGAAGGACGACGTCTCGGCATCCCTTGTGAGGAAGAATGAAGGGGGTTCCTGTGGGAGGAGTCCCAGGAGGTACAACCAAGTACTAAGGAATCCCAAGGGACCCTAGACCTAGACCTCTGGGTTCTCAGAACTACGGCAAAGGAGTTGTTCATGTAAATGAAGAGACGCCGAAAAAATAAAAAGGAACAAAAAAAGGGAGTCAAAAAACTCCCTGGAAAATGGGAAAGAGATGAGGAGACTTGGGAATGGTTAAAATGGTCTTTCTTCTTCGACGAAAGGCTAAGGGGGTGCATGAACCTTTACTCCGGTGGTGGCTTAACTCCGGTAGGGGTTGGGATGGTGGCTGTGGTGCTTCAAGCGGCGAAACTCCGAATTTTTCTCCGGTGAACTTCTCTAAGAGCTCAAAAGATTCAAAAAAGTGAGAGAGAGAGAGAGGGAAAGGGCATGTTTATATAAACCCTGTCCCCTTCATGATTGCGCATGAGACACGAGAGGGTGTAGTTAATGCACACGACCCCCAGGAGGCAAAAAACGGTTGAATCAATGATGAGGGCAGTTGGGCGGATAAGCCCTTTCACTTCCTGTCGATGTGTGTCCTCTTCGAAAGAAGATCAAAGGGTTGGGGAAAGTTGATGAGACATTCCTGAGAAAGGGTATGATCACGACACGTGTCCTTGGTGCTGAGGTATTATTACCTCTGATCGGATCGGATGTCGCAAAACGTTTCATAACGGTCGACCATGCCCTCGGCGTCAAAAGAGGTTCGTCTCTCCCCACAGTAGAACACCTTCCTCGGCGTGAGGGTTGTACTCTCCAAGGATGTCCTGTGTCTCGGCGGCAAGGATATTTCTCTAAAACACATGTCCTCAGCACTGAGGACACCCTGTTTTGAGTTGACTACCGACGACTACAGCTGTTCTCCTCTAAAAAGTGTTAGGTAAATCATTTAGTTGCCTTTCCAATAAAGTTAGAATGAATGAGACTTTCCACTAGGGAGAGGCCGACACATGGCAAAAGTACAGACTAATGGCTACATACGTAAAGACACCCCTACTGATAAAAGGCTATCTCAATCACACGCATTTAATGAAACCTCAGTGATGGGACATCAATGAAGACTGTGGAGGCCGAAAGCAAGGAGCATTAAATGCTCTAAGGACCAAACAGTTAATACCTCTGTATCGAATAACAAGCATTAATTGCTCGGGAGTCCGAGGCAGACCGAACAATTAATACTGGGGGATTACCCATGCAAATGAGGGGGGCGTGCTGCCCCATCTCTGGCAACTTACCCCTACCTAGGCTATCAACAATGATGAGTTCTTGAGGGTATAAATAGTCCTCGAAATTACAATGCGAATGTATGCAAAAACCTAACACCAGAATACCACACAGTGTTTTCCTTTTTTCCTCTACCTAAGCAATGACTTGATCGTTGGAGGGGATACGCCGAAAAACACTCCGACCCCCTTATAACTTTCTTTTTGTGTTCCAGGTATCCCCAGTGACCCGCCGAAATCGATCGAATTTCAGGGACTGTTCATCACCAATCCTTAGGCCTCCTTTGGCCTTCTCAACTCGCTCCTTGTCACCAGAGTACTGCCTTTTCTCGACGAATTCGAGTTCACCACGGGAGAGAACTGTCCCCCATTATATTGTGCATAAAATTGCCCGCACACCTTCCAAACTCAAACCCCTCTTTGCAAAGATGAGATTCGACATTCTGTCTGATTCATACTCATGTTTGGTATGCAACATATACACATGTAGGACCTAATGATATATTATAATTATTAACAACTATTTTTCTTATAAATGAGTATTTTACCCTTGATCAATCCAATTCGTACTCATGTTAAGGGGTACAATTGTCTTTTAGATCCTTAATCCTTTGATCAATCCAATTCGGGTAGGGTTTAAAAACTTAAAACTGAATTTTTTATACAAATATAAAATTTGAGGGTCTTTTAAACTATTTTTCTCAAAGTTATTTTACCAAGTTCTTCTATACCGTTTTACCGATCAGTCTCTTACAAAAGCTATGCTCTAGTGGGTAGAAAATAAAAAAAAATAAAAGAAGAGGAGGAGAAA
>CM042188.1:37789709-37801585 GCA_023539305.1 Ilex asprella | reverse complement strand
GGACCAAATTGGGGGTGGGGGTCCAATCCTCTAAATAGGTCCCACTCTTGAAAGTAACTCATGAAGAAATTAGGGTACTTGATGGAGGGCGTATTGTGGGGCTTATCAGCATATTGAAGTACCAATAATTTACTTCAGCAATACTTTATTCATCATGCAATACGTAAAGGACAAAAGCTTCAGTCCATCTGCCTTCTATACCAAAACCTACATAACTACCCATCTACCTGGCTTTTCGTACGCTGTTGTCAGAGATTGAAGATGTGGTAATTTTTTACAATTATTTTGTTTTGTTCTTTTGAAAAAAATTAGTAGCTATTTTTAGGCTTCATTTACAAACTGTCAAAGAGTTTTTTTTTGTCAAGAACTTTCCAAGCGTTTAAAAACCAAAAAAATCTTTAATATTTGTGACATGTGGGTAGATTTCATTCCCGCCCAATCAATCCTGATCATTCATGTTGTAAATAATGAATACGAAAACGTTAGTTCAATTTTTTGAAGGACTTTATAATTAGACAGATAATTCATAAAAAAATTTTGCTACAAATTGTCCGATGGGTCTTAGCTTCGTGCCTTGGGATTGAAGAAGCAACAAAAATACCTCATTAAAAGAAGTTAATGAGGGTTTACTGTCAAGCCACCAAAGCAAAAGTATATGGTTTCATTATTTAATAAATCATACCACATACTAGCTCACTTCTTATTATACATGGTGATTTTTTTTAAAAAAATTTACAGTGAATGACATAGTAAATTTAATCCAATGTACAATTTTTTATATGGAAGAGGTGTTTGGGTTCAGCTCGAGCAGCTCGAGCTCAAATGTTAAGCTTGAATTTTTGTTAGACTTGACTTGTTTTCTATTACAAACTTCAATTCAAACATGATATCGGGTTCAAGTCAAATAAAAGATATAGAGCGAAAAAGATAAAAACCAAGCTTATGTGAACTAACCATTAAATTTGAGTTTATATGATTAGAATAATCCGCTCAAATTAAAATTCGGGTTTGAGTCAAATAAAATCGATATTTGATTTCATCAATGTGCGACACCGTTTTTATGCATATGTTGAAACTTAGTATAGGAGAAAAAACCTAATCAATGATAAGATCATAAGAATGATTTGAATCCAAAGACAACACAAAAGTCTACTAAACGATTCAAAACATCTGATAATTTTAAAAATATTTAAAATTTAATGTTTTTTTTGTACTTAATTTACTAATTTTATTGGTCCTGTCTAAAGGTGACAAAAAATCTGAGCTATTCAAGCTCGACTTGAATTCGGTTCGTTTAAAAAATGAGTCTTATAAGCTCAACTTATTTTGAACTCGAGCTAGTAAAATTCGACTCATTTATATATATAATAATCGATTTATTAGGACTCGACTTGAGCTCATTCATTTAAAAAATGAACCAAATTTGAACACTTTTTTCGAGCTCGGACTTGAACTTGTTTAACACCCATAATCGTGTCATTGGATTGATAGTGTATATCATTATTAATTAAAATTTATTATTAATTCAACAACTATAATACATTAAATCATCAAATAGATCAATAAATTCACTTCAAATAACATTTTCCAGAGCTCTGAAAAAGCTAATACATGGCGAGGTGCATGTGATAATCATTATTGATGTTGTGGGACCCACATTGAGAGGGACTGTTTAGAATGGGGACCATCCGGCTGTTCATTCTCCATGCCGTGATCCAACGGCTATCAGTCCACTACACCTCCCCTAATAGGGGCCCTACAAAATTTTCATTTTTATTATTATTAGCAGAAAAAGTAGGTTTTGCTGGCGTGTACAGGCTGTTATCTGGCCCCATGACAGTGACCCCAAAACGGAAACGGACAACATTTCCGCCTTTTATCACGTCCCCCTCCCGTTGTTGTTTGTGCGACTTTTGATTCCTTTTGCGAGCAGATACCGTACCCTTATCGAGAGTTTAATGGCATGTAAATGTCACAGTCAGTGACAGTAGTTGTAATTTTTAGGGGAGATTTTATGTATACATATATCACAAGTCATATGAAACAATTACGATCTTACGTAAATCTAAGTTGTAATTATTAAAAAATATGATTTGTACATCTAAGTTATAATCACCCAGGAATATGACGATTACGATGACGATAACACACTATGGGCTCGTTTGGTTGTCGTATTAGAAATGAATGTATTAGATATAATAATCCAGTCTAATACAATACGTAAGGACAAAAGACAAGATTAAATAGGGTATTAGAATAATACGTAATTTTATCAAGTGTTTGGTAATCTACAATATAAGCGTTGGATAATAATTATTTAATCCAATCGGTTGTTTGGTTAGAGAATTATTTCATCGTATTAATGTTGAATTAACAAAAATATCCTCAATTGGTGTTTGTTACATTGATGACAACTTGATTTTATCACTTAGGGGGTTATAATAGTAAATGTGTAGAGTAATACGTTTGAGTTGGATTATAATACCACCTCTCTTGGTGGTATTAAAAAACCTCCATAATACAGATCTATCGTATAAAAAATATACGATAAGTATACGATCAATATACGTTTTTGAAATTAATACGATATCAAATTTGCTTACCAAACAAAGTATTAACCCCGATTAAATAAAAAATAGTACAATCCAATATTTAATTCACTCCTAATACGTCTACCAAACGATGCCTATACGCATGGAAAGATAGTGAATATGATTCAATTGCACACACATCATTAGAATATGCATTATTCAAAATTGTCGAATTGTTTGGAATCTAGTTTGGAGATTTAATTCGAAGGCTGATTTGTATAATCTATACTACTAATAAAAATATTTTAGTATGAAAAAATTTGATTTAGTATTTTGCCCTCATAAAAAATTAAAAAGACCAATCTATCTTTTCACACTTAATATCTAATTTACCATCATATTCTTATGCATTTCAATCTCCACATTACATCTAAGATCACTTTTAATTATATGTTCAATATGTATAAATGTCAACTATTATGACATTTTTGGATTGATTATATCACTCTTAAAAAATATATGCATTATTATAAGTTTTAACAAAATAATAAAAAAACCTTCAAATTTTAACCAATATAATATTACTCACATTATTTATAAAGATAATATTATGACTACATATTTATATTTTGTTTTTCATCAAAATATTTAATTCTTTCATTTTTAAAATAAAAAATAATGTATATATAGTTTTACATGATTTTTAGTCGCAGTAAACTTTTCAAACCGTGTTAAGGTTTTATGTGAAAACTTGTTTTTTTTTAAAATTTTAATATGTTTTATAATATATATATTATAGCATTGTATATTAAATTTTATCCCAACTGACCTAAATAATTATAAATACAGTAAGATTTCAATATGACTGGTATATTGATAATTATTTTTATTTTATTCAATGATTTATAAGTAAAATTTTAATCAAATTAATTTCTTAATTATATATTCTCTATTTATATTTATAAATGTCAATTTTTATGAAATTTTTTGATTGATTATATTACTCTTAAAAAAATATATGCATTATTATAAGTTTTAACAAAATATTCAAAAACAATTTCAAAAGCTCAATCAATATAATATTACTCATCTCATTTGTAAAGATAATGTTATGATTATATATGTATATTTTATTTTTTATCAAAATGTGTAACCATTTAATTTTTTAAGATAAAAAATAATATATATATATATAGTTTTACATGATTTTTTTAGTCACTGTAAATATTTTAAACTATGTTAACATTTTATGTGAAAACTTGATTTTTTTTTTAAATTTCAATATACTTTATAATATGTATTATTATAACATTGTATATTAAAATTTATCTAAATTGACCTAATTAATCATAAATAAAGTAAGGTTGATAATTATTTTTATTTTATTATGTGATTTATAAGTGAAATCTTAATTAAACTAATTTAAAAAAATTTAATTTTCAAACATCACTAAAAATCACTTTCAATTACAAAGTTATAGAAACAAAATAGAACTTTAATTTTTTGTTTTTTTATTTATTATTTTTCTTAAAATTAGAACAACAAATATTGAAAGTATACAAAGTTTTCAAAAATTTTATAATGGAGCATGAGATATGAAAAAATAAGTTTAGTAAATTTAATATGATATTTAATTCAAGTATATATATACTAAATATTTATTTTAAAATTAAAAAAAATTATTCACGTACAATGTACGTAATGCATTACTAGTTAAGATAAGTTGGGGTTTATTGTCTAACTTTAGTAACTACTAAATTCCCCCATGCATGGGTCATTTGGTACTTGTGCCTTCCCCGACAAGAAAGGGAAGGGGGGGGGGGTGTTTCTTGAAGCATTCTTTATGTGCTTGTAATGTAATTTTGATTCATGTAGTTTTAAAGAAATCTTCGGTGATAATATGAATGAGCTGTAAAGTTAGATATCTTGAGTTCGTACCATGACAATTTCTTTGAATTAGGTCCTGAGATATTCATTTTTAATGAATACTCTAATTCTGATATAGATAATTTGTTCTTAATCGGATCAGAGAGAAAATTAGTTAAGGTAAAGGTATACTGAACCAAAAATCCTTAATTGTTGAGAAAAAAAAAATCAATTTCTATTCACCTCAAATGAAAGGAGACGAAATTCATAGGTAATGGCTCATTAATCCTTTAAATAAGGGTTAATTACAAAATGACATTTTCAAGTTTGGGTCATGTTGCAATTAATCCCCTTTGATTTCAATTTAAACAAATCACCATTTTTGATGAAAAATTAGTCACTTGTATTGCTTGTGATCTTAGATACATTAAAAAGACAAAATTACCCCTAATTTGAATTTTTTTCCTTATCTATAAAATCAATCTATTCCCTTCAAAGAATTATATATGCCTATGACAGGCGCCGGACCTCCATTTGGATGGGAACCTCTTTTCTCTCCAATAATATCCAATTTTCCCGCCAACTCACAGTGATGAAACTCTCTCCCCTCTCTTTCTCTCTCTCTCACGCGCACACACACACACCCACACACACATATGTATTGTTCCGCCCACCCCAACGAAAACGTGACATCCATCCCCCACAAAATAAATACTTTCAACGTAAAAACCTTATGCTTTAAATTGATCTCTTTCCTCACACATCTATATTTCTCTCTTTCCCTATATATCTATATATTGGTGGTTTTGGTGGTGACAGATTTGAATTGGTGGGGGGATAGAGGGGTGGTGATGGTTTAGATGTACGATGGTGGTGACAATTTTTGGGTATGGATGTTTCATTTTTTTGTTGGTTTTGGCTGGTGCAGTGGAAGGAGGTGTAGATGGTGGTGTGTGGTATATGTATTTTTTTTTCATTGTATACCAACAACGTCCACAATTTTCGTCTCAAAAGATAGCAAGAAATAACGATTAAAAAAATGTAAAATAAGCAAAGTTATTTAGAGAACAATGTGAAAAATTTGATAATTTAAAGAGTAAATTGAAAAAAAAAACAGATCATAATTAATAGGATAAAAAATATAATTTACCCAATAACTAACCATGTATGATTGCAATGATGGCAACATATCAAACGTGACGTACATTCATGAAATTGTTTTCAAATGCTGTTGGCAACCCAAGCAAAAGGATCGATAGGTCTACGGGACAAATAATACCTTGATTGTAGAGATGAGATATTACAAGGGGGCTATTGAAGCGGACTTTGCTTTAGGGAGAAAATAAATATTTATTTTAAGTGTTATATTATTTTAGCAATGTCACATAATATAATCATTTATGAGTAAATAAGTGAATGAAATAAAATTTGATAATAATCCATTTATATAATATAATAATTACTCTATAAAACAATGTGATTTATTTTAGGATTAATTCTATTAGAAGTCCCTAAAATATAAAATCTGTCTCATTTTAGTTCAAATGTTTCAACTGCATCACTTTAATTCCTAAAATATTAAATATATTTCTATATAATCCTTCAAGTAACCTCCTTTCAGATTGCGAATGATTTTTTTTTTATCATAAACTTGTTACGTAATAGTTAAATATGGACAAAAAATAATTTTGATATCTTTTAAACAAAATTTGAGTAGCTCTTGACTAAAAATGTGTAATATGAGTTGATTTTGACCAAAATTTGAATAGTTCATTATCAAAATTGTATAATTTATGTAGGCATTTAAACAAAATTTGAGTTAAAATTTGGTCAAAAATTATCCAAATTATTTTTTTGTCGATATTTAAATATTATATGACAAATTTATGATAAAAAATTATTAGCAATCTGAATACTGTTTGTTTGGGGTATCATTTAGAAACATATTCAATACTTCAGAGATCAAAATGGTGTAATTGAAATATTGGGGACCAAAATAAGACAAATTTCATACTTTAAGGACTTTTAATTTAATTAATCCTTTATTTTATTTATTTTTTATTAAAAGATAAATGTTGATGTGGTGTAAACGAGTAGGTGGGATAGGCGCGAGGGATTACGGTAGAGCCAAAGATCAGTTGGGGAAGTGAGCGTCACTTACGGTGAACCGATGAAGACCGCAAATATGTGATACCGCCTGTAAATGGTTTTGGAAGCATCAAATCATTCCCTTCTGCCATTCTCTGTTCTTTTTACTTACTCTGCCACACGCGTGTGTTAATTCACACGAGCGCCTACAATATATCCTGCCAAAGTTTATTCTGTTTCCATCAGTCTTTTCATCAGCATTGTATATGCTGCTAGCAATCGTGCGAAGTCATGACGTGTCGGTTTGTGTCGAGTTTAAGTAGTGTTTTCTCAAAAATTATTTAATTTATATAAAATTTATTTATAAATGAATATAAATTATAATATTAAATACAATATGTCTATTAAATTGGTTATACCACACGGCTTATATTACTCACAAATTTTACAAATTATTTTTTTTTCAATTAAAATTCATAATTTTATAACAAATTATTTATTAAACGAATAATTGAGTGATAAACGGATAATTGAGTAATGAGCGGGTACTTGTGTGGTAAATAGATAATTGAATGATACATCAATTTATTAAACTTGAAATCGAGTGATAAACGAGTTAATATACTCTGTTCAAGCATAACTCGTTTATTATACAAGTTAAGTAAATTTTTCTGTTTATCATTTAAACCCGTTAAAATTAAACTTACAAAAAAAAACCGTTAAGATCAAAACTAAACTAACTAATTTTATGTTGATTTGTGTAATTGAATCGTGTTGAAATGTAAAGCCTGTGTGCAACTATTGAACCTGCCGGTTCAGCTATTGAAACCTTCAAACGGGTTTAAATGGTAAACAAGAAAATTACAAGAAAAATGAAAAAAGCCTATTCAAAACCCGGCCACATCATAAGCTAAAAGAAAATGTTATTAAATCTAAACTTATTGCCTTTAAATTAATAAGTTTTTAATATGAATTTAACAACAACATTATTCGTTGATATAACTAATTAATGAATTAGGGTAATATTAGGAGTAACTTATTTTGAGAAGAAAATTCTGTTTAACTTGTATTATGTATAGAAAATTCCAATTTAGCAATTCTTTTATCTGTAGTTTAACTATTGTAAGAATTCCTGTATAATTGAAAATATTTAATTTGATGTTTCTACTTTATAGATCATGTGAAATTTTAGTTTTATGAGTGAGGTATGAATCGTTAGATTGATTAAAAAAAGAAGCGATCATAATCTTGAAGTCAATTTGATTAGTATTTGAAAGGAATTCAAAATTACACGGCCCTAGGCCCCTAACACAGGGCGAGATGACTCAATTTCAAACCTTAACTACCAAATTTGTCACCCACCATCTATCACCACCCCTCAGCCACCAACCACCACCGCTACACTCTGCCAGTCTGAAAATATGTTAACACAGTGAGACTGAGACACGACCATCACACAGCGCTTCCATTACAATTCTCACACACATATTATATACAAACTCACTGCCAGTCTGCCACCACAACCCACCCATTCACCGCCCTCACACTCCATGCACCAATGCCCACTTACGGCGAACACAAACAAGGCAGGCGTACCTGTGACCGTTCAACAGGAAGCCAAGGACTAGACGATGAGTGTGGGTCCCAGAACACACAACCTAACATTAGTGGACCCCAATCCCCACGGCAGGAAATACAGGCGTTGCACGTTATATTTCCTATCACCCATCCCTTCTCAACGTATCACATGACAATATGTGGCAAATTGCTTTAGCAATGTGGCATGATCGTAATGTCTAAAATTCAAGTATGTAAATAAAATAATATCATACCGGTCATTGTTCCGTGTCATGCACGAGATTAAAATGTTAATTTTTTTTAACGTGTTCATTCATAATCTTGATATTTTAGAAAATTTAGGGAAATTAAAGATATTAAGTGGATTCCATCAACTTTCTTCACTCATCCAGTGTTCATGCAAAGCATGATATAAATTTAAGTTTTAAGTTTTGCGCATGAGAGAAATCCTACAATAGTTTGAGATAGTGTTTGCCTACCTGGTGAACCTGAAACAATCCACATGGTAAAAAAAAGAGTTGGGTGAACACCTGACTTATCCCCTCTGAAGCCTAAGTTAGTTTAGGATTGAAGACTAAAACACAGTGTATATTTTATCTCAGTTCAATGTTGCATACCTTTGTTCATTTTTCTGAGGGGTATTTATACTGTGTTTTAACAACAACGAGTGTTAAGACTTTAAGTCTCATCTTAGCATTTAATGTCTGACACCATTTCGCAAGCGCAATGAGTGCTCTCCACTCGAATCTTCTCACATTTAAAGCTCGGATGATGGGACGAGTAATCGACTCCATGCCGAAGACCCATGGCTATCACCAAGAATACCAAATCCCTCCCGTCAGCACTAGACACCTATTCTGGAGAGTTCAATGCTTGGAGGAAACAGTCCTTCGGGATACACCGAGAAGACATACTCGGCGTGATAGCCATTAATGTCCAGCAATCATGACTTGCATGCCTAAACTTTTGAGGGTGCAGATAGCCATTAATAAAATGGCTGAGTCAGTCACCACCATAAATGCGTTGTCAAGTCGTTTTAAATGCTGTTGTCAGTATGAACACTCGGCTCTTCCGAGCCGTTCCTCCTCGGCTCCAGTGCCCGGCGTTGCTTGAACTCTATAACGACTCTATCTTATACACGTGTCAGTCTGGGGGCTACTGAGCCACCTAAAGTCCCACCAACTTCCTCCTAGCCTCCATTTTTTATGCGCCGATTTTTTCAAAAATCTCCTAATGATGAGGCAACCCTTCGATTCTCGCCTCTTTAGGAGCCTATAAATAGGAGATGTTTTGGCTATCTCAGAACTTTTGCAATTCTGAGCTCTCCCATAGCAAATGACCCCCGAGTACTCTGCTTCTAGCTCCCAAGCAATCTTCTGTAACCTCTAGTGCACTTCAATTGAAGATTCTTCACCTGTAAGTACTTACCCTTCTTTGAATTTGTTTCTCATTATTTCTTCTACATTTCCCTTAGAACACATCAATGGTCAGAACCCGTAGAACAGTTCAGGGAGAACCCTCTAGGGCTAGGGTTAACCATAGACCAAGGAGAACAAAGGTGAATGAGGAGAACATCGATGTTTTTAGGGCTAGGTATCGAATCCCTGAGCCAGTCCTCACCATCCCCTTTGACCATCGTCATCATAGTAGGGACTCGAGAAGCGTAGAAATGATGCCCTTCTGGACCAAAGCCATCATGGAAGGGGGCTGACATTTCCTCTCCAGCCCTTGATGTGGCAGGTGTTAATGTAGCTGAAGTTGTTTCCCCTACAATGTAGGGTGATCTTCTTTAGGATAGTGATGGGAGTGGTTGCCTTGAATGAGCACCTGGGGTGAACCTGGGGGTAGACGAAATCTTATTTTGCTACGACTTAAGGTTAGCTGCCGGGGGCAGGTACTGCCTCTACGCCTGAGACGCTTCAATGTACTTGGTGACCCACATACCAGATTCGAACAAGGGGTATGTGGATGATCTAATCATGCTTGGAGGGAGTTGAGAGAAGGGAACCAGACCCGAGTATGATAGATTGCCCTGCCCTAAAGTGCCGAAGGATGAAGGTGTGTTGCATATCCTGAGTTCTGTTTGGCATTCATTTTGTGCCACTCATAACTCTAGTTGCTTACTTTTGCAGAAGGCTATAATTGTGACACTGCCTAGCCTCTAAGGGCCGAGGTCAGGTTTGAGGATTTGCTGAAAGTCTGGTCTTCCACCCCTATCTCTCGGACAGCTCACGTCTTACTCGACTACGATCCCACCTATAGCCATTTCTCTCAAATCCCCCTGACGTTTGACCTTTTACGTTGAGCGAACAACTCTTCTTCGAAGGAAGAGGAGGACGATCTCGAGGAGGACCCCCGACCGAGACTCCGAGCACATACCTTCAGTCGAAAACCCTATCTCTAAAGACATGTTCAACCTTTCCCCTATTACTGCCGCAACAATGGAGGCGACTACCTCGAGGAAAAGAGCCAGGGTTTCGAAACCTATCAGGCCCTCGGGCATGGCTCCCACCATTCCATCGCTGACTTCACCACATTGGGACCCACCTCTTCTTTCGTCGTGTCCTCAACCCGCAGGAGATCTTGTGATCCCGCCAACGGACCAAGCCTTTATTTGCCAAGTCCCCCTTTTGGATGATTGACAGAGGAACCGGAGAAGCTGGGAGCCCGAGAAAACTGAAGAGCGTTGGTAGAAGCACCGACATGATGGCTTAGGACCGGTCACCTTTGTCGAATGGGTTGCCAGGGCAGAAACCAGAAGGTGAAGCCCCGTCTTGGAGGCAGACTTTGTCCTGCAGTCCCCCGATGTGGCTTTCATCGTTGCCGAAACTTTTCAGTTTGAGGCTGATATGGCCGCTTACCAAGGTTATGGGGACAACCGGCTCCTTCTAAGCGTCATCTAGAACAACATAGTGGTAGTTGTTCGTTTGCTCTTTGCTTTGTGTACTTGGTTGTTCCTAACTTGACATTTTTTCGTTTCCAGGCCTGTCAGCAGATGGGGGCCATCGTGGACTGTTTCTGGGAATACAAACAAGCAGCGAGGAAGCCGAGCAGGCCTTGGCCGTCAAGGATAAACATATCCTTGGGATAGAGAAGACACTTTTTGACCAGGTTTGACATATCACCGAGCTCATCCGCCAGTGTGATGCCAATTCTACTGACCTGGAGAAGGTAAGGGCGAGTGAAGCAGAGCTCGACAAGAAGGTGGAGGAGTATGTACTCTTAATCTCGGCCTTTGAGATTAATCTGTAGGAGTCCGAGGGAATCATCAACCAGTTGACATCTAAGGTTGACGCTCTGACTACAGAGAAGGCGGGGGAGCAGGAAAGGCTGAAGAAGGAATGCTTAAAGGTGTGGCAAGACACACATGACCAAATAGTCCCCACTTTTGAGGAGGCCAAGGAAAATTCTTACAGACAAGGCAGCGTGGCCGTCTTTCACGCCGCCTTGGTGGTTTTTGCATCAGATTTGTTCCAGATACATAGCAACCTTGGCGGGCTTGTGGGGAGGAGGGATCTTCCTGAGGAGCAACCTCAATTCGAGCCCAACCAGGGCGATCCCACCGAGGCAACGGACAGGGTCAAAGGCCACAACCAACCCATCACACTTAGTGATGGTTTGGACCATCCTTCCCCTATTCTTCCGTCCTTCCCTCTTGTTGACCAAAGCTATGATCTTCTTCCTCCGCTGCCCCCCATTCTTACTGGCGCACATTGATTCAGACCTAATATTTACAATTATTAGAGGAGGGAATTGATCATTTTGATATGAAAGTGTGATGAGAATGTTAATTTATTAAAAGATTTATGTTAT
>CM042188.1:37774499-37784709 GCA_023539305.1 Ilex asprella | reverse complement strand
CGTGGTTAGACCAGTAAGGGGGAGGGATCATCAGGAGGAGGCTGCGGCTGAGGGTGATATACCAGGTGTGGAGGAGTGGGATCAGTTCTTCAGTTTTGCTGATGAGGATTTGGATGTGCCTGTGGATGAAGATACTGATCCCCGGACTGATAGACAGATTTTGTTTGCACTTATGAGGGAGCAGAGGGAGATGAGAAAGGAGCAGCAAGAGATGAGGAAGGATATGAAAGAATTGAGGGCTGAGATGAGGAGGCTAGGGCGTAGTTTTCATGATCAGGCAGGCCCCTCATCTTAGGATATTACTTCTAGGTCCCGGTGTTTGACAATCCTTTTTTTTATTTTTAGTGTCTGTAGAAGTCAAAGCCTATTTTGGGATGACTTATGTTAGGCTTGACTTCTTTTATATGCATTGTACTGAAATTCTCAATGATATGAAATGCATATTTTAGTTTGGTGTTACCAAATATCTAAATAATATTTTTGGGCATAACTTGATATCACAACATAGAAAATTTGGTGCAACTTCAAATTTGCAACTGTTTAAGCATCACATAATAGAACTTGATTTTTATATTTTTGTATCTCATATCATGTTCTTATAAAAACTTGCAATTTGTACACTTTAGACTTTACCAAGTTGACAATTTATTAGGTACTCTACCTTGAGAACTTGAAACATATAGTGGAGATGCATAAAACCCTAGTGAGTTTTGATCCAATCTTTTTTTTTTTTGGAGGGTTATTTACATTTACTCAATAATGAATATTTTTATTCAGCAAATCTCCTTCAATAGTCTCAGTATTTTTGTTTTGGTCAGCACCAATATTGTGAATAATTGTTTGACTTTAAATTATTTGCATGAAAAATGTGTTATCAAGAACTCTTGAGATATGATTTTAGGCCATCTTTGACATTATTTGAGCCTAAGACTTATTCTTTGAATATTTTTATCCCTAGAAGCCATGATTGAGCCTTTGAAGCAAAATTTTATTTCTTATACCCAACATGTATAACCAAGCCAATGAAAATAGTAATATTCCTTACCCTTGGTTATCCCGAGATTGAACTTTTATTGTCTATAATTTGGGAGATGTTGGTTGTTAAAAAAAAAAAATATTATATGATCAAATGTTGTAAATGGTGCTTCTAAATGATGGAGAATGAAAGGCTATGGAAAGAAGTTTGGTTGTGTAATGTAAATGTTCTCTCGGGATAGTCTTTTGAATTCTTGAATATCCTTCGGTTCAAAACCCTAATCCCAAGGCCCCATTACAACCTAAAACAAAGTCCTATTTGATCTCAAGAGTGTATTGATGGATGCATGACTTATGTGAATAAGGAAAATAATAGTGATTATTTATTTATTGTGTGTTGATTTCCTTATGAGATTATGTCAAATCCTTTTCTTTTGGATTACGTTCTTTTTAACGAAACATGTGAACATTAGTTTGTTTCGACTTAAATATTCTCTTCTCACATGTGATATTTGAGGAAATAGTCATTATAATCTGAGAGAATATTTTATGAGTGAATTATCTAGTGAGATTTGACATTGAGACGAATAGTTGATAGTTGTAGGGGTGATTATCAGATAAGTTATTAACTTGGTATTGTCAATTCACACTACACACGAGTTTATATGAGAACATGATAAGTGCATACATTCATATAACGTAGAGTTCTATAATTTTGCTTTGCATGTGCTTATAAAAGGCTTGTATCTCAGATTTTTTTATATTGTGGTAGCAATTCATGTTATAGAATTATTATTCAGATATTTGATCACATAGTGATGTTTGTGGGTATCATCTCTGGAAACCCTCACGAGACTATACTCGTCCACTAGGGGGAACCTAGGGGTTTAAAGGCTTGTTGCATACGCTAAATGCAATCGTGAATCCTACGAAAGTGGTTTTGTTCTATTCTGTTTTGTTTTTACTTTTAGTTAGTGCTATCTTTTAGCTTGCCTTACTAGGGACTAGCAAGGTCTTAGTGGGGGGTGTGATTCAGACCTAATATTTACAATTATTAGAGGAGGGAATTGATCATTTTGATATGAAAGTGTGATGAGAATGTTAATTTATTAAAAGATTTATGTTATAAGAATTAAAGTTGAGTTGTGTTGTTTTGCAGGCTTATAGCGCAAAATTGGAACTAAGTGATGAGAAGGAATAAAGCATGACTTAAAGGGAGATCACACTGGAACACGCGTCCGGACGGAGGAATATAGCGCGTCCGGACGCTATTGGCAGAAAGTTGGTAAAATCAAGAAGGACCAGTCTGGATCACGCGTCCGGACGGTTGAAGGACACGCGTCCGGACGCGTGTCACATGCCCGCTGCCGAAAGAGGAACCTAGCACTTAGTAGAGGGGGCGGCTGGAAAGATTATTCTTTGTATTCTTTTCTATTATGTCTGGCTAAAGAGCTCCGCTAGGGCTAGGGAAAAATCTCTCAATGAAGTACAGTATTTTTATCGATTTTTGTGCTTAATGATCTATGTATTGTGTTAATTTAATTCCTAATATTTTAGCAAAGTGTTTATGCTGTAAAAACTCCTGAGTTGTTGTGCCACGTACATCGATTGCTTGAGTTTCCCTGCGTATAAATCACTGGTTATTCCACGCTGGTAGAATTAATATGATTTCATAAAACAATATGATTGAATGATTATTCAGGTTCCTGGTAGTCTTTTGATTATAACTTTCGGATTTATCACTTGGTTTGTTAATTGGGTTAACTGACATTTAACTCCTATTTCAAGTCAAGTCTTTGAGTCGTTAATTATTACTGTACGAAGTTGAGAGGGAGTACCTGATGCTCTAGTATTTTCATTATTGTTTTAATATCAAAATCAATTGTTCTCAATCAACTTATTCTCAACTCGATCTTTTCCTTTAAATTGCTGTTGGTTTTCGTGTGATTGTTTCCTTGTTACAATTCCTCGTGGGATCGACCTCGGACTTTCCGAGAATATATTACTCTGCTCAACCTGCGCTTGGGTTTACACTTTCAAAGATGAAGCAAGTTTTTGGCGCCGTTGCCGGGGAGTTGAAAGACAAGGAGCCATTACATCTTTGAGGTTTTCGGTATTTTACAATTCGTCAAGAGACCGGTAACTTCGTCCCAATTTTACTTTATTGCAACTTATTTACATTTTTATTTGCATTTATTATTATTTAGTTAGTTTTCTATTTTATTCAGTCTGTTTATTTATTTTATGAGCTCTTGGCATCGTGATTCAAGTGGTCGTTTAATAAGAGAAGATTTAGATATTCTGTTTGAAAATTTAATTGATTCATCTGATTCAAATCACTCCTTGCACACAATGGCTGCTAATCTTAACAATAATAGGCAGAATGACCTTCCTGAACGGGAGGATCATGTTGATAGAGTAAGCAATCATGATGAGAATGAAGTAGATAACTTGAATGAAAATCAGGGTAGGACTCTGCGTGATTACTTGCAACCCATATGTCTCACTGAGCCTTCATGCATCATTTTTCCATTGAATGCTGCTAATTTTATCATTAAACCTGGCATGATGCAATTACTTCCGAAGTTTCTTGGTATAGGTGACGAGAATCCATATTTGCATCTTAGAGAATTTGAAGGAAGCAATGGAAAAAATCCAATTTAAATGAAATATTTCTACAGATTTGATACATTCCAAGGTTAGATTAAATCGTTACCCTCCATGTCCTGTAACTTATATGCCCTTTTGCCCCCTACAACTGTTATTTTGTAAGGACCTTCCCAATTAGGTCCGAGCTTCCCATTAGCAAGTTTCGAGCAGTGCCCACCACTTTACGTAACACAAGGTCCTCTACTAGGAAACTCCTTGCTAGAACCTTCTTCTGGTATTGTCTTGACAATTCTCCTAGGTATTTTGCTAATTTGATGAATGCTAGTTCTCTTCTTTCCTCGGCTAGATCGAGGTCTCTAGCCAACGTCTGATTGTTATCTCCCGTTTCGAATGCTTAGCTTCGAATGGTCGGGAGCCCTACTTCTAATGGGATGACGACCTCAACGCCATACACCATGACATAAGGAGTTTCTCCTGTTGAAGTTCTCGGCGTGGTCCTATAAGCCCACAACATATTGAGCAGTTCCTCGGTCCACCTTTCTTTCGCTTTCTCGAGTCTCTTTTTGATTCTAGTAGCACTGTTTTGTTGAAGACTTCTGTTTGTCCATTACTCTGTGGATAGGCCGGCATATAATAGTAATTACGTATTCTGAATCTTGAGCAGAATTCTATGAAAGGGACATTGTTGAATTGAGTCCCATTGTCTGAGACAATGGTCCGAGGGATTCCAAACCGAGTGATAATATTCTGTCATACAAATTTCTTCATCTCTATGTCCCGAATACGGCTCAGAGGCTCGGCCTCAATCTACTTAGTGAAGTAATATGTAGCCACTACTTAGTGAAGTAATCTACTTAGTGAAGTAATCTACTTAGTGAACTTCTTACCTAAGGGGGCCTTCGGGAGTGGTCCTACGATGTCCATACCCCACTGAGAAAATGGCCAAGGGCTTGCCAACAAGTTTAGATCTCCTGTTGGTTGTTGGATAATGGAAGAAAATTTCTTACATTTGTCACACTTTCGAATGTAACTTTTAGCGTCTTTCTGCACATATGACCACCAATATCCCTGAGTTATAGCTTAGTGTGCTAGAAACCTTCCTCCTGTATGGCTCCCACATACGTTCTCATGGATCTCATAGATGAGAGGTTCCACTTTGTCCTTGGGGACACAAAACAATTGAGGCTTCGAGAAAGGCCTTCTGTACAATTGGTGGTTAGCAGACATCCAGAACCTAGGAGCTTTGAGTCTGGTTTTCCTTGCTTTCATGACATCCTTAGGGAGCACTCCTTCTATCAAGTATGTGATTATGAGTTTCATCCACCCCGAAGAGTCTTGTGTTCGTGCTAGCAATATCTGCTCGACTCTTGTTTCATCTATACTCAGTTTTTCTCGGTTCTCGACGATGATGTCCCGAGTTACCTTTGAGGACAGTGCCAAGATTAGACAGGCTAATGCGTCAGCGTGATTGTTGAGATCCCTTGATAGCTGGGAGACTTCCACTTTTTCTAGATTCTCCATCTTGGATCTTGCCCTCTAGTGGTATGCCTTCATCCTACAGTCCCGAGCCTCAAAGTCACTATTGATCTGGTTGACCAATAACTGGGAATCGCAAAAAATATGGAGATGTCGAATCTCGACTGAGTGTGCAATATCGAGTCCTGCCAACAAGGCCTTGTACTCGGCTTCGTTATTCGATTCTTTAAACATTAATCTAATAGCTCGCTCTATTATGAATCCACCCAAACTGACCAGTACTATACCTACCCCTACCCCCTTGCATTCGAGGACCCATCAATATGAAGGTTCCATATGTCGTCGAATGCTTTCGTCTTTAGTGGGGGCTCAGATGCAGAAAACTCCGCAATGAAATCAGTAAGGACTTGCCCTTTGACCGAGGTACGAGGTTTATACCTTATCTCGAACTCCCGGAGCTCCACAACCCACTTGGACACCCTTCTCGACATGTCGACTTTATGAAGTATAGGCTTGAGAGGGAGATCAGTCAAGACTTCCACGGCGTGCGCTTAGAAATAGTGGCAGAGTTTCCTTACCGAAACTATTAATGCCAAAATCAGCTTTTTCATCGGTAAGTAACTTGTTTCGACGTTAAGCAAGGTCTTGCTCATGAAATAGATGGGCTTTTGCGCCCTATCATTCTCTTTGACAATTGCCCCACTAATGGACCTTTTTGAAACAGATAAATAGAGTTTGAGCACTTCACCCGCCGCTGAGACGGACAAGGTTGACGGGCATTTCAAGTATTCCTTAATCCCCTCAAGCGCTCGACCATATTCCTCGTCCCACATTCCTTTTACCTCCCCTTTGATCATGACTAAAAATGGGTTGCACCTATCAGAAGAATAGGAGATAAATCGGTTGAGGGCCACCAACATCCCGGTTAACTTCTGGATATCTTTGGTAGTCCTCGACGCCTGTATGTTCTGTATGGCCCGTATCTGTTCAAGTTGGCCTCAATACCTCTACGGGTGACAAAATACCACAAGAAATTTCCCGAGCTTACTCCAAAGGTGCACTTCGAGGCGTTAAACTTCAGGTTGTAGCTTCGGAGTATGACAAACGTGGCTCCGAGATCCTGGAGATGGTCGAAGCCCTCTTTGCTTTTGACCAACATATCATCGATGTAGACCTCCTTGGTGACGGCGAGCAGTTGTTCGAATATCCTGTTCATAAGCAGTTGATAAGTTGCCCCAGTATTTTTTAGACCAAACGGCATCGCCGTGTAACAGTGGATCCCTCTGGGTGTAATGAATGCTGCTTTCTCTTGATTTGATTCGTACAAAGGGATTTAATGATAGCCCGCCTAAGCATCCATGAATGTGATACGTTTATGACCAGCGGTCGCAACCACCAGCTGATCGACCTTAGGTAGTGGATACTCATCCTTATGACAAGCCTTGTTCAAATCTGTGAAATTTACGCAAACACGCCATTTTCCCTCTTTTTTCTTGGCATACACTGTGTTAGATAACCACTGGGGGAACTGTACCTCTTTTATGGAGCCTGCCCTTAGCAACCTTTCCACCTCTTCATTTACGGAGGTGCCGTTCTTCGGGCTTTTTGTCTTACGGGTTTAAATGATGGATCGACATGAAATCGATAGCTAATCACCTTGGCCATTATCCTAGTCATCTCTGTCTGTGTTCATGCAAAGACGTCGACATTTTGGTGTAGGAATGAAATCATATTAGACTTATCGACATTGTCTAGCGATGCCCCTATCAAGAAATATCTCTCCTCGTTGCTAGGGTTCAGAAAAACTTTGATTAGGGCTTCAGTAGAACGGTCGACAAGCTCCGTGATGGGATCATTTACCCTAGGCCGACTAGACTGTAATTGCTATTTAGACACCACAGCCTCAGGATCACGTTCCTGAGCTCGGACGACGATCCAAGTCCTCATGCTGACATAGAAACAGTACTTTGATGACGCATGATCTCCCCGAATCTCCATTACACCTTTTGAGGTGAGAAATTTAATTTTCTGATGGTACAACGAGTGCACCACCTTCATTGCATGCAACCACGTCCTGTCCATGATAGCAATGTATGGGGAGTCAGAGTCTATAACAATAAATTCCACTGGGATAGAAATGATCCCAGCTCGAACTGTAAGAGTGATCTTCTCGAGGGGGAGGGCGCTGACACCGTTGAACCCTATGAGGGGAGTCCTTACTGACTTCAAATCCTCCGGGGAGAACCCATTTTGTGGAAAAGGTCGTGATATAATATTTCAGAAGAGCTGCCCGAGTCCACCAAGATTCTTTTGACATCATACTTGTGGACCCGTAAGGTGATCACCAGTGCGTCTTCATGAGGGAGAACTAGCCCGCTTAGGTCGGCATCAGAAAAAATGGATGGACTTTGCATCATGCTGAGGTTTCTTGGATGACGGCTCATTGTACCTGCTTTCCTCCACCTTTATCGCTTGGGAGACCTTCCTTAGTTTAGTTTCGGAGGGCGTTGTATGTTGACCTCTCCACAGTGCAGGCGTGTATGACGTCAATCACAGGTACGACTTCAAGAGGATCCTTGGCGTCCTTTCCTATTGGACCTTCGGGATGTCTCTTGTCAATGAATTCCCCAAAATGCCCTTCTCGAACCAATTGCTCGAGGAAGGACTTATACACCTTGCAATCTTCTGTCAAATATCCCACATCTTTATGATATGGACACCAGGACATCGAATCCCTCGTCGACGGGTCCCCTTGCATCCTGAGAGGCCACTTGAAGAGGGGTTTGTCATTTATCTTGTGTAATATCTTGTAAATAGGCTTCTTGAAGACCGTATTCACCCCCTAAAAGGATAAGCGATTCAAGGGGCCTAATTCCGTGACTACTGGGAGCCGGACAACCTCATCATTTCTCAAGTGTAAACTCCCCCATCATCTTAGGATCGTGTATTCACCATAATGCAATCGCTATGGGGAAAAGTCCGCAATTCCCACAAAGGACGCCAAATTGTATGGGAAAAATCCTGCAATAGTTTGAGATAGCGTTTGCCTATCTAGTGAACCTGAAACATTCCATAGGGTTAGAAAAGGGGTCTGGTGGACACCTGACTTATCCCCTCTGAAGCCTAAGTTAGTTTAGGATTGGAGGCTAAAGCACAATGTATATTTTGTCTCAGTTCAATATTACATAAGTTTATTCATTTTCTGAGGGGTATTTATACTTGAAATAGCAATGAGTGCTAAGACTTTAAGTCTCATCCTAGCATTTAATGTCTGACACCCTTTTCCAAGCGCAATGAGTGTTCTCCACACGAATCTTTTCACATTTAAAGCTCGGATGATGAGACGAGTACTAGGCTCCACGCCGAAGACCCATGGCTATCACCGAGAATACCAAATTCCCCCTGTCGGCACTAACACCTATTCCCGAGAGTTCAATGCTCGGAGGGAACAGTCCCTCGGGATACACCGAGGAGACATACTCGGCGTGATAGCCATTAATGTCCAACAATCATGACTTACAAGTCTAGACTTTTGAGGGTGCAGATAGCCATTAATAACCATCTGAGTCAGTCACACCTCCATAAATGCGTTGTCAAGTCGTTTTAAATGTTAGTGTCAATATGAACACTCGAAATTTTCGAGCCGTTCCTCCTCGGCTCCAGTCCTCGGCATCGCTTGAACTTTATAACGACTCTATCTTATACACGTGTTAGTCTGGGGGCTATTGAATCGTCTAAAATCCTGCCATTTTGAATTTCATTTGAATTATGTAATATTTTTCATTTTAATTATGGAACAGTCTCAAATAAAGTTAAAATCTTATATATTATTGACATTTCTCACCCGCTCACCAAGCTGATATTGATATGCCCTTTGAGTTTGTAGATATTATAGGAAAATCTAAAGAGGGTTCTAGAAATGGAAAGACATGTATGGTAACAAAACTCCCTATAGAGATGATATTTTTAAAATTGTTATATTTGTTTATGTTGATACATTTTAATATCAATATATAATTTATTGGACCAATGAGATTAATTAGTAGATTCATTCCCCTATATTGATACATTGTACATATAGATCACTGGGTATATGCATTGCACTTGTTCAAGAATACAATTGAATATATGTATTACATGTTTCTTATACATGAACTATATTTATGAGATGAATGTATAATGTACATACATAAATGTTTTTCATTATATACAATATATAGACAATATATTCATGTATCATGCTATTACATATATGTACACATACATAAACGTATATGAATACTTTTTATTGGATATATGTATGCATTCCTCTCTTATATATAGAATTTATTCGTGTACAGTCAAGAATGATTTATATTCATGAATTAATTATTATTACATACATGTATAGTTATATACATGTACTTTTTATGGCATGCATTAGTTGAATACATAAACTATAAAGAGCAATGCTACTTGGACAAAAAATATTGAAAATATTTGCTGATTCCACACTGTTATTGATTTAATTATGCGTCTCACAATTTATTGAGACTCACTGTCTATTTAATAGTTGTGATAGGGAGAATCACTAAAAAGTGTCAATATTTTTTGTCCAAATAACATTTCTCAAATTTTTTTAGCTATAGAGTGTGCACACTTGTACTGACTACTTTTTGGAGCTCAATGGGTGGCCACCATGGCTTGAATTGAGTTAGAGCATGTCCTTAAAGGGACAATGATGACTAACCCTTAAGAGGTGTGAAAAAAAAATTGAATTTAAGACTTCTGAATTACCAAAAACTAAACTCAACTATAAAATATTCTAAGAGCCTATAAATAGAATATTGAAAATGTGCATTCAAAATTTTTGAAGACTAACACATTACAATACTTCACAACATACTTTGCACACTTGAGATTTTAGACCAAAGAAGGGTGCTTCTATTGGAAGAGTTTTGGACTCAACCACTTGTACAGAGTTAATTAGAGCCATATGACATATCTTGGTCGGGACAAGTCAAAACAAAAGGTTTACTGCACTGGGTTTTGGGCTTTGTAATCCATAGAGTAGGGATGAAAGTGGACTGAAAAAAACAGGGATCCGTCCAAACCTGCCCTGTTTGGACTTGAGATAAAATATATATATATATATATATATATATATGTA
>CM042188.1:37755378-37774099 GCA_023539305.1 Ilex asprella | reverse complement strand
ATATATATATATATATATATATATATATAAGAAGGTGGACGTATACTGAAATACCCGTATAAACTTGTGCGGAAATGAAGGCGAGAGATGAAATTACCTTTTCTTCTTCTTCTTTTTCTTTTCCTCCTTCACTTCTCTGTGTGTGTTATCACCATTGCCAAAGCCACTGCCACAATCACCCATTTCTCTTATCTCTCAATCTCTAGCCCTAGATCCGGTGAAACTTTGGTGACCCAACAACTTTAGCGAACCTATTTGTCTCCAATGTGAGTCTCTCTTTCCCTCTCTCCCTCTTCCATTCGTCTATTCTTTTTATCTCTTCTGCAATACACACAAACACTCACACGTTATACATACATAGGCACAAACACATATACCAATTTAAAATTTGTTGACTTGGATATGACTGAGAGAAATATTTTATAATCCATCATTATTTTTTCTTTTGATTGGTATAAATTTCCCGTGTACCTATTTTTTTTGGGTTTAATGTGTTGAAATTATGTTTCTCTTTGAAGGGATTTCTTTAATTTTGCCAACTATTGTTATGAAATTCATTAGATTCTCTTCCTTGGATTTTACGTGCAGGGGAAGGGTGGCGGGGGAGGGGATTAAAATTTACCCGCAAAAGTGAATGACAATTAAAATATGTCCCTTCAAAGACGGTGGACCAGGGGTGGATGGAAAATTTTTAAGTTAGTACGGAGATGAAGACTACTCTCTCTCCTCCGAGCTTGTCCATTGCCATCTCTAAGATAAATGACTTGAATCTCCTTAAAGAGAGAAAAATACTCACGGTTTATATTTTCATTTTTTTGTAACCTGTTTATGAATTTATTACAATTTCACCAACAGGTTTCTATCCTCATTGGTTTTTTAATTGTTTTTACTGAATGCGGAGGCTCTGTGTTATTTCTCCAGTGTAATGGATAGTCATGCTAATTTACCCAAAATTTAGGGGTGCCGTTATAGTTTACCCATATCCTTCCCTCTTTTCGGGTCACTTGACAGTTGAAGTCACATGGTTTGTTTAATATTGAAAAGTCAAGCATCTTGAAGAAGCAATCTTGATACCAAGTTGATTGAAAAAAAATATATTTTCGTTTTGAGTTGGTTTTCGAGTGTTGGAAGTTAAAAATCTAGTAATTATTTTAAGTTGATCTTGTGACTTTTTAAACAGATTATTTATAAGTAATTGCAATATAAAATATTTTCACATGGAGTGAAGATATAAAGTATATGCTACTACACGGTTGCTTGAAAAAACAGTACTTATAATAATTCTTCAGAATTTGTAGATAGGGGCTCATAATCTAGGTGAGCTCGGCTCGTATAGGACTTGGCTTGATACAAGTTCAATTTGAACAATTTTTTAAGATCGTTTTAAAAACCGAGCCTAAATGGTTCGGCTCAAACTTGTAAAACTCGGTTCATATATATGTAGAGCTACTCAAGCTTGACTCATTTGGCCTCGGCTTGGACTCGACTCATTTAAAAAATGAGTCGAGTTTGAATAAACTTTTAAACTCGTTTAAAAAAATGAGTTTGGCAGGCTGGGGTCAATTATTAACGTAGATTTAGCATGCAAAAAATTAGAAAAACTAGGAAACTAGAAAACGATTATATTTCATACCAAAAATGAAGTCAATTTTTTTAAAAAAATTTCTTTGGATGTGGAAAATGTCATATCCACCTTTATCTTGAGTTGGAGGTATAAGAGTTGGAAAATGACATGTAGGGATACTTTTTTTATTTGGGTAAATTATATAAATACGAAAAGATTTGATTGTTAAAAAATGGTAACAATAGAATGGCAAAATCAACATTCTTGATAGTTATTATACTATGACAATATAAATTAGTGTGTGTTTGAACTAGAAAAAAACACAAGGATCGGGGGACCATAAACACCCCATACCTCTTATACCCAACAAATCAAAAGAAGATCATGCTCACATGGTGGCATCTGATGGGAATGGGAGTTTCATTTTTTTAAAAAAAAATTGTGGGGTTTAGTTTCTATTTTCAATCAAATTTAATTTATTTTTGTTTTTATTCAAAACACTGATAATCTTGACTAATATCATGATGTATGGATACATATCTATCTCATTAGAACTTAGATCGCAACGATAACAATTGTTTATCTTTCTAAATAATACATAGGGATGATAATTGAGCCGAGTTGGTCAAGTTTGACTTGTGTTCTAAATGAGTCGAGCTTGAATAATTTTTGTAGACTTTTTTAGAAAACGAGCATAAAAAATTTATCTATTCGGGCTCACCTCGGGTTCAATTTATTTTGAACTCGAAAACGAGTCGAGGTTGAACAATTACATGCTTAACTCAAACTTGTAAAACTTGACTCGATTATCATGTAAAACTCGACTTAATTATGAACTCTAATCCTCCGTCTCAATTTTGACTGCGAATGGTTTTCTTTAGAAATTTACAGGTACCCCACTGCGCACCCAGAATTAGAGCAGACTTTATGCTGGTAAAATGGGCCTGGTGAGTTGTGAGTGTAGTGAACCCTACTTCCCCCATCCCCTCTCTATAAAGCTAAAACACAGATTGTATAAGCTAGTGTGAGTCCCATTGGAATTTGTATGGGCATGGTTCACTTCACTACACGTCACTCCACTCCACTCCTTTACTCTCTCTCTCTCTCGTGCTTATAATAATTGTTTTCTTATCTCTCCTGCTGCAAGATATGAAGATAGGTAGGAGATCTGAGGGGAATTTTCTAAAGTTTCTGCAAGTCCTGTCATGCTTTTCCACAGCTTTCTTGAACTTCTTCTATATTTTGATCTCTCTGATCAAGCACTGAAGTTCAAGAAAGCTGTGGGAAAACATGGCGATTCAGGATTTGGCCGCTCTTGCCGTCCAATTGTGTTGATAGTATCATCAATAAGATCTGGGTGCTGAATGGTAATAATTCAAACCCATTTCATCAGATTTCTTAAACAACTTTAATGACTTATAATTCGGGAAAATTCATACCAATTCTTTACATTTTCTGATGAATTCATGGGTTTTCATGTTGAGTTGAGATGTGATAGAAGCATGGTGAGATTCAGGATTTGTGCCCTTTTATCTGCATGTGTTATGGTAGTTCCTTGAAACTTCTATAAAATTCAAACCCATTAGTACTTGAGAATGTTTTCTGCTTAAGAATTAATAGAAAAGCTGTGAAGGAGCTTTTAATTATGTGTTTTTGCTAGATTTTTGAGGATGTGTTTGTGTTTGTTTCTGTGTGGTTAAAATTCTCAGCACGCAATGAAAAGTAGTGAAAAACTGAGCTATGTTGCAGAGAAGATTCCCTGCCTTTCTTCTTTATGATCTTCAATAATTGTCAGTTCATTTTGTTTGCCTTTTGCCTTTTTTTGTGCTTGATCTCATACAATTCTGTGAAAAAAGGTTAACCTTTGTCACTATGTGAAAAATGAGTTTTTTTACCCTCCTTCTCTCTCTCTCTCTCTCTCTCTCTCACACACACACACACCCCCCCATCATCACTGGTGGTTGATACATTTAAAGGGTGTATCTATGTCTTTCCATCACAAAATGAAGCTGCTACTGCATAATCGACATACCTGTCCCGCTAATGATTTCAGCTATCCAACCACATTAGACCTACTCATATTAGTTCATCAATCTGATCTCTCTGAGCATTTTTTGGAGGATAATTGTCTAGTCTCTTGGCCTTCTACATTCCTTTTTTTGGTCCAAATATAAAGTCTAGGCCTTCATTAAATGGTAGCATTCTGAAGTAGTTTTAAAGTCACAATCAACCTTTTTATAAATGCAGTACTGTCAGAACCAAAATTTAACAAACATTTCAGAACCGATTGGTGGTTTGGACACTAATTTGATATGTTTTCCTACAATTATATATGTATTTCAATATATATATTGTACACATATTTTGTTAGATAATTTCCATATTACTTTTGGATGTTGGAATTCTTGTACTTTTGTTTTTCTTCAATGAATAAAAGCATTAATTTTCTTATATATATTTTTTTATGACTTGTTCAATGAATCCTAAGTCCTTACTTACTATATTTGATTAAATTATCTTGATTAATGTACATATTTATTTTCAAAACTTTAGCAGAGCACAAGGCTGCAAAATCCGGCTGTTAGGATCTTTTGCAAGTCTGATGAGGACTTAAACTGGTTGAAGACAAACTGAGCTGCTAGCAACATGTTGTAAAAGAACTTAAAGTGAGTTGGATCTCAAGCATCTTTCAACTATTTCCTTTTTTTTATTGGATGCTATTTACAAATTGGAGCCCTTTAAATGTTCCCAAGTATCTTGAATGGTATGTATATTTGTGAATGGTATCATGTCGTAAGTTTTTGTCAAGTGATCGATGATTCTAATAGGATAAGGTATGGTTCAATAGTGTCAATTAAGATCAATTCCAAAATCTTAACTTTCTGGTATCAACCAAACCCTTTTTTTTTAATATTATTTAGTCGTAACTTTGACTTGTTTCCTTCATTAAACCGGAAGTTTTTCAAAAAATTTTGTTTAATTCTTGGACTTTCCCCTATGTCTAACGCCAGACAGAGATTTGGAACTACATCTTCTGAATATGCTTTGCCAAGGCAGTGAAACACTTCTGATAGGTGGGTGGTTGTAGGTGCATTATTAGTTTAAATAGACCAGACAATGGAGCATGGCTAGTCTCTGAAACAAAAAACTTTTTAAGTTATCCTATCTCCATGAACGTGAAGCTAGATTGCCCAATCTCTTCAAGAAGTACGATTGGTATTTGAGTGAAAATGAAGCCGCACTTTTATCAAAAAAAATTTTGGTAAATAAAAATAAAAATTCCAAAAAACCGTAGTTATATAAGATAGTTCAATACATGCCCAAAAGATTTTGAATATACTCCCGAGAGAGATACTCAAAAATGCAAAATTATTGATTTTAAATATCAAGACTTGAGATACTAGAGAATTACATTTCTCAATTTGCGTCAAATTATAAGGAATAATATTTGTTTTTTCTTAATAGATGATAGTCTAAGGTATCTACCCTCAAAACCTGAGGGGATTGGGCACAACACTGCACACTTCTAAGGAGGCTTTTCTGCATACACTTTGTAGGCTCGTTCATTTTCACATTAGGTGGAGAAATTAAAAAAACTTGCATGTAAAAAGTAGTCATACTCACTTTTGCTTGTGACAGAATTTATATATTTGTGTAGTTTTTCTCTATTTTCTTCTCTTCATAATTCTGCACTTCCACTAGAAGAATTCAACTAAGTTGACGTTTCTCCTACCGGTTCATTTCCCTCATTCTTTATTCACCCCAACAAAACGGAGAAACTTCAAATTCTTTAGGAAGCACAAAGGAACATGCTCGGAAGCAAAACAATTTAACCATTTTAGCTATTTGTTTAAATGGCATTTTCAAAAGTATTTTTGTTTCAAGTGTGAATGTCATTTTGCATAAAATTTTCGACTACTCAATTTACATCTTGAAAGATAAAAATTTACATAATTAAATACCTAGTCAGATAAAAAAGTAACAATGTTGTCAACAAATAAGTTTTAGATGTGTTGACCATGTGCTTTTGCGTCGTGTAATGTTGAGTGTTTGATGGAGGTAGTGCGATGATTGACCTCAATGCTAATGGTTATCCCTAAGGCTCAACGAATGAATGATTCTATGATCTTAATCCAACTCAAGCTCAAGCACGAAATCAATGCTTAGTGCCCCTCCAAGCGAGATCAAGAGCAGACCCTTACGGTAAACTAAATTAGATTTTGAAATATTCCTTTTATTGGAAACCTACAATGTCTTAAACTTGACGATGAGAACAAGCCTTTTTGAAATTTATCCTTGCATTTTAGTCTAACTCTCTTTTTTGTCTGTCATTCTACCTCCACTACTTGACTTGCTACAATGTAAAATAAACCAAATTTGACATCTGAATATTTGGTTTGATAGCGTGCTAGTAATTCTTATTCTGCTTCTGGCAATTCAATGGTCAATCTTTCACACTTGGTTATGGTAGAGATTAGAAAAACGATAAACCCTATAGCTTCGTAAAAGGGAAAAACCTTGACTTTTTTAAGGGGATTGTGTCTTTTAATTCTATAATTTGGGAGGCATGATGGAAGCCCAACCCGCACCGCATGTTCTGTAATTGAAACACCATTTTTTCTCCGCTTTGAGAATTCTAACTGTTTTGTCCAACAATTTTTAGTGTAATTTTTATCGTTTCTCATTTTGATGCACGATTATTTGTATATTATCCACTTTTGAGTGTTTTACATAAAAAATTTGTCATTGATTTCTCAAAATAGACCACATTTTCACCTTTTTATTTTATATTGACAGTACAATGTGGGGATTTTTATTTTTAGGGTTTAAATTGATAATTAAATTTTTACTTAGGGCATAAAGTGTCATTGGAACTTATTTCAAATGAGAATATAATCTCTCTCTCGTGGGGAAAGTTGATAAAAAAATATGCTGTCCACAACAAATAAGGGGTCATCTTTCATGTCGGATGGGAGGACTTGTGGTGGTTGCACCTTTATTGCTAGTGTACGTTGAAATGTAAACATGTTCATGCAATTTCCAGTTAAATTTGGTGGCAATTATGAGAATACACTTTGGATATTAATGGCCTCGCCTATGTTTTACATAAACACGTGGTGAGGATTTTAGGGTTTAAGATGGGTCCAAATCTTCTTCCTTATTGATGCAGATTGTATAACAACACAGTATTTGGATCGATATCAGGGTGATTTGGGCCGGTCAAATGGATTGACCCTTTCACATACAAGGGTTTCCAAATACCCACGTTCGGTCAGCAATGGCGGGACAAAATGAACTCGTCGCACCCCTAACAAGAAATGCGATAGCCCATGGCGGATTTTGGACAAATTCCTTATTTTAGGGCTGAAAAGGGTGTTTTTGTTATTTTTGATAGTATTTTATAATTGAATAACTTTACTGTCTAAAGTCAAAATTGATCGTCGTCAATTCTGCATTAATCCGAGTGATTAGTAGGTTTTAGCAGTATAATTAGTTTGGTAGTATTAATGGCCTAATTATGTAATTAATGCTAATTAGGTCACATTTGGTTATTTCCTATTTAGTTTTAGGGTTTTAGCACTATTTATACTCTTATAAGCCTTAGGGCTAAATATTTTTTGATTGATTGATACAATTGAGAAAATTGTATCTTTTTCCCAATTCGTCTAGTATTTCCTAGGAATCAATAGACTTATTGAAGTCTCTAGTACTAACATTCTTCGTGAATTAACAGACCTAAAGTAGGATTCCAAATTGGTATTTGTGCACAAAATCAACAGTTTGATCTCTTTATCATTTTTCATTCATTATACGCCCTTATTCTACCCACTTCCATGCAAATCACTCCTCATATATTTGGTGGAGGGATCCAATTATATAAAAGGGAAATGTTTTTTGTTCCTAATTTAGTGATCTGGTGACAAGATAGATCACAATCATTGAATTGATTGTCAGTCGCAAATAACAGTGGGGAGCATTGTCAATTTAATGACAAAAAATAATAAGACCACCAAATAAAATCATTAAATAAGGTCTATGTAGTATTACCCTATATATAATCCATTCTAGTTGAATTCATGAGGGGGTAAACTAAGAGTGTGTTTGTTAACGTAAATTTAGAACTTAGAATAAATATTTTTGGCACTTATTAATTGAGCTTGTTTGATAACTAAAATTTTAACTCTCTTAATATGTTAAGCGTCCCTTTAAAATAGACTATAATATTAAGTAGAAGATCTCTTACTTAATTCTAAAAGTTAAAAGCGTCCAGTAAAATCATCTTTAATAATATTTATAATATGACAATTATATCTCAAAATATTTTACAATATTATTAAAACTCTAATTAATATTCTCTGCAAAACCCTTAACCTATTTATCCTCCTTGTCAATCTTCTTCTTCAACGACGATAGATCGTCGGCTTCTTCTTCTTCTTCTCTTTTGTTTGTCTGGTTCAAATAAACATTCACTAGACACACATACATTCACTGCACACACACAGAGAGACACACTCACACACAAACAAGCACTGCACCCACCCACCCACACACAAGCACAAATTGCACACACACACACACACACATTATTAATGAGATTTAATGTATTCTTTTTTTAATTTGATTATTTATTCATTTTTTTAATCAGATGTTATTGTTCTGTTATTATGTTATTCAATTTATTATTATTCACTTATTGTTATCCGATTATTTATTAGTTAATGGTCTTTTTTTATCAGATATTATTGTTCACTTATTATGTAATGTAATTTATTATTATTCATTTATTGTGATTCAATTATTTATTTGTCGTTGCTTTTTTTTTTTTGATTAGATATTATTGCTCATTTATCGTATTATTCAATTTATTATTATTCACTTATTGTGATTGTTCACTTATTGTTATTTTGTTTATTTATTAGAGATTTTGATTTATGTTATGAATTAAATTGATTTGATATATTTTCATTTTTTATTAGATAAAATCATATTTTATAAATATTTTTAAATTAAAGAGTGGAAGGATAAAACTGAAAATTAATTTATTTTCAGACGTCAGCTCTGTGGAGTTATAAAACAGTTTGGTTTAATTTAGTACTTAAATTTCAGTGGATATCAAACAGTCCACAAATTTAGCATTCAGTATTCAACTTTCAGACTTTAATTTTTAGTTTTCAGACTTCAGCTTTCAGTTTTAAAAAACATAACCTAATGACTGTTTGATAACACCACTTAAGATTTAAAACTGAATATTCTAAGTACTTAATAAATTAAACTCGTTTGATAACCTAAAACTCATACTACTTAAGATTTTAAGCATTTTTAAAAATAATTTAAAATTTTAAAAAATAAATTATTTGCTTATCACTTAATGCTG
Source organism: Ilex asprella (assembly GCA_023539305.1). Taxonomy (NCBI): domain Eukaryota; kingdom Viridiplantae; phylum Streptophyta; class Magnoliopsida; order Aquifoliales; family Aquifoliaceae; genus Ilex; species Ilex asprella. The sequence continues at coordinate 37,765,160 of CM042188.1, read as the reverse complement.
AAAATGTTAGTCAGTGATGATTTTATCAATTGCTCATAATGGACAAATATATTCTCAATGCATCTTGCACTCTAAACTTTTTAACACTCACCATTAACCACAACCACCACTATTGTATTGATGTTGCCGCCACCACCACTACCACCATTGTTTTGTCACCATCACTATCACCACCACCACTGCCACCAATGTTTTGTCACCATCACCACCATTGTGTCATCACCACGACCATGACCACCATTACCATTATGCAACCACAACTCTCATCATCACTATCACTGTTGCCACCACTATTACCACCACTATCATTGTGCTACTGTAATCATCACCACGCCGTCGCCACTATCACTATCATTGTGCCACCGCCACTACTACCATTGTTGCCACCATCATTTCCATTATGTCACCGCCACCACTGCTGCCGCCATTACAACTATTGTACTGTCACCACCACCATTATGCAACTACAACCACCACTATTGTTGCCACCGCCGCCACCACCATCTTTGTGATAGTGGTGGTAGGAATAAGGTAGCTACGGAGATATGATTAAAGGGAATGACAAAATTTGAATAATAATAATTTTCAGATTTTAATTCCTTATATTTGTCAAACAGTTTGATTCAATTAACTACTTAAATATTAGCTTATACTAAATAGTCTGTAAATTAAAAAATTCAGCATTCAACATTTAAAATTAATATTCACTTTTTAGTGCTCAACTTTCAATTTTGTCAAATACCACCTAAGATTGACAATGTTTGATTCACACAAAAATAACATTTGGATTTGCTAAAAGATGTTGCTCCAAGAACACGAAAGAAATCGAGATTACTCTGAATTCTACATCAGCAAATTTAACTCTTACTTTCAATATTTCTTGTAACATAACCTTTTCATTGTCCGCCACCCGAGCCATGGATCAAATTATAAGTATGGGTATGCCCAAAAAATAGGTAACACACATACACACACATAAGAGAACATAACTAGCAGTGCTAACGATCAGTCACTAATAATACTGTTCTTATAAACTTTCATAAATAAACTTTCTTTACCAACTGATATGACACAACATCAATCATTAGATTATTAACTACGGATGATGATAGATCGGGAAAAAATGAGTATTTGTTCAAACACGTTTCGTTTTGACCGATGATGGACCATTTGTATTGGACAATAGAAATATACGAGGATGCCTATATAAATCTGTACGAAGATGGATGCAGGGATGGATTGAAACTCATCCCTGCCCCACCCTACTAAACTCATGATTTATAATCTATAATATAAAACACGATAGACTTCAATAAGTTCATCGACGGTCTCAAATAGATTCTTCCAATGACAACCAATATCTCTTTTAAATTTGTTCACAGTGTACCATACTTTCAGATGCGGGTTACCTCTAACATGTATATATTATATAATATCACAAAAACACAAACTCCTCCCACCCTCCCATACACTTATTAATTTATGATATAAAACAAGTCAGATTTCAAAAAGTCCATCCGACAGTCTCAAATTGACTCATTTAACGGCCACCAATATCCCTCTCAAAATCATTTACATTGTACGGTGTCTTCAAACACGGGTTACCCCTAGTACATATATAAAATATCATAAACCCCACCAATCTACTCTGTCTCAGATTTGAGATATTTCTCTCTCTCTCTCACTCATTTATAACTCACACACCGACACACAACACACGCACAACACATCTTTATTATACATATTATTTTTATGAGTTTTTATGTTTGATCTATTTGTTATATAATGAATTTTCATCTTTCTTGCAAATTCATTTGTGAGGATTTATAATTTTTTAAATTTTTTTCTTAAAATTATAAAAATTAATTATTATGAACGAAAACAGTAGTGGGGAAGGGAACGTAGATAGGGATTAAAATTTACCTGCGGGGCGTGGATGGAGATTAAAATTTTATCCGCCAACGGCGGTGGACAAATATTTTTGAAGTGAGCACGAGGGTGGAGACAATTCCCCCGGTCCATTGCCTTCCCTATTATTAACGGGATCTAATAGGACCCACTAATTCAATAGTCCTGAAATTTTAAGCAAAAATTGGTGGAAGTAGCAAATCTTGCACATGGGAAAACGTATAGGGTGGGAGAAACCTAGTAAAGATTTATGGCTGAAATGGAGACAATATGATCTGATAACAAAAAAGCCATGAGAAGCCAGTAATGGCGTCCCAATGTGATGGACCAGTGGAAGAGTCTAGTCGCTAATGGCATCTAACTAGTGCTCAACTATTTGATCCAAAAATGCCATATGAAGCTACAAATAATGCTCTTTAATGTGATGTGAAAGTGCCCCAACAAGGATTAGAGTGGACTCTGTCGACCATGAAATGTACTTCAACAAAATGGCTCCATCTCATTATCATCATGGACACAAATGAATAGGGCAATGAACAGGATTTCTTTTTGTTGGTATTAAGACCCTGAAGTGCATTCAAAAAAGATATTAACTTGTTGGGAATGATTCTCACTAACGGTAGTATCGGGAATTTCATGCATAAGATTTGTATCCCAAATATGCTATATATTCCAAATTTGTATCCTAAATATGTATTCCAAATCAATAAAAATCATTAGATGAGTGGGTCCCACCAATTTTTTTGATTGGGACCTACTCATTCAATGATTCCCATTGATTTGGGATGCGCATTTGGGATATAAATTTGGAATACAAAACATTACTCTTGTTTTTTATTTATTTTTTAATTATTTGCAATAAAATTTAAATGCAAAATAAATGAAGGGATACATAACATTTATAGTCCTCTTGTCTTCTGTAGGAACTTGCCTTGGAAATATGAAGAACAACGCAGGAAGATAAGGGTCAAATTACCTTCCCCAAACTTTTCACATCCCAAGGCCCTTGCGGCCTGCATGTACATACATTTGTGTGCGCGTGTGAGATTTCTTACCATTGCCATCAGTCATCACATCCCAGTTTAAAAAATTGAACCGAATTTCTGTTTGGTGTTTGCCCAACTTCCTTGATCCAAGCCAAACGCCATTCACATGGAACCTTTCCTCTCTTCGGTTCAAATTGCTACTATGACCAAGACTTGCATTAACGACTGCTACATCTGGAGTCAGGACTAACCCTCAAGGTAGATTGAATGATACTATTGATGGAAATTTATATTGTTGTCGTCTGTTGGGGATTGAATGACATTTTTAACAGAAGATTTACAACTACGTAATTAGTAGTGTTCCTCAGTGCAACATCATTTCATGAATGAAAGACATTTTTTTTTTTTTTTTTTTTTTAAGGCTTTACCCTGGGTTAGAGGGAGCCTTTCCAGAAATTCTCAAAGGCCAGGGACGAACCCAAGCCAATGAGGGGGTTTGGAAATAGTTTTCAACCAGCAATTGACGCGCCTAAGTTAGAACCTCACTAGCTGCGTCATTGCCCCAAGCGCAAAGATATAACCAGCAGTAAGACAACCAAATCAAGAAGATTGTTTTTGATGGTCCATTAGGACTCTTTTTATTTCCTTGTCTCTTCATATATATATATTCACTTTTTAAATCCTCCTTCGACCAAATTTATACAAAGCTCAAAAGCGTCAAATCTCTCTCTCTCTCTCTCTCTCTCTCTATATATATATAACAAAACAAACAAAAAACTCGTTTTTTCTTTGATTTTAATGTGGGTTTCAAAATTAATGTAAGCACACAACATGGTCACGCGTTTTACTTTAAACCAACATTATTACTGCAAATCAAGAGCTTGAACCTCTAAAGTATTGCAGATAAAGCAATAATTTGAAGGCATAAATAAAAAATGTAAACGTACTAGTTAACCAGCTGTCGGTGCTTCCCCCATTATCTACATGATCATGAGCTAAAATTGAAGAATCTTACAGCGAAGAGAAGACAATTGTGATATAATAAAGCGTTTAAAGAGATGAAGAAACAAATTAGTGCAGTATCTTTATGAAAACAAAAGACCTGGCCCATTAACTACATGGAATATACCTTCAGATCACAGTTAGAAGTTAGAACAACATCTGTAAATCCCGTTAAAAAGGTTTATATGTCCAGTCTAATTTTGCTGCCATGTGCCATGAGTTATTGTCATTACAAAGTCGCGGGAGTTAGATGTTCAGAGTCTTAACCCAAAACTGCTGACATATTAAGTCCTCTCTAAGGCGGTCTTGCATTGTTCTGAATTTGGACCAAGCAAACTCACCAACCCATGTGATATTTAACTTTTCTTGCTTATACCAATCAAAGAAGCAGGCAGGAACATTGTAATCTGATTTTAAGGCATGCCAGCCTTAACAAAACAAAACAATATACATTTTTATTCCCACATAATTGTCTATGCCTTAGGGGGCAAAAAACCTCAACTTTGAGTGCCTGATTTCTACTGCAATTTTTGACAGTTTTTGTATCCAAGATGAAAGTCAGCAATGTAGTCCATTGCTTGGTTAAAAACAACAAACTGACTAGCGGAGTATGTTTCATCACTGTGAAGTCTAGGGAGGGTCAGATATCCACAACCTTACCCCTCCCTATACTATTGAGTAACATGACTTACCTAATATGAATAAATGGCTTTAAACTTTAATAAACGAAGTTGGTAGGGAGTTCCATATGCCAGCCAACCTTGTGGTCCATCCACCATTCAATAGTAGCATATATCTCTTTCTTTCAGTACCCTATAAAAACTGCACAGAAATGTTCTTCATATGCAGTAATTTGAACCTTTGTTAGTTGAATAATTGACAATCTTCATTATTCAGGTAGTAGATGATGCTTTTTTCTCCCAAACTAATTAAACTGCCTTACCCTAACCCACTGGTTAGAATTCAATGTAGAAACAATGACAGAAGGAACTGTAATCCTAGTGGACACCACAGCAAAACAGCCATAATACAGCTAAATGGCTACCAAAATTCAATTTCTATCTTTACCTTAGATCCTAAACTTATTTTTCAAATTACTATTGCTTCTGTAAAAGTGCAAAATACACTTTCAAGGTAAAACTTGAAAAGCCTATTTTGTAAACACGATTTTACATAGAAAACTGTGGGTTCAAACCACGGTTTCATAGACCGAACAGTATTTTCGAGAACAAAGTTAAAAAGCACTGTACATATAGAATTAAGTATAGAAAACCAATGTATTTCATGGAAAATAACCTTTGGCTAGCAACACCTTGATCATGGTTATTAACTGATGGATCTGTATGGACAGGCCAATTTGTCTGTTGCCTGCAAAGGAACCTACAGATAGGTATAAACAAGCATCTAATAGAACAGTCTCTGAAAATAACAGAGAACCTTTGGTCAGAATATATCAAAAAAAAGAAGACTAAACTGGAAACTAATATTGCCACATCAATCGTAGCTGTTCAATGAAGTCTTCTGCTTATATATACTTGCCATTCATCACTAAAGAGAGAGAAAAAGCGAAAGAAAGGGAGGGTGTGGAGAGAAAGAGAGCAATTGTTTACGTATATGTAAACATCCCAAATTATCTCATCATTATGAAATTCAAATCCCCGAAATTTGTGTTGATCACTTTCGATAAATGATGGGATCATTTCAAAATGATGGTAAAAAGTACAAAAAATATATAGAAACTTATTAGTTGAGACCAAATTCGGAAGAGTAAAAAAAGAAACAAATATTCACCACTATGAACCAGTCTCCAGAGAGAGAGAGAGAGAGAGAGAGAGAGAGAGAGAGACTGAATTTGTCTAGGGTTTTCGCAATCGAAAACATTCGGACTCAGAGATCTGCTAATGGATAAGCATATGAAACAAAAAAAAACTTTCAATATTTATCAATCAATCACCATGAGTAATTTTGCATTTAGAGGCAAAAACTAATAAAAATTCACATCAGTCAACAATCCAGTTAACTGATGCAAAACATGCAAGCAAATATGTTATATTTAGTGCATTTCTAGTATGAGAAGAACTGCAAATCAGTGTTGTGAAAAGCTTGCAAAAGAGAATTAAACACAGCCAAAAAGCACAGATCATTAAATATACCAAGCAACAACACTAGGCCGGATGCTAAAATTTCTTTGACCCTCTCTGTATCGTCCCACAGCTTTATTGAACCGCAACAACTGCTTGATGATCGATCTGACAGATGCAGTTCAAGAAAGCTGTGGAAGAATACAAGGAGGACCATTTGCAGCGAACCCAAAAGACTAGATCCTCCATGCCTGAAACCATCTAACCCTAATAGGGTTTGAAGCTATAGAGAGAGAGAGAGATGTGTGTACAGAAAAGGGTGAAGTGTAGGTTTAGGGGGAGAGCAGAGGGCAGTATTTATAAGGGAATTGAAGTCTTTTACCACCAATCCCAAGAAGAATATTCAAACTGCACCCCCACCTTTTCCCACCTATTAAAAAGCTGAAGACGATTGATCACATTAATATAAGAACTGTGTGACGGCACACACGGGCTGTGTAACTTTTTAGTAATATTGGAGTTGGGACGTAAATTTTAATATCTTGAATTATATATATTTTTTTTTTGATATCTCTTTAGATTAATCGATACTCTTGATGTTTAAATGATTACACTTGTATATTATTTTCATGGAAGAAGGTGATCTAATGTAGTCTTGTCTAAAAAAGAAGTTCTTCCTTATTTAAAAAAAAACATACATTATGTCACTACTTCATTTGTTGTTTGTTTGTTTTTTCTGAAATTAGCAATTAGATTTAGGGCCAATTTTAGTCATTGAGTAGTGGAAAACTAGGTTTTAGCATTCTATTTTTACTTAGGGAATAAGGTTGTACAAATCTGAAAAAATGTGCATTTCGCTTTACTTTATGCAATTTTGTTAGCATTATGTTAAAATTATATAATTGTTTGTGACGGACCTGTTTAATATGAGAAATTTATAATACAGGAATATAGGTACCATATTAACTAATTAGTATGTTAAGAAGTCATCAATATATGTGGGGCTAGGATGCAGTTTGCTTGATCGAACGTTTGCAAAAAGAAGATAATTTACTGTAAATTTCTGAAAATGGAGTCATGAAATGTCCAATAGAGTTAATTTGGTGGGTGAAAAACACAGCCTGGACTTGCACGTGTGGAAACATTCCAAAGTGCTTATGAAACCTAAATTAAATTAAAGTTAAATTAAGGTTAAATGAAAATGAAATTTGGCTGTTACCACATGGTGGCATGTGAGGGTGACCCACTGTGGGAAGCTGTGTAAAAATGACATGCACCCCGTCTTTTCCGGACACAGGTCGCCCTGTCGGGAATGGTAGGGTTGTGGCGGACACTTCTATTTGTATTACTCCTAAAACCCATTTGTTCGTGTCTATTATTATATAGGTTGGTATAATTATAATACAGCCGTCTTAGTGTTATCGTATTGTGTTTAAATTATATTGATACAAATTTATTAATATTCATATACGACTTATTCATAACTTTGTGAGAAGGTTGATGTTATGCCAGCTTGGTCCTATTGTGTATAAATCATTTTTTAATTGGTCATATCTATTAATTTATTAAATATATCTGATGAGTCAATTCAGTTATAATATAAATTTGCTAACATTAAATTAGAATTGACAGTGACAAATTTAACGAGCTTGTGTAGTATTAACTGAGTTTATATTGATTCATTCTTTTAAAAGGTCCAACGGATCCATCCTTTTTTGATTCAAATTCTCTAAAACTAAGTGAAGACTTGTTAATTGTGTATTAATTTTTTGAAATATTTGTAAATTATGTCTAAAATTATAAAGTTTTAGATTTTTATTTTTTTAAAAAAACCACCCAGTGTGGGTGAGGGGTTTGGCAGGACCTAGGGATGTCAATGGACCGAATCGAGGGCGGGGAGTATAGTCTCCATCCCCGTACCAGCTTAAAAAAATCTTATCCACCCCCGTTAGCGGGTATAATTTTAATCTCTATCCCCGTCCGCGGGTAAATTTTTAATCCTCGTCCCCGTCCCCGTTTCCCCCGTACCCGCCCAAGCCCAAGCCCAAGTTAATGAAATCCAATATTTTAAATAATTCAACAGCATTCTAAATAATCTAACATAATCTAACTTAACATAATATAACATAACATATTTGAATAAAATACAAATAAAAAATGTCCAAAATACTACATATTTGAATAAAAACACAAACAAATGTCCACAAATAATATAATGGTGGTAAAATAATCTCAATCAACTCAATATATATTTATATTTATTTATTTATTTAGCGGGTAACGGGTACGTGGCAGGGCGAGGCGGGGATAAGGGTAAGTTCATCGCCGCCTCCATCCCCACACGGGTTTATACGGGTATCCCCGTATACATCCACTGTCCAATACGTATAGTCCATCTCCGGTCCAAACAGAACGGGTTTGGACGAATACCCGTTTTTTCCCGGTCCACTGCCATCCCTAGCAGGACCTCTACTTGCATATATACCTAGAAGCAAATAAGTACAAGGGAGAAGAACAAAGAACCAAACCTTCATAAGTACAGTAAAGTTTTAGATTAAATTATTGGGTTTTTCACATTTTGCATTCTGAAAGATTTTAAAATTTCTACTTTGTACATTCAAAGATTAAATTATTTAGATTGCACCCTCAAGTGTATAAAAAATGTTACAATGTGATATTTTTGTTAGTTTTCGTTATTTTTCCTATCAAAACTCAATTCATTGACATTGACGGAATAACTAACGGAACGAACAGAGTTGCATTACAATACTTTTGATACATTACGAGTGTAATGTAAAAAATTTAATCGTTAAAGATTTAGAAATAAAAATCTTAAAATTTTTTAGGGAACAAAGTACAATTTGTTCTAAATCATATCAACTAACTTTATGTTAGGTAATTATATATGGTGTTGAGAGATAGAATTAATAATTTTGAGACCTAAATGTGAGTGGGTATTGGGTCCCGCCCCTCGCGTGGGGGGGGGGGGGGGTGTAAAGTTTAAGGTATGATTTTTCCTCGTCCCCGTGGAAGTTAGTGGCTTGTCGTGTAAGGTAGCTGGCAATCACTAATTAAGGCCATCTTTTCATTTACCTATAATAAGCTTTTGTGTTTCTCGAATTTATTATCATTTAAAATATTTCACACCACCTTCCTGTCCTAACTTTCTTAAACCAAAAGCCAAAAAATAAATAAATAAAGAAATAAATCCTCCAATAAAAAACTATTTGAACAAATTCTTAATTGTACAATGTGCTGTAATTCATGTGGCATTTTGCTAGAAAAATAGGAACTTTTAATTAATTTATATTTTCAGACTCGTCAACGGGCTCAAGTCATTGTAACACCGTTGATTAAGAGATTGTATGGCAAAAGATGTTTAATTTTTTTTTTTGTGCTTTTGGGGATTTTTATTTTATCACTTCAATGCCCTGATAAAATTACTTATCTATATTATTTGGAAAACTAGAATCGAAAGATATTGGGAGCGAATTTAAAGAGAAAACAATTTAAATCTTAAAGAGAAGACTATAAGAAGTCAATATTGAAAGAATCCTGACATAGGCTCTAGAAAAGGCCGATGCACACGATGATACAAAATTGACATATAATTAATGATTTTGAATTTAATGAATTTCGGTGGCATTGGATTGACTGTTTTGGGACATTCTAACAAAAGGTCAATACAAACCTGACTATACAAAAAATGAACAGAATAGTCTGACAAAATATTGAGGCCTAAAATAAAGAATTAAAATATATTTTTTTATTAATAATAATTTAATATATTTAAAAAGAAAATTCT
>CM042188.1:37739483-37755278 GCA_023539305.1 Ilex asprella | reverse complement strand
AATCTATATATATTTACAATTCCTATGGTTGTATTATTGAACAATTGTACGTAGATAGCATGTGTATGAAATAACACATATGAAATGTTTAATATAATATTAGATGGCCAAATTACTTAAAAATAATATTTATATGATACGACGTTATAACATTGAATATCTTTATTATAATAATACATTGTAATGGTCCATATATGATTTTTGACAAATTAAAAAAATGCATAAAATATGGAGTAACAGATACATTTTCTTTAATTCTTGCATGTCATCCAATAATCAATTTGTCCCACTTAATCAGTTTTATAGATGAAGATTAGACAATGAGGGACGAGCAGAGGCTACGATTGTTACCAGATGCATACACAATTTGATCCTTTGAATGAGAGGAGACACAACATGTACGACTTTAAGACCTAACCATTAAAATAATCACCTAGAGCCATAATTTAACTTTCAACCTTTAGTTCAGCCTCATGTTCTATGACCTTTTTGGATAGACAAAGTTAAAAACCTAATATATTTTACAAGTTTATCTAAAGTCTTATAAGAAACCCTAAAATGTAACAATATTTTTACAAGTCTATGTAAAATTTTATAAAAAGTTCTAAAATATAACAAAACCTTCTAAAAAATATCTAAAATTGAGGACTTCTAGCTTTAAAAGTAACATTCTGTCTCAAATTCTTTTTGCTATTTTTCCCCACTCTCACCAACTCCTTTCAACTCTTTTTCTACACTCCACTCTCATTGTCATGCTTTGGTTCTTTGTCCTTATCTTTTATTTTTTTACTGTCTTTTTAAGACTTCATTCAATTTATTCATCTGTAACACCCTACTTTACAATTGCACCTAATTTATTCTCTAATCTTGCTTGATCCCAAAGCCCAATTTTTGTTAGGCCACCCAATCTTCCTGTTTTAAACTCCTTTTTATATTGGACTTATTACCCATCTTCAAGCAGAACACAAATTGGTTATCGGCACATGATATCATCCTCAAGAAGATGGATTGCATGGGGAATCAATCCTACATCGAAAAGCATGGTATTATGGTAAGGACACAAGGATTGATTGCATACCAAGAATCTGATGGAACAATGAAGGTTTATACATCTCCTATCAATAGTTACTACACTCAATTGTTAGAGGGAGATTTGATTTTCAAAGTTTTCGATTGTCAGCCACATTTGTGAACAAGGAGATTATTATCTTTGCAACTTTGGAGCTTACAACAAATACCACGGTAATAAATCATGTTTGGCAAAATGGTGTCCGATCTCTGGCAGTGGCGTCTCTAGACAAAGCCTGGTAGGAGTGAAATTTTAAAAACTTTTAGGATTAGTTTAAAATTATTAAAAAAATTAAATTTTCTAATAATTTGCCCGCACTTATTTTTTTTAATACACAAAATACTTAGACTCAAAGTTTGCTTATTTAGATTTAATCTCTCAATTTTTTTTGGAAAAATTTGGAGGCCGGTCCCCTTTTGTGGACTTATTTGTTGATAAGTCCATCAAAAAAATTTATTTAATATTAAGTCAATTTTGATCTCCATTGTCTAAAATACCTCTAATAATTATGTTTAATTAAAAAAAATTAAAACTAACAACTTCGAAAATTTAAGAGTTTGAATAACATTAAAATTCTCTCTCTCATATGTATCTATATCCATAGAAAGAATATGATTATTTATTTCTTTCTCATACACACACGTATACACATACATACATACATATATGCATACATATAGTAACGTTAAAAAATAATAACAACATTTAATAGTACCATTCAAATACAAAAACACAAAAAAATAATAACATTTAACTACAAAAATAAAATAATTTCAAAATAAAAAATAATAACATTAAGTATTAATATTTGAGAAAATAACAATAGTAAGATACTCAACCAAAACAGTAACATTCTCACAAAAATAATAATATGAACAGTAATATGGTGTGTATATATATATATATATAGAGAGAGAGAGAGAGAGAGAGTATCAATTATTCTTTGAATTTGAATTTCAAATTTATGTAAAAAATTTATTAGCATATTTTCATTGATAGTGAATTAAGTGATAATAATTCTCAAGTGAGGAAATAATTTAAATTTGCTTTCAATGAAGGATATTTTAGAGTTTAAAAAAAATAGTGGACTTAATTACTTATTAGTAAAATTAAAAATAAACTTATCCCTAAATAAGTTTCATTGACAGAATATACTCATTATAAGTTCTTTAAGGAGGACTCAACCCTAATTTTCACTTATTTTTTTAATCTCTAGTTACCTCTATTTCTTCTACAATTACTTATTTAAGTTACCGAATCAATTCTTCTTTGAATTCGATTATTAAGATATAGATTAATATTTTTGACCAATTACCTAAATTCCAATATACTACATAATATTCTAAGACTTTAGATTTGGATCTAAATTTGATCTGAATACGATTCAATCCACTTTGATTCATTTTGATATGCATACAGAAATATGTATATATAAACATTTGATGAAATTAAGTGAGAAAATTGAATTAAAATTACAATGCTATAAAAATATACATATTAGACTGAATTTTCGATAAAATTCATAATATTTAATGGATTCGAATATGGATTATAAAAATAAAATCAATTGAATAATTAGATTAAATTCAAAATAGAGTTTTTAAGTCAAATTGCCATTCGGATAAGTCGAAATCTTATCATTGACAAACCCACTAAGTGATATGTTAAAATAACATTCTCTAAGAAAAACTGTCTTTATTTTAGTTCTTTATACAAAAAAAATTATATTAGTTTTTCTTAGTCGAGTCCTATCTTTTTCACGTATATTTATATGAAAAATCTTTCAATGTAAAAAAAATAATGTGAAGAATTATTTTATAAAAAGTGTTAGATTAGAACTATTTTTTTTTAGAGAATGAAATTTTGAAAAAATAATTATGTTGACTAGATATAATGAATTTTGATAATTGTTGTACAGTTGTTATCTTTAACTTGATGATTGCCCCACACAAAAGAGACTCTGGCTCCCTTGTAGCTTGGTACCTTTCCTCGTGCCTCTACCATGACCACTGCGGTTGAATCAGGAAGGCTTGACTCCTTGAAACAAAAAACAAACGCAGCAATAGAATAGAACTAAGACATAAGCAAACAACAGACGTCATTGTAAGCAACTATATCTGTGTATGGATGTTTGAATTCTACATATAGCTGTTTATGGGTTTTTTTGGAAAGGCTTAGTTGGAGAAGATAGTGCACAGTAATGGAGGAAGTGAAGTCGTAGGAAATGGTGCTCTTCCACAAGAGAGGGTCTAAGCAGCTTTGTGTTATAGGCAGACAGTGTCTCCATTTAGTTTCAAAAATCATTAAATGGCTATGTATATAGTTGAGATTAAGTTCAAAATTGAAATGTTTAATCCTATTTATTTAAGCCCGTATCAATTATTAGTGTTATGCTGCTTATTATTTGTATTATCCCCACGGAGCTTCGTGCTTGTCTCTGTACCAAACAGAGGGCAAATGCAAGATCAAGTTCTCACTTGGATTTTTCGAAATATACCATCATAATAATGGCTTGATCAATATGATGTGATGATCAATATGATGTGAGAGACACCCCACCAGGTTTATAGTTCAATATTCTCCACATCTGCACTTCCATGAGAGAAGATAATAGCTCTCATCTCAACATATTTTATCTTCAAACGACAGAAACCCAACTGCCCAAACACAAATAAAAACACCAACAGTCATAGAAAATTGATTGATTCACACAGAGAAAAGAAATTCTTGTAACATATTATAGCTTACAGATATAAATCAAATTTATGTAAAGAGGCACATGTCGTTACAAACTATCGAAATTTTGTTTCGATGCATAGGAGGGTTAAGAAATAGAAACCTTTCGAAAGTATTTCATTGTTCAACAAGTGATTTGTTTGTATTTCCATCGTCATATTGATAGGTTTTGATTACTTCGGTTGAAACGAATTAAAAATTTGATATCTACTGAACTTCAGTTGGCACAGTCTAACAGTGGCTTAAATAAAATGGGTATGTTTTTACCTGATTTTGAGGGGAAATTTATGAATAAGAAGATGAGAAATCCTGAGAGTGTGCCATAAGATTGTTCTATTATGGCATAAGCATCAATAGTTTGAGTCGCACTAACAATCTGTTTGCGTGTGTCGGTAAAGCTGCGTGTACTTAGAGCATGCCCTGTGTCACCCTAAGATTTTTTATGAATAGAGTGTTCTTAAAACCACCCTAAACCAAGTAACCAAGCTTGGATACTGAACCCCAAGCTTTCCAGGATTAGATTCTGCTGTACATGACTGAGTATGCCAAACTGCTGAAACCTGTCTAAACATGGTTCCAAGATCATGGTTAGTCCCGAAGTTGCAGAATGATATCAGACGAGACACGTGAAACGCTAGATAGAAGAAGTCGAATGTGACATGAAAGAGATGCCAAACCAACTAGATGCACTCAACATTCAAAGGCATTTAGATGCTGATTGCCCCTGTTTTTCACTAATCAAACAAGCTGGAAAGATGCTGCTCCTGGAAATCTCAGCTTCATATTGATTTTTGTTGCAAAATTGGGTGCTATTTATCCCAAAAACTAATCCAATAGAAGTGAGTCAGTTCCATATATTGCCATATTTAGTCCACAATATAAACCTGCCAGAATTCGATTTACATGCCAATTTTTGAAGTAAAGGTATAATTAATATCTTTAATCCATCACACAACAATTTTGGAAATGGGAAACAAAAATACTAACAACAACAACATTGGTATTTTATAGATAGAAACATAGTAGTTGCATTGTTACAATTCAAAAGCAGGAGTGACCTGCAAAAATAGGACTTGGTAACGAAAAAACAACCATGCAAGGTTGTCATGGCAGCCAAAATGAACAAGCTGCCACAGCCGACGGCCCAGCAGAAGAGTCACCCACACTTCAGAACTCACCAAAGCAACTACACAACCAGAACTCAGGTAAGGAATTATACAAGAAGCTAGCCCTTAACGAGGGTGTTACACACTCTAGACTCTTAAAAAACACCACAAACTAACAGAGACTGACCATGAAAGAACGTTGTAAAGACCGAAAATAGAAAAAGCTTATTGAAGCACATCATGAAGGCAACAAGTGACCAAGCTAAAAACACAAGGTATTGTAGAGTTAGCGCCCATCAATTCCAGACCTTGGACCTAACATGACACGGAATGGTCAGGTGGACACCCAAAACCAGGACTGGGTAAATGTATTCTCAGGGAACAATGGCAATGAAAGTGGCAGCCTCCCATCAAGGAGAGACTAAAAGAGTTGCAACAGGCTTTTTAGAAGCCAGCAAAAAAGGATGGAAAAGTGATCTGCCAAAAATTCCCTGGAAAACAACCGAGCCACTGAGTTACCAGGAAGCCCAACCTCTGATAGGCTAAAAACTACTACCCAGTGTATTGTTATCCGAATAGGCTGACTTTGCACTAAACACCTCATGTCTGCCCACATTTTGATCGAGCCTAAAGGTGTTTGCTTCACCATCTTAACTTAAGAGAGGATGTCACATCTCCACAAGCTCTCTACAAGCTGCTCGACTGCGTAGCTGCTGATTGAATTACAATGTTGGAGATTAAGCCCCAGTAGCGTCTTCCCCAATTTTCCAAGGAAAGGCATACTCTTGTTGGATATCTTAGAACAGCCAGAGAGGGAAAGGATCTGCAAATTTAGCTGCACTCCAAGGGACAAAGCAGCCACCCCAGAATCAGTGATTGAGCACTTGGACACATCAAGGTCATTCAGCAATGCGCAGTTGTCCGCAATTGCCAATAAACTTGCATCAGTAATCTTCCTGCAGCCATCAAGATTCAGCAACTCGAGCGTGCCACCATGCAACCTAGCCAAGGCTGAAACCACTTTGTCTGTCAAATTTAAGCAGTCACTGAGATTCACCTTAACAAGTCCAGCCTTGCAACTCTCCAGAAGGGGAAAAAGCCCTTCATCACTTATTCCGCAGAGCCCACCCAGGTCTATATGATGTAGCTGAGGACACAACTTCCCCACCACAGCCAAGCTAGCACTACCAAAACCTGGGCACGCCCGGATGGACAAGAATCGAAGAGACTCGCAAGGCGATAGCATAGATGTTTCCAACGGTAGATCCCTAATTCCCATGCACTTCACTAAGGCCAGTGACTTTACCTTCGGATTACAGTTCGAGAGTGCACCCAGAATGCCAGATTGGGTGATCCTGTTGCATTCCTCCAATTGTAGGCTCTCAAGAGATCCAGCAGCTTTGGCAAAAGCTACGAGCCCATTGTCAGACACAAAACAACATTTCCGGAGGGACATCTGCTTCAGGTTTGGGCAGCCCTTTCCCATGGCTTCAAGACTCACATCAGTTGTCCCCCAACATGAAGTGATTGTCAACGATGCCAGTTTCTGTAGACCCCGAGCATTACCCATAACCCAAAAGCCCTTCTGACTCACATTTTGAAGCTTACATAGGACAAGATTGGTAATGGCCTTGCCATAGTGTCCAATTACTGCAAGAGAGAAATCAGTGATGTTCAATTCCTGAAGTTTAACCTTTGTCAAGATAGACGAAGCTGATGACAAAAGACATGCAACTCCTTGATCCCCAACAAGAGAGCAGTCTTTGATAGTAACAGACTGTAGCTTTGGACAGCACCGTCCTATGGCTTGCAGGCTATCATTCCCTATACTTGAACAAGATTCAATAGCTAAAGATGTCAAATTCGGGCACTTCTCCGCAATTGCAATCAAACCCTTGTTAGAAATGACAGGACATTGGCAGAGGTCAAGCTTCTCTAACAAGGGGCATTCCCTCGCTATCTCCAATAGACCTTCATCACCAATATAAGGAACATTCCACAAAGAAAGTACCCTGAGAGAAGGGCAACCATGAGCAATTGCTGACAGACCAAGGTCAGTGACTCCACGAGTGGAGTTGCTTCCCCGGATTGAAAGCTTGCCAAGTCCCCCACGGCTGGCAGTTCCAACTGCAATAGCCGCTAGTCTAATATCTGTTGCTTTCTTTCCTTCCAAAGACCTAGTAAGGTACCCATCACACTCGATTTCCAGATCTTCATCAGCTGAAATCATTTCAATATCATTCAAAGACTTATCGACTTTATTTACAGCTGATGATCCTTCATGGGTGCTTTTGTTCCTGCAAATTTCAGAATTGCGTACACTACTTAGGAGCATAAGCCAACGCTTGGACACACAAGCAGAGGCACTCCTCTCCCGGCCTCCTGGGAGACGTCTGAAGATCTCAACTAGACATTCATCGGGAAGAACTTCAATAGATGGTTTCTTCTCCTCCTCAAACATGTACCTTCCCAAAACAATCGGGCCACTGATGCGTGCCCGCTTTCGAGGAGGGTAGTAAACATCTGCATGTGAACCAATAGATAACAAGAGGCCTGAATCTGCAGAGCAAGCCGATCCCCCAACATAGAATTCATCATCTCCTGAAATTACAACAACAATAACTAACATCAGCTAAATATGTCCACTCAAAAGCTCCTACCAAGAAAATTTAATAGAAAATGATCATATTATATAACTTCAAACAAACAAAAGTTGAGCAGTGGAAACAAAGAGCGTCCAAAGCCAAGTATCCTTATTAAAGTATATTGGGTTTTGAGAAAAACATGTATAGAAACCTAAAAGGTCCAACCTTTTTATTTGTATTTAATATTGAAATTTACAGTAGAAGCAAAAGAATTGCTAGGCCTTGATGTAGTGAATTGGGCTCAAACATACATAGAAACAATCTTAACAGGAAGAATCAGATCATCAAGTTCATATCATAAAAGCCTGAAATCCCCAAGAAATAGATTTTCATATCAAAATTGCTCAACACTATATATCTAATCAAAAGCACAAGGATGCTACTTTTTTATCAATCTACAGCTGTGTACTGAGTCCTAACAACACAATATCATGGATCACAACAACAAACAAACTAGTCCATCCAATCAAACAAGCCATTTTAAGCCACAAATCCAAAAACCAAGCTCAACCCAGATACCAAAACTATCAAAATTCCAAAACCCTAACAAAATTCACAAACTTACCACTATAATTGACGAGAGTAGGCATGTTTTTTGCTTCTCACAAGAAAACCCCCAAAATTGAGCAAAAACGATCAGATCAATCACCAAAAACAGTACAACCCAGATCAAATACGCGTACAGATCTTCAACACCTAAATGCATTACAGAAGTGGAAGGCCCAAAATCATCAAAGAACCCTAACCAAGTAGGGAAAAAAAGAGAGAGAAGAAGACAATATGGTTGGTTTTCTCCACAACAGCTCTGTACATGGTGAGAACATATATATAGTTGGTAAGGAGTCAAGTCTTCACATACATTACGCCCACCACCCCCTCCCCAATCTGACAACGTTCAATGAATACTTCCATACAATTGATTATTCGAGTTATTAACCGCGTCATTGCCACTTGTGCTTAAATTTAGTACCATCTCACAAGTGGCAACAAAAATAAATTATAAATTTAGATATTTTAAATTTAAATTTTAGTAACTATTTAAAGTTAAGTTATGAGATATTTATTCTCATAAATACTTTAATGGAGATGCACATAAATTGACCCGATAACCCTTGATCGTTTAAAAAAAAACTAGACACCATAAACAGAAACGGTGACCGGGGGGTTTTATTGATCAAACAATGTGAACGAGAGAGATTAATGGTTATTTTCGGAAGAGATACAATAGTTTGTAGAGAGAAAGTGTGTGTGGAGAGGCATAGAGGCAAAGCTCAATGTGTAGTGAGATGTCAAGATGTATCTTCTCATGTGAAGATGACTTACAATTTATAGGCACGGTGAGGCGGTGACGTGAGTGTGACGACACTAATTCTTCGAAGATGATAATTACAAAAGATAAGTATAATTATGATAGTCTTGATATTTGAGAGTGAGTATCCCGATAATTACTCCTCACGTGCTTTTTTCTTCATGGACTCCTTGAATTTTGGACTGAATCGGATTGACGAACTAGACTTGACCTGCCTTTTAGTTGACTTGAGCTTACTTGGTTTATTCGGACTGACTCAGTTGAATTTAGGCTCGTCTAATACTATATATAGAGGTTGGTTCAAAGCTAAGAAGCACGGATACGGATATGGGACACGGATACGATACGATACGGATACGGTAAAACTGAAAAAAATAAGATACGGGTACGGCTAGGATACGTCTATAATAAAATATATTTTATATTTTACTATTATTTAACAACTTAGAAAGTACAAATTTTTAATAATTCTTTAACATTAGTAAGTAAAATTAAAAATTTTTACCATGAAAAGAATGTAATATCATCGCATTATGATATGTTCATAAAATGAGCATGACAAATTAAAGGAACTATAACAACATTTAATTAGTTGGTTTTACAAGTATTTGATTTTAAAAAGTATAGTGTAAGTGACTCATTTTTTTTATACTCTCTTAACATGTAATAATAAATAATACTTAAAAAACACTCGTATCTTCAAAATCGGATGAAATTTTATTAAAATTTTATATTGTATGTGAACTCCAAAAAAGGGGTATAGCTTAAAATTAAAATTTGTGTATCTTATTTCATGTTTAGAAGTATCTGCGAAGTATCCACATATTTTATTAATTATCGGATACGGATGATGTGTATCCGATACGTATCATCGAGTATCCGACGAGTATCGTATTCGATACGGATACGTCGACCTTGACGAAGTATCCGTGCTCCATAAGTTCAAAGTGACTCTATTTTACATATTTTTTATTTGAAAAAAAAATCAAGGAGGACAATTTTTTTACCAGCTAATTAAAATCATACAAATATGATCATAGTGAATACTACTTGATATAATATCACAGTTGTTAGATGTGATAATTATTAATTATTATTGAAATCATGGAATTTACTAGTGGTATTTGAGGTTTCATTGTTAGTTTGTTATATTACATTTCAGAGATAATTTAGTATCACAATTAATGAATATTTACTCCTCTTCCTTCCTCAGGTGTCTTGCTTGCCCTTTTTATGAACTTTTTTTTTTAGGAGAATTGAAATAAAATTAAAAGGTTTTTCTCCTTATTTCTATCAATATTTAGTCTCTTCAATTTAATGTCAGGCCGGCCCGAGCCAAACAGAGGCCCTAAGCGAATTTTTTGGATGAGGCCTCATTAATTATGATTAATTGACTATTATGATATTATATAATTTTTTAAAATATATTTGTTTAAAAATAAATTTATTGTTATTTGAGATGCCAACTTATTACTTAAATTTATATATTCAAATTCTTTAGAATATCATTTAGATCTATAAAATTTATTCAAAGACTAATAGTCAATAAAATAGTAAGAGAGTAGAATTGAATTTTAATTTTAGACACTTTATTGATGTTTATGCTATCATGGCAACTAAAGGAAGATATTAACAAACTCAATTTAAATTTAAATAAATTTAATTTATCAAAAAGCCATCAAATTCGAAAAATAAAAAATCAAAGTACATACTTTTCAAGTTAATCAAAATAATTGGAAATAATATACAAAAAAAAACTACATAATTTTGTTATACATTGTACGTTCCAAGACATGAATAGTATTATGGTTAATATAATGGATCTCATATTAGTATAAAACTCGAAAAAGTAAAATTTAACTTCATTGAACTTACTTCTATAAAAAAGATTAGAAGCCCGAAAAATAAAATTTGATTTAGTTGAACTTTTATTTTTTTGATCAAATTTTAGTTGAACATTGATCTAAAAGTTTTATTTGGGACTTTAAAAAACAAATCTAGACTTAATTAAACTTGAATTTAATTTTTTTTATGATAATTTAAAGTCAAGTAAATCTAAATATTTTTTTAAAAAAATTGAGGCCCTGAAAAATATGGGACCCTACGCAAATTTGGAGTTTTTCTATCCCAATTATAATGCAGATTGACAAAGATATTTGTTTTTCTATTGAAATCAGTAAGTTACTCCACCAGTTATTCAATGTATAAAATTGTAGAAAAATATTATTTAAATCTAATTTATTAATTTTATTTGTTGATTTAATGAATCACGGTTATTAGATTGACAATGGAAATCACTAAGCTTGGATCAGACTTGGTTCGATTTAAAAAACAGTCCAAACTTATACAATCGAAAAGAATAGTTCGAGCTCGCATAAATAAAAGTAAGTCTTAATTCTTTTATTTTATCCAAATAAACTTGTCCAAGTGAAAATCAAATTAAAAAATAAAGAAACAAATGACTTTTACCCATTTAATGATTCACTTAATTAAAGTCGAGATGGGTAAATGCATGCACCTGAATTACATCCACAGAAGTTTGTGTGAGTTATTAAAGTATGCATAGTTGATTTTTTGTGACTTCCTCAGCGCCGGTCAATACTTGTAATCCAGACAGAGAGACACACAAACATTTGCTGGTTTGACTTTAACACATTGAAAGCAATAACTAGTTTTTTTATTTTTTATATCATATCAAGGAATATGATCTAATTGTATTAAATTCACTACATTTCAAACAAATCAAGTTTCAAAGACGAAAAAAATGATCGAATAATCTTTAAAATTTGTGTCGATCCCATTTTTTTTTTTAATTTTATTAAGTTGTAACCTTAATTTGATTATGATCCGTTCTTAATGGTCAGAACCGAGTCCAAAACTTTTATGTCTTTTTTACTTAATATAGTTGCAAGTTTTTTCATTCTATATTGTACCCTTTTCGCACTTAAAAATGATGTTAAAAGAGAGAGGGGTGAACATAAATGGTAGTTTAAGTGGTAACATAAACGAGCTAGAAATTCAAATGTCTTAAATTTGAATCTTGACAATCTCTTATGAATACCGTAGACTCGGCATAAATGACTTATTTTTAACCAGACTGAAGCGGGGATTAATTGAAGTTAGTGGCAAAGCCACCTTATGCCCAGGAGGGCACATGCTCACCCTCAAAAACAAATTTTAAAATTATTTTTATATATTTTAAGTAATTTTTTAATATATTAATTGTGTCCACCCTATTTTTTAATCAAGACAAAAAAAAGCATGATATATCAATGAGTTTATTTATAATTTTAATAATTATTTTAGTAATTATCACCGATATGATAGATAATATATTTTATTGTGTAATTGAATGAATGATAAATAGTTAAGCGATAATATTGATGATGCACAAAATCGTCTCCGTACAAGATCAACAGTCAAGAGAATGATAATGTATAATTAAAGAGCAGTAAATAGGTAATCAATGACAATCAATGGTAAAATGGTAAATATAAAGTCAACACCAAGATTTATAGTGATTCGGTCCGGGTGACCGACGTCCACTTTCTCGAATGGCAGCGTTGGCCGACGATCTTTATTAATGTATCAAGGTACTCCGAAGAGTTTACAGTGCTTAGAGAGAGAGAGATCAATGTGTGTAGAGAGGTGTAGTGTGTGTAGGAGCTTTAAGGTGTAGAGGTCTGAATGTGGTGCCAAGGTCATTCTCCCCTCCATGTGGAAAGGGGCTTACATTATATAGGCTCATCAAGGCGGTGAGGCGGTAACGTGAGGAAGGGGTCTTCCACTATTTTGGTAAGTACAATTTTGGTAGGAGTAGACCTCTTTGGTAATCATAGTTAAAGTAGGAATAGATCTTTGTATCCCGATATTTTCTCCCTCGTGTCTCTATTCCGTCGGAGGACTTTGAGCTGAGCCGGGCTTGATCCTCATCTGGTGTGACTTAGACTTGTCTTGGACTTGGATTGGAGTATAAAAGCGCAAGGAGGAGAGGACCAAGGGGCAAACCACGCCCGCTTGGAGCCATATGGGCGGCGCCCACTTAGCTTGGAGGAGGAATGGGCGACGCCCCACTTGGAGACTTTGGCGGCGCCTTCTTGGAGGAGCTTGGGCGTTGGCCACTTGATCTCCTTGTACCTCCGATTTTACTATTCACCTCCGATTTACTATTCACTTTCGATTTTACTATTCACCTCCGATTTCACTATTCAACTCCCTTTGACCGGTGGACCTAGCTCCATGGGTCTTGGAGACTTAGACTCTTTCGTGGGTCCTGGATGTTTGGACCTTTTCTCAGTTCATTAGGTCTAACCCAGTTAAATTCGGGCTCGTCAAATATGATTGTGGATATAAATAATAATAAAGTTAATGCAAGTCGTTCAACGTATAAAACTTTATTGAAATCAATTCTAAATAGTTTTGATTAGCCTTTGTTTGGTAAAATGATATAATTAGCATTTTTTTGTCGTTTGTATCTACTATGGTCAGCAATTTTAGTCTTTTAGGTTTAATGAACTTTTAAGAATTAAATAGTATATAATTAAATATAAATGCATTATTCTATTTTTATTAATTACAAAAAAAAAATTGTTAAAATATACGATTCCCAATCTGAAATAATTTTCTGACTCTGCCCTTGATTGAAGTGCATGTCATCCACATATTCCACACCATTACTGACGAGCGCTAAATCAGTTGGTGAGAGATTGTTCTAGTTTAACCAAGGTTTTGAGTTTGAGTCTTAGGAACGCAGTTGCGTTCGGTAGGGAGAATTTTGCCGTCATTATGATCTTACTCGGCTCGAATTTGAATTAATTAAAGTCTAAAATAATTTTTGAATACCAAATAATCTGACAAAAAAATATTTCACTCCATTGAAACAAAAGAGAGGGGGTGGGGCGGGGGAAGCATGTAACTTGTGGTTCTTCTCTCTTGGACACATGAGTGGGCTGTGCAATGAACTTAGATCTTTATATACAGGATGACATTGACACGCAAGTGCAGTGTATGGACAAAATATGAAATGAGGCTAGGGTGGTCTAATAGTGGGTTAGGATCAACGAACCCATGGCCTCGTGTCAGTGAAGCCACCACTAGACTAGAGACCTTCTTCCAAATTGCCTTTTGTTTTGTATATATAATATTTATCAACAACTTCTCAAATTGCCAACTACTGACCTTTTCTTTTTCTCTTTCTTTTCTTTTTTTTGTTCTTCTCTTTTTCTAAATTGGGTCTCATGCATGAATCCTCTATCTAAACGTAAATAAACAAGAAAACTAATTTTTCAACATGATTCAGGAAAGCAAAATGGAAGACCATGATTTAGCAATAAAGTATTTAATATTATGGTAATAAATTAGGGCTATACAATTAAACAATCCAATACGAATCAGGTCCGATTGTTCAATAGATTATATATTTATAACCCACATTATAATTTATTAACAATAAAAATTTAATCCCAATATTTGATCAAATTTGAAAAATACACTTTAGTTTTAGTAAACTACATATGACTTTCAATTAAACTTAATCAAATTATCACTCAATTTTATCATATTCAACTTACATAAAATAGAGCTCAGATCATATCGTTATTGAATTAGATAGTTGTGCATCAAAATAAATACCCAAATATTGTATAGTTGAGCCAAATTTGGGTATTTAAAATATTGATCTATATTTGACAAACTGAATTTAAATTTAGACAAAAAATGTGATCCATTGATACAACTAGTTTTTTTTGGTGGTGGTGGGGGGGGGGGGGTCATCATAAAATTGTAATTATGAGCTAAACATATATACCATAAATGTATAATTTAACATACCCCTCAAATGGATGCCAAACATTAATCTCTCTTTTTTTTTTTTTTTGAGTATTACGATCACTGGCTTTCGGATTAGTTCTGACGTACCTTGACTAATCCACTAATCGGTTCGGTTAAGTGTAGACAATTCATACCCAAACTAACCTCAAGAAAGTTATCAAATTTCAAACTTATGATATCGAAATTTTCAGTACATCCTTATTTTCACTCCACTACCCCTTACAATTTATGTCCGGCTGTAATCAAGCACATGCAAATATAAAAATTATCAGTGTGACAGAGAGGTTCAAGCACATGGCTTCATGTTCCAGTACTATCCTATCAAATCACCAATTAATTGATCTATTAAAGATGGTGTCAAGCATAAGTATTTATACCCTTCAATAGCTTTTAAGTAACTAGGGTATTAGTATCATTATCATTTTTTTACTCAGTTCACTAAAAATCCAATAGAGCTATAATAAAGTGTATAAGATGCACTATCAGTGTTAGTAAAATAAAGTGCATTAGGGTGAACACAACAGAATGAGTAATATACTATTTAGGCTCAATTCTTTCATTTGCAAAGAGGGCTCTCGGGTTTGACTTAGGATCGTGGTAAATTGCGAACGTTTTACTCAAGTTTGGTTCATAATATTTTTTCCAAACTCGATGAATCTTCCAAGGCATCCTATTTTACAAGAAAACCTATATTCATGCCTGATGCTTTAGTTTGATGAATATTCGATTTTTAAGATAAAAAGTAGGGTTCATGATCTGGTGGTGCTCCGACCGAGAGAGACAGAGAGAGTCACATGAGGTGCATGCAAGATGTTTAGCAAATTCCTTGAGGATAAAGAAGTCAGATATGCATTGAATGTGAGGTGGGTGGGACAAAATGTAGGTCCCTATGCCTACGTATGGGCAGCAACTAAACAAATAAAGGATGACTGAGGAAGTTGGTGTGAAAAAAGGGTCTGAGGGCTAGAATCATTGAATCTTTCTTTGAAGGCCCTCATCACTTTCTCAGTTCCCACTTGTGTTGAAATTCATATTTTTGACTTGGCCTAAACAACCACAGGATGGATATGTGTGCGTGTGTGTGAGTGAGAGAGAGAGAGA
>CM042188.1:37728275-37739083 GCA_023539305.1 Ilex asprella | reverse complement strand
CCACAGGATGGATATGTGTGCGTGTGTGTGAGTGAGAGAGAGAGAGAGAGAGATTATATAGTATAGTTATTGCACGGGATAATTCCTGCAATCAGTTTGAGGCAGCGATCGTGTAACTGGTGAATCCTGAGACAACCACAAGGTTAGGAAAAGGGAGTCAGGCGTCCGCCCGACTTATCCCCTCCGAAGCTTAAGTCAGTAAGAATGGGGGGAGTCAGCTCAGTTCAGTGTAGTTTTCGATTTTAGTTTGCGTACCTTTATTCATTTTTCTGAAGAGTATTTATACCTGGACTTGAAATGATTGCACTGACACGGAGGTCATCTCAGCATTTAATACTCTTCAGATTTATCCATGCGCCATGATTGATTTTCGCCTGGGTTTCCGTGTCATTAATGCTCGGTGGTTGAGACCAGACCTCGGGGCCACGCCGAGTACTTGAGTGCCTATGAATGGCGTCTGACATCTATTTCATAGCAGTCGGCGTCTCGAAGGTTATCACATCTAACTCTGTGTCCGGACTCTTAGCCATTAATGCACTCACTCATGATTGTCAGTTTAGGTCTTCGTAGGTGTAGAAACTCATTAAGTGCCCTGTCTGAGTCACTTACATCGCCATAAATGTTAGGTCACATCGCATTAATTGCTTGTCAGGGGTTGTACTCGGCTTTACAAAAATACCCCCTCTCAGCCTCGATACTCGACTTCACTAACTTCCTCGGCCTAAGAACTTGGTTTTTTATCATCCACACCTGTACACGTGTCATCCCGGGGGCTACTAAGTCGCCCTGAGTCCCTTCAACTGCCCCCAGCCTCCACTCTTACTGCAGCGTGGGACAAGTGGCGCGAGGAGAGTGAAGGCTTACTGAACACGCCCATTTAATGAAGGACGGTTACTTGCACGTCTCGAGCCGCTTTTTTCAAATCCTCTAATGATGGGTGTCTTCTCGATTCTCGCTTTCTCCAACGGTATTTGGTGGTAACCTGCCCGAGCATCTATGAAGGTGATGCGTTTGTGGCCCGCGATTCCATCCACCAGCTGGTCAACTTTAGGAAGTGGCTTGGGGCATGCTTTATTTAGATTAGTGAAGTCCACGCAGACTCGCCATTTCCCCTCCTTCTTTTTAGCGCAAACTGTGTTGGATAGCCACTCTGGGAATTAGACTTCTCGAATGGAACCAGCGCCCAGCAACTTGTCCACCTCTTCGTCCACGGCCTTAGCGTGATGCGGAGCCGTTCTGTGTGCCTCTGCCTCACCGGCTTGAAATTCGGGTTCACATGAAGTTGGTGGGTCATCACCTCATGATTGATCCCAGTCATATCGGTCTGGGTCCATGCAAAGACATCAGAGTTCTGGCGCAGGAAAGAAGCTATTTCTGTCCTTCCGGCGTTATCCAACGAAGATCCTATCAAGAAGTACTTCTCTTCATTGCCAGGACTCAAAAGTACCCTTATCAAAGGCTCGGTAGAGCGGTCGGCCGGGTCCGTCGCCGGGTCATCCACCCCAAGCCGACCGAACTGTGATTGCTATTTAGCGACTACTTCCTCGGGATCCCGATCCCTTGGCACAGTACCAAGTCTTGTCTTCATCGCTGCATAAAAACAATTCTTTGCGGTCAACTGGTCTCCTCGGACTTCCATGACACCACGCGGGGTGGGGAACTTTACTTTCTGGTGATAACTGGAGTGGACTGCCCTCATAGCATGCAACCAGGTTCTCCCCATTATGACATTGTACGGGGAATCGGAGTCAATTACTAAAAATTCCACCGGAATTGAGATAATCGCCGCCCTTACCATCAATGTGATTTTGCCGAGCGGGAGGGCACTGGAGCCATTGAAACCAAATAAGGGTGTATGAACGGATTCCAAATCTGCCCGGGTCAAGCCCATCTTCCGGAAAAGGTCGTCATACATCACCTCGGACGAGCTCCCTGAGTCTACCAAGATCCTTCTCACATCATACTTGTCAATCTGCAATGTGATCACCAGTGCGTCATCATGCGGCAGGGCCACTCCCCCCAAGTCGGCGTCAGAGAAGCTGATAACGTCAGATCTTGTCGAGGCCTCTTGGAGGACTGCCCTTCCTATTCTCCTTCTACCCTTAGCGCCTGTGAGACTCGTCTACGCTCGGCTCGGAGGATGTTATATGTCGGCCTCTCAGCTGTGCAGACATGTATAACGTTGATTACGGGGACGACCTCATGGGGTAGCTCCGCCCTTTCCTACGTCGTTCTCCGGCGGGGCCTCTGATCGATGAACTCCCCCAGATGACCGTCTCGGACCAGCTATTCCAGAAAGGATTTGTACGCCCTGCAGTCTTCGGTCATGTGGTCCACGTCCTTATGATACGAACACCGAGTCGTTGGATCCCTCGTGGCCAGGTCCCCTAACATCATCGGGGGCCATCTGAAGTAAGGTCGATCCTGTATTTTCCTCAACATCCTATAAATAGGTTCCTTAAAAATCGTATGGATTCCTTGGAAGGACATCCAGTTCGAGGGCGTGGTGGTCGCGCTTCTCCCCGCCGGTGGCTCTCTGTCCCTCTTCCTCGGCACCGGCCCGAGGTCTTTTCCTCTTCTATTCTCAGGGTCGGCGGTCTCTTCCTCGATTCGTGCATATTTGTCTATCCGTGCCATCAAGTCCTTCATGTCCTCTAGAACCTTTTTGGTCCGGGACCTATAGAGGCCGGTGTCTCAGGATAATCCCACTCGGAAGGAGGCTGCAGCCATCGCCTCTGAGCAAGCATCTACTTCGTTAACCTCCTCCTAGTAGCGTATTGCATACTGGCGGAGGGACTCGCCATTTTTGCGCCTAAGTGTTAGCAAGGCGTCGATGTCTTTCGGCCTCTTAGTGCTAGTTATAAATCATGCTCTGAAGAGTTCTGCCATCTGCTTCCAGAATCTGATGCTCTCAGGGGCCAAACTTTCATACCACTTCATGGCAGTGTCCCCCAGACTCATGGAAAAAATGCGGCACAATACCCTTTGGTCGGTATCATAAATTGACATTAGTTGCCTATAATGCCGAATGTAGCTTTCAAGATCAGTTCTCCCATCATATACCTTGAACCGGGGAACCGCAAATTTCTTTGGCATCTCAGTTTCCCTGATAGACTTCACAAAAGGGGAGGAGATTTGATCTTCCTCGTCTCCCATGGGGTGCTGTTTCCGGCGTCTGCAATCGGGGAGCACTCGGGGTCCCCCATCCCCCATCAACCCTCTCACGGTGGACTCTCCTTGAGACTGCGTTGTCAAGGCACCCCGAGGGATCTCCCAACGGTGGTCCCCCCGTGATAAGCCCGTTTGATGGCAGTGTTCCCAGGACCCTTCACTAGGCGTGTACTTTTCCCAGCTACGTAGATTTTGTCTATCAGCTGAATGCCTGCGCCGATTTCTCTCGGGGGTCTCTGGCCCTACTCTCCTGGACTCCCCTCGGCCAGGACTACGTCCCTCTACTTCTAGGGTACGCCGGCTTGCGTTCGCTGATTGCTCGAATTCTTCGAGCCTACGCCTCACCTTGGCGTTGTCCTTTTTGAGCTCTTTGATACGTTTCTCCATGCGTCTTTTCATCATCTCCACGATGTTACAAGCTGAGGGGCCTTGCCCCTGGACTCTGATCCATAGGGAACGTCTGTTGCGAGAAACGTTCACCCCCTGCCGACCGATTCGCTGGGCCAAACTCTCTGACCACTAGAAGGCGGGTAGCCTCTACGTTCCTCATGCACAAACCCTCTACCCCATCATCTTAGGATCGTGTGTTCACCATGACGCAACTGCTACTAAGAAAAGGTTTTATGTTCCCATAGACGGCACCAAATTACACGGGATAATTCCTGCAATCAGTTTGAGGCAGCGATCCTGTGACTGGTGAACCCTGAGACAACCACAAGGTTAGGAAAAGAGAGTCAGGCGTCCGCCTGACTTATCCCCTCCGAAGCTTAAGTCAGTAAGAATGGGGGGAGTCAGCTCAGTGCAGTGTAGTTTTCGGTTTTAGTTCACGTACCTTTGTTTATTTTTCTGAAGAGTATTTATACCTGTACTTGAAATGATTGCTCTGACACGGAGGTCATCTCAGCATTTAATGCTCTTCAGATTTACCCATGCGCCATGATTGATTTTCGCCTGGGTTCCCGTGTTATTAATGCTCGGTGGTTGAGACCAGACCTCGGGGCCACGCCGAGTACTTGAGTGCCTATGAACGGCGTCTGACACCTATTTCATAGTAGTCGGCGTCTCGAAGGTTGTCACCTCTAGCTCTGTGTCCGGACTCCTAGAGATTAATGCACTCACTCATGGTTGTCATTTTAGGTCTTTGTAGGTGCAGATGCTCATAAAGTGCCCTGTCTGAGTCACTTACATCGTCATAAATGTTGGGTCACATCGCATTAATTGCTTGTCAGGGGTTGTACTCGACTTTACAAAAATACCCCCTCTCGGCCTCGATACTCAACTTCACTAACTTCCTCGGCTTAAGAACTCGATTTTTTATCATCCACACCTGTACACGTGTCATCCCGGGGGCTGCTAAGCCGCCCTGAGTCCCTTCAGTTATATTATGTGTGTTAAAAATAAATATATATATACTAGTTATTATCTGTGTTTGAAGACACAATATAATAAAAAATGGCAAACAATAAACATATTTGTATTTATATTCAAAATCAAATTACAAATATAGAGAATAAATAAATGAATTTAAGTATCGATTTGTAGTGAGCTGAGAGGTGGTATGCAGCAGTGGTGGTGGTAAGAGACGATGATGGTGGCAGCAACAGTGGTGGTGGTGGTGGTGACGGCGGCGGCGGTGGCGATGGTGGCGACGGTGGCAGTGGTAGCAATGATGGTAGCGGTGGTGGTGGTGGTAACGATGACGATGGTGGTGGTGGTGGTGGCGGCGACGATGATGTTAGTGGCGGCAGTGGTGGTGGCGGCGACAACTGCAATGACAGTGGTGGTGGTGGCGACAGTGGTGGTAAGGGTGGTGGTGATAGAGGTAGGGGTAGGACGGTTTCAAATACTATTATTTTTTTAAAGTATTTATGAGAAATAATTTTTATAAGTACTTTTAAAAAATCAATCCAAACACATTCTTAGGACTTATTTTTCCTATTATATTTAGGGTGTTAATATTAGGCGTTAGATTAACTTTAAAGTAAAATTTAATGCGATCTCAATCGCGAATAATAAAAAATATTTTGTTTATCTTTTGATATTTGAATTGTAAATTATTTTATTATATAGAAGATACATAACACTTTGTCCTTCTTCTTTTTCATTAATATCCGACAATAAGATAATTTTCATCAAACTCTGTTCCTACTGATTTGTCCCTTAAATTTGATTAATTCTGATTTTTAATGATTTAATGTTTCTAAGCAGTAACAACGTGGAGATAGCGAACTACTTTTAATTGTATTCAAATCTGGATACCTTGAAAAGTTAATAAAGGGATATTTATTCATCACAAATCTCTCCTCATAAGCACTGCAGATAATCTTGTAATGTTTCCCACTCCTGCATATTGAATTTTGCAGTTTTATCTGATTCATGCATATCTTGATTTTTTAGCCAAAGATTATGTGTATTTGATCCATATGAATTACTTAAATCACCAAGTGAAATAAGTACTCACTGCAACTCAAATTTTGTATATATATTCTCGAAAACTAAGATTTTATTACACAAAAGTCGAACTTATAATTCAGTAAAAATAATTTTAAAATCATTTCATTTAAATTACCTTCACGGTTACCGAATTTTGTGATATTGAACCTCGGCCATGATTTCTTCCTCTTTCTCAAAATTTTAGACTTAATTAGAATCGAATCACATTAACCTAGGTTTTAGTATACCAACTTTAAGAAAAAAAAAAAACTATGCAAAAAATAAAACCAATTATTCGCATGATGTCACATCCATTGCGCAAGCCATGGGCGACATTTCATTTTTAGTGCCAAGTGGGGACAAAGAAAATTAATCAACGACTCGGGCCCCAAATCCAGGTATGATTTGCTTCTAAAAAATTTTAGGGGCATGAGGATAAAGACAAAGCAACCATCAATCAAAGGTAAATCAATCAAGGGAAAATTTCATCCATATCCCCTGTAAATATGGCTAACTTCAATTTCACCTTTTATCGATTTTGAAATTTCATTGACACTCCTTGTCAAGCTTGGTCGAGTAACGGACGTGACAAAAATGCTTCTTTTACCATTACCCCGGAGGATCTCAGGGGATGAAAGACTTAGTGCAACAACTTAGTCTCTACAAGCCTCTTCACCCTCTAAATGACACCAAAAACAGGAATCCCAATGAAGACCCAACAACTCGAGACCCATTAGATAAGTTGTTTCCCAAAGAATTCGATTTGAATATCGAATCTGTAACAAACCCAATTGCGAACCAATCTGAAAAATTGAGATCCAGCAAAGCCGTAGTTCTAATCTGCATCTTCGAAGGCAAAAATGGTGATCTTCAACATTTTCGTCTCACTCTGGTCAGAGTCTCATGGTATATGTATTAGATTCTGGTCTTTAACATAGTTGATTTTGAAGAGAGAAGACCGAAACGTTTTGTGTTTGGTTGTAGGAGATGTTTCGTTGCTTAGTGGGAACCTACCCCTCCTTACCCATTCTCACCTCTTTTACCACCGTCTGCCCCTCCACAACGTTATCCAACACCTTCCTCACATCACCCCCTAATCTCTTTTTCTTTACCCCCTCTCTCTCTCAATCCACAAACCCCTTCCATCCGTGTCGAGATAGGAGCAAAAAAATATCAAATTGATTTGGGGGTTTTGTGATGGGTGTTGATGCAAGGGTTGTGGTTGAATTCAGAGCTTTCTTGGATGGTTTGTGCCTAATTAAACTGTATGGTTTAATTGGGTACAAATTTATGGTTGAATCTGATTCGATTAGAGATGGGTTGGAGTCTTCATGACCCTGTTTTGGTTTTTTGGTGAAGATCAAGGAGATTTTGGGGAGAATGGATTCACAGCTTTTTCATGTGTGTGGAGAAGCGAATGGGGTGGCTAATAGCTTGGCTAATAGGGCTGTGAGGGATCGTTGTGTTTTCTAAGAGCATCTCCAATCATGACTCAAATTTTTATTCAAATTTAAATTAATATTTAAGTAAAAAACTTGATTTGATATAAATGGCTCCAATGGACAAACTCAAATTTAAAGAAAGAGAGATTCAAATTTAAATGAGATCAAACCCACATTTAAAAGGAAGTAAGGATGACCATTGGATCTTTAAAAGATGATGAAATCTCACCATTAAATATTTGAGTAAAGATTTGAGTCTCCTTTGATTTGAATAAAAAAATAAGTTTCCCTTGATTTGGTATAAGTTTGAGTAAAAGGTTAGAGTAAGTTTTTTAGACTTTTTTACTCAAATTTAAATTTGAGTCTAAATTTGAGTAAAGGTTGGAGATGCTCTAACAAGACAGAGAAGCTTTTTCATATGGTGCTTGCTGCTTTTGCTGGTCTGTGTTGGTGCCGAAATGGTGGTGGTTTTGTGGAGACGTGGTGCATTGGAAGTGATGATGCTCGTAAATATTTTTTGGCCTTTTTGCACTTGGAAGTGCATTTAAGGTTATCATATCGTTCTTACCCGGAAAAAAAAGAAGGTTATCATATCGTTCTATTTGGATGAGATGGGCGAAACCTTCTTTTGGTATTATGAAGTTGAATTCTGATGGAGCTTCAAGGGGTAACCTTGGTGTTGGTGGAGGTGAAATTGTGTTGAGAAATGAATGGGAAAGGGTGTTTGCTGTTTTATATGGGCTGATTTGGTTTTTTGCTGTTTGAAATATTTGGGCTGAACAGAGTGGCTATTTTTCGGTGAAGTCTTTGTGCTGGAGATGTTGTTTTATCTAGGTTGTTGTCGAGACTTTCTTATCTTTTTCTACTGCTAGTGTTTCATTTGCAGCTATCAGGGTGATGTAACAAGGAAAAAGTAAATGAATTGTCTGATAGAGGAATAGTTTTTTCCTAGTTTTGATTAATTTTTGTTGCTTGTTTTGGAGATTCGTTTGTCTTTCTCATTTTGTTTCTTGTAAATGCATTATTAGATGTTGGGATAAAATGAAATGAAGTCAAATTGTTCTGAAGAAACAAACGATACCGATGATTGGGATAATTTGTAACCAATGACCATAATTAAATGTTCAACCGTAAGGAAGATAACGATTGAAGGAGAATTATGAGCCTGACCCGTAGTTATAGGGGGTAAAATATAATTTTTCAATGATCAATTTGATTGACACCTGCAAAAAAAAATGATTACATGTACACGGTTTCACATTTTTTTTTTGAAGAAAAAACATTAAAACATATTATGATGTTCATAGAATAAGCATAAACTATTCACAAGGAGCTTCAAAGAATCTACATAAGAAAAAACATTGATAGGAAACCAGGAAAATTTAATCTGGTCAAAAGGGTTTGTTGATCAATTGGCAAGGCAGATACATTGTATTCATTTAAGTCTCTAATGATCAATATTTTTCTCTCTCTAAGTAATGACTTCATGAAGTCTTGTTGAATAGGACAATGGTGCTTACATATGTATGACGAATTTCTTTATTGTTTTGTTTCGTAGTATAGGGATTTTCAGAGTATGCCGTTCTTTTTTCTTTATATTTGGGCAAAATATGTCTTTTTTTTTTATGTTGGAATCTTGGACTTTATATCAGAATTTGGTGGTTAACCGTTATATTAGCCTAATCAAGTTTATTTCTAAGAGAAGTAACAAACATGATCAGGGAACTCATGATCCCATCAATAAAAACCTACTCGAATGATTTGTAGGTGTTTTCTTTCACCCTCACTTTTTTTTTTTTGGTACCATGGCAAGTTTATTGGAGATCGATTTTGTTTTGTTGGAGGTTGAAATGTTCAATAAATTTTGATGGCACATAACTTTACTCTCGAAAACTGATAGCTTTGCAGGCTAGTTAATCGTTGATTGGGATGAATTAAGATTCCTTCAAAGACTGAATTTCCGTTCTTTTTCAATATCAGATCAGTGGATCACTTGTTATATATTAACAGATTGATTGAAGAAGGCTTGGGACATGCTGAGAACTGTTTGATGTGAGGCCGAATTTCAGAATTTTTTTTTCTATCTTAAAAATGGATATGTAAATGAGTCACTTCACATATCTGTCATAGAATATTGTCTTTTAGTAGGAGAACGCACCATACCTACATTGGGGCCTAAGTTAATGTCCCATTGAGTAGATTTAGTCCCACGAGCTACTGTAACTATGGAGATGCAAATCTAAGTATTGAACAAAAAATAATCAAATTCTTCCCCCTGAATCAATCGCTCGGTAATACAATTCCAAAATTTTGAGTAGTGCCAGTGGTGGATGAAACAATCCTGTTGTTTACTCTTAGCACTATTGGGTTGGGTTGGACTTCTATCTCAATATCTATAAAGCCCAATTACTATGGGCTGCTGTAACAAGCAATGAACAAACAGTTATACTCGTAGAAAAATAGAAAGATAAAAAATTTGACAGATAAATAAAATATTATATTTAGTAAAAATAAAAAATAGGATGAATAAAAAAGTGGATAGGTGAATTTTTCTTCCGATTCACCAAAATTAATTTCTCCAAAATTGGAAGGAAAGTGGATGAAAAATTAATTATTATGTTAAAATATATCTTTTTTGTTTATATATCTTTTGATATATACATATATTGTGTATACATTAATCTCATATATAAATACAATATGTCTTTATGCTTTTTTTTTTTAAAAAAAAAAAAAAAAAAAAAATCATCTTACTAAGTACAAAAAAAAATTATTATTATTTTTCATTCATCCAACCAAACACAAAGAAAAGAAAGTGTATCATTTATACTTTCTTTTTTTTAAAGGATAGAAAGTGTATCTCTCCTACTTTCTATTTTTCCTACCAAATGGAGCATTAGGTACCCCTACCACATCTAACCAAGGAAATTGAACAATGTCGTCTTTTATTTAGATTATTAGAACTTTTATACTTCGTTTAGTATGATTGAAAAATAGAAGGATGAAATATTAGAAGGATGGAAGATTGAGGAATAGATAAAACATCATGTTTGATAAGGAAGAAAAATAAGAAGGATGAAAAAGTAGATGAATGAGCTTTCTTTCCATCTCACCAAAATTAATCCCTCTAAAAACGAAAAACAATTGATAAAAGTTAATTATTTGTGTTGAAATGTATCATATTTGTATTTTTTATATTTATATAATAAATCAGATATGTTTTTGAACTTATGGAATGTATATTTTCCCTCCAAATTTCATACATCCAACACATTTTTTCTCCAAATTTCACAAACACAACACACACACTCCAATGCATGTATAGTTTCATAATTCAGTGTATAGTGACTTTAGTCATAGGCATCGCTAGTATACATATATTATGTATACATTACTTTAATTTATAAATATAATGACAAAATATAAATTTATACTTTTTAAAAATATTAAAATAAAATTTTTAAAAATTAAAAATAAAAAAAAATAGTTTTTCCATCTTACCAAGCACAAAAAAAATAATTACTCATTTTTATTTTCTATCCATCCTGTTAAACATTAAAAAAAAAAGTACATCATTTCTACTTTTTATATTTTGAGGATAAAAAATATATTCTTCCTATTTTTCATCTTTTCTATCAAACGGAGCATTAACATCCACAATATTGCTGCAAAGTATACTCATTCGCAATACAATATACACTTTTTTTTTCTAAATGCGTGCTTAATTGACAACTAGAGAGGAGAGATACCGAAGGACAAATT
>CM042188.1:37715581-37728175 GCA_023539305.1 Ilex asprella | reverse complement strand
GGGGGGAAGAGGGGGTGGTCAAATTTAATGTAACTTAATATCAATTTAGATTTTTGATGCATAAAAACATATCTTACAAAGTAATATATGTGATAAAAAAAAAGATATGAGAAAAAATTAAAGATGAACAAAAAAAAATTAAGTACATATCAACTTAGTCGTATACGTAATCTGTAATACAATATTTAATACTTTTTTCTATCTACTAGTTAAAGAGTCTAAGATGAAATCATTGTATATCGTATTGTAAATCTTTTTTTGACAACGTTCGATATGATATGATTAAAAGACGTAATCCACTATAGCTTTTAGATTGACCAAGAACCCCATTAAACATTAAAACTTAGTTTTTGTTCTATAATTACTATTAAATCATATCATTAAATCAACAAATTTTATCAAATTTTAAGATCTCAATAGTATTACTCAATATTTTATTATTAAAGTTCAAGATCATTATATTCTCTTCACAAAAATAATTTTTTAGGTGAGGTCAATTCTTTTTAAAAATTATTTTGCTAATCAATAAATGTTATTCTTAATTTAAAACAACTTTGCTAATCAATAAATGTTTTTGCAGAAATTATTTTCTCTTTCCTAAAAAACTTACTTAAAATAATACTTAATGATATGCAATTGACGTGGTCTACTACCATCAATGTAAATATAATTGAACTTTTTTAAGTATAACCATTTTATCTGTCACAGCATTAACTTGACATATTAATTTAAAGGGAAAAATTCAGTCACACCCCTCCTAGTTTACTATATCTTCAAAGACACCTTCTCTATTATCAAAAACATCAAAGACATCTCTTCTAGTTTATATTTAAACATCACTAACACCCCCTATCATTAAACTACCATTTTTAACAAAAATAATTAATCTAAAATACCAAAAATGCCCCTACATAAACCTCAAGTAATTTTTCTACATATTAAAATTTGATTGAAACTGAATAAATTTTATTTTTTTTAACGTATTAAAATTCGAACCTATTAAAATTTATTTTTTACATATTAAAATTTGAGTCGATTTGAGCTCTACCCGAGTTGTTAGTGCCGATTAAAATTTGCTTTCGAGTCGATTAGAATTTATATTTTTTTATTTATTAAAATTCGTGTCAATTAAAATTCGATTTATTAATATTTGAGTCAATTAAAATTTATATTTTCTATATATTAAAATTCAGTACGAGTTGATTAAAATTTGATTTGAGTCGATTAAAAATAATTTTTAATTGGCTCAAAATGAATTTTAATTAGCCCAAATTTAATAAGTATAAAAATATAATTTTTAAATGGCTCAAATTTTAATATGTAAAAAAATAAATTTTAATTCACTTGAATTTTAATACTTAAAAAAAATTAGAAAACAGAGAAGGTCTCATTGAAGATACACATACTTAGAGGGGGTGTGGATAAAATTTATCCTCAAATATATCATTGACAATTTAATAAAATTACATTCTAGTTAATATTTTTAATCTCACAAGGGATGTCATTGAAAATTCAAAAAGTAGAGATCTTTGAAGATATAATAAATTAGAGGGAGTGCGGTTGAAATTTTTTCTAATTAAACTTTAAAATCTAAGTACCTTTTTTACACAATAAAAAAGGATACGCGATTCAAACCCGTGTCGCTTAAGTGGGTGTGGTTAATTTAAAATCTCTCTCGGTGTCGATTGATTCAATTATTAGAACCTCAATAATGAACCTTTCTTTTAGTAGTTGAACAGTAGAGTAAAATAATTGTACAAATCGGTTGTTGCAAATGTTCAGTTCACACAGGCACTAATGGTTGGGTTGCCTACTCCCACATGTGACGAGAATCTTATGTTTTATACTCATTTTTTTGAAAGAAATAACGTTGAAATACTCATTCATACCCAACGTTACTCAGCTTTCAATGTACAATTCCGCATGACATAAAAAATCAAGCTCTTGGCTTGACCCTCTCTTATTACAACTCAAGAGAGGTATCAGGGAGATTGAAAATACAAAAAAAAAAAAAAAATTAATATAACGGTTATATTACGTTAATCCAAATACGTAACAACTCCAAATGAAAATTAAAATTTGTGTGCAATCTAGCTAAAATAAGGTCACAACAAATCCAACATTTGTACAAAATTAGAGGACAAATTAGAGATTATACACATGTACAAGTTCAAAGTCAATAGGAATAGGACACCCGGTGAAGGACTCGGTCTCTGAGTATTCCATTGTAAAGAGCCAGACGATTTGCTGGCATTCGTCTTTGCACTTTCTCACTGTGCTTGAAAGTCGTCGTCGATGAATTCGAAACTGAAGTATTTCTGTGGCGGTTATTACTGCTCTGCAACTTTCTGTATTCATCACTGTTCCCTATTGGGTCCACCACATCCTCTGCAAAGTGCACCCTCTTCTTCTTTTTCTCCTTCCTCTTCCCATCTGCACACCCACCATCAATCAAACCCACAAAGTTCATAAGAATTCTTCATCACTTATATATATACATGAAAAAATTCGATAATCTATTTGGAACTGACACGTGATGATGTTTAGGTGATTCTGCAACACAGAAAATGGGTTAGAGAGGCGCCAGAAGTGTACGTTTACCACTCCGATGCTTAAGTCTAAGTCAGCGATGATACTGAGGAAGAGAGAGAATACGAACCAACGCAAATGGCTTAAGAGGGGGGGGCACCAGGAGTATCTTCAACTTATCTCTCTTCCCATGTTTAATAATTTAGAGAGAGAATAGGAAGCATAGTCTAGCAGAATGACTGAAACATCACCACGTGTCAATTCTAGATTGATTGTCAATTTTTTTTAATTCGACAAAATTCTGCGCGTGTGTGTGTGTGTTGTGAGAGAGAGAAGGTGTACGTACCTGAAGAGATGCAGGATCGAGGAGGGCCTGAAGGTGGGGACTGAGGAATGGAGTTGATTGAGAATTGGGTTGTTGGGAGAGACTTTTGGAGGCGAAAAGCAAGGAGAAGAACGGTGCCGGAGACGGCGACGGCGGCAGTGGCCATGACTGCACCTTGGGAAGTCAAGATTGAAGACATAGCTACAGAGAAAGAAGGAGAAGAAAATGGGTGGGAAATGGTGGAAAAAAAAAAGGAATTGAGATGATGCTTTTTTTGTGGGTTTTTTTTGTCTAGTGGAAATGTATGAAATTACTTTGACTATTAATTTATAGAACAAATGGGATTTTTATATTGAAGAAATTGGAGACTATAGGGTAAGAGAGGGAGTCGAATATTTGTGTGTTAGAGAGAGAGAGAGAGAGAGAGAGATGATGCTGATGGCTATGTACGAACTTTTGTGGTGCAGTGCACGGCTTTGCTAATATGAAAGTGTTCATAGCTGATGTCAGTTGCTTCTTAGAGAAGAGAATATAGTAATATTATTGGTTGGGGGTTGTTTGTAAATATGAGACGCTGTCATAACGCGTTCCCATCACGATCCTTTTTTGTGGCAAACATGATGGATAATGTTGTACAATCGATTAACAGGACTAGGATTTTGACAAGGCCTCAGCCTCTATCTATGATATGAAAAAGTCTTGTTGGAAAGATCTTCGATATAAGTGAAGGGTGACCAACTCGACTCCATCAATTGGCTTGTACAAAGATTTAAGAAACCACCAAGAAACTCTTTTTTTTTTTTATCCACACCAAGACACTCTTCGATATTTTTCAAAAGTAGTTAATTTTGTAGATTGTCAAGGACTTTCAACATTATGATAAAAAAAAAGACTTCCAACATAAAGCATAATTACACACAACACAATTATTAAAATAATATTAATCTTTAATCTAATTTAGTGGTCCAATTTATAAGTTTAATCCTTAGATTGAGAGGACTCCACTTTATATTGACTAATCCAATAACATTTTTGATTTAGATGCATAAATCAAGTTATTAAATGCATTCCAACTGCAATTACTTTGATTGTAAAATAGAAGAATTCATTGATGTTAATCCATAATGTTATAACTGCTTAATTCAAAGTCTTTATTTTGCGTTGAGAGATTTTTCCTTTGATGCTCTACTACAATTTTCAAATTTTTTGAACATCTGGGAAGAAGAATTTTGTTGAAAAGGGTTTGACTTTCAACGTTACACAATAAAAAAAAATCTAGTCGAGGCCTTAAGCAAATATTTTCAATTATGATCATCATGTTTAGAGTTAGTCTACCATGACTATGAATGAGAGCATCACAAAGTTATTAAGAATAATTTTGTCATCGTATTATGGATTGGTTTGGTCCATCACTTGTGACCAATGATTTTTTATCCGCTAACTAAGCTCGACAAGTTGGCTCAATTAAAACTCATAAAAAGAGAACATCGAGTAGACTCGTGATTCAACCCATCTACCAACAAATATATCAAAAAAAAATAAGTAGTATTTCAAAATTAACAAGGTGAAAATTTTAAAAATAGGCCTATTAAAGAAAATCTAATATGCATGTCGGCTGCATATTGATATTGTTTTGGACGAGCTAACAAGACAACGGTCCGAGTACTAGTCCAATGACCGACATGAGCCATTAATGGATACAAAATGTAGGCCCGTCCCGACCTGGCCCATTCCTTCACCGATCCTACATGCCAAGTGTAGATTATCTAGCAAAACTGCAAAATAGGGTCGAGATTGTTTCCTACGTGCGTAGGGAGCGTGAATTCAGACACAGGTGTCAAATATTTTCGTTTTACGTTGATTTTTTTTTTTTTTGGAGCAGCTACGTTGAATATTGCAAAAGACAGAAT
This sequence comes from Ilex asprella, assembly GCA_023539305.1. Taxonomy (NCBI): domain Eukaryota; kingdom Viridiplantae; phylum Streptophyta; class Magnoliopsida; order Aquifoliales; family Aquifoliaceae; genus Ilex; species Ilex asprella. Next base: position 37,723,411 of record CM042188.1, on the reverse strand, counting down.
ATACATATGCTTTTGGAGTTTCACATGGTGAGGTGTGAAAAGGAAGATATGAATATGAGTTACGACCAATGAGAATGAAGCTCTTCTTTGACCAATGAGGCTGGCTGTCGCTTTAATATTACTGTTCGTGCTTCACATGCCTGTCCTATATATTCTTTGCAGACGGGCGTGTTTTGTGGGTTAGATTGGATAACTATACATTAAAAAAAAAATCGAAATTACATCAAAATTGATTAAGAATTGTCCAACTTAATTCTACATATTTGTAATAATTTGTTGTAAAAAAAAATTAAAAAAATTATGTTTTATTTTTGATACAATAAAAGTAAAAATATAATACCAAAAAATAAATTTTTAAGATCACAATTGGGTGTTGGTATGTTACCATCTTGATGAGAAAAGAGAGAGAGAGTCACATGCCTAGTCACTAGGGAGGTCCCTAATCTATAGGGAGTGTGGTTGAGTAATCCAATCCAAGCTGTATACACTATCAAAAATCATTATATTCATGAATGCGAAATCTAGGTTTGGTGGTCATCTATATAATAAAACATACAATAATTTAAATTTTTATCTCCTACATATTTTATCCTTTAAAAATATCATATCATTTATTTCTATCACATATTTAATCATTGATATATTTTCTCCCTAAAAATATCACATCACTCATTTCTTTCTATCATATATTTAAGCATTTAATATTTGATTAATTTTTAGTTAATATAATTTTTATTTCAAATATTATTCATATACGATGGTATACACATGTTGTAAAAAATTAATATAATGAGATCAATTTTTTGGGTGGTTAAATTTTATATTTTATTGTACTTTCAAGTACGTGTTATGACTAGTATATGAAGATAATACAAGTAGGGGAAGTTCAAGTCAATTTGAGGCTTAAAGTGAAAACATTAAATGGATTTTTTTTTTTGTATTTTTTTTTTTTAAAAATAATTTATTTTTAATTTTCTATGTGAAAAGGAGACAAAAGAAAGATGTATTAATATTGTCGAGAAAGATATTTCAACTTTTGTTTTTATTTTTTACCACAAAGAGGGAGAAAAAATGTTTAATTTCAATTTTTTTTTTTGTTTTTTATTTTTTTAACACAGAGAGAGAGTAAATATAAGTTGATTTTTGAGTATTTTTTTAATTTCTAAGTTTTTAATGTTATGTATTGAATTATATGCCAAAATTATTATAATAAAAAGAATTCAATTTTTTTGGGATTTTTTTTGTATGGTTTAAAATTTAATGGATTTAATTTTTTTTTATGGGCTAGTGATGTACCTAAAATTATGAGATTTTCTAAAAATTTATAGCCTAAAGTCCATGCTTTTTTTTTTTTCTATACTGTTGGACCGGCCTAAAAACAAGCATTTTAGGAAGATCACTTGTTTATAATGATGTAATAGTCCGACCAAGAGACTAGGGGTGTCATACGTGTCGGGTCGGGTCAGTTTCGTGTCGTGTCACTTTTTGGCGTGTTTTTTTCGTGTCGTGTCATTTCGGCACGTGTCGGGTTTGGGTCAATATTCGTATTAATAAAAAAATATTTAATTTGACAGCAACTAATATAATATTATTTAAAAATTATAAAAAATTATTTAAGAATATAATACTCATTAAATAATTATTTTTTATCTACAGTATCCATTAATCGTGTTATTCGTGTCGAACCTGAATTTGACCCATTTATTACCGTGTCAACTAATCGTGTTTTTTTCAAGTTCGTGTCGGGTTCGATTCGGGTCGGGTTCGTGTTCCAGGTTAAAAATTGACAGCCCTACAAGAGACCCAACCACCTATAGAATAGAAAGGTTGGGTTCAATTGCATCCAACAATAGTAAGGACTCTTGTGTAGGGACAAGGGACTTGCAGTGAGTCACCATTTTTTTTTTTTTTTGACCTGTGTGACTAGAGCAGTTAGTGGGTCTAGATCGATCCTATTTTTCACCTGCTATGTTAATGTGCGATAGGAATCTAATAGATTATCCAACGAATATTATCTATAATTTGTGTATTTGAATCAATTAAATTTAAACATTATCAATTTAAAATGTTGATTGGACTTGAAAATCCAAATATCCTATACATGCTCACAAAGGTCACAATCTAGAAGGTGGTAAAGTCAACAGACATAATCAACCAACATAATTTTTGCTTACAACCTTAGCCGTAGTGTAGCAGTAATGTAGTAGTTGCAATTCTGCCACTCTGTTTTCTTAAGCAATGCCTTAGATGTGGAACATGTCTAGTCTCAATACACTTTTTTCTTCTTCTTTATTATGAATTTAAGTAGGACATTGGTTGTTAGTGGGTCCATTATTCATACATGGCAATAATCTATTAAGGAGTAAAATATAAATAAAAAAAATATTTGAAAAACTCTAAACACGTCCTGAATGTTTATATATGTTTGATTTTATGGAATGAAAATGAATAGTAGTTATTCATACCATAATCAACTTCTTGTCACACCATTAGACAACTTAAGATCTATGACTAAGATTACTTTAACATAGAGGTAAATGTTAATCGAGCTTGTGTAGGTTGATGTTGCTTAATAGGACCAATAGTAATAACATTGTTTGGGACAGAGAAAAGACTCTTCTCAGCTCTTACGATTGGAAAATATTTTCTAAACAAGGTAAAAGAACTTGGGGTTGACAGTCTCTTTCTTAAAGATTGTAATGACTTAATCCAATGCGTAATCAATCGTCTTTCAAACAAAGATTAAAATTTCTTTTTCTTTTCTTTTTTCACCAAAACAACTGTAACGTCTCCATTTCTATTAAAACCAAAAAGAATCAACTATTGAATATCAAAATTTCAATGTTTTCGAAGTGTTTCGGAATGACTCGAGATGTTTCGGATTGTTTTGACATTTCCAAAACGTTTTTGTTTTCGTCCTGACTGACCAAGATGAAAATTTTGATACTTCCTTGCAAAACTTCAAGAAGTTGATTCCACAGAGTTAACACATTCATCAGTTTCCATAGTACCAAACTATGGTTCCTCAGATGCCTACACTGGTTCAGTTAAAATCGTGGTCAGATACCAAATTCATTCTGGTATGTGACTCCAATGTACCTGGTCAATGGTCATAAGAGATTAAGAGGAACATATTGAATAGAAGACCTGCCATCAAATTCAAACCCAAGAGATATATGCTGATAAACCAAACATAGATGAAGGAGTCCAACACGAAGACTTCCGAGGGGTCACCCATCCTAGTATTATTCTCACCCAAGCATGCTCAAATGTGGAATTCTGATGAAGTCCGGTACATACCACCCTTGAATTTTATTTAGAGCCATATTAAGCACACACAAATGTACGTTTTAATATGACCAATACATTTACTCTTCTGTTGAAAAGAGGAATGTATAGACATTACTTGAGTTCAAGTGAGGAAAACAACGATATTAAGTAGTGAGAATTGGAGGATATAATTCATCTTTGGAACCAAGAACTCTAGCCTTGGTGTCTGGGAAGTACTCGAACCCTGGTAGCTCAGTGACCTCCCCGCTTGAGGTGATTCCAATTGGGTAACTGAGAAGCTGACCAGGCAAGTTGCGATCCAAGGTCTCACATGAGTAGAGCTCCCAATACTTTTCGGATAACTGGTTCACCTTTCGGATGCAATCCAAGCTCTCAGGTTGAAGAAAACAGTTATCAATCATACCTAAATGTTCATACCACAATGCCATCCGAAAGCCATGAATCTGACCCCTAGCTGGCTGTTTGGTGGATAGATGGTATGGTTGGTAGCCTCCCATCGCGATTTCTGTGTCCCTGGCTCCATCCATTGACCTCTGGTTGATGTTCGCGGATCCAATTATTATGTATTCATCATCAACTGCAGAAGAAAACCATTGAACGTTGAGAGTTTGGTGTTATATTGGATGAAATTGGTGCCTTTTAGTTTAAGGAATGCTGGTGCTACGTATCAACATGCTATGACTGCGGTTTTTCTGGCAACATTCATGTCGAAAAAATGAAAGAAAAAAAAAATCTATGAAACGCCATGAGAGTTTCTAGCAATCATGTAAAAACGTCAAAAATTTCTTTGACAAAAATTACCTATCATCATTTTAGCATGAACATAGATCATGAACCGCCTGGCTTGCTGAGCTCTGCTGTAATCTGTATCTTCTCCAGGTGCCTCTGAAGGTTCATACTCTCCACTCCTCTTTCTCTCCCTATTGCCAAGGCAGAAGAAGGCCAAATAGTCCTTTGGGTTTGCCACGATCCCCTTGGCTCGAAGTGCTTGAACTATGTCAGTATACATCATCTGCATGGTCCTTTTCTGCCAATTCAGTATTACCTGAACAGAATTGCCCTCGGGTTCGCCCTCAGGCCACATTGGAACCACAATGTAGACAGTAAATTTCTCCCCCGCCTCGATCTTACTCACAATCTTCAGTGATAGTTCCTTGGGGATAAGGTGCAAAGCACCAACGTCCTCATCATTCAGATCATCCGAATTCCAAGAGAAAGAACTTCCCAGGAAGTATTGATTTTCGATGTAAATGAAATTCTTTGCACGACGAATGGCATTGATATAAGCATCCTGAATGCTCCTGTCAATAATGTTATCCTTCCCACTTACAAGACCGGATCTGGCAGCAACTTCGGGTGCTTCAGGGAATCCAAATGCAGCTCCACCATCAATGGATCGAAACACTTGAACATTCCACGTTTCATGATCGTCCGGATACATAACTGGGGATGGTGGAATTATTATGTTTTCGAGTTCTCTTAACTGAACAAGCAAGTTCTTGACACCTTGTTTCCTCCACCTTTGCTCAAAATTGAATAGCACATCCCAAGCAGCAGGTCCTTCTAACCTGCAGTGTATATCATGCCAAGGCTCTCTTGGCCCGCCTTTTTGGATTGATGCTCCTTTGAAATTAGGCTGATGAAAATCATCATGGTGTGTTGTGTCCAAAGTCCGGAAAATAGGATGATAGGGAGTATCATACCTCCCATCACAAAGATCAATACCACCAATAAAACTCACAATCCTCCTCTTTTCTGGATTTCCATTGGGCATTTCACTATCCACCACTACAATCTTCTGGTGATGAGTAAACATTGTAGAAATTTCGATATCCTGAATTATGCTCCGTCCATCATCTGGATTACGCGGGCATAAAACACAGTGGACTTCAGTTTTCTGAAAGTAAGCTCCAGTCTCTTCATCGTGCGTTTGCATCAGTCCATCTTTTTTTATCAACTTAAAAGAAGTTCTGTCATCCCAAACAAGCATTAACACCCTCACACCTTCATTGGCTTTCTTTATGAGCAGCTGCCCCAGAGTCATATCTCCACCAGGCTTTGGCCGCCTTGGATCCCTTATCAAGGTAATTTCAGTGTACACAGACCATCCTGTTATGTAAATCAAATGCTTTGCTTTAGAAATAGCATCGAAAATATCTTCCCAACATCGGTGTGGCTCATAATACTTTCCCCCAGAGAGAGGAATTTTTGGAACAAAGTTGTCTGGAATGTGAGCATCTTGGTAAAGTGTAACTTTGCATCCACTCCTCTGAGAGAAGAATGTGTAAGGCACCCCTGGACACTTTGCACTTATTATCCCTCGAGACCATTGGCATTCTCGGGTAACATCAAAGTATTGTAGCTTCACATGGAGCTTTGAATGCCCTTGTATCGGTTTATGGTCATCATGTAAGATGTCAAGCCATTTATCCACTTCTCCTCCTCCCAGCAGTTCTTGGACCGGCATGTAAGCTCTTCCGATTAGTTCTGCCCCAACAGGGTTGTCCATTTTGATAGTGAACACAATATTGGAAACCATATGGGCGCAGTATATGTGAAATGACTCGTACCAGCGAGGATTGGAGTCTGCTTCCAACAGTCTAGTTCGTCCCACTCGAGTTTTTTCTAAATCAACTGTTGCATAGAGTTTTGAGGCAGTGTTATGAAACCCCAAAGCCTCCTCAATGCCTTCCACTATCTGCCCCCAAAAAATATCATTGGAAGGAGCATAAATCAAGTCGACAAGACAGGAAAATCAATTGTCAATTTAGGTATGACTGAATCAAACCAAAGAAGTAGGGAAACTGGCAGATTAGCAACTACGCATTGTTGAAGAGAACAACAAAAGGATTTGTAATAGGGAAGTGGTTTATCTCCAATGTTGCTAAGGGCAAAATATCCGACCTCTGAGTCTAAAAAGAACGATGGAAAAAGAACATTGATCACAAGTAAAATGAATAAGATATCGTATTTTTCTCTTGAATTTGATTTTGTTGATGTTTAGACATACTTAAACAGACCCCTTAAATCTCAAAGAATTCTGAAGTTTTAGCCTTTGTATTTCAGCCCAAACATCAAGCATTCACCATGTTAACATTTAGGGGTGTCCATGGGCTGGGCTGGGCTGGGCCCGGCCCATGATTTTTTTTTGGATTGGACTTGAGTAGAGTAGACCCAAGTTTTTACCCAAATGAGTTATTGAGTGGACAAGACCGGGATTTGGGTAGGGATAGACTACCCGTTGTCCAGCCCACGAGTCTATTGGGCAAGCCTTTTGAACGGGTCTGCTCGCGAAATTTTTTATATACAATTTTATTTAAAAATAATGAATATTTTTGTAACTTAATATTTTTACAAATTATATTTTTGAATCAAAAGCGAAGTTAAAATGGACAAAAAATAAATAATTAATACATAGCAAATAATTAATTCTATAAATAAAATCTATTATTTGCACAACTCTACCGTTTAAATGTGTATGCTTAATACAAAGCAAATAAAGTAATACATTATTTATAGTAACTAAATTTCTAAAACTTCAAATTTTTGACGTTGGAAGACTTATTTCAAATCTAACAATCTAATTTTTTTTCCAATGAATGGTGGACAAGTTATTGGGTCGGGTTTTAACGGATTTTTGTGGGCGGACTATTGGGCCAAGTAATAAGTTTGGGAGCAAGCCTAAGTTTTCTTTTTAAAGATATTGAACTTGAGTTTGGGCTCGGGCTCAAGCAAACTAACTATCAGACTTAATGAATTTCGATTCTATTTTTTTGGATCGGGTAATAAGGCCCGTGGATAACCGGCTTATGGACACTCCTAACGTTACATGGATTTGAATGGGAGATATTAAATGGGTAAATTATAAGGGGTACACCAAATTAGACTTATTTGACAAAAGTACACACTAAAAAATGTAGAGTTATTAAGTCCTTAATTTTAATATTTATTTGTATATAAGTACACAATTTGAATTTACCTAAATTTTTTGTGACATTTTTGTCCTCCATTGATTTATGTATATGTTATTTGGAAAGTGGTATATTAAATATCTCCTAGTTTAACGGGAGAACTTTAATATTTAATGCACCTTAATTCATATGTATTTGTTAATATATATATATATATAAATATATATATGTATGTATGCATTTGTATATATATACGTATAAATAAATAAATAAATATACTTGTATATACGTATAAATAAATATTATATATATATATATATATATATATATACGTGTAAAGTATAACATTGATAGTGTAAAGTGTAACAATGAAAGTGTAAAGTGTAACAATAAAAGTGTAAAGTGTAACATTAAAAGTGTAAAGTATTATCTTATATCTCACTTTACTTAATGGAAAATGTAAAGTGTCATAGGTATATTAAACATCTCCTAATTTTATGGGAGAACTTTAATACACACACACATATATATATACACGTTTTTATATATACATTAATACAAATTTTGAAATTCAAATAAGTACATGTAAAGTGTCATAGGTATAAGTACACACACACACACACACACA
>CM042188.1:37664879-37692402 GCA_023539305.1 Ilex asprella | reverse complement strand
CAAGTTTTGTTAATAGATCTTTTTCAATAAATAATATAATTAATTCATTTAATCTTTCTTGTGACATAGTTGATCGGAAATAAAATTTTATTAATTTAAGTTTTGAAAAAAAAAATCAACCAAAGCAACTGTCATTAATATTGTTAACAAAAAATAAAAATAAAATTTGACGTTAAATCCTTACCAAAAAAAAAAATTAGCGTTAAATATGTGATTTGCTTAATTCTTTCACAGACGAGAGAGGGAGAGAGAGACATTATCCTTCCTTCTTGTAGAAGTCTAACAATCTACTGCAGTTCACAAAGTGGAGCAATTTTCTAAGTAAGTTGTTAAAGTGTTAATGGACCTATCAATAAAATTTGGCCCCTCTCAAACCAAGCTATCCAAAATATATGAGCAATGTAATGTAACACAAATTTATAACCCAAATTTGCATCCCAAATGAAAGGGGACAATTAGATCAGTGGATCTAATTTAAAAAAGTTAATGAGACTTACTTATCCAATGGTCCCCTTTTATTTGAGATGTAAATTTAGGTTGTAAATTTAGCAAACATAATATTTCTCAAAATATATATACTCATAATTAAAACTCTTAACCGGGGGCCCCAAAATTTTGTAAAAATTGGGGGCCCTAGGCGGCCAACTAAGTGGCCTAGGCCTAGGGCCGGCCCTGGTTGGAGGATTAAAACCATGGATTTGGACTAATTTTATCCAAGGACCCATTCATTCCGTATCTAGATTATCTCTTTTGGCTTCATAATAGATCCGAAAGTCTATCTTGACCCAAGTGAATAGTGGAAATATATATATAGAAAATAGGAGGGAAGCAATAAAATTGGATGATATAAGAGCAGGGATGACAAAAATCTCAAGACATTCGTTTTTTTTTTCTGGTTAAAAAAATGGTGGGATAAAAGAGAGCGTCACGAGATTACCTCGATAGGTCCTCACTGGTGGGATCATAAAGTCCTTGACCGCGCCCATTTCTCATTTTAGGCACGAACCTAGCTAGGTTAACATAGCGATCAATCACCGAACTCTAATGTAAATTCTAAGACTCAAACATCTAACATCAGGATGAAAAATTCGACGAATGCTCTAATGGACCACCAACTCGGTGGTTAAATCTCATGCATTCTTATCCTCGATTCAAATCAATAAGTATTACTCTTGATGATACACAAAATTGACTTATGCACAATCAAAAGTCTAGTGTACGATTCAGGATAATTAATGAAGCAATCAATAAAGCAATTAATGAATGAGATAAATATTGGATCAACAAAAGTGATACACAGATATATAGTGACACAAATATATAGTGGTTCGATCAGGGTGACCTAATTTATTTTGAAGATGACAATGATGACCGATGATTTTTATTGATGAAGTAGTAGGTGAGAGAGAGAGAGCAATGATATGTTTTTGGCAGTTATGAGAGAGATAATTGTGTAAAGTGTGTAGAGAGATGTCCTTCTCATGTGGAGAATATTTACAATTTATAAGCATAGAGCCTTAGGTGAGGCAAAGATGTGATGGTTAGGGTACGAGCTTATAGGAGACGATAGTTACAACTAGGATAAGTACAATTAGACATAGCCTTGACCTTTGAGAGTACTATCCCAATAATTACTCCTCCCGTGCACTAATCTTCCTAAACTCATTGAAATTTAGACTAGGCCGGATCAATGAACAAGACCTGACCTACCTTGTAGTTAATTTAAGCTCACTTAATTAATTAGGTTTGACTCAATTAAATCTGGACTCGTCAATTATTATTACTTGTTGCTTTGTTTTTCAACACGAGACACTCTCTTCTTATTACAAATTTTTAAGCATGTCAAAAAATTGACAGCACATTTACATATTTAAAAATTAAATATAATAAGTTTTTGATTCTATTACTCATTCATTTCAATACTCTTAAAAACAAAAAAGTGTTGAAGGTTTCAAAATGAAAATTTTATCTGTGTAAATTTTCTTTTGTGTCTTCTAATTGAATTAGCCAATCCGGATAGTAAAATTTCGGCCACTTGGTGTAGATTGCCTTCGATTAAAATTAAGGGTTTTTTTTATTGTGGGTATAATTTTTTAGATTTATTTGAAAAAAAATGTATGTATAAGTTAACTACTCTATTAAGTTCTAATGGGTCAGGCCCAAGGGTCTAACTCGTGTTACAAGTCTAGTCTGAATAAATAATCTAACTAGACAAGATCCAATGGGTCCAGCCCAAAAGAAGTTCATGTCCAATCAAGTTCATCAGGGTTTGAGAGGCTACATCACCAAGGGAGTAGGTAGAGTCATTCCAAGAGCATCATCCAAGCCACCTTGGAGTAAGGCCCATCCCAAGAGCCTCATCCAAGTCATTTTGGAAGAAGTCAACCATCACGTCATCCTTTCACCGATTTTATAGGGAGCATCGTAACTGCCTCATCCGTTGATAAGATGGTGTCAACTCCACCAAATTAGTCTTTTAGTTACTGATAAGCCGCCTCAATCTGTTAAGAGACGATTATAAATTATAAGTCCTGCCAATATTTGAGGTGCATCACACACAATCGAGCACACCTGCTATCACTCACATCTCTCTCTTTCTTATTGCTTGTATCTTCCTGTTCTCCCTACACTCTTCGAAGTAATAAAATATTCAGGTAACTCTAGCCTTTCATAATGGACGTAGGTCACGTTGACCGAACCACTTTACATCTTTATTTTGCTTGAGTTACTCTCTCTATCTTTATTTAATTACTACATTAATTACTGATCACTTGATCGGTGGTGCATAAAACTAATTTGTGCATCATCAAGTTCAATTTTAATAAAACATATTGTGTTTAGGTACAAATTCAAATAAAATCAAAATTATTTTACCTAAATACTCTCTCTTAAATTATGTATTCTTAATTGACAGTTATATATCTAATCAAATATTTAAAGATTTTATTAGACTCTCTCACTATGTCTCCCCTATTTTCTCTCCATCTCTCTCTCTTTCCCCTTTACTTTTCTCACCTGTCAATTATTTTCTCTCTATATCTATCATTAATAATTTATTTTCTTTTCAGATATATAAAAATTTGATTTATTTTTTCATCTCTCTCCCCCTTATTTTCTCTAACCATTTCTTTCTCTCCATATTTTCTCTATCTATTTATATCAACATTACAACAACACAATTACACTAAATAATTACAATTGTCTTATAATATACCAAATATTTACTCATACATTCTAATAAACCAAACAACTACACAAGTTTATAATACCAACCCAATTTGTCATTTAGTTGTTTACATAAACTTAATAGTTGTACTATTTAATAATCTAACATAGTTACATCAATCATATATATCAAATTTAGTATAATGGTAAACTCAATTTGGTATATATTATTGGTATAACCATGCCGTGATACTAAATGGTGGTAACTCTTTGATTTATGTAAATAACAAAATGATAAATTTAGTTAGTGCTATAATTTTGTATAATTATTTAGTGTAACTGTTTGATTTTATTAGAACACATGAGTAGCTGTTTAATATATTATGGGGTAATTGTAACTAATTGGTATAACTGATTAGTGTAATTGTGTTGTGTAATGTTGATATAAGGAGAGAGAAGGAAAGAGAGTAATGGAGTAATAAATACCCTTTTAGTCATTTTTCAAAAAAAATGCACTTATGGCCAAATAAATTTCTTTAATGTAGTTTAGCTCAAATAAGTCTACATTTTTGTACCAACTTTCAAATTACCCTAAAATTAAAATAGGGTGGGTGTATGCTTTGATGATTCAGACAAATGAGTTATTTATCATTTTATCGTAATTTTAAAATAAATTTATTAAAATATGATAATTTTAAACTTATTTATTGAATTACGATATTTTTTTTAAAAACGAAATCAACAACCCCACTTTTAAAAGTTAATTCATTGAATTTAACAACTTCTTTTTACATTTGATTGAAAAATAATAAATAGTCTTTTCTAACCAACCATTAAAAATAGAATTAACAACCCTAATTTTTTTTTTGATAATTTTTTTAAAATTGTCGTTGATAAATAACTACCGGACAAAGTCCAATCTCTAAGGGTGTGTTTGTTTCGAAGGATATATTTGGATATCACAAGTTGGATTGGATAAAAAAAATCAGGGGCCCACATATCTCGGCTTTGGGGTCTCTAAAAGGGATTGAATATTCGTTGGGCTTGAATTAATCGGCCTGTATGAAAATGGTCTGTTCTCCCGCCTGATCAAGATAATGGGAACTCAGCTAAAGTTTGGGATAAGTAAGCCCACCGGTTGGATAAATAATAAAATTACTAAAATGCCATTAAACAGTAACTAAGGTAGGGTTTTTACCCATTTTCCCTTCCCTTTCACCTGCTGGTCCCCCCTTTGACAACGACGCACAGTCTTCACCTGAAGGTACTCTTTCTTTCCCCTGTGTCCCTCGTCTCTCTATCTCTTGCCTGATTATGATCTGCTGGTCCCTCGTCTTTCATTTGAACTGGGGAGAATTGTCTTCATTGCTCTATCTCTCTCTCTCTCCCCTTCTATTCCTCCATGACTAACGCTTGAAACGCTGTTTGGTGCTATGTATTTTTTTCGTTCGTACAATACTATGTATTTTTTTTGTAATTGTAATAAACCGAGTTTCGGTAATTAGAAATTGTTGGGTGTGTGTGGTTAGTAGATCTACTAGGTGTATGAATGTGGTTGGTAAAAAGAAATGAGTCGGGAAGCACAAATGAACAAAATAAAATTAGTACATATCAGTGAATTAGCAATGCGGGAGTTACATTCGCGGATCAGATTTGGAGATCAATTCAATGTCCAAAATTTTAATAGATAATTTTATAGTGATTGATTTAATCAATATGTAATAAAAAAATATTAATTTTAATTAATTTTCAAAATTAGACAAAATAAGGAAGTTACCAAACTGCCACAAACAAAATAGGAAAATTATCAAATTGTCATTGAAGCTTCAAGAGTCTTCTACACATGCAATGTGGCTTATGGGGGCTTGCTAGCTTGCATGGAGGACACCCAGCTGCTTGGAGGAAGCTGAGTAAGTTGCTTGGGGGAATAAAATGGAGAAGAATTCGGTGGGAAGAGAGAGAGAACAGAAAGTGAAGTTAGAGAGAGAGAAACTATACTTTGAATTTTCGAATTTTTTTGGCAGAGACTTCTTCAAGCACTAAGAGGTATACTCACAGCCTAATATGGATGCTAGGAACTCAATTATGTATTTATATTTTGATTTGGTTTAATATTAATGAATGAATTTATATTTTAAAGTTTAATGAATTTTTGGATTTGAAAACGGGTTTGAGATTTGAGCATGATTTGGGTTAATTGGTTGGTATGGTTGAGTTTGAGAGGTCTCGAGGAGTTGTTTAGTGCTGGAAGGAACTTAAGGTTTTGGTCAAGGTGACCAAGGAAGAAGATGAATGACACCAGCACACCCCGACTGCGCGTGAGGGCGCGTCTGACAGCTGATTGACCTATGGTTGGTTCCAAAAGTTCTGTAACATCCGTGCAGAGATCTCAGTAAAATTTCATGTCGATCCGACGGTTGAATTAGAATGAGAAATAAGATGATTGTTTTGCCCTTCGGGGTCAATTTGGCCTAGTTTTGAGTGATTTTGAGAAAAAAAAATTTATATTCATTCTTAGGAAGATTAATTGAGTATGTGTATTAAATTTCATCGAAAAATAACATTGTTTAATTTTTGGTTATTTCAGATCAAAATACCGAGCGAGTAGGGTTTCTCAATTCCGGAACAGACGATGCTTTTCAAACTTGTTTCTAAATTATTCCATATGTTATTTATGATTATTTAGCATGGTTTGAAATATATGATTGAGTGTTTTGAATATTGACGTGAATCCGGACTCGGATCAGGATTTCTAAGTGCGGTTGCACTAATGTTTTGGAAATGATCATATTACTCGTATTGTTCGCATTGAATGAAACTCTGGGATCATTTTTAATGAAAATATAAGTGCACACGAGTCAAGTGGCAAAACGATTTACATTCCAGTTTGAGGTCGTAGAGGGTACTCATTGAGTTTGTAAATGTCTGGGTGGCTCTGTTGGTCTTCGGACTTGGGTACTGAATTGGATCGTATTGACTTGGGAGCGTATCGTCCTTGGGTGAAAGTCCCCTAAATTATTGGATCATATGTTCATATTAACCCTGAGTAGTCTATTAGGATGAATTGTCCACCAGTGTAGCATTGTATTTGAATTTCTGAACTTTATTTTACAGTTTTATTTAACTGTTACAGTTTTACATGATATGACGCTTTTGCTGACATATATGTATCAAATGCTCGTTTTGGATTCTTGTCTAATCATGCTAAACTATAGTATTTTCAACTCGTTTGCTTGGAAATTAAATTACTCTACTGAGCTGTTGATGATCACCTTACATTACTTCTCCTTTTTCAAATTAGCTGGTGGCGAGGAAGTCCGCATATGTTTGAATTATCGATGTTTTCTTTGTTTTCCTTAGTGAGGATTTGAAAATATGTTATGTTATACGGACTGAGTTGAAAGAGTTTTATATCTGAGACATATATGTTATAATAGTCTGGAAGTATCTGTTTGAAATATATATGAAATTTGTATAAGAGTTTATCCATTTGGACACTATATCATTTTGTGATTGTGAAGATTATTAGCGCTCTTGAAATATTATGAAGTAGGGGTGTTCAAATTTCTGACTACCCGCAAGTTCCTACCCTACGCTACCCTAAAAATTGGTTAGCCGCAAAAATCGGGTAGGAATGCAGAAGAATTTTGTTCTTCCAATTAAATCGGGTAGGAATGCGGAATAGCCATCTATTTCTGCATTCCTACCCTACCCTACCTGCATGATTTTCATCTAGAATTGTATTTCATATTGTTTAAACTTAAATTAATTGTTATTATATTTGTGGAATAATTATGGTGGATTGATGTTCATACTTTCTTGTGTTTTATTATAATTGTTGTTGTAGTTACTTTGTAGTTTCTGGTTATTGATTTATTGTATTGTTAAATTGGTGGATGTTATTTAATTAAATTGTTAAAATGATCCAAAAATTAATAATTATAAAAGTATTTATCTAATTTTCTACCTGATTAATCGGGTAAGAAGGCGGGTAGGAATACTAAAGCTGTCGAATAGGGTAGGGTAAACACTCCTATTACGAAGTGGGTGAGAGTGTTACAATAATCTACTAGCTGAGAGATGAAATTCTCTACACTTTCTTGTTTTGGTTTTCTCCCATACTCGACATAGGACCTTTCCTTGGCTAACGCCTGAAAATTTTCAATATGATATATATTTTTTTCCACCAGTTATATACTGAAATGAAAATTTTCAGTATGATATATATATATTCAACTAGTTACATTCCAATCGAAGCATATATACTGAAATGAAAAAGAATCAGTTTAATCTTTGGACTAGTGCTTGTCTAGTCCCATTTCCATAGCCAGTAGATTACATGCATAATAAGTATGATCAACGTGACTTCTTTTCTGCTTACTAAATAGTGTAACTCTTTGGTATACATAATTGTTTTTGTCATCTATTTTTTTTCTCTATGTTTGTCTATTTTGTAATTCAGTTTAAATACTTTAGATATCTTTAAGTAAAGTTGCCCTTAAAAAGAATAAAAAAATTAAATAGTAAATTGACCATTTTGTTTAACAACCATCAACTCAAAAAACTTAAAACTATTTGGTAGGAAGTGATTCAATTCAAGTATTTATATTTCAGCTTACTAGGTATAAGTTGGAACATGGAGGCTGCATTTAGGAGGCTATTTGGATGGTTTGTGCTTTATTGAACAATATGGTCTAGTTGATTGTAAATTTGTGATAGAGGCTAATCCCATGGTGAATGTGGGTGAAAAATTGTAAAAAATGGTTTGGAATTCTGTCAGTTGAATGATAACAAAAAATGTCCTCATTTTTTATTGACAAAGGATAACACAAGTTGACTTTACATGTTTGTTGTATATATTTTTTCTTTGTAACACAAGTTTTGTTCTTTTTTAACATGTTTTGAAGTATGTTTGTATACGGTTTTCCCCATCGTAGTTTTTTGTATTTTTTTTTGTGATTGAAAATAATTTTTTCTTCATTTAATTTTTTTTAAAAAAACTGTTAATTACTATTATTGTTCATGTGACTTTGGGTTGTGATGTAATTTTTCCTATTCAAGCATTTTTTTTCCTAAATATTTTAATATTTTTGATGGATGAAATAAATTTGTGAGTGTATTATAAAATCAACGTGTAATAACAGGTATTTGAGAATATACATAAGCATTCTTAAGTGTTTTACTATATTAAATTTGTAACCAACAATGATCAAAAAGTAATAAAAAAAAGCGTTAACCAACAATTTTCAAACTAAACAGGAGATAAGATCAGATAAGATTCAAGGATAAAATGATCAATTTATGTCAAATATATTAGATGTTTAATAAAAATTAAAACTTATTCATATCCCAACCACATCATAATGCATTATCAAAACTTGAGATTAGAAAACACAATTTCCTTTTACCCCCTAACATATCCGCATCATTGGGATTTCACTAGACACACTAGACTAGTTTGAGATTTAAATCCAAGCCAGTCCAATCCACTCACGAATTGCCTAACACATTTTAAGTGAAAAAAAGGGCAGTAGTGTCATTTTAAACTTACCATACCACCAAAACAATGCCAGGGAAGCTCGACCTCCCAAG
The DNA here is from genome assembly GCA_023539305.1 of Ilex asprella. Classification (NCBI taxonomy): domain Eukaryota; kingdom Viridiplantae; phylum Streptophyta; class Magnoliopsida; order Aquifoliales; family Aquifoliaceae; genus Ilex; species Ilex asprella. The sequence continues at coordinate 37,683,645 of CM042188.1, read as the reverse complement.
TCCCAACCCTCATCCCGTATAAGAAACACATTTTTTCGTTTTTGAAAAACAAAAACAGAAATCAGCCAAATGGAGAGTGCTCTCCTATCAGCTTCTCGCTTTCTCCCTTCACGAAGTAAGCATGTCTGACACCCTCTTTGCGTATTATATATAACTTTCATGGTGTCTTCTCTGCAATTTTTGCTGTAATTCTGAGAAGCTTGTAAAAAATAAACAAAAAAGTAATGGTTGTGTCGTGTTTAGTAGTTTTACATAGCTATACTGAACTTGAAACTGATTGTTGTATTTGTATGTTAATTCAAGCAGATGGAGAAGTGGGTGGACTTGTAAGGAATTTTCAGAGCTCATTTTATGGAAAAGTGATATTTAACAACCCTTCTGTGAGAAGAGAAAACAGTTCCCGCTACAGTGGCGGGGCTGTGATTGCCGCAGTGGTTCGATAGATTTAACTGTTTTACATCAATATTCACCTTTGATTGCTGATTTTATTTTGGTTGGCATAGATGATCATATATTTGTAGCCACAAGAAATTGGGTAGTTCTGATTTATGGTATTTAAAATTGATTGACAAGTTTTGGCTACAAGATTTATCTCCATTCTCTGCATTTTTATGTGGATCTTTCTTCATGTTTGGCAGGTTGGGAGGAAGGTCAAGAAAGAAATAGTCATCCCTGACCCAGATTACCGAATACCAATAGTCCTACTTGGTGCGTGTCGTGTGCATTTCATTCATATGCAATTAACACATGTATGCTTTTTCAATGGGATTGTGCACTTCAAAGTTTTTATTAGCTTATATTTATAAGCAGTATATCATCTGTCTTGAAATTATACAGTTGAGACAACATTTACATAAGTTCAGTTGCTATGTCAATGTGTGTGTGTTTAGATGCATGTTCCCAGTGCCATTTTCAGGCATAGATATCAAACCGTATAAACACTCTGTATTTGATTTTTATTTGGGTGTTAAAATAGCCGGTGAGCTAAATCTAGAAGATCTGTAGGATGCAAAACGCTTTTTAATCTTCATGTTTCTAGTTACATTTGAATTTGGGTCTCTGAACTATAATACTGCTTCCCTCATTGATTATTGATTCATAAATTATGTGGTACCAGAAATATATTGGCCTACTTACATATATTAGCTTGTAATTAGCTATCCTCTATTTCTGGCAAGATTGCATGAAAGTATATATTCCCAAAACCTGATGTTAAATACCTAAATGAAACAGGCTTAGCTGGAGGATTTGTTTATACTAACAACCTCTTCCCAGCAGCTCCTGTGGGTCTCCTTGGTTTGCTTCTTTTGTTCCAGGTATTCTCAGAGTTCCAAATCACCTCTAAATCGTGTGAGATCTTGTAGATAACGCTGTGATTATTGACGGACTTTGGTGTTCCTTGTTTAACTTGAAACGGTTTCCCTAATGCCGTTGGAATATTTTACTGACCAGACATTGTGCATGGAACAAGCCATTTGTCAGAGTTACCCTCTGTTTGGTTGTCCTGGCTGTGATTTCCGTTCTCTACACTAAGTTGTATCTATCATGTTCTTCCAGATCAGCTAACATTTTGATTTCCTTCTTTCAGACAACACGAGTGAAATTTGTCTTTGATGAAGAGGCTCTGGTTTGTTCCCTCAATACTTTCTATTGATTGCAATTCTTCAGTGTATGTACATTTACTTTGTTGAACTGAACACACGCATTGTGTAAGAAGCTGGTAAACAATTTTGAAATAAAACCCTGGTTGTGATATTTCAACTATTTAAATGTTTCTGATGACAAGGTTCCCTTAGCGCATGACTTCTCTATTTGAGTGTATGTTCAGTTCGTTTTCCACAATCATAGAGAGAACTCAATCACTTAAACACTGTTTCCTCTGTCATGCCATTACCATGGTTGTTGTGGCATGACAAATGTATACAACTTGTACCAGAATATTGTAGTTGTCAAATCTATTCTTGCTTTCTAGTTAATTATGTGTGATGCAGTTGTGTCGATTTCTAGATCCAATGCAAACCTTAGAAAGGTCAATGCAGTGTATGTGTCATCTTGGTAGTTTGCAAATCAAATCCTTCTTGCCTAAGTAATTCTCTTGCTCTCAGTCCTTATGCTGGAACACAGATAAGAAAATTTTCTCCTATCTTAACTCTCACACTGCCTTGAGCTCTGGATTTCTCCATATATGGATTTTTGTTGTGTTCCCATAACTTTAAAGCTGATGCCAATGAAATTTTGTTTGAAATGAAAGTACAGGTAACTACTAGAGCTAAACTATTCACCATTTGAGGTGGCATTAACTGAATTTGTCAATGATGTTTACAGCACATGTACATAGATAAGTAGTATGGATAGATGGTTGATCTTGCTCTTACACCCACTCAAGTACTCCCGTTAGCTAGGACTTGTTCTATCCAACTCAAGGACTTCATTGAAGGGTGGGGAAGTTGGGGGCAGGGATGTCAGATCCAAACAATAACCAGGTGAAGCATTAAATTTTGGTGATGATAACCTGGATTGGGGGTTTTACAATCGACAGCAATGTTATTTTGAGTTGCACTATGGTTTCCTGATCTGATCAAACACCAAAGACATAAATTTTAAATTTGTTGTATATATTTAGCTTCTCTTCCCAATTTTCTCTCTCTTTTGATATCTTCTCTATGCTAATGTGACTTCCCATGGTTCTCCAGAGCCTATATGATTGCTGCATATTTTTGCTTTTAGATGACAGATGCATCTAGTCTGTATTTTCAATTTTGTTGTTCTCAATATTATGTTCACAGGAGGTGAAAATAGGAGACCAGCTTCAGGAATCTGGAGAAAATGCTTTTGTGGGTGGAAAGAACCGTTGGAAGTGAGTAGGTGATATATTTGCTTGTGAATTTCAGAGAGTGAATGTTGGCTCAACTATTATATTTATTTACAGATATTCAACATTTGTGAATTGGGAGCTCTGGTGGCCAAATTTTCCAATTTTGGTTTATTTTAAAGAGACACAAACAAGACCTGAAGGACAAGTGCACTTTTTCCCAGTGATTTTTGTAAGTAGATGCAGCAGAACCTTGTACTAGGTCTTATTAAACGTCATGAACCTACAGCTTTAACACCTTGATGAGATCATTGATCTATGCTGTTTTTTTGATTCAAATAGGATGGGAAGCAACTCTATGATGTTATGGTGGAAAGATGTGGCCCTTCAAAAACTAGTGGACCCAAATAGTCTTAGATGATTGAGCTCCAAGATCTTGACAGCCCTGCCATCACATCTGAGATCACACATGCTATTATAGTGAGGTATGAAGCCCTAGAGCTTTAATGAAATGGTTAGTCCTATTATTTATTGTCATACAGTTATTGTTTTGTTCTAGTGTCATTCCTCTAAAATAGAAGTCAATTGGCTCTTCAGCACAAATTGTATACCCAGCAAACAATTACATCAAACCTTCGTAATGTACTAGTGAAGAAGAGTTATTTACATATCAACGGTAGTGCAAGAGGTAGAAGAAGGCTGAAATTAATTTTGAACGAGATATTAAGGTTGATCGTCGTGTTCCGCATGCCGGATCTTCTACTATTCTATGTTCTTCCCGAAAGCGTGCCAATGTTAAAAAAGAGGGCTACGTCATGAGCCACTCCTAATAATCGAAAAAGGTTTACAACGAGTTTAGTCTATAGTGAGGGAGAGGAGGAGGGGATATGATAGTTTACAATTTAATGAAAAATATAGCTCTTAATAGAGCACAACGGAGAAACAAAATTCATCAAACCGACCCAAAATAATTGGGATAAAGACTTTGTTAAGTTGAGTCAAGTTGTCTAATAGTGATATGAGGTGTTTGAAAAAATATAAAATAAGGATGAAGATTAGGTTTATTATGCATCAACCTTCCATTTGCCCCTCCCACTCCTCAACCCCCCAAACACCACCCTGAGCCCCAGAAAAAGAAGAATTTTGACTTTGTGTTCAGTTTGAACTTGTTACTAAAATTGTGCCCTCAAGGAAAAACCTAGTTTTTAAATGAAATCCTTGAAGGGTCTTACATTTTAGTTATACTTAAAACAAATGACCATCATAAGATTGCAGTTTTTGTTCATGTTATGATTTTGCCCACCCTGTTTACATTGGATAAAACTTTGCTTTGGATCCAATGGGCACCTATTGACTATCACTAGCTCCATGAATAAGTAGATGAGATAGCTGGGAGAAGGCACAGAAGAGTTCAGTGTCTACGTAAAAGGAATAAGAATAGTGTAGGAGATTGTCTTTTGTTCATTGTTACAAGATTTCAGTTGTCACTCAACAGTGATGAATGAAACTACAGTTTCTTTCCCCTAGTGAGATGATAACAGCATGCTTTTGCACGGGCTCTCTCTCACGCACATGCATGTTTTCATTTTTCTCTTGCAGGTAGAGATTGTTCCTCCTCCTACTTGAAGCTGCATCTGTTTCAAACTTTCACTTATATATAGCCTTTCATCTTTGTAGTTGTCAGATTTGTTAATAGTTAGATGCCACTGTATTACACGGAATACTTTGATACAACATTTGTGATACCGTCTATATATGTGGGATGAAAACAAGAAAATTTTACTTCTGCTTAATGATTACAAAAAGTTGTTCAGTTAGCTTATTGTAACAAAGATATTCTTCCCCGTTTTTACTGACCTGAAAAATTGAGCCTGTTCTCCCTATCGGTGTTAATCCTTACTGCTGGTGCTGGGGAAGAGGGAGCTAGCGTTTGGAGTTTTAAACTCTTTATAGTTGAATTCACTCATCAGCTCTCTTGGGTTATTTGTTTGATGACAGTTTGTGAAAACCCACTTAATTTCTATCTTGCTTTATATTTCTGAGGATTTCTCTAGGCATGCTGTTGATCTCTCATTCCTTCAATTACATCAACATGGCATACTTTTTTTAATTTTGTTCTTCTTTTGATTCAGCCTTAAAGGGGTGCATTGTGATGACTTCTTTAAGGGTCACTCATCCCGACCAAAAAAATAAAAAAAAGGTTACTCATCCTGGGGCTTCTCACACCCAATCAAGTTTAGTTGCGGAGTTAAGACTGTTCCAGTGTATTTGTGCTTGTATGATCAAAGCCATTAACATGGTACACTTACCTATCCATTTGACAGCGTAAATATCTTCCTTTGCCAAGAAGCTGGAAATTTCCAGCACAAACTGGGGAATTTTAGAACTGCTCCTCCTCACTTCTTGAGGATTGGCCATGACATTGAACACTCCATTGAAGAGTTCAATGTGCTAGACAAATACATCTAGATTGACAACTTTTAGTTCCAACCTCCATTAAAAGCTATGATGATGACCCTTTAAACAACTCAAAAGCGCCTAAATTTAGGCCACTGGAAGGGTTGAATGGGCATTATCTATGAAGAAAAAAAACGTTTCAAAAACATTTGAAGTCTATATTTATTTTAAAAAAAACTCCAAATGAGTATCCATGCATCAAGAGAATCAATAAATAAATAGTGTATCATACCTTTAAAGCCTACAAATTCGAAACTAGAAAAACCCGAGTAAAAACTGCTTGTAAGCAACACAACCAACATTCCAATTGCCAGGCCATCAAGCGTGTCTGCTATCAATGCACTCCCATTTAGCTTCTAGGAAATCCTCAACCATCCTTAGCCCATCTCACTAGGCAGATGAGAAAAGAAGAGGGGAAGTATAGCCAACTTTGGCTTTGGCTTTGCAGCAATCGACTCTTGGTATAGTGGTATCATTAGGACCTCCAACCTTCTAATCGTAGGGCACCAAAATATTTTGTCGTTCAATACACAAAAATAGGAGGAACTGCAATTACGCTGCTGGGTTGAGTCCAAGTGGTTGTGGAAAGTTTATATGGAAAAAATAACCTTGTCAATCCTGTTTGATGCAGTGTGCATCTGTACCGTGCTGAGTGCAGTGATGATAACCAACACTCTGGAGGAAATCCCTGATCTCTTTCACACTGCTATTGCTGGCTTGCAACAACTTCTCATCTTCCTCGTAGATTAGGTATGGAGCTTCATCTTTCTTTCTGGATAGTAACTTTGAAGCTCCCTTCAATACATGATACTCCCAGCCCTGAACATCTATTTTGAGCAGAAGCACAGGCTCTGACTCTGGGATCATCTCATCAAGGGGAATGGTTCTTACTTGAAGAGCAATCTCTTCATTGGACTTAAATGCCATCTTTGCACCAGTGGCTGAAACTGCACTATTGTCAAGCCGGCCAACCAACTAGTAATGTATACAAGTAATTGTAATGAGAAAGTCGGAGACAGAATACACCATGTAGGACAGTAGGAGAGAAGTTGCATAAACAATAGATGGATCAAAAGACATATATGCCTCACACATCAGAATTTACGACATTCCTCAAAGGCATAGACGATGTAAACGAGATACAAAGTGGGGAAAACAATATGAAATGATTAGACCGCACAGACAAGAGGTGTGACTTGAAATCACACCATAAACCAGAAAATTCGTTATTGCAGCATCTTTATATTATCCTGGAAGAGACCACTTTTAATATAATGCAGGTAATTTTTATGCATACAGCATCAGATATTGGTAGGTGAGTTGGTTGAGATAATGGCTCATGATGGAAGTCTCAGGGTTCAATTCTCCCAGAAATTACCAAAGCGCATGCTTTGTGCGTGATTCCAATCCTCGTAAAATCCCTCTTGGGCACTGAGAATCCATGACTCTAATCAATAATCGCATGACTTCTTCCTAGGCATTTGACATCTACCTTCAGCAAAAAGATCACGTGGGATTATGAAACCTCCTACAATATTCTTTCAGAGCCACATGGCTGTAGATTGAATAGCTTCTACATTTTCCACTATACATATAACTACCTTCATCACGACCCAAAAAAAAAGGGCAAACGAAAAACAAGAACTGTCTTCACCGTAAATATATCCTTTATAAGCTTTTCTTATTCATTTAATTAATTAGAAGTTAAGTATTCTTTAAATAGAAAACACTGTACAAATACAAGGACGATACCCTATGAAAAGTACTATGGACAATCTCAAGATAACACTACACCTATAGCAACAGATAAATTCTCAAAAAAAAAAAAAAAAAGAATATAGCAGCAGATAAAGGAAAAAAGGGATTTGCTTCTGGGACTATACTTCAATGGAATCAGTAGCAATAACAAGTCTGCAAAATAGAACCAAGAGATTCACAGACAATTACACTTACATAGTGAGAACAATATAACACCCCATTAAGAATATTTTGTGCCTGAATATGCTAAGGCCAATAATTCAGGTTCAATATCTGTTGAAGTCTCTCTCCCTCTCTCTCTACCAGCCTTGAACCTCTAATGTGAGCCAGGATTTCAGACCACACTACCAAGGGCTTTTGTTGAGATAGTTTCCTATGCCAGCACCACACAATCTCCATTTTTCCATAAACCATTGGTGTGGTTTTCCCTCTTGCCATATTCTATCTATGCTTCCACAACTTTGAGAATACAAGACATGTATCTTCCGATTATGGAATCAGCAATTCTCATTTTGAACAGTTTTCACATTTCCAACCCAACTGTCTTTCATGAGGAAATAGCAAGCAAACATGACCACGGAATAGACCAGCATACTAAGAGAGTATAAAAGATATGTTATAACTCATTAGCCACTGCATGTGTGTTTTCTCAACACATCGAGTCATCTCATCCTGACCTAAAATTGCTCAATAGGTATGCACTCTTACCATTTTGATAAAATGAAAAATCCACAAACTAGAGAGTGAATACACCTATCCAGACCGGATACCAATCATCATTTATCCCATGTATATACGATTAATACGACTTAAACCTCATAGCGATAGTGTGTATGAAGAGCGCAAACCCAAAAAAAGCACTCAATTTATTGGACAACGGTATTGTCTTGATATAAAAGAACCTAATGAGAAATGTTCAATAAGCAAACAGAAATTATCCATCTACATTTATCTTACATTTCTTGCACATCCTAATTTGTCACTGAAAATTAAATATATCAAAAATAGACAAACATTACGATACCACTTCTCCTACAAAATTCTTAAAAACCACAAAACCAATCATGAATAAATATGAAACAAATTAGAAAATGTAAAAGATTTACTAATAGAGCATTGAATTCAATCAAATACCTTATGAAACGTAATGTTCCCTATCTGATCAGACATCGCAGCCTCAAACACCTCCACCAAATCTGGCACCCTATTCAAGTACACTCCATCACAAATCCTTTGCAAATTCTCAAAAACTGGCTCAAATGCCAAAACCCTAAACCCCATAACTGCAGCTGCGAATGTTGCCATTCCCACATTAGCCCCAACATCCACAAAAATCCCCATTTTACCATCACTCTTCATCTTCTCCAAAACCTCCTGAATAGTCACAGAAATGTCAGGTCTTCTAAAGGGTTTTCCCTTTAAGACCCTGACAATATTCTTGTGGGGCTTCTCGGGTAAATTTCCGAAATCAGAAAGAGAATAAAGAAATGGGTATTTGAGACCTTCTACAATGCTGGCAATTACTGGGTGGGCTTGAGGCGATTTGTAGCAATCAAAGGGTTTGATTGTCCGGTCAAAAGTTATGGCTTTGAGGGCTTTGGGGGTAGGGCTTTGGGTTTGGGAGGAGAGGTAAAGGAAGGTGAGGAGGAGGAGAGAGGTGGAGAAGAATAAAAGGAGGGTTTTCGGGGCTAGGAGTTTTGTGGGTTGGTTTCTTTTCCAGGCATTTGCCATGGAAAATAGTGAAAGAAAGGGAAGGAAAGATTTGGAGATTTTGCCGGAAAATTTTGGGAGGTTTCTGAGAGAACAATAGATTGAATCTGGACCGTGTGCGTGTGTGTTCGCTTGTTGTTCTGGAGAATTCAGAGGCTTGTTCGGGAGCTGGAGATGTTGAAATGGGTAGCTAAATGGTGTCAGTGTCACCAAACGAAGATGGAAAGTGAAGCAAAGTTCGAGATTTTCCGACAAAATTGGAAGTTTTCCGGCGAAACAAAAGTTTGGATCTTGAGCTCGAGAGAGCCAGAGAGAGACTGGGTTTCCGAGTGGGGCTTCAGGTTGAATTTTTGTTGAGGACCAATGATGTTGTGACATGTCATTGATTGTAGGAAACTAATGCCACCATACTGCACCCTCAATTTTTTTTTTATCAGACAAAAAAAAAAAAATGATAGTTGCACTTGAATAACACCATACACACCTATCACTGTAGGTGGTGATGGAGCCGAGTTTGCGTTGAAGTCTGTTGATATCGTATTTTAAAATAACTCTAATTGATTCGATTTTTATGTGTTTGAGTCGAGGGTAACATGAGTTGAGTCTGATTAACTCGATTGTTTTATATATAAACAAGTCGAATTTATAAAATATATTTTTTAAACGAGATCAAGTAAGTTTGATCGTTTACCAATCTCACCTATCAAGATTATTTTGATGAAAAATCTATAATGAAAAAATGTTACAAGTTTACTATTCCGAGATTATAAGTCGGAGTTTCTTCAAGTATATGATCTAAGAAACTATGAACGTATGTGTGCAGATGAAGTTTTTGGTCACGATTATTCATTATGAAAAATAAATCCTACCCATTATCGAATTTTCATTGAAATCTTCACAAATCTACGAATAAAACTAAAGAATAAATACACCATCAATGTGATGAACTGTATCTAGGAGATCAATTGTATAACAAAAAGGTTGCAAGATTTTATCCAGTGAAATTTGTTAGATTTTTCTTAAATTTTAAAATATTTTTTGTTAATAAACATGTTCTGTTGTGTCAATTTTTTAAACGATCGTGCATGTCCGGGCCAACTATGTGGTAAGATGCCTAGGTAAATGCCTATCTTAAGTGACCTTATACTTCCTCCCTATAAGAAAGCAAAAATCCTGAAATTCAATAGCCGAATCTATAGGATGTCAATTGAAGCACTCTTTATTCAAGCTGTTTCTTAAACTTTTCTCTCAGTCATTAATAAGACTTGAATTTAAACTCATCCTATCTTTTAGATATTTTTTATATTCTTAAAAGTAAATTTAGACACAAAAACGCAAATCACTGTGTAATCATCAAACGATGTTAACGGTTAAGTCGGTACCCTTATCACCTTTCTTAATATCCTTGTCTCACGAACCAAAAGATTAATTTGTATGTAAAAAACAAATTATCGTGTAATCACATTGTGCCAATAGTGTTAACGGTTAGGTCCGTACCCGATTCATCTTTCTTAGTCTCCCCAAACTAGAAAAGTTAGAAAATAAATTATCTTCCACTTTTTATTTTTTTATCCATGTGCTCCACAACTGGTGTCAGGAAAAAAATTTGCCACCTCTCCACCTTTTGTAGTAGAGAGAAAGAGGAAAATAAAAAAGCATTAGCATTTATGTGGTGTTGATTCATTTTTTTATGTCATTAATGCTAATTACAGTTTCTTCAGTTTAAGTTTTTGTTTCTACTTCCAACATTATTGTTGTGTCCATCAGCTTTTTTGTTTCCTCCTAGACTTGACCAACTTTTTTTTTTCCCAAACATCTCTCCATCTGTGAGAAATCTTCATCCTAGAAGTGAGTTATTGTGATCAAATCTTTAAGGAGAGTAGCATCAATCTTTTGGAAGAAGGGCAAATTCTGAATTGAAACATTCTCTACTCATTATTGATACAAGAACATTTCACATTGCAAACCTTAGCTTAGCTTATACACCTCTGTAAGTATTTTCTTTCATCCCATTCGACAGGGTCGATTGCTTTTCCTTTCCTTTCATCGTCGACAAATCTCACTGCTGTATATGATGTTTATGTTTTTTTGTTGATCTTTCACACATTCCTTGATTTGCTTTACATTAAACCTCAAATTTTGCTAATTATTTAGCTTTTTGGGTTTTATAGATTATTACTTCATCTTCTGGTGTGCTTTGGCCATCTATGATTCTCCATATGCCATGGTCAGGATCTTCCATCTTTTTTCTTTTCGTTTCTTTTTGTTTTCTGTGATATGGGTTCTGTTTAGCATGGTGGGTCAGTATTTTCTCAGACAAGCCATAATTTTGGGATTATAATTTTAATTCATATTCAAAATTTTCGCGTGACAAGTATACAAAAGATGTAGATAATGGTTCACTGAAACAATCTTCTCTTGTTTTGCAGGATATTTTTGCACTTGTATTCATTATTGGCCTAGTTTCTTCCAACATTGCCTGGTCAAATGCCGAGGGAAATCCAAACAGTTTCAATGTCCTAGATTATGGAGCTGTAGGCGATGGCAATACCGATGACTCTGAAGTAATTTTTTTTTTCATTTCGAGACTATAAGTTTAATTTTACCACTTTAGTAAAGGTTAGCATTTTTTAGTTGTTATTCAATTTTTTCAGGCATTTCTGATGGCATGGAAAGCTGCATGTAGTGCAGAAACAGGAACTCCTGAAGTGGTTATTCCTGAGGACACAACATTTTTGGTGTATCCGATGATTTTCACTGGTCCATGCATGATTGATACAATCAATTTTACGGTATGGGAAAAGGATAACTTTCATTGATTTTCTTTTGTTTTTATTGGAATAACCATTTTGATATGATACTGATGCTTCCACAACAGACAAGTCGGAAATTAAACATCACTACTCTTCTCTGTTTTTCCCAAATCTTCAATAGATTTCAGGGACAATTATCGCGCCAAACTCACCTAGTGTGTGGGACGAGCGTGATGCAAGTCAATGGTTAGCATTTAGTGGCGTGACTGGCCTTATCGTTGATGGCATGGGAATGATCGATGGACAAGGCAAGGGCTGGTGGGATCAATCATGTAAATATCATCCGGACCTGGTATAAAAATTTTGATGACTATGCCAAGCATTTGTCTCCAAAGTTCAATATTTATTCTGAGATGGACTTTCACTTGGTCTGATTTTTCAGGAGGGATGCACAAAATTGGCACCAACTGTAAGTCTTCGTCGTAGCTTACATTTAACATGTCTTAACCCCGATTTGAAACTGTAAACGTGACTAGTGTACACAAGAAAACATTGTGCACACACACACATACTCACGCAATCTCTCTCTCTCTCTCACACACACGCACGTGCATGTGTGGCCATGCATTAACTTTCATAATCATATATTTGACATGGTCACCATTTCAATTTCCTAGTCCTTGAAGTTCCTTTCATGCAATGAGAGCAGTCTCAGCAACGTTCGGTTTACAAACAGCCCCCAAACCCATGTACTAGTACGGGGCTGCAATGGATTGAAAATTGACAATGTACTGATCCAATCTCCCGGGGACAGTCCCAATACCGATGGCATTCACATCCACGCCTCTCGCAATTTGGCGATCACCAACTCCAAAATAGGCAGTGGTAACCTCCTAATTTTCTCTTCGGATTTTCATTATCGAATAGGTATATAATTCATTTTTTATTTTTTTGGTTTCAACAGGGGATGATTGTATCTCCATTGGAGATTACACTTCTAACATTTACATAGCCCATGTTGATTGTGGACCTGGTCATGGTATTAGGTAGGTTACTTCTCTTTAGATTTTTAACTAGAATTACTTCTCTTTAGGTAGATATATATACATATATAACTCATGGAGAATTCATTGGTATGTGGTTAATACCATATTTTCAGTAACATAACCTGCATTTATAGTAGAAAATTACAGAAAAACTGGGACAAAAGTACTTAAAAAGCCGTGATGGAATACTACCCCCATTAACTGTACATGAGCACTTCCTCAAACTATACATATATTTAAAGGTAGCTCAGATGATAGAGTTTCAGTAGTTAATATCTCGATTGATCTGATGTCATGCTTTGCTATGAATTGTCACATCCTGAGTTTACCACCAATAACAAGTTCCAAAAATATGTGATTGGAGTAGTTCACAGTTATCAAAAAATGAAAAATAATGAGTTTATTTATAGTAGACAAGCCTAATTTGGCATATTGTAATAGTGTTCTCCTTTCGGCCATGAGGCAGGAGCTTTTTTGTTGTTTAGACTTGGATAGAAATTAAGCCAACATCTCATACCCGTACTTAACTTTATGTACCATAAATCCAAAGAGTTGGTTCAAATGGTAGGACTTCTCTTGCGGCAACCAAAATAACTTCGTTTCGGGTCCTAGGGTCACCTACCAGGGGCATAAGCCTGCAATTTACCCGACGTGTGTAGTTAGTGCGGTATGCACAAGTTCCAAAGATTTTCTCTAGTGGCTATCGTTGAGTCAGACAATAAACTGTTAAAATTTCCTCCCAATTATAAAAAGTGCTATCTTACCTGCTTGGTGTTAGTATTGGAAGCTTAGGAAAGGGAGGTAATTTTGTACAAGTAGAGAACATTGAAGTGAGGAATGCTTGCTTCAAGGGAACTACAAATGGAGCTCGGATCAAGACTTGGCAGGTATCAAATCATTTCCAATTCTCCTCCATCATTAAATTACACCTTGAATTATCTGATTTTAAAAAAAAAATTCTTGCATTTGCCAAGGTTGGCAAGGGATATGTTCGTAAAGTCACATTTGAGAATCTTGAATTCAACTCGGTGAAGAATCCCGTGATCATCGATCAAAATTACTGTAATATTCGGGGCGCATGCGAGGAACAGGTAAAATCAAAACTACAATCATATTTATTGATTGATAAAACTTTTTGAAATAATTTTTTCAATAAAAAATTCAACTTTATAAGAAAACAAAAATAAAATAAAATTGATTATTTTTCAAACTGACCAAATTTTCAAATTTTTTTTTTTAATCTTCAAGAGTACTGGAGTTGAAATCAGCAATGTGATCTACAAGGGCATGGTTGGAACATCCACTACAGAAATAGCCATAAATCTCAACTGCAGCAGATCTGTTCCTTGCCATGGAATATCAATGGAGTCAATACAACTAAAATCAGACAGAGATGGAAAAGAAGTCACTGCTAGTTGTATTCATGCCCATGGCCAAGAAACTGAAGTTGTACCTGGTCCCTGTCTCCATGACTGACCTAATTATGCATATTATCGGACAAATTACACACACAATGATGTTCATTTATCCGATAATATGTCTGAAAGAGAATTGTAAAATAACAAATCTTTTTTTAAATGTAGTTTCCGTTTTACCTTCCTCATTTATGGTTATTAGTTTCATATTGTTGTGATACTTACTCAACTCTACCAAAAACCGTTTCAAGGCACAGTTAGGATAGATAGATTGTTAAATGACACAAACGATGATGTCTCATGAAATAGATTTTCTCCTCATCTCAAGAGTTTGAAAGCTTGAAGCACAGATGGAATTCTTCCAAAAAGATTGTCATTCTTGAGTTACAAAAGCCAAAAGTCATTGACTTGCAAACACCTATTGTTCATTTTTACAAGTAAATTTGTTCTTTAACTCCTATCCTATATCGATAAAAAAAAAAAAAAAAACTTAATAATTGTGAGTTAGAATATGATAACACATATGCGTGCACAAACCATAATAAACGTTTAAGAATAAATTAACGGAAACAAACTAATCGGGCGCGCTGCGAGGACTCGCTCGCAGGGGTTGCAAATCCTGCGATGGATTTTAAAGAATAAATTAACGGAAGCAAGTATCGTAAACTGAAAAAAATTAAAAAAAAAATAAGTAAGAAAAATCTTAAGGGGGTCAACGTTCAACGCCTTCAAATTACCGTCTACTACCGTTTGACTTTTTCCAATTGTTAGACTTAGTCATGTGACACGTGTCCCTTCAACGTCACCAATTCCCCATCACTCCAGCTAAAGCTTATTTTGATTATATTTTCGATTTTATTTTACATTATTGATCGGCTATTCCGAAAAATTGGATAGACGAATAAAAGAAAATTTGGTATTTCACAAAAATCAACTAAGTACGCAAAATACTCAAAAATGTTGTTTTCCTACCCGATTCTACATATATGTGTGTGTTAATTTTTTAACGTTAACACTCTTAATGTATACAGAAACCACAAATCAAAGGCATAAACATTGTTAATGTGTTAACTTTTTAATATTTTTAAAATTATTGTGTTGGTTAATTGGTGTAGATTAATTAATTGAATTATTAAAATAATTCAAAAAATAGTATCTAAAAAATAATGTATTCACTTGATTTCCTACCGAACTTTCTACTGGATTATTTTGAATGAAATTCGGTTAGGAATAATACATTTAATCGAGTAGGGTAGATTAAAAAAAAATTATTTTGCAAAATATTAAATAGTAAAATGAAATATCATAATTCTTATCCATAAGATAGAGTGAACACCCCTAATAAAGCTAAACCGTTTTTCAACTTTCATAGTTAATGTCTACATCCCTATAACTATTGTTTTATTATAAAAAAGTATTAGATTATTTTTTACAAAAAAAAAAAAAAAGAAGAAGATGGAACTCGAGTTGAATCTAAGACAACTCATAGCCTTATAATCATTATGATAAAATATGACGACTTTTGGAATTTGTTTCGAATTGAACTACGTCATTTTTCTTCGATAAAATATGATTTTATCCCTAATTTTGAGATAATTACACCATAGGCTTAAACATTTAAATCCCTAAACTAAATCGTTTCTTTTCATTTGCTTTAAATAAAGTGGGCATTAAATTTTGAGTTGTTTGCTTATCAAACAAGGTTAGGCAAGGTTGGTATTGTTGAGTGGCCAACTTGTATCACTTGCTTGATCAAATTGCGTATAACACAAAACCAATGCCCCTTAAAAAGATTGAAGCTGCTCCATATTTTGGGTTTAAAGTCAATGTTTCCAAAGTACAATTCACACATGAACATGACAGAAGCAAAGGGTAAGCTACAACTTCAATTGCTGCACTGCATAAGAATATAAAACCAGATCAGTGCTATTTCTGCTCAAATTGTAACTCAATCTCTTATCTCAAATATACGTGCACTATACATATCATTTTATGAGTTTTAAAAAATTAATTTTTCATTTAATGTGTGGTGCACAAACATTTAAGAAGAAATATTTAGATTTCAATTTAGGTAATATAGCATTTCTCACTATTGACACCCCTTTTTACCTTTTGGTTCAACTATCATGGTTGTCTAGATTAATTTACACACACTTCGATTAATTTTCTCTCAAGTTTGGTTAAAAACATGTTATCCACGCCGTAACTAATATATTCATGAAGAATAAATTCTGCAGCCACTGAATTCGAGTCCTGAAGGAGTTGCCGAGATTCGAATTCAGGATGTCTGAATTTACATCTCATCTCTATTATTATCACTTAAGCTGTCTTGGTTTCCTATTTTCTCTATGTACAAGTTTGTATTTTCCTTGATTAGAACTGCAGCCACTGATTTTGCAAAGTGCTATTGATTTACAAAAGCTCATCTTAATTGTTTAAAACAACCGCCTATTGATTACATGTAAAAGAATAGTTTTTTTTGGATTTTGATCCCCTCTAATATATATTATCTTTCCTGATTAATCATCCACTATGTGTTTTTACAATATTCACTCATATATAATTAGTCACACTTGAAATTATGGTAGAAATAAATATATTGAAAGGGAAACAAATCACTTCAATTTATTTTTTATCTGCTGGTCATTTATCAACATAACGTTGATAAATATTTTATTATTGTGCTATAAAATTCCATAGAATATCTATATCTCTAGCCTAGTGTTTAACAATAAATCTCATTAATGGGCTTTCCTTTGATTCACTCAACTCAATCTCTTTTTACGTTTTCCCTAATAAAGAAATTTATTTCCAAGTCAAACCCAACCCTCTCCCCTCCCCAATAGACCCATATACTATTCCACCTCAAACCCATATAGGCCCACCGACGCCCTTTTTCTTCCTTCCAACTCTCTGTCTCTCTCCTCACCAAACTCTTCTTCTCAGGGGCAAAACAACAAACACCTAACCAAACCCTATTCCCCCACACCTCCTCCACCACCTCCTTCCTCCTTATCCCACACCCAGATCAGATTTTAAGCTTAAGATCTGACCCCCAATCTAGATCTTCGAACAATTCAACAATGGGCAAAGGCGGAGCTCTTTCCGAAGGCGTTATCAAGAAGATCGTGCTATCTTACACCTACGTGGGCATATGGATCTTCCTCTCCTTCACCGTGATTGTCTACAACAAGTTCATTCTGGATCGCAAGATGTACAACTGGCCTTTCCCGATCTCTCTGACCATGATCCACATGGGCTTTTGTTCCTCCTTGGCGTACCTCCTCGTCAAAGTCTTCAAGGTCGTCGAGCCCGTACAGATGTCTCGTGATCTGTATCTCAAATCGGTTGTGCCAATTGGGTTGCTTTACTCTCTCTCACTCTGGCTTTCCAATTCTGCTTACATATATTTGTCTGTGTCATTTATTCAAATGCTTAAGGCTTTAATGCCTGTGGCGGTGTATTCTATTGGAGTTCTTTTGAAGAAAGAGTCGTTTAAATCTGATACTATGGTTAATATGGTTTCAATTTCAATTGGGGTTGCGATTGCAGCTTATGGGGAGGCCAAATTTGATAGCTGGGGTGTGATTCTGCAACTGGGTGCTGTTGCTTTTGAGGCGACCAGGCTTGTAATGATTCAGATTTTGCTTACATCAAAGGGTATTACATTGAATCCTATTACTTCACTCTATTATGTTGCGCCCTGTTGTTTGGTTTTCTTGTCTGTCCCGTGGATTATTGTGGAATATCCAATATTGAGGGAGACTTCAAGCTTTCACTTTGATTATGTGATTTTCGGGACCAATTCTTTTTGTGCTTTCGCCTTGAATTTGGCTGTGTTTTTGCTTGTTGGGAAGACTTCAGCATTGACTATGAATGTGGCTGGGGTGGTGAAAGATTGGTTGTTGATTGCATTTTCTTGGTCGGTGATTAAGGATACGGTGACCCCAGTGAACTTGATTGGGTATGGATTGGCTTTCTTGGCTGTTGGGTATTACAATTATTCAAAATTGCAGGCTCTTAAGGCGAAGGAAGCACAGAAGAAGGCTGCACAGCCTGATGAGGAGGCTGGACGGTTGTTGGAGGAGAGACAAGGAGAAAATGGTGGAAACAAGGACGAGTCAGAGGGTTGACTTGATCTGTAATCTGAGTTATTCTGCAGAAAAGGGGAAGGGAAGAGAAGACTTAATTGAAGGTAGCTAAGGGGGTTTTTAGCATGGATGGCGACGAAAACCGTTATTTCAATTAAGGTTTTTCTTCAGATATGTGGTTCTAGATTTTCTTTATGTCCTTTTGTCTTTATAATTTATAGGTCATCTTGTTCATTGTCACTTCATGGTATTGGTTGTTTGATGTCTAATTCCCATAATGCCAATTCATGTATGCGACCTGAGAAAGATTTCTTGTTTATGTTTTATCTCTTGTACTCATCCTTTCGGAGAAAATTTTGATGCTTTTATTCATGGTTCAATTCAGTGCTCTGTTTTTATTTGTTGCATTTCATATTTGACATATTTTGGCCTTCATTTAATAGTTTATGTTGTGATGCATATGAGCATCTTGTACTGAATTTTATCCCTTGAATTGGACATGGAACATAGTTGTGAAGAATTTGTATATTTTATTACCAAAATAAGTTAATAAATATACAAATATGTTGTGCAACATGTAATCGAACAATAATAGTATATTTGAAAGGGTGTAAACTTGTTCGAATAACAGATGCAATGATGATATGATTTGTAAATGATTAGCTGCATTGTAAAGATGTATTCAGCTTTTATTTGCAATAATCAATGCCTGAGATTGAGAATA
>CM042188.1:37647557-37664869 GCA_023539305.1 Ilex asprella | reverse complement strand
GAATAAGTCCATGGGTTTGCAGGCAACCTATTGTTTAATTTTCTGTTTATTATGATCGTTTTTTTTTCTCGTTATTAAGAAAGTATTTTGTCTTTGGAGATATACAATTAGTTGTTACAGATTAATCATTCAAGAGCTTGATATGCTTGGGTCTCGTTAATGGTGATGTTTCAACTTGATTTTTTCTACTCATTGATAACACCCTTTACTACTGAATCCCAAGGGCTGAATGTGTGGCTCCTTGGGTGTGGCACGGACACCTCCCGGAGTTGCTGAGAAGTCCCCTTTGTGTTGCTCAGTCTTTGTCCAAAACCCTAACCAAGAAACCCATTAAGAGGTTGGCAAGGGAGTTCGTGTGGGACCGGGAAAAAGAAGAAGGGTTTTTAAGTCTCAAGAGCATCTCTAGCAAGATTATCTAAAATAGCTATTTAAAATATATTTAAATATTATATTATTTATTTTAAGTCAATGTTATCAGAATCGGACCGGTCATTGAACAGGCAAAGGGACCACCGGGTCAATGGTTTATTGGTTCAACCATTGGATTAATTGGTCGGACCGGTCATATAATTAAAAAATAAAAAAATATATATAATAATTATAAAACATAATAATTTAACTAAAAAATATAAAATATATTTAAAATGCATACAATTTATCATAAAATTAATGAAGTTAAGTAAAAGAAACATTTGTGCCAATTATCAAAGCTCAACTTGAAAGCTCCGGTCCGAGTAAATAACAGAAAAATCACTTCAAGTATAAACAAAACGCATTGATTTTATGATTCTCATAATCAATGATGTTTACAGTATCAATTCATCCTCAAAAATTCAATTTACTATCTGCTTGTCAACATGCTTTGCATCACAAAGTGCTTGAGCATTGAACAGAATGTGTCTGAGTACTGAACAGTGAAGCTTGAATGTGTCTGAGTACTCAATGAAGCTTGACTGCTTTGCATCACATGCTTCTTGTTTTACTGCAGCTTGACTGACTGACGATTGCTGAGTGGTCGCTTGAATGTGCCTGAGTACTGAACATTAAATAGAATAGTCGATACTTCCTCACTCCTCTTAGAGCACCGATCGTTGGGCACTGAACAGTGAACAGAACAGCCGATGGCTGCCTCAGTTAGCTGATCGCTGCCTCCTTGGTGAGACGAAGGTCATTGGTCGGCGTGATCTCAGAGCACTGGTTCTTTGCCTTATGCGATTTAGGGCAAAATAAAAAATGTCCCAAATTAAAAACAAAACAGCAGACAATTTTTCATTTTTTTAATGGATTTCAAACCGGTCCGGTTTTTAAAAACCGAAAGGTTCACGGTCGGTTTGACGGTTTTTACCCGGTTTACTTCCTTATGCGGTTTAACTAGTGAACCGGACCGGCTGAGGTCCCGAGTCATGGTTGAACCGGTCCGACCGGCCGGTCTGGTCCAGTTTTGATAACACTGCTTTAACTAACTATTTTTTCAAATTCACTCGAACGGTATTATCTATTTTAAGTAACTACTTTAATTACCTTTCAATAATAAAATCTAAAATACTATGTAGATTTAACACCAAAGAAGATTCAAGTGCCAATCAAGGGGGCATCAATAGATTTAACACCAAAGAAGAAACCTCATCTTACTCCACTTGAAACTTGCATAACTTATGCACTCTAAAAATGAAAGTCTCTAATATAAAAAACAATTGCCTATGTCTTGGAAAAACATTGTAACAGTTCATTTTTTAATTATATGAGGTGGAAGAAAGAAGCTAATTAATATAGTTGTATTTTAATTGGATTAGCTCAGTCCAACAATGAGAGTCAGGTTCAAGTATTCAACAGTAAAATGCCCCGTATTCAAGAAATTACACAGAATACAACCCAAATGCAGCATAGAAAATTACATTTACATTTACAAAAAAATTCATAATCCCACAATTGCAATGAGATTCAGAAAGAGTAAAAACAAGGAATAATAAAAACTTCATCAAAAACATATTTAGGCAATGTCAGTTGATCATATTTCAAATTCAGGGCAAAACAGCAAAACAAACAACAAGAACAACAAATATAATAATAAATGGCATCCCCAAATGCTTCATACGACAACATTAAACACATAAACCCAACGTTATCGAATCCAATGTCCCCAACCAATCAATTTATCGAATCCAATGTCCCCAACAAATCAATTTGAACAGAAAATACGCAGTTAAGCTACAAATCTGAAGCAACAAATCTGAGAGAGAGAGTTGTATCGTCTTTCCCATTCTGAGAGAGAAAGAGACCATACCGTGGAGCCTTCAGCCGGTGGATCCTCAATCGGTAGAGCCTTAGTTTTGGTGAAAATTTGATGTAGCGTTGTTCGATTTTGATTGATTGATTTTGAGAGAAAGAGCTTTGTTTATTTTGATCGATTGATTTTGAGAGAAAGAGCTTTATTTATTTTGATTGATCAATTTGTTTGATTCTGAAGGAAATAGCTATGTAAATCTGAAGCAGCAATCACTACGATAGATTTTCTATGCTGAATGTCGGTGGAGCCGATGAAGCCTTCTTGGTGAAGCTAAATGTCGGTGAAGCTTCAGTGATCTTCGGTGGAGCCTGCGATGAAGCCTTGTCAGTTATGTGCTATAGAGCTTTAGTGAGACGCAGAGAGAGAGAGAGTGTGTGTGAAGGGCTAGCTACATCGAGTGAGTGAAAATGAGGTTATTTATTTTAGATAAGAGAATAGCTAGCCTCTTGGAGCAACAGTTTTGGGTGAGGTTATCCAAAATAGCTAAAGGGGTGGATTTAGCCAGCCTCTTGAAAATGCTCTAAGTTGTTGCTGATGAGCTTCCCATGGCTACTGGTATAACAACGGCTTAAGGTGGATGATGATACCTCAAAGAAGTCATAAATATGAGCTCAGAAAATGATGTCAACCCAGAAGGTCAGCCAAGGCAAGAGGAGCTCAGAGAACCAGAATTAGGGCGCCCACATGCTAAATTATAACGAAACTGGTAAGGAAATAGCTAGATAACCACGAGAATTGAGTCAAAACTAAAAACTCTCAACCAACCAAGATCCCCTCCTAAAATCAAGACAGATCCCGAGAATACAGGGCTATAATCCCGGGATAAAATCCACGGAGTTAGCCCCGTAAATAGGTGGAAACTCCTCCATTGAAGGGAGGGCGAAGGATCCCATGAATGTAGGAAATACCCGAATTAGAGGTAAACAAGAGGTTATATAAGGAGGAGGACGACCACAAACCTAGGATATAGACTCCAAGTCCTAGAGAGTCAACCCTAGAGGCTACAAGAGCCACGGACAACCTGAGTCTCTTTGACATTACCCTGTAAAACAAAAAGAAAGGCAATCAATAAAGAGAAGGGAGCAAGAGCCTCCATTGCAGAGTGGACTAGCCAAGCTCTCAAGCCGGTGAACCACTATATTTCCTCTGTGCTGAATCCCTTCCCTCAGAAAACTCCCTGAATTTTGTTCATCACATACACACGAGCCGCGTAGCTCAGACTCTCACTTGTTTACTTCCAAATATTCTGTTCATCCACGTCAAAATTTCATCATCAGTTTGGCGCCGTCTGTGGGAACGACTGTTCCAGTAACAAAGAAGCTGATCTTTCAGTGACTGATGGTCTCAACCGACAACATGAGTAGAAGTCAAGCAAACCCTCTTCCACGAGTGTAGGATCAACCAGACGCTGCCAACGGTAGGCAAGTAGAAGACATCCTGGAAGCTAATCGACCCATGGGGAATCCCCCAACAAACAACGAATTGGAGGCCTTATGCATGACAAATCAACGTTTGCTGCAACAAAACGAGGAGCTCATTAAGCTCTTGGGGTGCCCACGAGAACAACCACCAGCCCAAGAAGGCCAGGACGATCCCCAACATAAAGAGCCGCGGTACATTGACCCTCTTAAAGAGGCCGATGAGGAAGGAGAAAATAGCCAGACCATGAGGCAGACACGCTGCATACCTCCTACGAACGCCCGCAATGAAGAAGTACAGAGCCAGAACGAGGGGGTGGGGAGAAGTGATTTCTTTCCTTGCCAGTCGGATAGGAGAGAGCAACATTGGGAACAACGCTTTAAGGACATCCAGCGAGAGCTCAGCCACATGAATAAGGCTGTAAAAGGCGAGGCACCGGTTATAATGGACGCCCTGGTACAACAGACTGAATCCCCATTCACCACCGGGGTACTGCACTTTCCTCTCCCACCAAAATTCAGAATGTCACAAATAGATCCTTTCGACGGAATCAGAGACCCCGTAGACCATCTTAATACCTACAAGAATCAAATGGAGCTGCATGGGTATCAGGACCCTGTGCGCTGCAGAGTCTTTGCCATCACGTTAAAGGATTATGCTCTGACATAGTTTAATAGACTCCCGCCAGCCTCGATCTCATCCTTTAAAGAACTCTCAGTGGTCTTTGTGTCCCATTTTATAGGGGCTCACATCTACAGGAAGCCAAGCTACCATCTGCTGAGTATAAAACAAAGACCCGAAGAGAACCTAAGGTCTTATGTTCAAAGGTTCAACTTGGAGTCATTGAAGGTGGATGTCCCAGATGAAAAGTTTGCCATCACTACTTTCATAGCCGGCTTGGGAGTGCAATCTAAAGATTTGATATTTTCTATCTTGAAGAACCCTCAAGCAAGCATGACAGAGGTACTTGCCAAAGCAGAGAAGTACATAAATTACGAGGAAGCCCTTCTCTCTGAAGTAGGGAGCTCCACCACCCAGAAAGATAAAGGGAAAGAAGAAAAAAAGAGGGATCGAAGTCTCAAGAGGGAGAAGGAAAGAATAAGGGACAGATCTTTGAAGAAAGACAGAGACCTCTCTCCCAAGAGAAAGGGAGACGTTAGAGATCGCCTAGGACCTCTGCATCCAGGGTTACAATAGAGGTAGCTCCTCGGGAGCTCCCTCCCCTCACTGCAGCAATATCGTAGATCCTTTATGAGGTACAACACGAGATGTTCTTAAGTTAGTCGTCTCAAATGAAGGCGGATCCAGCAAAGAGAGACCCTAAAAAATACTGTGATTACCACAGGGATCATGGTCATCACACCGATGATTGCATTTAGTTGAAAAAGGAGATCGAGTTCTTAATCCAACGAGGGCAGCTACGTCGCTTTGTAGCCCGTGACAACCAAAATCGAGCTCTTCTGCCTCTGCCATCTCAGCAGCAGGCCCCAACACAACATCAGCATCCTTTGGGGCAGATCAGGGTCATATCAGGAGGGTTTGCGGGAGGAGGAGAATCTAGCACTACAAAGAAAGCCCACCTTAGAAGAATAAGACCCAGAGAAGTCCTGGAGGTCAGCAATGTATCCAAGGTCCCGCGCCTCGACATGACCATCACTTTTTCGAATTCTGATTTAGAAGGTTGCTAGCATCCCCATGATGATCCTTTAGTGGTAAGGGTCGTAGTGGCAAACATAACCGTCCATTGAGTTCTGATTGATAGCGGAAGTTCAGCAGACATCATTTTCGCACCTGCATTCGATAGGATGTACATAGGAAAGGAGAAACTGGAACCAGTGAGCGTTCATTTGCTCAGGTTTGCAAGAGAAAGAGTATTACCCCTTGGAGCAATCCAGCTCATACTCACCTTAGGTGACCCACCCTGCCAAGCCACAACAACTGTCAAGTTCCTTGTAGTTGATGCGCCCTCTGCCAATAACATGCTACTAGGCAGACTCTCACTCAATTCTATAAGGGTCATCCCATCTGCTTATCACCTGGTAGTGAAGTTCTCTACTGAGAATAGGATTGGAGTGGTCCGTGGAGACCAGCGTATAGCACGGGAGTGCTATATGGCGTCGGTAAAGAAGAAAGAGGTGGAGAACATCTAATTAGATGAGCTTAATATGAGGGACGAGCTGGATACCAGACCAACGCCCTTAGAGGAACTAGAACCCGTGCAGCTCGACGAAGAGCCTGAGCACCTCGTTTATGTGGGATCTAAGCTAAGTGGTGAAATGAAAGATCTCCTCATCATGTTCCTCAGGCAAAACACGAAGGTCTTCGCCTAGAAGCAAGAAGACATGACAGACATTGATCCCACAATCATCACACACAAGCTTAGCGTAAATCCAACTTGTAAGTCGATCAAGCAGAAGAGGAGGAGCTTCGCTCCCGAAAGACAAAAGGCTTTCAATGAGGAGGTCAGCAAACTCCTCCGTGCAAAGGCCATTAGGGAGGTAGACTATCCTGTTTGGTTAGCCAATGTGGTCCTCGTCAAGAAGACTAATGGCAAATGGCGGCTTTGTATTGACTTCATTGACCTCAATCGAGCATACCCCAAGGATAGATTTTTCCTACCTCGGATCGACCTCATAGTAGACGCCACAACTGGACATGAGCTACTCAGCTTCGTGGATACATTCTCAAGCTACAATCAGATCAGGATGGACCCAAATGACTAGGAGAAGACCTCTTTTGTGACTGAACAGGGGACATACTGCTACCAGGTCATGCCATTTAGGTTGAAAAATGCGGGAGCCACTTACCAGCAGTTGGTGAACAGAATGTTCCAAAGGTAGATTGGGACATCTATGGAAGTTTACATTGACGACATGTTAGTCAAGTCGCTCAAAGTGGAGCTCCACGTAGAACACCTAGCTGAATCGTTCCAGATTCTGAAAGAATACGGGATAAAGTTTAATTCCGCCAAGTGTGCCTTTGGAGTTTCTGCCGGAAAGTTTTTGGGCTTCATAGTTAATAGTAGAGGAATAGAGGCTAATCTAGAGAAGGTAAGAGTAGTACTAGATATACAACCCCCTCAAATACGAGGAAAATTCAGCGTTTAACTAGAAGAATAGCTGCCTTGAGTCGCTTTGTATCTAGATCAAGTGATAAGTGCCAGCCTTTCTTTCGAGTTTTGAAGAAAGCATTCCAGTGGGATGCTAAGTGTGAAGAAGCATTTGCGGCTTTGAAGGCATACTTGAGCTCCCCTCTCGTACTGGTAAGCCCCTTAGAGGGGGAGGTGCTTATCCTTTACCTAGCAATCTCAGATTTTTCAACTAGCGCGGCACTAGTTAGGGAATGAGACAGAGCTCAGCAATCAGTTTACTATTGCAGCAGAGCTTTGAGAGGGGCAGATGAGAGATATCCAAAAATGGAGAAGCTTGTTTTAGCTTTAGTGACAACAGCCAGGGGACTCAGACCGTACTTCCAAGCCCATACTATAGAAGTCCCGACAGAACAGCCAGTGAAGTAGGTGCTCCACAAACCGGAGTCTTCAGGGAGACTTGTTAAGTGGGCTATTGAGCTCAGCGAAATCAATATAAGGTACAAGCCAGGTACAACCATCAAGGGGCAGATCTTAGCAGATTTCATCGCAGAATTCACGACAGCAACGCCCAAGGAGGCCACACAGTTGCTACCTGACCTCCCTATTTGGAAACTTTCAATAGACAAAGCTGCTAATACTCAAGGGAGCGGTGCAGATTTAATTCTGACCTCTCAAAACGGGATAGACGTTGAATACGCCCTTAGATTTGGGTTTAAGGTTTCAAACAATGAGGCTGAGTATGAGACTGTTATTGCTGGGCTCAATCTTGCTCACTCGATGGAGACAAAATAGTTGGAGATCTGCAGTGACTCTCAACTGGTGGTGAAACAAATAGAGGAGTCCTATGAAGCGAGGGGCGAGAAGATGGTCATATACCTCAGAAAAGTACAAGAATTAATCAAAAAATTTGTGCAGGTTAAGATCAGACACGTCCCCAGGTCAGAGAATTTACGAGCAGATGCTTTGGCAAGACTGGCAACCGCCTCGCAAGAAAACTTGGATAGACTAATACTAGTGGAGTACTTAGCAGAGCCTATAGTCACAACCGAGGGAGGAGAAGTGTTCCCAGTCCTAGCTCAGCCGGGCTGGATAGATCCCAACATGGGGATACCTACAGAACGGAGCCTTGCCAAAAGATCCCAAGGAAGCCGCTAAACTAATAACCAGGTCAGCTAGGTTTTCTATTTTGTAGGGAAAATTTTACAAACGTGGTTTTTCAGCACCTCTCCTTAAATGCGTGCGAGATGAAGATGCTAACTACATACTCAGAGAAGTTCATGAGGGAATCTGCGGTAATTACATCAGAGCTCGAATCTTGGCAGGAAAGACACTTAGGCAGTGATACTATTGACCCACTATGCTCAAGGATGCCACAGACTTGGTTAGAAAATGCAAGATCTGCCAAGAACACGCCAATATCTCTCACAGACCACCTGAGTTGTTGACCTCGTGGTGAGCCTTTGGCCATTCCAGCAAGGGGGTTTGGATATACTCGGGCCCCTCCCCACGGGCGTGGGACAGTGCAAGTTCGCCATAGTTGGGGTGGATTACTTTACCAGGTGGGCATAGGTCGAACCTTTGGCAACGATCACCGAGTAAAAGGTACAGAACTTTGTTTGGAAGTCAATAGTTTGCAGGTTTGGAGTTCCAAGAGCTATGGTATCCGATAACGAAAAACAGTTTGACAACCCGAAGTTTAAAAACTTCTGTGCCGAGCTCGGGATAAAGAACTATTTCTCAGCCCCGACTCATCCTCAGTCCAATGGGCATGCAAAAGTCACCATCAGGACCATAAAAAAAGCTCTGAAAACCAAGTTGGACTATTAGAAGGGCAAATGGGTGGAATATCTTCCTGAGGTTTTATGGGCCTACAGGACCACAACTAGGTCTGCAACCCAAGAAACCCTATTTGCTCTGGCCTTCGGTACTGAAGTAGTAGCACCAGTCGAGGCAGGGCTCTTATCACCCAGAACTGAGTTTGCAGATGCGGAACGCAATGACGAATTACTCCTGCTAAATCTAGATCTCCTAGACGAAAAAAGGGATGAGGCTTTACGCCGCATCCCGGATTACTAGAGAAAAACAGCCAAGTATTACGACAGAAGAGTTAGACACAGAAGCTTTAAGGCTGGGGACCTAGTGCTTAAGAGACTTCTGCTTGCAAGGAAGGACCCAACTCATAGGGAGTTGGGATCTAAGTGGGAATGATCCTATATTATATCAAGGGTGGTCAGACCTGAAAATTACGAGTTGCAGACGGAGGAAGGAAAAATCCTGTCTCACTCTTGGAACGCAGAGCACCTTAAAAGGTTTTCCAATAAGCCTCTCTTGTAATGAAACCATTTATCAATAAAATGGTCAGTTTGTGATTTAACTTTGAACAAACCGTGAAGAAGAGCTCCATAGCTCACGATGAACTATTCAGTTCATAAAAATAAAGAGGAGCTCCATAGCTCACAATGAACTAGGGCTGTTAATCGAACTGAGCTACTCGAGTTCGGCTCGCTTTGGGCTCGTTCGAGTTCGTTCAAATATAGTAAACAAGTCAAGTATGAACATTATTTTAGGCTTATTTATAAATGAGCCGAGCTCAAGCAGCTTGAATGGCTTGATTGAGCTTGATAATTTTTACCTAATTTTACTATTATTTTTAGTAGTCCAATTATAACCGTTCATTCTAAACAGATCTAACGGTGATGACAAATAATATATTATCCCGTCTAACCTTAAATCCCAAATACACCCAAACTCAACTCCATCTTTCGTCTGAAGAGGCACCGTCTCCACCCAACTCCATCTTTTGTGGTCAGTTTCATCATGTGGCTGATTGTTTAATTTGGTTATTTTATGGATAATTTTTCTAGTTGGTGATGTGCATCAGTGCATGTGCATGTTGTGTGTTGGGTTATATCCATGGAGAAGTTGATTATGAATTTGTTATGTTGTGCTAAGTGGTGTTGAATTTTGTTAAAATTCAAGCATGTTCGCAAGCCTGAATTCGATTTCTTAGGTCAAGCTTTATACGAGCTTGAGCTCGGATTCGAGCTTGTTAACAGAAAACGAGCTTAATCAAGCTGAGCTTGAACTTTTCATTTTTTAGTCAAGCCGAGCTCGAGCTAAAAAAAAAAGCTTGATGTTCAAGCTCAAGCCGAGCTTGAACATCTTCCCAAACTGTCAAGCTGAGCTTGAGCATGATGATGCTCGTTGAGCTTGGCTCGATTATCACCCCTATAATGAAAAATTCAGTTCATAAAGATAAAAGAAGAGTTCTATAGCTCGTGATAAACTATTCAGTTCATAAAAATGAAGAAGAGCTCCATAGCTCGCGATGGACTACTCAGTTCATAACTCAGAGTAGAGCTCAATATCTCGCGATGAACTATTCAGTTCATAAAAATGAAGAAGAGCTCCACAGCTCGCGATAGACTACTCAGTTCATAACTCAGAGTAGAGCTCTATAACTCGCGATGAACTATTCAGTTCATAAAGATAAAAGAAGAGCAGTATAGCTCGCGATAAACTATTCAGTTCATAAAAATAAAGAAGAGCTCCGCAGCTCGCGATGGACTACTCAGTTCATAACTCAGAGTAGAGCTTTATAGCTCGCGATAATCAGTTCATAAAAATAAAGAAGAGCTCTTGAGCTCGCGATAGACTACTCAATTCATAACTCAGAGTAGAGCTCTATAACTCGCGATGAATAAAAATAGAGAAGAGCTCTGCAGCTAACCAGGAACTGTATAGTTCGTGCAAGGAGCTCAGTAGATCGGAAAAGACTATTCAGTTCATAAAGAGAAGGTGAATTATGTAGGTCCCGATGAGCCCTATAAGGTGAGAGAAGCCCACCAGGCCTTGGGAATCAAGATTAGCTATCCAGACTGTGAGATCCAAAGAAATGGTCCAGGATGAGCAAACAGTATGCCATAAAATGTCCAAAATATAGCAGATAAACAACGAAAAGAAACATTGTTCGGATTACATAAAAAAAACAACTGTTGAAAAGAAATTGCATATAGAAGACCTCTAAAGTTTCTAGGCAGAACTACTAGTTCTCCCTCAAGCGTTTCTTCAGCACAACCACCTCTTCTTCAAACGGACGTTCTCTTCCCTCTCCTTCTCGGCCTTCGAAAGTGCATTGAGAAATTTAGCTCCAGCAGAAGAAAGTAAAACTGTGCCAAGAGAGGAATCAGAGGATGAATGAGACTCGCACAACTTGCACATTTTTTAGGATGGTCTAACTCCCTCATCCTCCTCTGACTCAGAGGGAGAAAAATCTGGCGAGCTGTAATAGAAGTGAAAGTCAATGGAAACTGCCATTGCACTGAACAGGAAAAGGTTACCAGACATCAACAATTCTGAGAAGGGCATAGGGGCGGATTGCTTCACTTGCTCAATCTTGATATCCTTTGGCAGATCTGGGTCAGACACGACTGCACAATAAAGCAAAAGTCATAACAGAACGTTAGAAAAAGAGAATGATCAAGAAAATCGTCGACACCCTTACTTATGTGATCAAATTTCTTTCAAGAGCGTGGGATTCTGTTTTCTTGTTGGTGGTCCTCAACAAACCTCCAAGAATCCCTAGAAGCAAAGAAAAAACGACTGAGCCACCCTTGGGATGGGGAAGGAATGTCAAGCACCAGCCGACGTTCGGAGAAGTGTCTCCATTTGAAACAGCTGAAACAAGGAACATCGTCATCTTCAAGATAATGAAAATACAGAAACTCGGCAGTTGTGGGGAACTGGTCATTGCACTGGAGGCGCCAGAACAAAAAGAAGTTGATTAGCACAACCCACCCTTGAGGAGATAAATGGGAGAGGTGCAGACCGTAATACGCTAGAATACACCCGACAGAGGGATGAATAGGAAGACGAATGCCCATTTCGAAGACACCTTCAAAAAAGTAAACTTCATCCCGGGGAAGATAATTATGAGGTTCGTCTAGAGTAGGAACTCGGAGAGGCAATTTCAATTCTTGAAAGAATCGCTTCTTGATCCCTTCCAGATCAGAGAAGGTAAGCGAAGAAGGAACCAAGAAACGAGATTGGAATTTTCAGTCTACTTCGAAAGAGGAGCGGTCTTTAAAGAGAGACGAAGTAGGAACAACCATTAGAATTTTCAAGCAAAGAACGAAAGGATAAACCAAAAAGAGGAGCCAAAGGGGAACTCAGAGATAAGAATCTTCAAGAATAATGGTAAATAAAATGAAGCCCAAGAAAGCTAGAGAACACAAAAAGGCAAATGCAAGATTCAAAGAACCGAAAGCAGAAGGAAAAACAGAGTTGACTGTTCCTTGGGTTCCCTAATTAATGATTACAGTTAACAGTTTTGGAAAGCAGTTGATTAAATGCGGCACAACTTTTCGCATTCTACTAAACAAGCAAATTTCAGCAATTTTGCTTTGAGAATAATTAAGGTGCTCCTCAAAGCAAGGGGGACAGGGGAAATACCATACAACATACATTAACTTGAGAGTTAAATTCAAAGAAAGTATATATACTGATATCAACATCATTTCTTCATAACATACTGCCTATGGACTCTACTTTTCAGAGGATTGGGATCTCTATGGTCAGTAGATGTGCATTATGTTGTGCAACATCTGAAAACGTCAAACATGTATTCATTAGCTGCAATTATGCTCGTGAGGTTTGGTCAAGGGTTTCCCAAGTCATGGGATTCCAGATTATTGTAGATGAGGAGCCAATAACTAGATTTATGCGTCTAGTTAGAATCTATAAGCGTCCCTCTCTTAGTCATTCATTGATAAGGGGTATTTCTTTACTTGTTTATTGGCAACTCTGGAAAGAAAGATGCAGGAGGCAGTTTGAGGGCCAAAGACTTCACTCATCTAAGGTTTTTCATATGATCATGAATCTCTGTAGATTGCAAGCATATAGAGTTAGACCAAAGGCAGTGGACTCTCCTACAGGTATTGCTCTACTTCACTCTCTCAATGTATCCCCAACAAAGACACCCACAGTAAAGGTGAGATGGATTAGGTGGACTACCCCCATCCATGGCTCACTCAAGCTAAACACTGATGGAGCCTCTAGAGGAAATACTGGGCAGTCAGGTGGGGGTGATGTTCTCAGAAATCAATGGGGTCAATTTGTTTTGGGTGGTTCCTTTTATTATGGATTCTGCACAAATTTGGAGGCAGAGCTAAGGGCGTTGATTGATGGCTTGGAATTATTACTGCAGTTTGGCTTGGAGGTTTATCAAACCTTTATTGAAACTGATTCACAGATTTTGGTGAATATGGTCAAGCAATCTTGCAACACCTCTTAAAAAATTTGGTCTCTTTTGTACAAATTAGTCTCTTTCCTCTCCAAGTTTGATTTTCTAATTCAATATATTTACAGAGAGGGTAATTATGTGGCCGACTCTTTGGCGAATAAAGGAGTCTCTGATCAAGCCTTTTATGTTTATTCCTCCTCGGATCTACTACCTACCTCAACAAGACTCTTAATGCTTCAAGATGCTAGGAAGCTAAGAGTTCTAAGAAAGACCGTATGCTTATCCTGATCAGTTGCTCAGCGGGTCTCTCAACTTACTATGGCGGCCGCTCTTAGCTGCTGTCCTTAGCTGGTCCTTTATTAAGGCTCTTAACTTAGGACCTAGCCTTATTCATTACTGCATCAGATGGGCCATTGCTATTTTAGGCAACATGTCTAGGTGTTTAAATTTCTTTTATTTATCGTACTTAGCATGCATTTTGCTTCCTTTAGTAATTTCATGTATTTAGCTTGTGTGGTGGCATCGTCCTCTAGCTCGGCAATCAAGTCATTCTTCTCCTTGAGCTCCCTATGAAGAATCTCATTTGCCTCGCAGATGATATCATACTCTTGTTTTATGAGCTCAAGAGAATAGTGGGGATCGAAAGCATCTTGATTAGCCTTGGACCAGAGCTCGGTCTTGTGCTTCAGCTCGTCCCCTACAATCCTTAGCTCATCTCGAGCCTTCTTTACTCTCTCTTCAGTCTTGTACTTAGCTGCTTGAGAGCCCTCAATCTCAGAGGTTTGCTTCTCCATCTTGTCTTAAAGACCTCGCACCTGAGCTCTGAGATACTTGTTCTCAGAAAAAAGCTCGGTAACCTTGATCTTATAAGCCTTCAAAGCTATGATAGAATCCTTAGAAGACCGGATCCTACTTAGCAAACCTTTTACATGAAGAGCTAGCTAAAAAGTGGAGAAAAACAAAAAGGATTAGCATAAAGATACAACAACAAGCCAAATAGAAACATAAAAATACAAGGACTTACAGCAGTAACTCCTTGAAG
Organism: Ilex asprella; assembly: GCA_023539305.1. Classification (NCBI taxonomy): domain Eukaryota; kingdom Viridiplantae; phylum Streptophyta; class Magnoliopsida; order Aquifoliales; family Aquifoliaceae; genus Ilex; species Ilex asprella. The sequence goes on along the minus strand of CM042188.1, from coordinate 37,650,789 downwards.
GGCTGAGGCAATGGACTCTTCAAGAGGCATAGAAGAAGCCCTCTTAACATCAGAGTCAGAAAGGATAGATACCATAACCCCAGCAGCAAGCTCAGCGTTCTCAAAAAAGGAATCTTCTTGTTCCTCCACCTTGGCGTGTTTTCCCTTGTCAACCCCAGGCCTCATCTGGGATGGCTCGAGAATTTTACTAGAGGGACTGAACAGAATAGCTCCAGGTTGAACTTGAGAAATTAGCCCCAAGGCCCTCTCAACCTCAGAAGAGGTGGGAGAAGCTAGGCCTTGCCCATCAGATTTTTCGGGAGTAGGCTGAGGTCCTTAGGAGGAAGAGACCCCTATATCTTGCGGAATGCTCAGGGGCGGGACCCGAGCATCAGTAGTTGAAGCTAGAGAGGAGGAGGACACCCCTAATTTTTTAACCTTAGCTCGAGTAGTGGGGCTGCTGCCAGAACTGACCTCAGCCTTTCTCTTACTTCCCTTCCCACCTTTCTGTAACTTGGCGATCTTGGCCTCAAGCTTCTCAGAGGATAACTTCATTATGAAAGATCCTGGAAAGTCTGACCCAAGTCAATTAAGCAGATCAGAGGAAAAAGGAAGGAAGGTACCAAAAATTTATTAGGAAAAGAGATTACCTATTACTTCTTCAGGTCTGACAACAGAGATTGGAGACGGGGTTTCTATTGTAACCTCAGGAAGACTGAATCCCCGCTCAACTAGGACGCGAAATTGGATGAGCTCGAGGAACTTTCTTAGAGTGCACTTCGCCAATCTCAGCTTCACTTCTTTATCCTCAGCGCTAAGTTCAAGTCTGGTACCTAGAAGCAGCATGAGTAGAACAGATTCAGAAATTTATGATTCTCAGAGCATAACTCGATTAACTCAGGTAAGGACTCCCCCAAGTTCTCTGGATAAGCCCAAGCCCTAGGGTTGCCAAGGGTGTCCGTTTTGTCAGCAGGGTTGTACTCCTAGTTAGTCCCTCCAACAAAGAAGAAGTATTCTTTCTAGTGCTTATGGGAGGTCGAAATATTAGAAATAAGCTGCTTTACAATGAGTCACTTGGAGGAATACAAGAAGCCTTCAAATGAGGTCAGCTTGACATTGAAGAATTCTAGGAACAAGGGAAGGGTAGGGACCCAAGCTTTAGGTCCTTGAAGAAGACAATGAGACCCACCAGGACACCCTAGAAGTTAGGGGGCGCACATTAAAATACTGCAAAACATTCTTGAGAAAGGGATGCAGAGGAAAGTGAAGGTCGTTCTCAAAAGCAACCTAAAAAAAACAGACCTCCTTATGAATTTGGGCAACGTTGGGAGTAAACTAGTCTGGGCACAATGGTTGGACACCAGGAGGAAACCTATAGCGGGCACTGAAAATTCTCAAAAGTGAAGGATCGACTTTACTAAGGGTCGGCATACTTAAGGGCAGCTCCTAGGTATGATGAGCCACTAGAAAGCCCAACCCCACTGACTTTACCTTTGTCTTTGTTAGGCTTGGGGGGCATAAGAGAGGATGATGAGGGGAGCTCCTCGGTATTGACCTCGGGATCAACGACATCAACACTAGGAAAGTTGTCAATCTCCTTACCCACTTCCCCTAATTCAATCTCCTCCTTGGCAGGCTTGTCTCCTAAAAGAGAAACAAAGGAGTAGGTGGCTCCAAAAGAGGCAGACATTATAGGGCAAGAAAAAGGAAGATGAAAAGAGCGATAGAGGGAAGGGACGCTGATCAAGCACTCTCTAATAACCCTAGGATCAGCACAGTAACTCCCAAAGGCTAGAATTCGCACAATGGTACACCAGTCAACAAAGGAAGGGAGATGAGACAGACAATGATCACGATTCCAGAAGTAAAAGAACCGAAAAGTCCAAAAATGCAACAACCACCTCAAATTCGAGGGATCTAGAGCGGAAAAATAATTAAGAAGGGCAAAGGACGTACCTAATTGAGGAAGAGCAACGAACAACAACCCAGAATCAAATCGAAGGAAGGAAGCACTCCGAACCTTCAAATCGAACACAGAGAAGTCGGTTTCGAGTGAAAACCAAAAAACTTCAAGCCGGAGAACCTGGAATCACTAGAGGAGTGGAAACAAAGAACAATAAAGAAATTGAACAGTGGTAGAAGGCGGTCTTGATAGCCGTTTGAGCATTTATAGCTTGAGAGAACGTGGGTTGAAGCGTGCGCGGGAATCGAGGAAGCATGATTGCTGAAAATCGTCAGAAAGTTCCTCTCACGTGCAAGCCAAGGTCAGACGCGTGCGGATTTAGCTCAGTTGAAGACAGTTCAGCCCTAGCCCAAACTCGCTTGAACCAATGGTTGGGGGGCAACTGATGATACCTCAAGTAAGCCATAAATATGAGCTCAAAAAATGACGTCAGCCCAGGAGGTCAGCAAAGGCAAGGGAAGCTCAGAGAACTAGAATTATGGCACCTACATGCTAAATTATAACGAAACTGGTAAGGAAACAGCTGGATAACCACGAGAATTGAGCCAAAACTAAAAACTCTCAACCAACCAAGATTCCCTCCTAAAATCAAGGCAGATCCCGAGAATATGGGGCTATAATCCCGGGATAAAATCCATGGAGTTAGCCCCGTAAATAGGTGGAAACTCCTCCATTGGAGGAAGGGGGAAGCATCCCATGAATGTAGGAAATACCCAAATTAGAGGTAAGCAAGAGGCTATATAAGGAGGAGGACGACCACAAACCCAGGATATAGACTCCAAGTCCTAGAGAGGCAACTCTAAAGGCTACAAGAGCCACGGACAACCTGACTCTCTTTGACATTACCCTGTAAAATAAATGAAAGACAATCAATAAAGAGAAGGGAGCAAGAGCCTCCATTGCAGAGTGGACTAGCCGAGCTCTTAAGCTGGTGAACCACTATATTTCATCTGTGCTGAATCCCTTCCCCCAGAAAACTCCTTGAATTCTGTTCATCACATACACACGAGCCGCGTAGCTCAGACTCTCACTTGTTTACTTCCAAATATTGTGCTCATCCACGTCAAAATTTCACCATCAGTTGACATTCTCATCTATCGACATGGGTTAAGGCATTGGCATTTGACATTATCATTTACTTAAAAATAATCAATCCCTGATATCGAGAATAAGCCCAAGGGTTTGCGGGCAACCTATTGTTTAGTTTTATGTTTATTGAACTTAATATGCTTGGGTCTATTGTGTTGATCCATTATGCTGATCTTTCAACTTGATTTTTTCTACTCATTG